>CM031947.1:15146817-15609317 GCA_018749465.1 Paracanthobrama guichenoti
GTCAGCGATAGTATGGGAAAAAACAGGGAGAGGAGGCGAATATGGGATTTAGAAGGGGAAAAAACGAGCTATATTCAAACTCAGGTCGGCGCCATAAGTGCCAAATCATAACACTCCAGATTACGCGTACAACAGAAATGTTTGCTTTTTACCTTTTTGATGTGTGATATGCTTGAAAATAACTGATGTCTTTTTGACTTGATTCTTATTTATCAATTTTTAACTTTGCTTCGCATCAAAGCAATTCCAACAGGAGGATCACAAAGCAGTCTGAATCCTTTTCTGTCTGGACGTCAGACACTGTCTCCATACTCTAGTCCTTCGACTTCGAACAGAATGGGAAAGCAAAGCCAAGTCCATTCCTTCACATGGCCCCGCCACTAAAGTTAAGTGAAGTACCTTTATTCCTACAAACTTATTTAAGGTGTTCAGTTTCTCCCTCCAGAGGCCTTTTCACAAACATTCACAGTATCGGTTTTCGGTTATCTAAAACCACCTTAAAACAAACACACACAAACACACACAAGTTGCTCTCGCTACAGTATGTACTGTATGGCATAAGAACATTTCAAATTAACCTACAGTTTACAATCCTCCTTGTGGTTATTTTCTTCTGAATGTGAATCTGAAGTTTTTAATTGCTTAGAGACTGAGGGAAAACATACCAGTACTTCTCTTATTGTTTAATGAGTTTCGTTAGTACCATTAATTCAGCACGTATAGAGTTGATAGAGTGACATATAGCTGAGAGATCAGTGAAAGATCACATGCAAGCAGCACAGGCCCATTTAAACAGGACAATACAGTCATGTCATAGATGAACGAGAGGACGAAACGAGAGAACATGGGAGGGGAGAGCTGTATATGAACAGTGAGAACTACCATCTATCATCTTGGGAGCACATAAATAAACAAATAGAGAGAGTGAACAACTAACAAAGACAGAAATTAGACAACACAAGATTAGCAGGACATAATAGGGAAAAGATTGTTGTGAAGAATAGAGTTGGTATAGATGGGCTGTTTTTTGATAGACAGGTAAGCTGTCTTTACACAGCAAAAGTGATACAGAAGCAGTATCTGAAGAAAAATACAATGACGGTGCATTAGGTGTGTTTAACTATATACTAAAAATTATTTGTTAGCTCAGTCTGCCGCTTATTCATCTTATGCACATATTCAGAACAAAACGTGCACTGATTGTCATGACAGCAAATTTTTGCACTGTATGCCATCTTTGTTTAAAGATTTGCAGCATGGATTTAATAAATATCATAAATATAAATGGCGATCTAATTCTCAGTTATTACTATATATACTAAAAACTTTTTGAAGAACAAAATATTGATATATTATCTCTAATACATTAATAGAAGAAATGCATAATTGTTGGCAGGACAAGTCAAAATCAGAAGAACTGGCCTGACTAGCACCCAGAAAAACAAACACACACACACAAACAAACACAGAAACACACAAACACACACAATCTTATAAACTGAAGGACAAAATCTGCCTATAAATCGCTCCTGCAATTAATATTCCTGGAATAAAAAATGCTTCATTCATTTACAGCCAAACTACGCTCCTGTTCAACATTTTGGAGTCGCTATGTTTTTTTTATAATGTATTCAGTAATGATACATTAAATTTATCAAAATTGTCATTTATGATTTTACAAAAGATTTTCACTTCAATTAATGCTGATCTTTGCCATCCATCAAAGAAACCTGAAAAATGATCACAGTTTCATAAAAAATAAAAATAAAGCAGCAATAGAGTTTTCAACAATGGTAATAAGCATGATAAATGTTGATAAAATTATTAATGATAATAATTTTTGAGCACCAAATCAGCATATCAGAATGATTTCTGAAAAATCTGAAATCAAACTTTTGTAACATTTGTGTATATACAAATTGCAAGTGCAAGCTGTGACTTTTGAGACCTTTGCTAGGAAGAAAGTTTTGAAACCGTAGAGAAGATTGGGGAACAAAGTCTGGAAATAACTAAATTAAAATTTTTAAAGTGTAAATTCTGTTTTAGAGATCTCCTGCAACAGGTTTACATGTGTCAAAGGTCAAAAACTACTTTCATTTTCTCATAATATACATTGCACATAGGGATGAAACGGATATCACTATTATAGTGACCCAAATTATCACGATTATCAATATTATCACGGTTTTGTTCAAATGAGATGAAAAGAACAGATGCACACACTGAAACCATTTGATCAACAAACAACAAATAAAACAAGCAGCTCTATGCATTTTAAGGAAGATTCTATTCAAGTAGCATTTGAATGAAATGAGAGAGCGCGCCCATTGTGATACGTGGATGTGCATTATAACACAGCACACATTCACGTATCACAACAGGCACGCTCTCTCATTTCATTCAAATGCTACTTGCGTTTCTGTTTTTGATTGTACTGAATTAAAACAGAGGACTTTACTATTAATACTACTATAATTATTACTATAACCTCTTGTGATCATCTTGTCTGGACGATTGTTATGTACACTGTACAAAATGGATTATAAACAGGTGGATTTAAAATATTAATCTCAATTTAATATGTCCTCGTAATTGTTTATGTGGTAAAGAAAATCTGTGCAATAAGTGTACAATGAATATACATTATTATCCCTTAAATGTCACCCTAGTCTTGTCTGAACTTGTTTGTTCGTCTTTGGCTCGAGCTTTACATGATTATTTCCCAGATGTAGTTTTAGTATTGAGGTCAAAGTCCACTTGCCTTGCGTTCGCAGATTTGAAGTGTTTGCCCCTATTACAGCAACTTTCTTCTGGCATGTTCTGCAGACAGGGTTGACCAGCCTCGATTAAGTTTCCCTCAGGACTTTTGTAAAAGCCAAAATATGACCACACTTCAGATTTGGTCCTTTTAGAAGGCTGAAAAATCTCTCCTTCTGCCATTTCTTCTCATTCAAAAAACAACGTTGCGCACTACGTCTGAGCCAGACTGACACTGGCTGGACAGGATGTGCTGCGAGTTTTCAAAATTGTGATAAATCAAAAAAAAAAATTAAACGATATTATTAACAGTCAGTACATTTTACCGTGGTTTATCGTGAAACGGGTAATCGTTCCATCCCGAATTGCACATCACCACATTTTTCAATGAATCTCAACCGACTCGACAGATGAATTGATCTCTCTAAATCCCTCTTTTCCGCAAGCCTACTCTGCTCAGATTGGTCAGACGGCCCAGTCAGTTGTGATTGGTCTACCGCGTACAGCGCGTGTCAGAAACAAAGCGGCCACTACCATAACTGAACTTCAGCTTCAGAGACTTCCTAAAGCTCAGCAATTGTAGACACAGTAAATACATTATCAATGGCGTCGATTTTACCAAATCAATTCGAGGGCGAGTCATTATACAAATTTGTGTGTTACACACTGCGTGAAAGGGAATATCTGAAAAAGCATAATGGGGCACTGCTCACATAAGCACTAAGGTTAAATTAATGCGAACTAACCACTGGGACAAAATATATAACCAAATATATAATCTTGACAAATAAAAAAAAAAAGAAAGAAATCAAAATGTCAAATCTACGAATGTGAATATACTTTATGATGAGTATGCTTTGTAGTTGATTGATGAGTTGAAATGGGTTGACATGCAGAGCTAAAGAGAGTGTTAAAACTGCTCAGTTCTCTGAGTGGAGCTATTGACTGACAGATAAATGAGCTTTTGACTGCTGTGATGTGCTCACGTATGTGGCAGACAGGAAACACTCTCAGGCTTTCTGCAGCTCATGGCCTGTTGTGAGACTCTACCCGTCAACAACTATCAAAAACTGTAAGATGCATGTTTTGTTGTCTTCGGAGCTTGGCTGCTGAAACTGAAGAGAAAACACAACAGATTTGTCCTGCTGTTGACCTCAGGTGAACACATGTGATGCCGTTAAGCAGCCTGTTCTGAGCTGTCAGGGAACATGAAGAGCTGCGGTCAGTTGAAGAGGGCGGCGTGTGATACCTGTATACTCTCCTCGGCTCTCTGTGTGCAGTTCATCATCGTGGTGAAAGTGAGAGTGGTGATGAGACCCGCTATGAAATGCTGCAAACTCAGACTCAGCACTGCCATACCTGAGGAAGGGCAGACACAATACACATCAATACAAAATTATGCCAGACAAAAAGCATTCAGATCGCAGTCACACCTCAAGTTTGCATTTATGACTTTGAATTTAAATATTATATAAAACTGCATAATGTCTGTGAAATATTGCACTGAAGATCTGGCAGTGTTAACTGAGAGAGATGGCCTGCAGGAAGAAATGTGTGCAGGGTGACAAGCTTCTGTCTTGTAGTGTGTGCTTGGCCTCACTCAGACTTGATGAAACCGTTAACGGTTTGAAAATTCCTGACGTTTAGTATTACCTTTCATATTTGGTTGTCACGATTTGAAAATCTCACGGTAAATACTGTGCAGCATTAAGTTAGCAACAATCTCACGCAGGCATAGTTTCGTTTTGTGTGAAAACATGACAGAAAGCAGTGTGCTGAGAGAAATTATATGAAAGAATGTATGAATGAAAGAATTCCGACTGTCTTCAGAAAAGTTTAGATCGCATTTGCTTTCATGTAATGCCACTTTTTCAGCGGCGCTGGATCTGGTAGTATTTTATTCATTAATTTCTTCCATTGGGATTTCAAAAAAAAGTCTCTGTTAAAGCATTATAAGCCATGAACCAAGACAACCAGCTATGAGGTGAATACAACTTTGATTTGAAGCAAAAAAATATATATATATATATATATATATATATATATATATATATATATATATACACACACGCACATATATGCATATATATATATATATATACACACAGACTAATATCGTCCATTCTGTCACATTTTCCGGTGTTCTCCTCCGACCCCTGTCTGTCTCGTTTGATTTATGATGGGCAGCATATCTGTTGCAAATGCGACCGTGTTACCCTCTGTCCCAAACACACATGCATATAACATGTTGTATATAAATATATATATATATATACACTCAACATATTTTTTTAATACTAGATCCTAAATTGTGGACATTTAAGCTATATATCATATGCTGGAGTGAATTTCTGGAGTGTTAATGATTAAAAGAAAAAACATCAAGAACCGTACAGAACCGAAAACCGTGACCCTAAAACCGTAATGCAAACTGAACCGTGACACCCCCATTACACACAGACTGATATATTTCATAATGTGATTTACCCCCACTTTCCAATCTTTTACTTCAATGAAAAGGTTAGGTTTTTATATATACAGGTGCTGGTCATATAATTAGACTATCATCAAAAAGTTGATTTATTTCACTAATTCCATTCAAAAAGTGAAACTTGTATATTATATTCATTCATTACACACAGACTGATATATTTCAAATGTTTATTTCTTTTAATTTTGATGATTATAACTGACAACTAAGGAAAATCCCAAATTCAGTATCTCAGAAAATTAGAATATTACTTAAGACCAATACAAAGAAAGGATTTTTAGAAATCTTGGCAAAATCAAAAGTATGAACATGAAAAGTATGAGCATGTACAGCACTAAATACTTAGTTGGGGCTCCTTTTGCCTGAATTAGTGCAGCAATGCAGCGTGGGATGGAGTCGATCAGTCTGTGGCACTGCTCAGGTGTTATGAGAGCCCAGGTTGCTCTGATAGTGGCCTTCAGCTCTTCTGCATTGTTGGGTCTGGCATATCGCATCTTCCTCTTCACAATACCCCATAGATTTTCTATGGGGTTACGGTCAGGTGAGTTTGCTGGCCAATTAAGAACAGGGATACCATGGTCCTTAAACCAGGTACTGGTTGCTTTGGCACTGTGTGCAGGTGCCAAGTCCTGTTGGAAAATGAAATCTGCATCTCCATAAAATTGGTCAGCAGCAGGAAGCATGAAGTGCTCTAAAACTTCCTGGTATACGGCTGCGTTGACCTTGGACCTCAGAAAACACAGTGGACCAACACCAGCAGATGACATGGCACCCCAAACCATCACTGACTGTGGAAACTTTACACAGGACCTCAAGCAATTTGGATTGTGTGCTTCTCCTCTCTCCCTCCCAGACTCTGGGACCCTGATTTCCAAAGGAAATGCAAAATTTACTTTCATCAGAGAACATAACTTTGGAGCACTCAGCAGCAGTCCAGTCCTTTTTGTCTTTAGCCCAGGTGAGACACTTCTGACGCTGTCTGTTGTTCAAGAGTGGCTCAACACAAGGAATGCGACAGCTGAAACCCATGTCTTGCATACGTCTGTGTGTAGTGGTTCTTGAAGCACTGACTCCATCTGCAGTCCACTTTGTGAATCTCCCCCACATTTTTGAATGGGTTTAGTTTCACAATCGTGTATCCCTTTTGCTTGTACACTTTTTTTTTCTACCACATCTTTTTCAACACATCCTTCCCTTCGCCTCTCTATTAATGTGCTTTGGACACAGAGCTGTGTACAGCCAGCCTCTTGTGCAATGACCTTTTGTGTCTTGCCCTCCTTGTGCAAAGTGTCAATGGTCGTCTTTTGGACAACGGTCAGGTCAGCAGTCTTCCCCATGATTGTGTAGCCTACAGAACTAGACTGAGAGACCATTTAAAGGCCTTTGCAGGTGTTTTAAGTTAATTCGCTGATTAGAGTGTGGCACCAGGTGTCTTCAATATTCAACCTTTTCACAATATTCTAATTTTCTGAGATACTGAATTTGGGATTTTCCTTAGTTGTCAGTTATAATCATCAAAATTAAAAGAAATAAACATTTGAAATATATCAGTCTGTGTGTAATGAATGAATATAATATACAAGTTTCACTTTTTGAATGGAATTAGTGAAATAAATCAACTTTTTGATGATAGTCTAATTACATGACCAGCACCTGTATATATAAAAACCTAACCTTTTCATTGAAGTAAAAGATTGGAAAGTGGGGGGTAAATCACATTATGAAATATATGTTTTTCTCCAAAACACGTTGGCCATAATTATTGGCAAACCTTTTATTAAATCATTTTTGCAACCTCTTTTTACAAGATAACAGCTCTGAGTCTTCTCCTATAATGCCTGATGAGTTTGGAGAACACCTGACAAGAGATCAGAGACCATTCCTCCATACAGAAGCTCTCCAGATCCTTCAGATTCCCAGATCCATGTTGGTGCTTCTTCTCTTCAGTTCAGCCCACTCATTTTCTATAGGGTTCATGTCTGGGAACTGGGATGACTGGGAAATTTGTGTGTTGGTTTTAAATCATTGTCCTGATGGAAGATCCAACCATGGCCCATTATAAGATTTCTAGCAGAGGCCGTCAGGTTGATTTTTTAAGCTGTTGGTATTTGCTAGAATCCATGATTCCATGTATCTAAACAAGATGTCCAGGACCTCCAGCAAAAAAATAGGCCCACAACATTAAAGATCCAGCTGTATTTTTAACCATGGACATGGGGTACTTTTTATCCCTGTTTGCACCAAACCCATCTGGTGGGATTTCTGCCAAAAAGCTCTTTTTATAGTTTCATCTGACCATAGAAGCAGGTCCCTTTTGAATTTCCAGTCGTGTCTGACAATTGAATATGCTGGAGTTCGTTTCTGGATGAGCAAGAAGGATTTTTCTTGAATCCCTCCCAAACAACATGTGGTGATGTAGGGGTTGTTTGATTTTTTTTTTTTTTTTTGGCTTTCTGACCCCAAGGACTGAACTAATCTCTGCGATTCTCCATCTGTGGTCCTTGGAGAGTCTTTGGCCACTCAAACTCTCCTCTTCACCGTGCATTAAGATGATACAGACACACGTCTTCTTTCAGGCAGATTCGTAACATCTTTAGTTGATTGGAACTTCTTAATTATTGCCCTGATGGTGGAAATGGGGAAACAGTCGCTTTCTATTTTGTGAAACTCAACAATCTTTTGCTGCACATCAGAACTATATTCTTTGGTTTTACTCATTGTGATGAATGATTAAGGGAATTTGGCCTTTGTGTTTCCTCATATTTATACTCCTGTGAAACAAGACATCATAGATAGACAATTTCATGTTCCTAGTCGCCTGGTGTGCTAAAAAAAAAAAAAAAAAAAAAAAAAAAAAAAATTTGGAAATATTAATGGGAATATACTTCAGAGATATTTTACTCATACAAAATTCTAGTAGTGCCAATAATTGTGTATTAACGTGTTTTGGAAAAAACATTTATTTCATAATGTGATTTTCCCTGAATTTCCATTCTTTTACTTCAATGAAAGGTTAGGCTTTTGCGATTTTTTTGAATGATAGATCAAAAGGATAAACAATGCAGATTTATTTTTACAGCCATCTTTGATCATATTTGCCAATAATTATGACTACAACTGTATATATATATATATATATATATATATATATATATATATATATATATATATATATATATATATATATAATTATATATATATATATATATATATATATATATATATATATATATATATATATATATATATACATATATACACATATACACACACACACACACACACACACACACACACACACACACACATATACATCATATATATAGTTTAAAATCAATTTCCCTACGGAGAAATTTAATGGCGTTTTACATCCGGAAGCCGACTATTGCACTCTATAGGTGCAGTGCTACTGCTGTTCCATTAATGGTTTAATTTGTTCATTTAAAATCTGGCCATCATTTTTAATCTTTTTTTTAAGCCAACAAAAAGTGCACAGTGCTGCTAATTTTATTTGTTGTTTGTTGGTTTCCTGCATTTTAACAATACCATGAAAATATTGATAATCATAATCATTTTGGTCACAATAACGTAATATGAAATTCTCAACAGTACTGTACATGCTTGCTATAACACTGGGCACCCCCAGACTATTATTTATGCAGACAGAACCTTGTCAAACAACTAGCAGTTTATCTTACGATCTTAGCAGTTCAAATCTGACTCTATATGTTGCCCCAATTGACGCTTAGAAATTGGTGTCTTTTTGGCCTTTTGAAGTTGATCATTTAATTCACCTGAGTAACGTCCACCCAGAGTATGAGACAGACTGTCTACCATTAAAGCCTCTAAAAATGAATCTCAAATCAATCATTACCCGAAGCCCATTTGAAGAAAAAAAAAAAAAAAAAAAAAATTATGAACCTTTCACATCCAGCTCCATCTGAATTATTCACTGGAAATGTTTAGTTCTGCCTAACAAGACTTCTCCATTACTTATCCAGGAACCACAGGAAGGAAAATCAGCTCTTCTGAGGCATCCAATCTCATACAATATTGAAAATTATTTTCTGCAGAACTTTATCATTCTTTTTTTCTCTTTTTTTTTTTTGAGGGGGTTTAGATGGGGTGCAGAGTTGCTTTGTTCCGTTTCGTTTGGGAGAGTGGCAAAAAGAGAGACAGAGAGAGAGAATAAGAAAGACAGAGAGATGAGGGAGTTGTCAAACAGAAGCTCGCTGACAAAAACATCTTGACTAAAAAGCAACGACATCCTGGGGAAGAAGTAATACAGTGGCAAAAAATACAGAGTAAAACAGCTAAAACGCAAGACTTTCCCCATTTCCTTTTTTTCCATTTTCATTAAATAAACATTCAAAGCACCTGTGAGAGAAAGAGACAGTGCAAGAAAAAAAGGAGAAACAGGCAGAGGGTATGAATATGGGTTTATTCATTTATCAAAGTGCGCCGTGAGAATACTCAAGGTAAAATAGCGTTAGCTTCCGCAGACAGAAACAGAAACAGAAACGCAAATCCACTTAAGCAAGTTGAACCGGGAGAGAGTATGTTTGACATAACTTCTGTATGATCACTTCTATACAGTTCATGCATAAAATTTTGCTTGAATTATGCTGAATTCAAGCACTAGGACTATCACAACAGATCTACAGGAGTCTTACAGAAGATTTATGGAATAAAAGTGAGCACTCTGATCTAAGGTTGGATCAATACTGAAAGTTTGTCTTCGGTAAGATATCAGCCTCTGGTACTATGGATTTTATATTAAAACAGATACCTCAGGCAACAAATAAACAGCCTTGGGCAAATTATGAAATGAAAGTCTCTGAACAGACTGAAAAATTGTCAATTTGGGATTCATCTGAAAATTTTTATTTTTCCTTTTTAATTCTCCAGATGTCACTTAAGTACCAAAGATTATCATTATCATATGATCGTCATATAAATGTTTGCAAAATGTTGAGCTTTGATGATAATGTATTAATTCCACCAGTTCAAATGTCATTATCATCCTACCAAATACTAAATTAAACAACAAAAAGGACATTTTTAAATCGCACACGCCAACTTTTATTTTTACTTTTATATTCTGATCTCACCATACAGCAAGATGATCTCTATGCTGGTCTGTATGACATTCATGTTAATACTCTCCCTTTTTATCAGATGCTGTTGTTTAATGCAGCATTGAGAGTTTTATTCGGACATGCTCTACCTGAACACCTGTTTACTCTGTTCAAGGTGCTGAAATGGACACTTTAGCTTGTCAGTGGAAAACGCAGGAAACCGGAGACGACCCTATGGATTCTTAAATTCAGGGGAGCAGTAGAAAGCTCAGTGGAGAACAGGTCAATTTCACTTCTATATATACATACGTACAGGTGAGCTATTTGAAAAACAAACTGTACCCACAAAATGTACATGGCAGTAATAAACATTGAGTTTTTCCCTGCCCTTTAATTTATAAAGCTGTGCAATGTTTATAAAATAAAATAAAATAAAATAAAATATGCTGGTCCTACAGAATGTTAATGTACTTGAGAGTGTATGTAAATTTCTCACCTTTCATCAAGGGCGATGGCTCCAGCACTACGAGAAGTGAACTCTGAAAGACCATGCTGATAGTCCGCATCATAAACACACGTCTCATCAGCAGGCCAATACTAAAGGCATAAAAGAAAAAAAGTTCAGTTCATACTCCACAAATATGTATATTAATAATATACATTACAATTCAAAATGTTTAAATAAATGAATACTTTCATTCGTCAAGGACACATTTAATCGATTTTGACAGTAAAGACATTTATTATGTTATGAAAAAAAAAAAAAAACAATTCTAATAAATGCTGCTCTTAAAAACGTTCTATTTATTATGACTGGTAGGTTCCAGAAAAATATTAAGCAGAACAATGTTTTGAACACTGAAGAGTTTCTTGAGCACCAAATCAGCATATTACAATGATTTCTGAAGGATCATGTGAGCGCAGATGACTAATGGCTGCGTAAAATTCACAGGAATAAATCTAATTTTAAAATATATTAAAACAGATATTTTCAATTGAAATAAATAAATAAATAAATAAATAAATAAATAAATAAATATATATATATATATATATATATTTTTTTTTTTTTTTTTTTTTTTACAAAATAAATGCAGCAAGAGATTTCTTTCAAATACATTAAAAAATCTCGCTAACCCTAACATTTTGAATGGTAGTGCACTACAATATAATATAATATAATATAATACTAAAAAGACAAAAGATAAACAAAATATATACAGTACCACAACAAACTAAAGGTTGATATTTTACAGATCAATCCCTGTAGGACATTAATGAGGGTCAACCACACAGGACTGCCACACTGAGACAGAGAAACACTCCTATACACATGCTTACATGCAGTGTGTTTGCTTACACACTATAATTGATTCTCTATTAGCAGTTAAGAATCCCCCTGGATGAACTTCCTTCACGACTTAATCAATAACGCGACAAGATCCACAGACACAGGCTGATTAACCCCCCGCTAATTAGTGACCATCACACACACCTCAATTTCTCCCAGCTCCAATCAGAACACCCGTAGGGCCCTGTCAATCACACACAGGATCTGGAGTCACGGCTTCTATGGTGTTGTTAATATTTCCAATTATCATAAAATTATGTTAACTTTACTATCATGTTCTCTAAAATGAACACATATATTAATGCTTAAAGTGGTCAGGCAAAATGATTAATAACCAGGCTTGAGTTAAGCTCTGGTGGCAGCATCTGTTGTAAGAAAATTAGTTTGACTCATCCCTAAGGTTGTAAAAAGAATTCAAGAATCAATTAAATGTCTTTTCCATGTGAATAAACTCTGAGGCCTCTGACAGAGAAAGCAAGCCTAGAAAGAGAGAAGGAAATGCAGGTAAAGGTCAACTGAACTTTAAGAGAAGAGTAAGGAATCTTCTGTCATCTTAAACCAGCCTTTTAGATCTAAATGAACCCAGTCAACAACAGCAGCCGGTCAGACAGAAAGCCAATCTGCCATCATTCTCATGCAAACACCCTCCCTGCATCCACTCAATAACACTCTTTCATATTTCACTCAGATGAGAGGAGAGAGAGAGACAGACAGAGAGATTCTTAAAGAGGAAAACAAGCAGAAAACTTGAGAGAAAAAGAGAGAGAGAGAGAGAGAGAGAGAGAGAGAGAGAGAGAGAGAGAGAGAGAGAGAGAGAGAGAGAGAGAGAGAGAGAGAGAGAGAGAGAGAGAGAGAGAGAGAGAGAGAGAGAGAGAGAGAGAGAGAGAGAGAGAGAGAGAGAGAGAGAGAGAGAGAGAGAGATGGGTGCGAGAGATCGAAAGCAAGTCTAAAACAGGCGTATCACACGAGCAGTTAGGTCCGATAAGATTCGTACTCTCAGATTGCTGATGGCGATCAGTGTATGGGGGTCAGTTTTTGGCCACTCAAGCGTTTCAGATGGGGCCAGGATAAGTGTCCAAATTAGCTTTTAGTGGCCCTGAACAGACAACGACAGAAACCTAATCTGTGGGAAGCAAGGCCTGAATGCACGACTGTGTCGAATGAACAAGCCCCCTGCGTGTGAAACTTTACATTCCTCCTCATTCACTAACACTGCCTTTAGCATAGAGACGGAGAGAGAGACCAAAAGAGAGAAAGGGAGGGAGAAAGGTAAAACAGAAAAAAGACGAAGGGGCCGAGAGTAATGGAGAGGTTAGAGAGAAAGGTACAGAAATTTGAGAGAGAATAGATATTTAACTCCTACATTTTTTTTTTTTTTTGCATATTTTGGGACTGCACATCGTGTCCCACTCACCTGGGTCCTGATGCATAAACATTGCACAAAATGGGCACTGAAATATGTATATTTGTAGTGGATGTGCTGCTTTTTACCAATTTTTATTAACAGCGAGAGAATTGCTTGATGTATGATAATTTTGATTTAAATTGTATTCTAAATAGCAGAAAATTAAATATTTATAAATATGATTAATGATGCATACTTGACTGAAAAGCATATTATATCTACACTTTCTGTGGACGTTTTTGATTTTATGGATATTTGAATCTCATATTGTCCCAGTGTCTTGTACCTTTGAAAGCAGTGGTAGGCTATTACATGGATGGAAATATACATATGGAAATGATATACAGGTGAGGATATGCATAGTAAAACTAGGCGTTGTAACCTTATATGGTTATTTTGAGGAGGACACGGGGTGGGGATGCATGTACGGCGTACGCACAATCTTCCACTGATTAGGATTTCTAAAGGGAATTTTGCTGAGGTTCTGGCGTACATACGGTTTTACAAATCTGAAAACTTTTGTGCGTATACACACTTTTTAGGATGAAATCTACACAATTTTATACATGAGGCCCCTGGTATTTTGAAGGCATGTTCATTTACAGTATCCATCCATAATATACATTTCTTAGAGGCCACAGCATCTCAAACCCCTGAAATGTATATTCCCCATAATCACTCTTGCAATAATATTATACTGAAATGCACATTTAATTTCATATCCATACAACACATTGGCTGGTTACCCAGTACAGGTTATGATTGTTTGGATATTTGCTGGGAAGAAAATTTAGAGACTGGACCTGAAATGTTAAATTAAATACTAGGCTACTGATAATTTACAATAAATATACACAACCGTTTAAACAGTGGGGTCAGTAAGAATTTTTTTTTTTTTTAAATAAATACTTTTATTTGGGAAGGATGCATTAAAAGGTAGGGTAGAAATTTCGGAGAGGCTAGCAATAGCAAGCTAGCTTTGAAAGCGTAGGTTCCCACCCTCCCTTCAGAGCGCTCTATAAAGCCAAGCCTCCTCCAAAACACATGAACGTACACAGCCAGAGCGCAGTCTGCATCCATAAAGCATCACGAGGAAACCAAAGGCAATGATTGGATGAACATTTTTGGTTCTGAGACTTCTACAAGATATATGTAAATGTTTTTAATGTTTAGACAACTTCTATTATTGATTACTATCAGGATGTGAAGAGTTTCAACTCTTATAACAAGTATAAAAGTGTTTATGAAATGCTTTGCCTTCCCTACCTTTAAATTGCTCAAGTGTGACAGTAAAGAAGATTTATTATGTAACAAAAAAATCTATTTATTAAAATTCCCGAAAGATGTATCACAGTTTCCACAAAGATATTAAGCAGCAATGTTTCTTGAGCAACAAATCAGCATATCAAAATTAATTCTGAAGGATCATGTGACACTGAAGACTGGAGTAATGATGCTGAAAATTCATCACAGGAAGCTATCACAGGAATAAATTACATTTTATAATATATTAAAACAGTTTTATACTTGTTTAGATGGTTAGGGAATTGCAGCTCACAGAGACAGTTGTGATAGGGTGATGTTACTCTCAGGCTATTAATAGACCAATATTACATCATTTTAACTAAAGTACACACCAACAGTCAAGTGCAGAAGATAATGTAATGCATTCCAGTGGTGTGTAAAACTGCATTAAAAAGCTTGTTTCATGATGCCATAATGTAAAGCAAACCAGCCTGGCACATGTATGAAGAGTATCATTTCACTTTAAACTGATACATGACGGGATGTCTGCCCTCAAGTCTAGAACAAAATAAACACAGAACCAATACACGTCTTTCTCCAAAATCCTCTTCCTCATGCCTTTCTCTGAGCACACTAACAGGTGTGTGAGCTTATGAGTCAATACCGCTCGGGGAAGATAAGCGACTTCGACTGCTCTTGGAACGGTTTAGGCAACCAAACTCCTATCTTGACTATTACAAAACATAACTGGTAAAAATCTCCGGTCAGTA
This sequence comes from Paracanthobrama guichenoti, assembly GCA_018749465.1. Classification (NCBI taxonomy): domain Eukaryota; kingdom Metazoa; phylum Chordata; class Actinopteri; order Cypriniformes; family Gobionidae; genus Paracanthobrama; species Paracanthobrama guichenoti. The sequence goes on from CM031947.1 coordinate 15,161,915, forward strand.
GACAAGGGCAACGTATCAGCAACAAGTATATCTCTATTCACGCAGTCCAACCTTATGCATCCTGGAGGCCTTTCAGCTCACACCTGAGCCCGCTTTACTCTCAGCTCCCACAAAAGGCTGTGTTTACTTCCATTACTATTACTCTTTCTATCTCTAACACACTCTCTATCTCTTTCTCTCTTCTTCTTTCGCACCTGGAGCTGAGATGGGTGGAGAGATATAGTGAGAAAACACTGAGAAAAAGAAAAGGGCTGCGTTTCTTTCACAGAGAGATGGTGGGCTACAAAAACCGATAAAGCAAGAGGGGCTTAGAAAAAGATGTAAGGTGAAATCCAAAGAACAAAGTCTTTCAACACCATTCCTGCAACATTAATGGCAAAGCGTGACTTGGCTGAAAGGGTGTTGCAGCAGGAAGTGAGTCAGTTTCACCATTGTTGATTACAAAACACACTCCCTACCTGTACTGAGAGAGCAAGAAGCCCCCGATTGATGAGCCACAGATGGAAAATGCCATGGCAACCATGCCGTTCCACACCCCCAGCTCTCTGGCCGTCATGTGGTGGTCCAGCAGGAAGAGAGGAAACATGGTGATAGCCCCCTGTTCTCCTGTACAGAAAATATAAGATTACATCAGAAAACTCTGGATAGAGAGAACGAAAAGACCAAGGAAATTGATCGGATTATTAAAAATGTGTTGGATTCTTATCACATTGCATTAGACTTTTCTCAGAACTTGTGTTAAACTCCTGAGATTAACAACACACAGCACAAACTTAGTCAAAAATAAAACACTTATCTGAGAATGGAAAAAAGTGATAACCTGAGCAGAGTCCACGTTTTTTTACTCCTCAAAGGATCAGTGCCTGGATTGCCTCCCAGTCATTTTTTCTGAGAGTTTGTCACTTAAACTCAGACAAATGTGACAAAAACAAAAGCTGCCAGTGAAAATGTTGCCGTTACATTGTGCCGAGTCCTGCCTCGCTGCATGATAGTGGGTGCACAGAGGCCTCGGTAACCCGCCGCCGTGTATTATTTAACGCCATTGTCATTATTTATGGAGTCTGCCTTCATTTTGACAGCGAGACAGCCCGCTGACTGACAGCTCTGAGACCGCCGTCAAACAGAAACTGCGCTTCCGGGGACCCCAGGATGAAACCGGTGAGAAACAAAAACAGAAAATCAAATCAAAAATCAGACGCTTCTGCCTGAGTTCTGCTACGGTCGCTGACAGCGCCACGTGAGCGCTTTGACATCGCTTTCTTTGTGGGGGATTGAGTCTGACAGTAGAACTAAATTTGTAAAGGATGTTGTAAACTAAGTCTGTAATGTGGTGGCAACAATGAACAATGGGACTCATTTTTCACATTCAGCACATCTTTTCTTCATATAATGCAGCTATGCCACCCAGGTCCAATGCGTTCAAGGAATAAGAATCCAGTTTTAAATGAGGATGAACACATACAAGCCGGTCACATTCACTTTGCACTTGGGGTATGGAAACTAATGTCAAAATAGTCATTCATAACCTAACCCTTGTGAAAATTTAGCACAGTTTCTGCATTACCATAATTTATTTAAGAGCACAGTAACCACAGGTAGAACTACAGAGGCCATTACCATAGTAAAAATGTCTTCGACACTACACACACTATTATATGATTAGTTTTTAAATAAATTACATATTTTTAAAATTAATTTCCTTTTCTTAATCCTTAAAGTTTTTAAATGTTGTTCATATGTCTATGTGATGTCTTTAATATGCTTTAAGACAAACCATGTGCATATTCATAAGTCAACACCATTGCTGAGTATTTTCTCCTTAAATTTCAGTGAACCAAAGCTGGTGTTTCTGATGTCACAAACTACCTTGAAACCAATCACGTCAACGTGCGGGCGGGCTTTAGCATATCATTAACTATGACCACTCTGAAGCAAGGTTATCCCGATATATTTTTCTGTTGATATGAAAAATCAGGTACTTTTAGCAACATAGCGGGTGAATTGTGTATATTACATATATAACGACGTTATGATGAACTCTATGCCCTTCTCAACTGACATTCTTGTTAAAAGCATTTCTAAGGATACTGACTTTTAGAAGGCAGACTGAGATGGTGAACGGGAACATGGTTTGTGTAACATTAGAAACACATTATTAGCTGTTTGATAACAGTCAAGCAAAAGGCTAATCATATTAATTACCGTTATATGTCCGACATTACCATTGAGGTGAGTGAGTGGAGGCGGGGCTGATTTACATACTCATGGTTACACATAAACTAAATGAAGCAAGGGTGTAGAGTTACATTCAAGCTAATTTAAGTAATTTTTTTTCCCATAGTAAAAAACATTTAAATATGTCATTTTGGTGATCAAAGATGAGCTTTAAGGGATAAAATGATTGACTACAGAGGGACTTTAAAAGGAAAGATAGTATGAATCTGAATTTCTATAACAATAATCACAATTAACATAGCTAAAGATTTATTTAAAGGGAACACTGGAAAACAAATAGTGATCAGTGTCAACATGGTAGTGTAAATGTATACAAAATGCCAAATATGATCATAGAACAGTTCAGATGTTGTAGATCATCTCATATGTGAAGTCTGGACATGCGTTTCAGCGTACTGTCTCTGGCTTTTTTTATCCTACGCTGCTTCAAACTAATTATTTTTCAAGCAGGGATTGAAAACAAACAACAAGGCTGCTTATTTATGTCTATAAATAATCTCAGAGCAACAATTGTCCATTTCACATGGGATTTCATTAGACATCCACAAAAACACAGCAGAAGAAGGGAGGCACCGGGAGGAGAAAGGGGGGAGACAGAGAGAGAGAGTGGGGAGAGACGCTATATCAGTTCACCTCGGTTAACAACGACAGATAATGGGGAACAGATGAAGACAAAAATGGACAACAGACTCAGGATGAGACAGAACAATTATGACAGCAAATATGTAAATAATTGTACAATCAAAATACAATGGTACTGATTGAAACCCGATGAAAGATATGGAGCTCCTTTTTAAAAGTTTAAAAAGGATAGTTCAAGCTAAAAAAATTAAATTATAATTTTGTTCTCACCCTCATGTTGGTCCAAACTTTTTTCTTCTATGGAACCAAAAGGAGATATTTCTAAGAATATATTTGCATGCAATTAAAATGAATAAGGACCGGAGCTTTCAAGTCTCAGAAAGGACACAAAAAGCACCATAAAGTATCAATAGCTTGCATGATTCATAATAGCTTTGAGTAATTAAAAGACTGAAATGTATATGATTATTAACAGAGATCTTCCCATCCAATGTGTTAACTAAAACTATAAGATTGAGCAACAAATCAGTCTGATTCATGAACAAATCACGGAGACAGGTTTTGTGAATTGAAATTTTCACTCAACTCAAAATATAGCAGATGTCTCTATTCTCATGACACCCCAAACAGTAATACAGAAGTCAGGAATTTCAGTGAATAATGTTTTACATTTTAGTCTGTTCCTCACACAAGGCTATCATGTCTTCAGAAGACTTGAAATATAGTGGATAGACTACTACTGAAGGGATAGCTCAACTAAAAAGTATGTTTGTAACCAAACAATTGTGGGGCACCATTGACTACCATAGTATATCTTTTTCAATGGGGCCCCATCAACTCTTTGGTAACCCCTATTCTTCAAAATATTTTATTTTGTATTCAGGCAGAAGAAAGAAATGCATACATGCTTTGGAACAACTTTAGGGTGAGTACATGATGACAGAATTGTAATTTTTGGGTGAGCTATCCCTTTAAGGTGTTTATTATTTATTATTATTATTATTATTATTATTATTATTATTATTATTATTACAAACCCGATTCCAAAAAAGTTGGGACACTGTACAAATATAAAAACAGTCTGCTCAAACAATAAGAGCAAACAATACAATCCTGTAGCTCAAACAATAAGAGAGTGGCGCTATTAACGCCAAGGTCATGGGTTCGATTCCCAGGGAAAGCAAGAACTGACAAAAATGTAAAAGTGTGTACCTTGAATACAATGTAAGTCGCTTTGGATAAAAGCGCCTGCCAAATGCATAAATGTAAATGTAAAAAGAAGAGGGGATGTCACACAGTGGTAAACATGGCCTTGTCCCAACTTTTTTGAGATGTGTTGATGCAATGAAATTTAAAATCAACTTATTTTTCCCTTAAAATGATAAATTTTCTCAGTTTAAACATTTGATATGTCATCTATGTTGTATTCTGAATAAAATATAGAATTTTGAAACTTCCACATCATTGCATTCTGTTTTTATTCACAATTTGTATAGTGTCCCAACTTTTTTTGAATCGGGTTTGTATTATGTTAAAACTTGATAGCGCCAGTCCTCAGTTATTTTTATTGCACAGAAAAGAAAGGCCAGGTTATTCTTCACAGAAGATAGAAAGCCATATGGGTTTGGAGCAACATGAACATGCATTTCAATGAAACACCACCTCAACTAGATGCTGACTAAAACCAGCTCTATGATCCCCAGAGTCTTCATCATGGGAACAGCCTGAGGAACCTGGGTCCCTCCCAGTTCATGTAGGTCACTGTGCCGTGTGTATCTGCATCTGTGTGTACTTGAGCAGGTCACACAACTCCATTGTAAATGCTCCTCAACCAACGACAAGCCCCATACCAAGTCTCTAAGGAGCTCTGAGGTTAGAATAAGTAAGGGTCTAGGTTATTCCCTTTACATTCTAGGACACAATGACATAATTGTTTGGATGAAACAAAAGCAAGTGATAGCAACTATCACTTGCACTGTTAGTTATGTGAATGTGAGTGAAGATACAGTGGTATGGATAGGGAACGGAGATGCAGTCTATTCATAGTGTGATGTAAGCTCACATATCTAAACAGAATGCTTTTTAATGTTCACACCCGAGTTGAACAATGTTTCCAGACAATGGGAAAACAATTTAGGTCAACTAGAAGACATCACATACTTTACTCATCTTCTTCCTTGGAATTCGGTCTTTTTGTCCATCACCCTCCACTCACACGCTTTCTCATCATACCCGATGCCCCCTGCACACCACCATCTCTCTCGCTCTCTTTCACTCTCTCATAGTTGACCATGTGGTGGGTGTTCATTAATTCATCCCCCCTGCAGTCCTATGCGTTCCCTCTAGAAAATATTTGCCTCCTGCTCGCGTCACCCCTCCATCCCCCCTGCAAGCCCCTCCTTTCCCTGGCCCCTGTTGTGCGGGACAGAGGGAGGGCAGCATCAGGCAATATACATGCATAAAAGAGTGTACGAGTGTGTTATGCATATATTGTTGGAGAAAGAGAGTAAAACACAGAGAGACACAGAGCAAAAGTGGTTTTCTACTCCTATACAGAGTCCAACTTTAAGCCCCCCACAAGTACACTCCCAGCTCCAGCTGGACTCTTCCCAGGGAAGCTCCACGTCTGGCCCAATCCCAGCCCCCTTCATCCCATCACTGTCCCTCCATCACCCTTTATCATCGCTTGGGCTGAACACGTTTGGGTAACGACCTGTGATGCAATAGAGTCACTAGATGACATGCAATGACATAAAGTGTGATTGATTTAACAACTTAGTTAGACACTTACACAATCCAATAAACATCTTATTAAATCTTGAAGTATATAACAAGGAACTTCAGTTTGTGAATTTCTGTGTACCTATGTATCATGATCATATAAAGCTTTTGAGAAACAAGCGATACATGTAAAATGTAAAAAAACAACAACTGCAAATGACCATTTAAATACTTTCTATCTTCTAGCACACCATCAATATCGTTAATAGTTTTAAAGTGATTTTTATTGTCATTTAGTTATATTTCAGGTATAAACATTGCAATTTTTAATCAAAAATTGTCTTGTTTTCTAGAAGAAAAAATATTATACTAATGTTTGCACAATCTTAAAACTAAATCATTGAGATGCAAAACTCCACAAGATAAGACTTTGTTGTTGTTTGCTTTAAACATGAACTGCACAAAATTATTAGATTTGTGCTAAAAAAAAAAAAAAAAAAAAAAAAAAAAAAAAAATATTAATATGATTTCCTATTAAAAAGAGGGGAAGGGGGAATAAACTTGTCATGATATATTCAAGACATATTCTCTAAAACCAACTGTAATAGCTTATGCAAATCTGTTTCAAGTAAATGTATCTTATTTTAGAGATTTGTGCGTATTTTTACTGAAAAATTAGACATAACACCGATTAGGAAAATTATGTTTTGCAGTGTACTTGGCTACCACACTTGTAAATGCAAGATGTTACTGCATTAGTAAAGTAGTTTGTGTCATCCAAAGTGCTGTTTAATGATGATTATGATGATGATCAGGGGGAGAAACCTTATAAAACGGATTAAGAGGGGGGCTGCCGCTTGTCCTGTCTGATTTTGTCTGCTGGAGCTCATCCGATTACAGTGCCACCTCTCTCTCTCTCTCTCTCTCTCTCTCTCTGCCTGAGACACATACTCATGTGCGCACACAAGCCACACAAAGCCTGGTTTTCTGATTAAATTATTCAAATTTGACAAAAAATATTGCACTCAAATGAAGCGACACAAACAAAACACATTCATATAAACATAAATTCAGTTTTCAGTGAAAATACCACAGACACAAAGAGACTCTAATCTGGACATAATCCCCTTCTGGTGCCAAACACCACATTCAGCTCATTGAAAGTGATTCATTAGCTGCCATTTAAGCCTATATTCTTCATTCAAATCATGACATAGAAGTTAGACTGGTAGTTAAACACCGGCTTAAAGTTGAAGGAAAGATTGCAATATCAGTTTCAGTATAGACATGCTGAACAACTGGATGACCCAAAGAAAGTTCCCTTCAAAGTCACAGAGAATGTGACAGTAAGAAAGGAAAAGGGCAATGCTGCCATCTTGTGGCAAAACAACACATTACCATGACTGACCATGAACTAAAAATATATATTTATATATAATCTGCTAAGTATTAAGGTCATGATCAGTCATGGTAATATGTTGTTGTTGTTTTTGATGTATAACTTTCCCTCAGTCCCACCATTCTGAAATAAATTAGTCACTTTCCTGCTAAATAACTTAAGGAATTGCTTATAGCTGTATAGTTATCACAGCACATAAATAATAGTTAGCGTTTACAAATAATGTTATTAAAATGAAGCCTTGTAAGATATATATATATATACACACACACACACACACACACACACACACACACACACACACACACACACACACACATACACATACACACATAACACACACACACACATAACACACACACACACACACACACACAAATGCATTTTAAAATAATAATAGATTTTAATAAAATGATTTTTAAATGTTAAGCAGGAAAGTGACTAGTAAATTACAGAATGTCAGAATAGTGGGGCAAAGTTATAAATGTTTGGGAAAACCATCAAGTTTTTTTTCTGGTGATGTAGAAACGACACACTTCACCTTTACATATTAAACCTGAATATAATTTATTCAGTAAACAACTACAAAACAATTGGTGTGTGTCAGCTTATTCAACAAATTAAAGGTTATGTTGAAATATGCCAAATATCTTACCTAGCTTGTAAGTGAGGACGTAGAACATCGTCCATGGCGTTCCTGGCACAGACAAGAGCTTTCTCCACACCTTCCAGGGCTGCATCACATCTTTTGGCCCTCTCCGTCCTTCTCCCTGTCCCCGTGCTGACTCTCCATCCAACACAGGGGCACCCCACACGAACAGCGCAACACCACCGTACACACAGGCCAGCAGAATGAACATCCAGCCCCAGCCTGCAACATCAATCACTGCCAGGAGCCCCCCTCCAGCAAACACAGACCCAGCTTTATACCCCACCACCTGCACAGTGTTCCCCAGACCAACCTCCCCCTGCCCCCTGAGCAGCCGCACAGCCACCCCGTCTGCTGCAATGTCCTGCACGGATGCCAGCACGTTCATGGCTAGCAAGGAGCCCGCTACAACCATGTACTGAACATCAGGTGAAATAGTAGCACTCACCAAACAGGTGAGGGCCAGAGCAGCCACCGTGCCAACCAACCAGCAGCGCTTGGTGCCTGTCCGGTCCACCAGAGGGGCCCAGAGTACCTTGAGCACCCAGGGGAAGTAGAGGATTTTGGTGAGGCTGATCCGGGTGAGGGAGTGACCGGCACCACGCAAGTACACTGGGAGCAGGGATGACTGCAGGCCATAGGGAATGCCCTGGATGAAGTAAAGGAGACCCAGGAACACCAGCTTGTCGTTCATCATTGAGAAAGGCTAGTTTGGGGAGCCTCAGCTCATGGCTGTACTCTGTAACAACACAAGTATTATCTGACATGAACTTGCCAAGCTAACATATTGGCTTAATGCATTTTTCTATTTAAAAACACAAAGCAGCATTGCAAAGAGTGCTGAGCGGTTCATTCATTCATTCATTGCACATGTCATTCATTCACGACACTGACATAATATTACACCTGGATATAAATGATAGAACATGTGCAAGTGTCATTAGATATTTTTTGTACATTTTCTGCAAACTGCATTACACTAACATTAAATCTTTGAGCATAAGAACGATTCATTCACAGTCATAAACAGTCATTCCCAGTCTTAAACATCACTGTCCACATTTGCTCTGCTTGAAGGAGACTTTCAATTATGACTAGTACTAACAACCGAAATTATACATATCAATGTACAAATTACACGATTTAAGTACAGCAAATACCTTACTGTATTTACAGGTAAACGTCTCCTTTACCCGCTGTGTTCGATGCTGCATAACCTCTATTTTCCAATCCTCGTTACTTCCGCGGGAGCACGTGACTTAAGGCTCTCATTCAACCAATCAACATATGGGCCTCGACAGAGCCCTTGTTTCACAGGCAATAAATCAACAGCGCCACCCGGTACTGCAGCGTAGGCCAGCAATCACAGCAAGACTTAGCATGTGCTGACATCGATGACTTTATAAGTACTGTAGCCTACTTCCTCCCAAGCCCATCAAGTAAGGATTTAAGATATTACACCCTTTCTCTTAGTCAATGTTTATCTATTTCAGACCACTCCCATTGTTCTACACAAGCATGTTTCTGAATCAAGTCTTTTTGTCATCCTCAATCTTATGGTAATAGTTTTCTTTGCTCATGGTAAACCCTGTTGCAAATAAAATGTAATTCATTTTTAAAGAATGTAGCTATTATTTCCTTGGTAAATATGAAGACATACTTATCTAAAAGAAATATGTGAGTTTTTACTTGAATCAAATTATTTTTAAGTCAGGGGGCCTTAAGGTATTTAAGTCAGGGGGCCTATTTACTTAAAAACTAAGAACTTTTAGGCACATTTCCCACTCTGTAAATAGTTGGCACTTTGCTTTTATGACCGAGACTGCACAGACTGAAAAGATTCTTGAACAACCAATTGAGATTCCCCAGATTACCACCTTTAAAATAACCGTAAAGACTTATGTTGTTCATTAGGCTCTAATTTAGTCCAACTCAAGTACATTTTTTCCATCCCTGGTTTCAACTCTTTCTACTTAATTGTTCCCCTTAATATAGTTGACCACTAAGTCATAAAACTGCCATCATGTGCATGTTTTTGTGTTGTTGTTGTTTTGTCAACATGTCTTTAAATTCATAGATACATATCACATTGAAAGTTTTGCATAATGTACACACAAACAAACACATATATTAAGACAAGTTTTTATTTATCAAAAATGTTTTTTAATACAGGTGTTTATATGGGGTGTATAATTCATATATTGATAGCTGGTGGGTTTTCATTTATACATTCATTGTTGGCACCAATTAATTGCCACACAAGGCTAGCAGGATCGTCTCGTAGTCTCCTTTGGTGTCATCCTAAAACAAACAAAACACACAATCTTTAACAATTGCACGTTTAAAGGACAGGACCACAGTATAACACTCACTATTTTGTGTTTATGTATTGAAGAGTATAATGACTGTACAAAATAAAGATACTTAGATCAACACTTAAAATTAGCTAACTTTGCTAAGATTTATTTACCTGGATGTCCTGGTAGAGACTCTTGCCAAACTTATTCTGATAATCTTGCTTGATTTTGGCCAAGTCAATCTCAGAGCGGCTCACCAATATTCTGGTCAAGATCTTGCCTCTGTAACCAGAGCCCTGTGAAACACACAAAAGAAGTCACACTGATGGTTCTTGCTGAAGAATTTCCAACACATTTAGAAAAGTTGTCATTTTAAATGTATCAATATATTGAGTTACACTTGCCTTCATTGCTAGATTTAGTTTCTCAGCAAAGAATCCGGATTTGTTTCCAGCACATTTCACTGTTGAAAAGATGACAAGTGTCGTGAAAACATGGAAATATAGAATTTTTTTTTTTTTTTTTTTTTCCAAAATGTCAAAATGCAAAGGCCAGCTTCTGTTTCATTGCTCAAAGCTTTGTCTTAAAATAACTTTCTTGTCATATTGTTGCATACCGTAAAAATAAACATTAAAATAGCATTCTTGTCATATTATAAGAAAGTAATTCAAGTCTTGAAAGGTATGGTTCATCTAAGAGTGTCTGTGGCCATTCAAAGAAAAGTTTAAATTTACATTATTGCATGTCATGACCGAAACGTTGCCACTTTTAATATTTTCTAAATAAAGGGAGAATAACAGTGTGCAGATCCTTTTTTGTATTATCTGATATATTTTTTTGATCTTGCACCTGGCTAAGATACTTTGGATGTGCGTACCTTGACCCTTTATTATTGCATGTCATACCATTTTAAAATGCAGTATGCAATGCTATATACAGTCATGAAGGTTTCAGTGTCTCACCAACAGCAATCAAGCAGTTCTCAATATCACCCTTCAACTCCAGATCAATGGCTTTTGCAATATCCACTTTGCTGTACTTGGAGTACAGCTGAAAAACTAAATATAAAGACAAAATATTACATTATTATACATTAAGTGGATTTAGAAGACAATTGCTCTTATTTTGAAAACAGGGAGGTCAATCATACCTTTCCTCAGATGAGGAGCGTTCCGTGTAGTGAGGATGTCAATGAACACGGCACAGTCGGTGCCTTTTCTTTTCTCTCCTGCCTCATACAAGGCCTACAGGCAGAACGAGAGGTCAAGAGACATGCACATGCAACGTTCCAACACATATTCACAATACATACTTAATTACCCTGGCATCTCTGTCAGCAAGGTCATCTTGCACAACCCTGTCTTCACTTCTGGCAGCCTGTGAATTCAAATGAAAAAAAATTTTATTCACAGGTGAATTGAGATGTTTTCGATAAGACAGACAGTACTGGGAGGGGCAGAAATGAGAAACACTACTAGAAAATGTAGGTGGATCATGTATGTAAGAAAAGCGAACCTTGCAGAGAGCAAGTAGGGCATTCCTGAAGTCTCCACTTGTCTCAGACTTGATCTCCGCCTCTAGTTCCTTTTTGTAATCTATAAAATGTAAGCCAAACATTAATTTACAAATATACTCTAATCAGATGCCATAAACCAGGGGTGTCCAATCCTGTTTAGCTCCAATTAAACACACCTGCACCAACCAGCTAAGCAGGTTCTTCAGGATAACTAGAAACTAGAAAACAGGTGTGCAGGTTAGAGCCAAACTCAGCAGGACATTGGCCTGTAGAGCAAGATTGGACACCCCTTCCATAAACATATTTAAAAGATAACTAGCGGATAATTAGCATCAATGTTACCTTGTTTGAAAACTTGTTTAATCTCTCGGATCTCTTTATTGGTCCTAGAGGCCAGAATCTCGATAAGTATATCTTCATCTGTGCCCAAACCCTAGAGAGAAAAAGACTTAGTTATACAACCCATGTCAAATCTTGTGGGTGTGGGGTGTGGGGTGTGGGGTGTGGGGTGGGGGTGGGGGTGGGGTGGGGTGTGGGGTGTGGGGTGGGTGTGGGGTGGGGTGGGGGGTGGGGTGTGGGGTGTGGGGTGGGGGGGGGTTCTAAAATTGAGAAGATATACAAGTCCAGGGGCTGTCTATTTAAATTATTCACCATATACAGGGTAAAAATGTGAAGTTTATCTATATCTACAATCCAGAAATAATTTTACCTTCATTGCATTTTTGAGCAGAAAGGCATCATACTGAGCAGGAGGCATCAACAGGCTCAGAACCACATCTTCCAGCTCACCTTTAAGGGCAGCTTTCAGGGCTACATCTAGAGGCTGCACAGAGAAGACAAGGTTATGTAGGTGAAGGAGGATCCAGAGAGTGAGAATGTGTTCATTTCAGGTCCATTGAATGTAATACCTTGCCGGTGGCTTGCTGATAAGCAGCCTTGATTTGCTGGCGCTGGGCATTGCTCCTGTGGACCAGTGTATTGATGATTGTGACCTCATCCACACCTGTGAACAAACATTTGTGTCAACAAAGCAAACAGATGCACAATGCACAGACATACACGTGTTATAGGTTTTCACATTTCAGCATATACCAACCCTTTGCCTTGATAGCTTTGTCCAGGACACCAACATCTGCAGCTGCATTAAACTGAGCAAAGGGCTTAACTGTCCCCTGCCCCTCCTAAAGACATGAGAGACACTTAATAAAATCCTTTAAACATAGCCTACATATAATAACAAACTAACTAATAGCAGCCCAATGTAAAAATTCAAGAAGCAAATTTTAGGAAGGAAAGCAGAAACATTGAAACTCTTGCCCTTTAACAGGATGGCTATGACTAGAATGGGGAGTGGAGTACATTCCTATCGCTGACTCATTCAGTCTGGAGCTGCTCAAATTTTCCAGAAAGTTAAAGGAAACTTACTGTGATGTCTTGTGCTGTGTTGTCTTGCATACCCTGATAGGTAAGCTGCTCGAGAAAAGCACTGACGAAGGACATGTTGACACCTGGAACTGAACAGTCAAACCTACATGTTGGCATATATATCAAAAAGATTGTATTTACAGTTAAGGAATTAATCATATATTATTTAGGTAAATACGTTTTCTAGCAGTTTTAATATTATAGGAAGTACATGATTCACCAATAAAACAGAACATTAAAGACTGTCAAGTCAGTCACACATAAAATATTGAAGACGACAAAACAGTTCGCAAAACCAGGATGTGGAATTTTAGAGCTCACAGTGTGCAAAGTTGCTTATAACTATTCTAAGCAACTGCGTTGAATAACTTTGTTGCATAATTTTCATTAGAATTTTTTGTCATTTGCATTTTATTTTTCAGTAATCAAAAACAATCATGTATATGCAACAATTATATATTTTATTTAAAAAAGCTGACAGCCCTGTCGTGAGTAAAACGACGTGTAAGAAATAAAGAAAATCCCAGTTCTCCACTTACCAAGACCGAATGCACAGCAAGCGAGTATGAGAGAAGGGTTCAGCTGTATTTATACTCACAGAACCACACCTAGCAACATCAGCTTAACTCTTGCGTTACAGTTGGGCGTTGGTTCGGCGAGTCTACGTTCCTCCTTCTCTCCTTCCCGTATTAGTCTACAGCCGGTTCTATACGCAAAAAGGAAATATGTGGGTGCATGTTTTTTTTGTGTTTTTTTCTCATTTAAAGGTGCATTCATTCATTTATTCCTCATAAAAAATAGTGCACATAAAGAATAGTAGGGAAAATCAGTTTTAAATGAAATACACTGACGTCTCAGTAGCGGTTAAATTTAATTTAACATGGATTTGACGAGATTTTTAATTTAACGAGATGAGTCTCGTCATGGGGAATTGGGGGTAGACTACGTTCACGCCCGCATTTAATATAATATACAATACCTGACGTTCTACTATATGAGCTGTTCATGTACTCGGACTGGGATTGGGAACTATGCGTTTCTACGGCAACACTACCATCAACGCCTAAAGATGAACCTGCAGGCCAGATACAGCAGTCACGTGGTACAAGTCAGAACGCTCAGAAAACTCCCGTGTAAGAGTTATAACTACGGTTGGGATCTGGTATTTACGTTACGATGTGAACGCAAAAAAGAAGAAAAGAAGTATTTTCAAGAATGTCGGTAACCAAAGAGTTAATTTCCTTTTAGTAGGAACATTTTTTTTTTTTATGGAAGTCAATGGTGCCCCACAACTGTTTGGTTACCGACATTATTCAAAATATCTTCTTTTGTATTAAACAGAACAAAGAAATTCATAGATGTTTGGATCAACTTGAGGGTGAGTAAATGATGACAATTTAAATTTTTGGGTGAACTAACCCTTTAAGTAACTTTTACATTTAAACTTAAAATTAACTTGAAGTAGGCTATACTTCTTTTTTGTAACGACTAAAGATTTTTAACAGGTTATGATCACATACATAGGCCAGCTCACTTCATATTACTAATGATTTGTTCACTGAAATTATTTAAGCAACCCAGCAGGCATATTACTACCTGTTGGCCTATATTGTTTTCCATTGTCATGGTAGCCAGAAAAAGTTATAAAGAATAGCCAGCCATTGTCTTCTTACTTCATGCAACACTTGAACCTGACATTAGGTTCATTGTTGTTGTTGTTGGGAGAGAGCATTCAAGGCATGTCTGGTGAATTTATTTTCACTTAATTAATCTCAGAGAACAAATAATTGTACATACAGTAAGGACTTTGATGAACATCATACTTTTAATTAGTACACAATTCACATTTTATCACACTAGGTCAGGTTATTTCAAAAAATAGTGCAACTATGTGTAAAACCAAAAGTAACACTTTCTGCACACACACACGTAGGCCTAAGCGATAAAAAAAAAAAAAAATGCTGTCAGCTTTTCAACCTCCTTTTAGAGCACCTAAAAACCTGATAGACCAGCAGTCTTGGCCTGCTGGTAGTGAGAAGGTGGTGGTTAAGGAGATTCTCTCCTTCTATATGTAAAACACTTTGACACTTCTTACCCAGAAAAGCGCTATATAAATGTAACAAAATTATTATTATTATTATTATTATTATTATTATTATTATTATTATTATTATTGGACAGCTTTATCACAGAGCATCAGAAACAGCAATAAATAAATAAATAAATAAATAGATAAAAAATTCTAAGAAATACAAAAATATATAAAGAAAAAGTAATAGAAAAATTATTTCTGTGTTTAGATTCATTTGTTTTATGAAGTAATTTTTTATTTTTTCCTGTCATTACATTTTTTTATTATTATTATTTCTGCAGGTTTGGGCCTCCATAAAACCCTTCACTCAGGAATGTATTTGTTCTCAGGGGGAGCACAACTGGAAATGCTGTTGCGAAAAGTATGCAATGTGAATAATCTGCCTACACGCCATCAGTCATGCAAGATGGAGGCAGTTTGTGCAATTCTTGGAAGCAATTTATGTGAAGCTTTTTATTGCATTTATTTACTGTGTTGCACACATGTTGTTTTTTAACAATAGTTCAGTGGCTATGATAGCACATTATGATCAACTTGAACAACTGGTTAACTGAATTTGTGAGATAAGGGCATTAGAGAACAAACAGACACAAGCGATGCTTTTGAGGTTCTAGTTCTCCTGCATTCCTACATATACACCAACCAACTAATCACAATGAGGCATCTTACCTATCTATTCACATTCTTAGGACAAAACGTTGACTGTTGGAAAAATACGGCCACTAATTGCTATTTTGTGAATGCAGACTTGTCGATACACACATTCATGAACAGGACTGACCCAACACTGTCCAAACAGATTGTGACATGTTCTCTGCCTTTTACATTTTTTCAGTATTTCCTCACACCTTTTACTTGACCTAAACCTCTACATCATAGTCTTGTAAACTCTTTTGACGTGTACATGGAGCTACTATGGAATTTGTCATGTTCAAATATTTCTGCCTAACATCCGCTAGCACAACCGGGTGATGTTGATTTGTGTTCTCCATATGTATTGGAGCATGATTTGCAACTCAGCGAGATCAACTGGGTTTATTCCAACAAGTGTAACTCACTTGACAGCTCTTGACAGTTTTTTTTTTTTTTTTTTTTTCCTCACTCCATTGAGTAAACATATTAAATCCCTGTAACATTTTACAGAGGGAAGATTAACTATACTGTACCTTTGCCTTCAAACGGGACAGATGACTGCACACACACTGTATAAAATGTTAAACCAAAAATAATGGGGAACTGCTACAATAAAAAACAACTAATTGATTACCTGTCCATAGAGACAGTCTATATTGTAAAAAAGACATAGAATGGTTTAATAATATAAAATATACATATACATATACACAATCAGGCATAACATTATGGCCTTGTATTTTTGGTGCCAAAACAGTCCTGGCCCATCGAGGCATGGACTCCACTAGACCCATGAAGGTGTGCTGTGGTATCTGGCACCAAGATGTTAGCAGCAGATCCTTTAAGTCCTGTAAGTTGCGTGGTGGAGCTTCTATGGATCGGACTTGTTTGTTCAGCACATCCCACAGATTCTCGATTGGATTGAGATCTGGGGAATTTGGAGGCCAACTCAACACTTCAAACTGGTTGTTGTGCTCCTCAAACCATTTCTGTACCATTTTTGCTTTGTGGCAGGGTGCATTATCCTGCTGAAAGAGGCCACAGCCACCAGGGAATACCGTTTCCAAAGGTGTATGTTCTGCAATAATGCTTGGGTAGATGGTACGTGTCAAAGTAACATCCACATGGATGGCAGGACCCAAGGTTTCCCAGCAGAACATTGCCCAAAGCGTCACACTGCCTCCACCGGCTTGCATTCTTCCCAAAGTGCATCCTGGTGCCATGTGTTCCCCAGGTAAGCACCCGGCCATCCACATGATGTAAAAGAAAACGTGATTCATCAGTCCAGGCCACCTTCTTCCATTGCTCTGTGGTCCAGTTCTGATGCTCACGTGCCCACTGTTGGTGCTTTTGCCGGTGGACATGGGCCAGCACATACAAACCCGATTCCAAAAAAGTTGGGACACTGTGCAAATTGTGAATAAAAACAGAATGCAATGATGTGGAAGTTTCAAATTTCTATATTTTATTCAGAATACAACATAGATGACATATCTAATGTTTAAACTGAGAAAATGTATAATTTTAAGGGAAAAATAAGTTGATTTTAAATTTCATGGCATCAACACGTCTCAAAAAAAGTTGGGACAAGGCCATGTTTACCACTGTGTGGCATCCCCTCTTCTTTTTATAACAGTCTGCAAACGTCTGGGGACTGAGGAGACAAGTTGCTCAAGTTTAGGAATAGGAATGTTGTCCCAAATCTTGTCTAATACAGGCTTCTAGTTGCTCAACTGTCTTAGGTCTTCTTTGTCGCATCTTCCTCTTTATGATGTGCCAAATGTATTCTATGGGTGAAAGATCTGGACTGGACTTAGCCCAGAGAAAACGCCTGCGCTTCTGGATCATGTTTAGATATGGCTTCTTTTTTGACCTATAGAGTTTTAGCCGGCAGTGGCGAATGGCACGGTGGATTGTGTTCACCGCCAATGTTTTCTGGAAGTATTCCTGAGCCCATGTTGTGATTTCCATTACAGTAGCATTCCTGTATGTGATGCAGTGCCGTCTAAGGGCCCGAAGATCACGGGCATCCAGTATAGTTTTCCGGCCTTGACCCTTACACACAGAGATTGTTCCAGATTCTCTGAATCTTTGGATGATATTATGCACTGTAGATGATGATAACTTCAAACTCTTTGCAATTTTTCTCTGAGAAACTCCTTTCTGATATTGCTCCACTATTTTTGGCCGCAGCATTGGGGAAATCTGTGATCCTCTGCCCATCTTGACTTCTGAGAGACACTGCCTCTCTGAGAGGCTCTTTTTATACCCAATCATGTTGCCAGTTGACCTAATAAATTGCAAATTGGTCCCCCAGCTGTTCCTTATATGTATATTTAACTTTTCCAGCCTCTTATTGCTACCTGTCCCAATTTTTTTGGAATGTGTAGCTCTCATGAAATCCAATATGAGCCAATATTTGGCATGACATTTCAAAATGTCTCACTTTCAACATTTGATATGTTATCTATATTCTATTGTGAATAAAATATAAGTTTATGAGATTTGTAAATGATTGCATTCCTTTTTATTCACAATTTGTACAGTGTCCCAACTTTTTTGGAATCGGGTTTGTATATATATATATATATACACAAACACACACACACATACTACAGTTCAGATGCATTAAGACAGAGAACATAATGTCCAGTGATTCTCAATTTATATATATATATATATATATATATATAAATCCATTATTAAGGGAGGACAGTAATTCACAAAACTGACAGATGACCACAATGCAGGTTTTTTATTAGCATTGTCCCAGAGAGATAGACAGTGTAGATCTAGTTACAATCTCTATCTCACACATTGGAAACCTGATGCAGCTTGTGTCGGCCATTGAAGCAAACTAATCCCACCTGAAACCTCATCCACTGAGGTTAATATTTAACAAGTGTTGAGAGTTTGGTTCCTCACAAAAACAAGCATCTTTCCAGTTTTTCTCTATTATGTTTGCCAGTCAGGTCTTCCTACAGCTATAACTGCAGTCAAGTGTCATCTTGAATCCAGGTAATCCTGATTTAATGATTCGTTAATTTCTTTAATCTGATTTGTAAAGCGGATAGTGATGGTTTCATCCTGTTTATCTTTCTGATTCAACAAAAGCTAATAAATGCAAGTCTATCTGTCTGTTATAGCCAGAGGTAGCTTATGTTATAACCTGTACTTTCATTAAAATGAAGAGGTTGTTCACACCCTTGTATAACCATTGGTATAGTAAAATGCTATGAAAGTTTACAATTTTCAACATCAAAGATGCACTGGGGATGCTTTTACTGTTCTACTGAATATTTAAATGGATAGAGAATATAAAATAGTTCTTGAAATATGTTTTGAAAAAGCTATCATTCTAGTTGCATTCATCTCAGTTCACATGTTTGTGTGTGTGTGAAGGAATCCGGCTAGTACAGTCACCTCTGAGTGTAACCTGCAAACAGTGTTTCAATGTATCATTGTGACGGGTGCTTTGTACCATTCCCAAACAAACAGATCGAGATATACAAACACTCTGGCATCATGTATGTCAATTCTGGAGCAGAAAATGTGTCCATGTCTTTGAACTTTATGGGCAGGAAGTTACGTAACCACACTGTTGCCCCAGCAGCAAAACAACGTAAGTAAATATCACATGCACACAAGTGCCTACTCCTTCCTTTCATCTTAATATATCATTTGAGTCTTGTGTAATCAGACGTGAGTGTTTTATATTTTGTGCAATAAAGGGTTTTCCTAAACTACTCATTAGTCTTTATCAATGTACTGTTAATGGAGTGATTTTAGAAGAAAACTTACTGAATATTATTGCATGAGAGGATTAATTTCCAAAACTACAACCTGCTGGCTTTTCTTACCAAGAGACGCCCTTTTAAGTGTCTAAATTGTATATACTTTGTTGAAGAACATGTCTGAGGACAGGCTAAGTGTTTTCTTTAACTATCTCTAGGTGCCTGGGAGACCACTGACCTTTCTCGATATCAGGATGATTCAGTGGTCTCCACCCGAGTGGTACTTTCTCATCCCATGTCATCAGAGGAACTTCCAGGCAGTGTGCCTGATCTGAGAGAAGAGGTTCGGTGGAGTAGACCGTGTAACATCCATAATACACTGCTAGACCAGGGTAAAGATAGAGGTGAGTTGAGTGTCCTCCCAGAATCTAATATTTGAATTATTTAAACACTTAAAACTAACACCTAATTAATTCTAACAATGTAATAGTCTCAATACTACCTGACTAAAATAACTTCATCTAACCTAATTTTACAACATTAAAAATAACATTAAAAATCTTCTTCAAAAAAAAATTTTTCTTTCTTTTTTCCTTTTTGTCTTTTAAGCGAGCACATCTGGAACAAACGTTGCATCGTGATGTTTATGCTGCTGAAAATGTTAGATGAAGAAACTACTTGCATAAAAAATAAGTGAAAGTAATCTCTGTATTTAAGTACTTAAGACAAGGTATAAATATACGGATAATGTGTGTTCAGCATGTTTAAGTAATTGATTAAAAGGTCTATTCAGTGGAAATATTATGATCACTATTGATGTAATTGTTTATTTAATAATTTACATAAAGTAATGGCTGTGCTCAGCTCTCGCTTAATTGCATATTAATTAAACACCTTAAATCTGTTCATGTAAATTTAAATAAAGGAATAAATCAAGAAAAACTAAAATGAATGTTCTTGTAAAATTGTAACTAAAATGTATAAATTTGAATAATTATATGTATGTTAAAATTATAAAAATGTATAAATTAAAGATTTAATACATTTGTATACTTGAATGGTATTGTTCATTAAGATGTGTCTCAGTGTGTGACGAATAGATGAATACCCAGATGACCTGTCTATAGCTAATTAACTTTTTTAACTAATTAACATTTACTGCACCATATTGTTTGGCATACATCAATACTTGACAAAAATCATTGATCAATCCCACATCTAGGAAGTTCTTATCAAGGCTTTATAAAATTTTTTTTTAATAAATCTCCAGACTCCCCAACCGAATCCGGTGAGTGAAGTTTTGCTGTAACTGCATGTTAATATTTGAAGGTGCAGCTAATTGTGAGTTCTCATGGCTGAGGAAAAGTAGACTCAAATGGAACACATTCAGGCGCTGGATCAGCGCAGACCAGTACCATGATCCAAAGCGAAGTGGCAAAGGTAGGTTCTGCCAGAGGAGAGTGGGCATACTTAAGTGCCGAAATAAGTTCTTTCATTTGCAATGCATTTCCAAATCACAGCACCCAATGTGTCTTCTATGAGTGCAAGCGTAAGACATCCTAAAGATGAGGCTTCGATGGATGTCAAGATGTTTATCCCATACGACTCTGCCAAGATGTGCATAACACAAGTATGTAGATATCGTTCTTTTTTTCTTTCCTATTAATGGACTATTGTGTAGGCTACTCTGCATTGTCTTCTTTATCCATCAGATGTAACCTAAGCCAATATATTTTGGTCAAGAAATTGGAACACAAAATGGTTTTGGTTTGCTTCTTGCATTAGTCACATGTCTGTCACTCCCTCTGTTGCCCTGGGATATGGGGTGGGGATGAGACATCTCATCTGATGTCATGTGTTTTAAATTCTTCTAAGAACAAGGCCCTTTCATAACTACACATTATTAAACAACTCAAACAGCATCATCTCATCAGGTTCCAGTACACACCCCATGTAATCTTTGTTTAGTTTGCTAAATCAAGTCAAGTCAAATCAAGTCGAGCTTTGCCTCACAGAACCACGTGCTACATAAGTACAGTATAAACCTATACACAACTAACCTGAGAGAGTCTGACTATAAATATACTACATATACATTTTTACCTATACATAAAAATATACAAATGCTTTCACATAAACACTGTACATGTGCAAAGAGAAACATTGTAAGGCAAGCAGCTGGCTAGGGAACAGTGCAAGATGATTTTTAGTGCATGAGCATGTAAATAAACATATGTAAGAGTCTTTTGTACGATTATGTACACAACAGTGTGTGTAAAAGGTGTCTAGTGCACAGAGAGAGAGTGTGGTTTGTATAGGCCCATTCACCTGTGTGTAGCACTTTCAGAATTGCACAAAAAGTTTCAGACAGTTTTTGTTTTTTTCGTGTGATGTGGTGTGGTTGGGGAGTGTTTGGGGGGAGATGCGACAGTCCATGTTTCAGGAGGTGGGGGGGGTATTTGAGTTCAGGGCTCTTACAGCTTGGGGAAAAAAGCTGTTGAGCAGTCTGGCAGAGCGAGCTTTGATGCTCCAGTACTGTCTTCCTGATGGTAGGAGCTTGAAGAGACTGTGGGAGGGGTGGGTGGGGTCCTTCACGATGATGGTGGCTTTACTAGAGCATTGTTTGAGGAAAATGTCCAGGATAGAGGGGAGATGGGCACCGGTGATCTTTGCAGACGTGGTCACTGTCCACTGGAGGGTCTTGCGGTCTGCTGCGCTACAGTTCCCATACCAGACAGTGATGCAGCTGGTCAGCAGGGTCTCAATAGTTCCCCTATAGAATGTAGTGAGGATGGAAGGAGACTTGCTCTTTTCAGCCGACGGAGAAAGTGTAGGCGCTGTTGTGCCTTCTTGGAGAGTGACATGATGTTAGAGGTCCAGGTGAGATCCTGTGTGATGTGCACCCCCAGGAACTTAGTGCTGCTGACTCTCTCCTCAGTCGAGCTGTCAATGGTCAGTGGGGGGTGATTAATGGAGTTTCCCCTGAAGTCCATCACAACCTCTTTTGTCTTTTCCACATTGAGGAACAGGTTGTTAGTGCCACATCATACCGCCAGCTGTGCCACTTCCTCTCTATAATGCGTTTCATTGTTGTTGCTGATGAGATCTACCACTGCTGTGTCATCAGCGAACTTGATGATGTGGTTGGAGCTGAACTTGGCAGTGCAGTCGTGAGTCAGCAGTGTGAAGAGCAGTGGGCTGAGCACACAGCCTTGTGGGGCACCTGTGCTCAGTGTGGTTGTGCTCGAGGTGTTGTGGCCGACACAGACTGACTGATTATCCAATTATAGAGGGATGAGTTGAGGCCCAGCAATTTTAATTTATTGATTAGCTGCTGAGGGATTATTGTGTTGAATGCTGAGCTGAAGTCAATGAACAGCATTCTTACATAAGTGTCATTCTGTTCTAAGTGGGTAAGAGCCACATGGAAGGAAATTACATCGTCTGTAGAATGGTATGCAAACTGGAGCAGATCGAGTGTGTTGGGGAGGCTGGTTTTTATGTGGTGCATGACTAACCTCTCATGACTAACCCGCTGCAAAGGCAGAGCTACTAAGATCATCAAGGACTCTAATCACCCTGCAAACCCTCATTTCACGCTGCTGCCATCTGGTAAGCGCTTCCGAAGCCTTATGGCCAAAACTGAGAGACTCAGGAGGAGCTTCTTCCCCCAGGCCATCAGACTCCTGAACTCAGTCACTTAACATCACGTGACTTCACTTCAGGATAAGCATCGATACACTGACATTGCACTGCACTTTCTGTTCTCGTTGTTACTGTGTAACAACCTGTTATAAACCTGTTTGCACATTATACTCTTATACATTTGTTACCCACATATTTATAAGTCTACAGTTTACTCACTGCACAGTCTACTTCAATTATTTTATTCCACTTTATTCTTATTTTTTTACTTTTTTTACTTCTACTTGACTTGATTATTTATAATTCTACAGATATATATATATATATATAGATAGATAGATAGATATAGATAGATAGATAGATAGATAGATAGATAGATAGATAGATAGATAGATAGATAGATAGATAGATAGATAGATAGATAGATAGATAGATAGATAGATAGATAGATAGATAGATAGATAGATAGATAGATAGTACTTTTTTATCCTATTTCTATTATAATTTCCCCTTGTGTTTTTAACTGTGAATTTGCACTGTCCATGGAGCGGACCTGTTTACATTTCACTGCCGGTTGTATATTCTGTATATAACTGTGTATGTGACAAATAAAACTCTTGAATCTTGAAATGGTGTCAGTGCTATGGGACGGTAGTCATTTAGACAGGACACAGGTGATTTCTTTGGTACCGGTATGATGGTTGTGGATTTGAGACATGTGGGGATGACTGCCTGGCTCAGCGAGGTGTTGAAGATGTCTGTTAGGACATCTGTCAGCACAGTCTCTCAGTACATGGCCAGGTATGTTGTCAGGACCCGCAGCCTTGCGTGGGTTAATCCTAGATAGGGTCTTCCTTACGTTGGCTGGAGACAGACAGAGTGCCTGGTTGGTGGGAGGTGTGGGCAGTTTTTGTGCAGGTGTGTCATTCTGCATTTCAAACTGATTGAGTGCATCTGGAAGATTTTTGTCATCATCACAGGCCTGTGGCAGGGGCTTGTAGTCTGTGGTCTGAATGGCTTGCCACAGGTGTGTCTCTGCTGTCGTATGACCGTTTTGCATTCTTGATGTCACAGGACAGATTGGCTCTTGCTGTTATGAGGGTTGCTTTATCTCCTGATCTGAATGCTTCATCTCTGGTCTTTAGCAGCCCACAAACCTCTGCTGTCATCCACGGCTTCTGGTTGGCACGTGTGGTGATGGTCCTGGTGACTGTTACATCACCAATGCACTTTTTGATGTAGACACTGTTTCAGTATACTCATGTAAATGCAGAGCTGTTAGCATTATGCCATCATGTACTATAATCCATTAAGACATTTTGTATGCAGACAGCTATAATAATGCTTCATGAACACCAAACCAGAAATATGTAAATTTCAAATAATATTATTCTGGATATAATTCAGTATTATAATTCAGTTTATTAAAGTGGTCACAATTATTCACTTTTACAAAAAATTATTGATATTGTTGGTTAAAAAGATTGACCAAGTGGCTTCTTTCTTTTCTTTTGAAGTTTAAGTAAGCAGAACTTGTAGATTTTGTTGTACTCATACATTTTAATTGCTCTTAACTTCAAATATTTGAGTAAGCTAATTCATAAATTTAAATTAAAATGATCAACTTTAATATTTTTAGTAGTAGAAACTTGATTAGCTTTAACTAGCTAATTCAATAAATACCTTGCTAATTGCTTTGATAGCATTAGCATAGCATAGCACTTGCTGAATGAGTACAACAATATAGAAAATTTTACATATTGGATATCTGTTCAGCTTCAAACTAAGCTCATGGTTCACTCATCACCATGATGCTAACCCCCACACCCCTTAAAAAAACAAAACAGAAACTCTTCTAGACTAAAGCAAAACATTCAAAACTGTTAAATCTCCAACTTAACATTAATCTTGCACAAAAAAAAAAAAAAACACATAACACTTAAATTTAGCCTTTACTCTCTCTTTGATTGTCATTGCAAGGCATGCTAGCAAATAGAAATCCATCCAAGTTCATAAAACTCAAAACAATTAAACAATTCAGTTTTGTGAACTCAAAAGAAAAAGAAAGTTCTAAATACTCATAAAAGTTAATTTGATACTAATTTGTTTAATTTGAGTTGGCTCTACTCAAACAAATTAATTATTTTGAGTGTTGGGGTTTACAGTGAGCTTTAATGGTGAACTATTTTAAAGTTATGTTTTAACAGTTCTGGGGGCGATTTATCACCAATATAGTAAATGACTGTTACCTATACCAACAGATAACAAATGATATGATCGCAATGAAGAGCAGACATCAGGAGATGATTCAAGAACTGGAGGAGAACTTTCTCATTGCATCACGAGAGAATCAGGTGATGAGCTTGTTTACTGATCATTCATTCATTCATTCAGACAAGTATGTGATGATTTTATGGATGCTTAAGTATATTTATGTGTGTATAGGAAAAAACAGCTCTTAAAATAAAGAGGTATTACCAAAATAAGCTTAACACCCTGAAGAGAATCCTAGATATTTACCAGGAAAAGGTGGCCAGAAAAAACACATACTGGGAAGAGAAGGTCAGGGTGAGTCACACTCATAAGCATCATACAATTTCTTTTACTTTCTCAATTTTCCCAAATTCTCATTGGCTTGATCACAGAACATGTAATTCATGTAATCCTAGTGACCTGCATATAGGATTTGTATTATATGTTTATTGTCTTAAAGGTCAAGTCATCTGTCTATTTTTAACTGTGTAATATTTCCTTTTCCTGGGATCAGACTCTGGAGGATCTGAATGAAAGACTTCAGGGACAACACAGATTGCTTCAGGAGAGAAAACAAAAGATTTGGCTTCATGGGATAGAGAAAAGGTATGGTAAATGATGGTGAGAGACTTATATGAGTCTCTCTCATGTGAGAAACTATTGGAGATTGACTGTTTAATAGAATAAACTTTTACAGAACAAGATGATGGAATTGTTCTCCTCCCGACTGGACCTCCTTCACAGCCACCAGGCATCAAGTAAGAGTTTTATAGGTTAATATTGTATGCTGTTTACAAAGTTAAAAAAGACATAGCCTATGTTAAGATGTGACATCTTAACATAAGTCTCTGTCTCTTTAACAGCACTGCAGGAGCTGTATTTGGCCAGGGCAGAGATGGGGAAGGTCCAGGAGATACTTGAAGACTTTCAGGAGAAGAAAGAACCAGAAAACACATCTGAAGAAAAGGTAGAAAAATCAATAAAAATGTTTCTTCCAGCTCTTAAGACCATCTTCATTCTAAAAGTCTCTGCAAAGAGTTAGAAAGCAAGACGTGTTGTGGGATTTACCATTCATGTGGTGATGTGAGGTAATGTGTGACACATCTTTGCCATCAGGACAGTAGGGACTCAGATGCACCACTAGATGGAGCACAAGCACATCTGGAAATTTTGAAGGATAATCTGCTGAAGAGGGAGAGAGGGATCTCAGTGCTCACGGAAGAGCCTGTGACAGATCCTGTTAAACAGTCAGAATATTCTCGCCTCCTCAGTGCTGTTATACAACAGGTCATTTTATTTTATTTTCAGTTTATGAGTAAAATAAGGTCCATGAAAAATAGTATGTGTACTAAAACTGAACATGAATTGCTAACAAAATGCTACTCTGTGTCTTCAAATTGATCATGACTGAACAAAACAGCTTTCCTGCATTGTGTATTCCAGGCTCATCATGTTTATGCTGAGCTGGCAGAGGCTAAACAACAGTTTGACCAAATGGCAGAAGACAACCAAAAAATTCTGGCAGAGATTAAAGAAAGTCTTAGCCAAACACTGGAAGAGTCCAGCCAGAAGAGTCATGAGGAACGAGAGGATGCACAGCAGAAAATGTAGGATCATGGCATGGTTTATAAAGAGTCAGAGTATAGCCTAAAACTATCAAACTCAGAAGATAAGCATCAGCTAACTGAATAACACATGTTAACTCAGGGCAGAGCCACAGGTGTCTGATGAACCACAGGCCAGTTTACTCCATCGTCAGGTCATACAGGTGGCTTTGGAGTGCATCAGAGCAGGGGCTAAACCCAATGTCATTGGTAAATATGGTAAATTGTGTCAATTATTAATGTCTCTTTTTGGATGGATGTCTATATAAGTTAATTCTGTGCTATTCTAGAGACTGACATGAACGAGGCATGGGAGGCAGAGCTGGATGAAAGAGTCAGAGTACGGCACAAACTCTCTCTCACACACACACACACACAATTTATTCTACACCCATTTTCACTTCATACTGACATTTTCCTTCTCATTTTAGAAATTTGAGGAGGATTTCCAAAACAATGGATGTTTAAACTCTGAAACTGCTAAAAGTGTGGGGCAGCAGTTGTTATTACTTCAAGCTGAGGTGACCACAGCCAAGAAAATATATATCTTTCACTGTATAATCTAAACTAATATTAGACTCTCTAAAACGTCATAGTGACGTTTTGCCATTTATGGTCATTTGCTATTTATATTTCTTGTCTGTCTATCTAGTTAAAGCAAATCAAAGATGAAAACAAGAAGATTATTGAAAACTACTCAGCTGAAAGAACCTTGAGGAAGAAGTACTACAACATGGTGGAGGACATGAAAGGCAACCAAGTGCAACATTCCAATCAACCAATCAGATTTGAGGGACAATTTTAAAGTTTATGTCAAGTTTAGGCTTAAAACCAGAGTTAGGTGCTTCTACATCAGTGTTATTCACCTAGCATTTCTCTCTGCTTTTAGGGATTGGATAGGGTTAAGTTTAGGGGTAGGGATATGGTTAGGATAAAATTTTGGATAGGAATGCTGTTCCAGGATCAACAAAATATGTTGACCCAGGAACATGTCTGACTCTGCAAAATCAGGATATGCTGAAAGGCATAGTATATCACAGTTTTACAGTTTGACTTGAGACAAAAATGAGTTTATATAGGAACTGTTGCCAACATGGACTGGAATATCCCTTTGGGTATTACATTTTATCCAAGACTTTGGGCCAAATATCTCCAAGACCCTTGACTGGATTCCCAGACATTCTTGTTTCCTATTTTAATCAGTTGTATTCAAATCCAATAGTATTACAAAAAGAAGAAGATATAGGCATTTTTGCCCATGAAAGGCTTTTAATGATTTGCAAGGCTTAAATGCAGAATATTTTAAATGTTCTCATGCTCAACCCAAGGCTCCATTTATTTTAGCAAAATTACAGTAAAATAATGTATTTAATGTCACTTTTTAACCAATTTAATGCATCGTTGTTGAATAAAAGCAGTACAAATGTAGTAGCCCAAACTCTTCAAAGGTAAAGTTTACAATGAGGTGCAACAGTCTGAGCCTATATTGAAAATCTACACCTGGAATTTAAATAGAAAAATCATGATGTAAAATGAATAATACATATATCATAATACATATATTAAAGTTTCCGCACTACTACTCGGTCACTAATCAAATAAGTAAATTTTTGTTAAAAGGTTAAACCTTAAAAGGTTGTCTCTGACTTTATGTCTGGCCTTGTACAGGTAAGATCAGAGTATTCTGTCGAATAAGGCCACTGACTCTTACAGAGCAGGCAAGAAGAGGTCAAGCCATTGTTGCTTGTCTTGATGACTACTCTGTGATCCTGGAGACCCCGCGAGGACCTCGCGAGTTTCAGTTTGACAAGATCTTCAACACAGAGTGTACGCAAGAGGAGGTCTTCATGGAGTCCAGTGGGTAAATGTTATACCGCCTTTTATACATTTTGCTGAAAAAATGTGTTAAATTAAAGGAATAGCTCAATCAAAAATTTAAATCCTGTCTTCATTTGCTCAACCTTACGTCGCCCGTAATCTTTCTTTATTCTGTGGAACACAAAAGATGAATTTGTGAGGAATATCATGAGTGCTATATTCAATGTAATTCAATTTAATCAGGACTGTCAAGCTGCAAAAATGTATAAAGGTATCTATACTATAAAAGTATCAATATTGGAACATGTGATGTGTTTTCTATATTATACATAAGAACTCTGAAGCTAATAATTCATTATACTACATCACTTAGAATTTCTCCATCAGTGTTCCACAGAAGAAACTCATATGGTTTGAAATGGCATGAGAGTGAGTAGATGACATTTGTGAAATAGTCCTTTAAGATATATGAAATGACATTTGGGCAGTTTTTCTCAAGATGAAGATGCTAAAATGCTAATTTTTGTCTAGGCTAATCCAGTGTGCAATTGATGGATTTAACGTATGCATTTTTGCGTATGGCCATACGGGTTCAGGGAAAACCTTCACAATGGTTGGAGACAGAGATCGGAGGAACCCAGGAATTATTCCCAGAACATTCACCAAGATCTTTGAGATCATCCAGGATAATGAGTCTAAATTTGAGTTTAAGGTATGTTTAGGTATAGTACGTGTTTCTTGAGCTGAATTGATATACAGTCCCAAAATAACTCCTTTCTTTTGTCCGTCCTCAGGTTTCAGCCTACATGCTGGAGCTGTACAACGACCGCCTACAGGATCTCTTTGTGAGCCCCGCTGAAGCTTTCAGCAAGCGAATCGAAATCAAGAGGGACAGAAAGGGGCTTGTGTTTGCCCAGGGAGCAGAGACAAAGGAGGCAGCCAGTGCCGGCGAACTCTTTGCATTATTTGAGCAGGGCTGTGCAAATCGCCACATTGCGGCCACAAGTATGTGCTTAATGAAACTTGAAAAGACTCTGGTTAAATGGTTTGGATTAATTGCTTTAGTTACACTCAGTATGAATGCATGGTAAGAACATAATGACCTGGCACTGATGCCAAACTTCAAAACAATGGAGGAGGTCCTTGAGTTTAACTGTGTGATATGTCTGAGAACAGGCCTAAATGAGTGATTTAAAGTTATAAAGAGCATTAACATTATATAAGTGAGTACAAATGTAATAATCTCTGTACATCATCTATGCATGCATATCAATTAAGTAATATTTGCTGTCAAATTCATTTTGAAACATTTTTTCATTTTTATTACACCATCTTGTAGAGATGAACGTAGAGAGTTCCCGCTCTCACCTGATTATTGGCATCATGATTGAGAGCCGAAATCTCACCAATGGAAGTGTAAGTTTTGGGAAGCTCAGTCTGGTGGACCTGGCAGGAAGTGAACGAGCAGCAAAAACTGGAGCCAAAGATGACCAGCTGAAGGTTTTTAAAAAGCTGATTACAGTGGCCCCAGAAAGTATTTGGACACTTCATGTTGGCTTTTATGTTCACCTGAGATGTTGGACAGTCATTATTACAACTTGTCACATTTAAATTACTTCAGCGATTAGTATTAAGCTTTGTATCAGTAGCAATCCAGTAGTATATTCAAAAGATTGTGCTTCATGCATTCATGCATGTAAACGGAGCGGTGCGGAGCAGAGTGTTTCAACTTTTCAAATGAATTCCTATGAAAGTTAAGCTTCCATAGGCATGATCTGAACATGCGCCGTGAATGTATGCCGTGATTCACTCCCATGATGAATGTAATCTGACTCCTGCTGCGTTTGTGCTGTGACACTCGCTCGTCTCACTCACATTATATTGAACAGACACGTTCAGTTTTTAATTATAGTGTCTGTTCTCTAACTGAACTAAATGGTTTTATTATTATGAAAATGAAAACAACGGTAGGGGCGGTGCCGCGGTGGGCAAGTGATCCAGTAGCAGTGGCTTTGGGAGTGGCCTCGTAGGGCAGCGAAGCAAGTGCATTCTGGGAGTTGTTGTCTTTCATCCACTTGAGCCAAAAATACATTTTCTGGCTTTACTCAGTCTAGAAGGCACCAAATTCAAAAATAATTTCACATTTCTACTACATAAATTACCTAGTTTAAATACACATTCATCTTCCCAGTGCTGAGTACCCCTTTCATTTGGAAGTATCTAAACCAAAAATGAAAAATGAGAATTTTCTTTTTGCTGTTCCACTGAATATGTCAAGTCACCTTTATTTATAAAGTGGTTTATACAGTACAATTCTTTTCAAAGCGGCTTTACAGTGATAAACAGGACAATAACAGAATCAATGATGTAAACATAATTAAATTCTGCTGTAAAGCAGCTCTGAAATACACAATAGTGTCATTCAGACGAAATCAGTTCAGTGTTGATTTAGTTTGATTCAATAACTGTAAAGTTCATCAATTATAAAGAGTTTAATTTAGCTATTAGCAGCTCTACAGAAGACAAGTGTTGTTCTTCACTTTGAGTCAGATCAGTGTTGATTCAGTTCAGTTCAATGACAGTACCAATGTTGCAAAATTCGTCCATTATGAAACAAAGTTAAATCAGTTATAAAGCAGCTCTGCTGAAAACAGTGGTGTCATCATCTGATTCAAGTCAGTTCAAGTTTTGTTCTTATCCGACAGTGTCAGTGCAGTCAAATCAATAATATTACTGTATAGTATAAGTGAATAATAAGAGAATACACATGCATCACTTAAAAAACACAAAGGTTGACAACCCCAAAGTGTCCAAATACTTTTTGCCTTTTTTATAACAATATATCTGTTTTATCATTTTTAATTTTTTTTCTGTTTCTGTTGTTTTTCTTACAAATACTAGTTTGTTTAATACTTTTTAATATATATATATTTATTGAGGTTAAGGCAAAGATATTAAGTGTGACTTAAAATGTCAAAATATGTACTTATTAATGTATATTTTTCCCCAATTGTAGCATATAATCTATTCACCCCCAAATTTTGTCTTTTATCATTTTATTTATTATACCTCTCACGACAACACTTGTCCCACATTGTGTGCTTCTTCCCAGGAGGCAAACGCCATTAACAAATCTCTGAGTGCTCTTGGAGATGTAATTTCAGCTTTGTCAATGGAGCAGCCTCACGTGCCCTACCGTAACAACAAACTGACCCAGCTCATGCAGGACTCACTGGGGGGCAATGCCAAGACCCTCATGTTCCTCAACATCGCTCCCTCTGACTGCAACCTGGATGAGACTCTCACCTCGCTCATGTGAGAACCAAATACCTTGCATGTACCTTACATGCTCAATCAAATTAATAGCAGCACAAAGCTGATCCTTTGCCACCTTTGGCTTGCTCATTTGGGGATTAAAAGAAAATTAATTTTCAGTCAAATTACCGATTCATCAACTGCACTCACTCTATCAGATGACAACAAAATTTGAACTGAATTGAGCTGGACAATGACACTAACTTTGCAACATTGACAGTTACAGAACAGAATTGAACTGATTTGAGCTAAACAATGACAATGTTGCCTTCTGTAGAGCTGCTTATAGCTGAATTAAACTCGTTCATTATTTAATAAACTTTTCAACATCAATAATGTAAATGAACTGAACTGAAACAACATCGAACTAAATTGACCTGAAAAATGACACTATTATCTTCTGTGGAATTGCTTTACAGCTGAAATTAGTAGCTTTTACATCAACAACACTATTACTATCCTGTGTATTAAGGTGAAGCTGCTTTGAAACAATCTGTATCCTATAAAGCATTATATAAATAAATGTGACTTAATGTGAAGTGAGTTCTTCTGTGTCCAAAAGTCTTTCAAATATTCTTGCTCACCTGAGAAGTCAAAAATTCTGTTTTTTTTTTTCACCCTCAGGTTGAAATAAACATATTTTGGACCTCACTTCATATTGGTATGAAGTATTGATATAAACCATAAAATTGGTTTCTGTCTTCCAGCTATGCAACTCGAGTGAAAGCCATCACTAACAATGCTCAAAGAAACATAGACAGCAAGGAAATTGCTCAGCTGAAAGAGGTATGTACATTATTTATCAAAATCACACCTTTTTATTGTGTGAGCACACATTTATATCTCATTTACACTATGTGTACTTCACAGGTGATTTTAAAATTGAAGTCAGGTCAGCCTGTGGAAGAAGACGTCTAGACCTCCATATAGTCCTGGAGATATGGCTGTTTTAAATTAGACCGGTTTCCATTTATGCATGTTATATACCTTTCTAACCATTTCTCAACATATGAATACTGGAAATGTACATGCACATTTAATTTAAAACAAACAAACAAAAAAGTATCAAATATCTTTCATTTCAATATACATTTCGGTAACTGCAGCTCCAGTCAAGGCCTTTTTTTGTGTGTAATGTGTTTCCTTTTTGTGAGAATTTGTACCTAGTGTGTCCCTTTTCACCCCTTATCTACATGCGCGTGTCAGGCTAACACAGAAGGCAAAGGTGGGCCAGGCCATCACATGCAACCCGATAAGGCACAAATGGTCCCCAGCGGAGGGATCAGGGGAACCAGCGCCAATTATGAAGTCACTTGGCCAACGTATGCTGCTAATGTGTGAAAAGGAAATGAGCGTGAATGAAGCCTCACTTGGCAAATACAGGAGGCAAATGAGAGCAAGAGAGTTGTGCCGATTGACACTGTCACGCATTCAGATCGCAATGCAGAACACAGGGGTGGCCTGGGGACATGAAAGGCCCATGTGATGGTTTGAGGACAATGGTAATCTCCATCAATTTAGAGTCCCTCCTGTTTTACAACCTGTAAATAAGAAATTTAAAGCTACAAGTACACAAAATGCAAGAGAAACTGAAGAAGACCATAAGAGAGCTGTAGGGATATTTAAAATCTTCTTTAAATGTTTATCTTTAGCGTGAAATGTATTTCAGTGGATCTAAATGTGCATACATTACCATTCAAAAATTTGGGGTCCATAAGATATTTAATGTTTCTGAAAGAAGTCTCTTATGTTTATTAATGCTGCATTTATTTGATCAAAAATACAATAAAACAGCAATATTGTGAAATATTATTATAATTTAAAATAACTGTTTTCTGTTCTTTTTATATACTCACCAGAGACTTTATTAAGTACCAGGTTGGACCCCCTTTTGCACTAAGAACTGTATTTTTGTTTTGTTTTGTGGCATAGATTCAACAAGTTGTTTTTGCCAGCTGCACATCAGTGATCTCCCATTCCACCACATCCCAAAGGTGCTCTATTATATACTGTGGTACACTGTGGTTATAAAGGGATGGACATGGTCAGCAACAATACTCAGGTAGGCTGTGTCGTCTAAACGTTGCTCAGTTGGTACTAAGGGGCCCAAAGTGTGCCAAGTAAATATCCCCCAGGTTCGATGTGTTGCTACTGTTGCCTTTCTATCAGTTCGAACCAGTCTGGTCATTCTCCTGGCTTTTCCACACACAGAACTGCTGCTCACTGTATATTTTTTTATTTTTTGGACCATTCTCTGTAAATCCTAGAGATCAGCAGTTTCTGAAATACTCAGAGCAGCTAGTCTGACACCAACAAACATGCCACATTCAAAGTCACTTAAATCACCTTTCTGCCCCATTCTGATGCTCAGTTTGAAATTAAGCAGATCATCTTGACCATGGCTGTCCCCGAAATCACCCCCTGTACCCTTAAAAATGCACTATTTGAGGGGGCAGCCATTTGTTGTTCCGGCGCACCCAGTGTCCGAATTCACTCACTCACTTTCATTCACTCCTTCAAGGGGACTATATTAGTGGAGTAATGTAGGGAACAGCGATTTCAAACACGTTTACATACCTAAATGCATTGAGTTGCTGCCGTGTGATTGGCTGATTAGTTATTTGCATTAACGAGCAGTTGAACAGGTGCTAATAAAGAGGTCGGTGAGTGTATATTTTAAAATGTAATTTATTCATGTGATGGCAAAGCTGAATTTTCAGTATCATTACTCCATCCTTCTGTCACATGATCCTTCAGAAATTATTCTAATATATGATTCAGTGCTAAGAGAACTTATTATTATCAGTGTTAAAAAGTGTTTTCATGATTCTTTAATGAATAGAAAGTTCAAAAGAATGTAGATTTTTGTAACAATGTTAAAGTTTTACATTTAATACATCCTTGCTGATTAAAAGTATCCGTTTCTTTAAAAAAAAAAAAAAATCTTGCTGTCCCCAAACTTTTGAACAGTAGTGTACATAAATACCAGCTCATGCTATATTCTGAGACAAACAGATCCGAATCAGTCATCTCGCTTCACAAACTTTGAAAATGAAAAAAGCAGCAAATGCACATTTTTTTAACTGTCCTTTATTCTATTCAATTCTGTGATGTTAAATAAGACGGTTAACATACAGTTTAGTGATGTGATAGAGATTTGACAACTTTAAAGTATTATAAATATCATATAATTTTGTATAGTAAATATATTATATTAAAATGCATTACATTTTATGACATCATCAAAAATATTTGTTCATTAATGCAAAATCATCAATAATATTATTTGTGATTCTCTCTCACTGATTCACTCACAGATCTGTTCAAAACTTCAAAGCCCCTGAAATACACAGTGGCTTTCTATGTTGTTTCAAATATCTGTGCGAAAAACAGCATCCAGACAACTTACAAGCTTAAACCTTCATGCATTATCACAAATATTGATAAGTGCAGAGGACAAAAGGATGTGAAATAGCAAACATTCAAGTAACCGTTGAGCTGAATACCAAAACACTGGCATGGCAAAGTTTATATCCATTTAAACAGAGGTAGAGAAAAAAACACATGAGAAATGATGACTGTTATGCTGCCTTCACATGCTAACGGAACTATCGTAAATACAAGTTTCCTAGGTAAAAATTGCACATGAATGCCCTCTGATGTCGTGTTTACCACTGGGAAGTTTGGAAATAATTTTGATACCCAAATTCCCGAGATGGGTGTGCAATAAACTTTAAACATGGTGGAGGGGAGAACTACTGCTGTGATGGGTATGATTTATTAGTTTTTTCCCCAAAACAGCTAGATCGTCTTGTCACGAATAATCATTTGTAGCGTACTGTTTTAACACAGTGAAAATAACAGACCGAAATTACAGAATCTGCAGAAAAAGGACTGGATAGCATCATAAATGTTTATATGGTTGTCAGTGGTACTACATATCATTTTGGTTTTAATAAGATTTTCTCAATAAATAGGCAAGAATAAACCTGCTGTCCTCCATAATCCTGTTCAGTCCGACAACAAAGCACTTGAATGCAACTTCTAAAGTGAAATTATGAATTAGCTTAGTCCAGTGATGGCCAGCATTAGCTTTGTGCTGTGACTTCACACTCTCAGGAAAAAAGGTACAGTGCTGTCACTGGGGAGGTACCCTAAGGTACAAAAGTGAAAAGGTACCTTACTCACCCCTAAATGGTACATATTAGTACCTTTTCGGTTTTGTACCTTAGGGTACCGCCTCAGTGACAGCAATGTACCTTTTTTTCTGACAGTGCACTGTAGGTCCATTTGGTGTGCATAAAAAAATAACATCTGGAACACTGAGAGCAAAATAGCTTAGTTACGAGGTGAGATTTTTATTCGGAAGGGTCTGGGCTTCATGGTGAGGCCAAATGTAGAGCTCAGGTCAAGCTCCTGGCCTGGAATATTCTCTATGTGCAGACGATGCAACAGGGTGGTTAAGAACACAAACATCTCCAGACGGGCAAAGCTGTCACCGAGGCAACGCCGTATTCCCATGCCAAAAATCATTACCTTCTCAGTGACATTTTTATTTAGATGGCCAGACAGGGTGAGGAATCGTTCTGGTCGGAAAGCCTCAGGATCACCCCAAATGTCACTTTTTGCCAAATAATAAGTTAAATTCAGTTATTTTATTTATTAATGCATATGTATATATATATATATATATATATATATTAAAAACTTTTTTTACTTTTATTATTAAGTTTATTTTATTATACATACACTGCCATTCAAAAGTTTTTGATCATTTTGATTTTTGATTTTAGAAGTCTCATCCTCACCAACGCTGCATTTATTGTATTAAAAACAACAACAAAAAATAACTTTTCTATTTGAATATATTTTAAAATGTCATTTATTTCTGTGATGCAAAGGTGAATTTACAGCATCACTACTCGTTACCTAGCGTCACGTTCCTTCAGAAATCATTGTAATATGATGATTTGCTTCTCATTAAACATTTATGATTATTATCAATGTTGAAAACAGATGTGTAATACTTTTTTTTTTTCAGGATTCTTTGATGAATAGAAAGTTCAAAAGTACAGCATTTATTTTAAATAGATTTTTTCTTTATTATTATAAATGTCTTTTCTGTCACTTTTTAATGCATCCTTGCTGAATAAATGTATTAATTAAGTTCTTTCTTACTGACCCAAAACTTTTGAACGGTATAGTACAATGTTGCAAAAGCTTTCTCTTTCAGATAAATACTGTTCTTCTGAACTTCCTATTCATCAAAAGAATTTTTAAACAACTGTTTTCAACATTGATAATAATCATAAATGTTTCTTGAGCATCAAATCAGCATATTACAATGATTTCTGAAGGATCATGTGACTCTGAAGACTGGAGTAATTCAGCTTTGCATAACAGAGATAAATTACATTTTAAAATATATTAAAATAGAAAAGTTATTTCACATTTTAATAATATTTCACAATATTTTTTAAATAAAGTAAATGCAGCCTTGGTGAGCATAAGAGGCGTCTTCTAAAAACATTAACAATCTTACCGATCAAAAACTTTTCAACGGCAGTGTATGTGTATATATATATATATATATATATATATATATATATATATATATATATATATATATATATATATATATATATATATATATAAAATGATGTAATACAATTCTTTTATAATATTATATTCATTATATTTCATATTATAATATCATATTAATAAATAATATTTATGTAATAAAGAGAGATCCTTAGGAAACAAATATAATACGAATGTGGCAGGAATGTGATACTTACATGTCGTGATTGACTTGATATTGGTTGATGAACACACACGTGTCTTTGGGGATGAAGTATCCATTCAGTATAATGTTTTCAGTTGTGCTGGATAACATGATGAAGGAAAATGTGAGTACCTGTTTATGAATGCAGTCCTATGATTATAGCATAATACTACAATACTATGATACTATAAACAAACAGTGAGAAAATGGACTCACCAGTGAGGTATGGTGAAAGGCATGTAGGATGCATGACGAAACACTTCAAATATGAAAGCTTCCGTGTACGGCATGTTCGGCTTGTCTTTAAACTGTGGAAACTTGTTCATACCAACCTGGTTATCTAGGAAAGTACATATAGCAAATAATAAACACCCAGAACAGAGGACGAAGAAATTCTTCATGAATTTTAAACTGAATTTAACAATATTATTTTGGACCTCGCAAATTGTTTTAGCACTGGAAGATTTCTTTAAAAGAAAAAGCTACAACAAAAATCAGGACATTTCATGACAGACCTCATTCTAGATCAATTCCAGAGGGAATCTGGCGTCAACAGATTACTGTGGCCAATCGTGCGAGACCCAAGTGGACTAAACTCTCGAGGGAATGAAGCCCATTAAGGAAATATGAGCTCATTGGGTA
Organism: Paracanthobrama guichenoti; assembly: GCA_018749465.1. NCBI lineage: Eukaryota > Metazoa > Chordata > Actinopteri > Cypriniformes > Gobionidae > Paracanthobrama > Paracanthobrama guichenoti. The sequence continues at coordinate 15,200,260 of CM031947.1, forward strand.
GTTGACCTCTGCAATTTATTGGCGAGATACCACCCACTGACTGCAAAAGAGACACTGAATTGTGCGACAAAATGTACACAAGCTTGCAAACTGCAAATCTGATCTAATATACTTTATTACAGAGTTTGTGTTCAGTTCAACAGATCATACTAAATTGTTTTCAGCTGTCTCTGTTTACAGTCACTTCTGAATAGCCCTCTAGATAAAATCTCATTTAAAAAATAATTTCCTGTTTATGGCAAATTCCAAAAGACCAAAATAAAGCAAGGCTACAGGAAGGAAAATTTAGTTTTCTCTCAAGCTCCACTTTCAAAATTGTGTATCGAATTGTCTATAATTGTTGGTTTCCTGTGTCTGTCTCACAACAAACCACAAATCCCAGCTAATGCGGATTCAGTTTCCCCCAGGATGCTGCAGCACAGCTGAAGAAAGTGCATGATAGGAAATTGTTTCGTTCCCCCCAGTAAACACAATGTTGATTTGATTGGCCCTTTATAGTCTTCACCTATCTCCTGGAGGATTTTAGCCTGTATGTCTGGAAACTTGATCAGGTATAAAAGACTCCACTGCAAACCGGTGATGATAGTGTCAAAACCTACAAGGAAAAAAAGGCATTGGTTATGATCATAATCTGTAAACAGCCTCAAGACACAAGTCAAAACTTGCATATGGGCAACCTAATCGACAGAAGATGTGTTGTGGGTTGTTCTCAGGCTAAAAGAATGAAAATGAATGGTTTGAGCTCATCATGGGGGCTTGTTAAATACTATTTAATGAACTAGAACTACCAAGATGCATACACTGAAACAGGACTGAACAGCATGAGCCAAGAGCAGATGAAAAACATACATCTAAAACAAATTCTCAGAAAAACTCAAGGTCTGATTCTAGATCAGTCTGCAGTGCCTCCCCTGTGACAACAAAGAGCCAGGAAAAACATCTGGTTCTGGATGTAAATTTTACTGTTGTATTTCTAAAAGCACAATGCTTTCCACATTCGCACATTTATTCTCTAGGCTCCTGGTCTCTCACCGGCTCCGAAGATGTCAATGACACTGTGGACAATCTGCGAGTTGCTGAGCACGGCCGTTTCCTCGTCCTCATGCCTGTCCTCACACATTGCTATAAGGGCATCAGTGATGTCCCGGATACAGTTCTGTACAAAAAATCACAGAGAATCAGATTTGCAAAATGTTTCAAATGTGGTAAATTAACTGTGAATGTATACTCCTTTTAAATTACATTTACATCCTTCTTATTCCTGGCCATGTATGCTGGTGCCTTCCCCCCAAATGCAGACTTTGTTTACAACAAAATAAACTGTGCATGTGAATATTTTAGTTTGCATAAACAGAAACAAATCATCACAGGCGCCCTGAAAGAGAAATTTTGGAGTATTGGTCAGATCAGATAGTTATGAGTTACTGAAATACATTATACCATACTGTTCAAAGTTTGAGGCCAGTGAGCAAGGATTAATTAAATTGATCAAAAGTGACAGTAAAGACAGTTATTTTCAAAACTGATAATAAGAAATGTTTCCTGAGGACCAAATCAGCATATTAGAATGATTTCTGAGGGATCATGTGGCATTGAAGACTGTAACGCTGCTGAAAATTCAGCTTTACCTTCACATTAATAAATTACATTTTAATATATATTAAAACAGAAAAAACACGTATTTTAAAACATTCATATTTCACAAAGCCAGTTTTATTGAATTCACTGTATTGTATTTTGATTAAATAAACGCAGCCTTAGTGAGCATAAGAGACTTCTTCCAAAAAGAATTTTAAAAATCATGCCGACCCCAAAGTATATATATATATATATATATATATATATATATATATATATATATATGTGTGTGTGCAAGCATGCTGACATAGATTTTCTTCTAATGAAGGATGTATAAATGTATGGAGTACATTCATAACCTCTGTCCGTTCACTCATCTGATCTCATTCTCATCTCATGAGAAGAGAAGTAATCTGAGGCGTCTGACACTAACAATCTGCCACTCATCTCTGGGATAAAATAAGCATGTTCCTGCAGGAATGCTTTGTCTTCTCCACCGTTTATTTCAACATTATTACCCTATCAAAGGTGATGAGATGTTCCCTGATGCTGCGCTCCATGAAGCTGTTCATTCTGCCAATGTACTGGACCATCTTTCGTAGAGACGGACTGGGTAGGTAACGGAAGATAGGAAAAAAGTCTGCCAGATTCCCTGCAGCAAAGAGGCGCAGCACTTCATTATTGATGTGGACGATGGTGAGGAACTCTTTATCGTTATGGGCATACCGCTTGCCAAAACACAGAGCGCAAACCACATTAGCAACTGAGGTCACTAGCAACTTAACTGGGTCGAGCCCTGAATCTCCAACCTTATCTCCTTGTTCCTTCAGAGCCTCCACCAACTCCAAGGCCTCTGTGCAGATGCGTTCCTCCAAAAGACAAGAGGCACTTGAGTCTCTGGGCTCTGCTTGGGAGAAGGTCCTCAAGGCGTTTCTGCAGATCTTTTTGTGAAGCACCCAAGCTTCGCCATACTTCTCACTAAATGTCATACTGGTACCATTAGCGACTGCAGAGAATGTAAAAAGGTCAGGACGTCCAGCAAATGCCTCTCCTTGCCGTACCAGAGCCTCCTTGATTGTAGAATAGCCGCTCAAAACAACTACCACAAGAGAACCCATTTGCATCTGGAACACATCTCCATACTGAACCCTCAGGTTAGTTAATGACAAATGGATTTGTTCCCCGATCAGGAAAAGGTTGCCCACTAATGGCCAAGGTCTGGGACCTGGGGGAAAGGAGCCGACTGGTCCTTTCCGTCGACCATGGAGTGCCAGCAAGAGCAGAGCGAAGGCACAGAGGAACAGAGTCACTCCAGATGTAGTCGTGTGGTAAAATTCTTCAAGATACATGGCATACACTGCAAAGAAGAAAAAAGACTGTGTTAAAAACATTTTTTTTTTTAAGAAAAAAAAAAGGGTTTTTACGCATAAAGCACAATACACTGTTCTATTTTACACTCTCTCAATAACTTTAAAGAAGAAACTTTAGTGAAATTAAAACCTTATAATAGAGCCTATTGTATGAATGTATATTTAGCTCCGTTCAAATAAAACGGCATCCTGAAGATAGAAGCGAAAAATGACAGAACCGGAAAGGACAAATAGGTAAACTAAAATAAATAAAGTATTTTGCACATCTTCTTACCTTTGAAAACCGCTCCCGCGTTTGCAGTCAAATACTTCCAAAGTTTGACCTGCTGAAAAATGGCTGCGCGCGAGGACTCTTCTAAAAACGACTGCACAAACACAGACTGATTCTCAGAAGCAGAGGAGAACACTAGAGGGGCGTCGAGATGATGTACACGGCAATGAACGAAAGCCAATGAGATAAACATAGCCTACTGAAGAAAATATTAAAAAAAAAAAAAAACAGAACGTGTTTCCACACGATGGCAGTGTTTTAAAATCCACGCTTCTGAAAGCTTACAGCCATGAATGAATAAATAAAAACACGCAAACCATTATCCTTAAAAAAAACTCATATTCAGTTTATATACTTATATATAAACTCATAAATTCTTATTTTCTAGGACCAGTAGTAATTTCATTCTTGTCTGTGGAAGTACACTTGTCATAGACGAAACTCCTGTAATTAAAGTAGCCTACTATTCTACTTCATTATTTTATATGTGGGACCACCACATATTATGAAACAAGGAAATGCTGACTGGACTTTCGGCAAGCTATTGAACATTTGTAAAAAAAAAAAAAAAAAAAAAAAAAAAAAAAAAAAAAAATAGTTTCAAATGATAATATTAACAAGTGTGAGCAAACTAATCTAATTTGAGATTATCTATTTTATATTCACAATGTTTTGCATTGATGAGTATTTTGTTCTGATACTGAAAGTGTAATAAAAAAGAGGTTAAAATTAAAGTTTAAATTGATGTTTTCAGGTTTCCTCTTGGTACATGCAAAATATTTTTATTATTTTATTTATTCATTTATCTTACAAATTATTGTAAAAGTAATTTTAAAGTAATAAAGTAATTTTGACAACTATCCAAGCATAAAGGCACAAAAGGGGATCACAAGAAGGGAATCCAATTCATGACAACGTTTATTTCATCCTGATCTGTTTGCAACAATAATGGAATTTATTTGATGACTAAACCACCACAGACAGGTATGCCATAAACCTTTATTGCACTTATTTAAATAGCATACAAATACATTTTACACAAAAAAATATTTACAACTACAGAACCTCCTCACTGTAATAGTATTACAATTTGCAATAGTATTTTTAAATAGTAATTTTGTAATAGTACAAACCCGATTCCAAAAAAGTTGGGACACTGTACAAATTGTGAATAAAAAAGGAATGCAATCATTTACAAATCTCATAAACTCATAATTTTATTCACAATAGAATATAGATAACATATCAAATGTTGAAAGTGAGACATTTTGAAATGTCATGCCAAATATTGGCTCATTTTGGATTTCATGAGAGCTACACATTCCAAAAAAGTTGGGACAGGTAGCAATAAGAGGCCGGAAAAGTTAAATGTACATATAAGGAACAGCTGGAGGACCAGTTTGCAACTTATTAGGTCAATTGGCAACATGATTGGGTATAAAAAGAGCCTCTCAGAGTGGCAGTGTCTCTCAGAAGTCAAGATGGGCAGAGGATCACCAATTCCCCCAATGCTGCGGCCAAAAATAGTGGAGCAATATCAGAAAGGAGTTTCTCAGAGAAAAATTGCAAAGAGTTTGAAGTTATCATCATCTACAGTGCATAATATCATCCAAAGATTCAGAGAATCTGGAACAATCTCTGTGCGTAAGGGTCAAAGCCGGAAAACCATACTGGATGTCCGTGATCTTCGGGCCCTTAGACGGCACCGCATCACATACAGGAATGCTACTGTAATGGAAATCACAACATGGGCTCAGGAATACTTCCAGAAAACATTGTCGGTGAACACAATCCACCGTGCCATTCACCGTTGCCGGCTAAAACTCTATAGGTCAAAAAAGAAGTCATATCTAAACATGATCCAGAAGCGCAGGCGTTTTCTCTGGGCCAAGTCCAGTCCAGATCTTTCACCCATAGAAAACATTTGGCCCATAGAAGACAGTTGAGCAACTAGAAGCCTGTATTAGACAAGAATGGGACAACATTCCTATTCCTAAACTTGAGCAACTTGTCTCCTCAGTCCCCAGACGTTTGCAGACTGTTATAAAAAGAAGAGGGGATGCCACACAGTGGTGAACATGGCCTTGTCCCAACTTTTTTGAGATGTGTTGATGCCATAAGATTTAAAATCAACTTATTTTCCCCTTAAAATTATACATTTTCTCAGTTTAAACATTTGATATGTCATCTGTATTGTATTCTGAATAAAATATAGAAATTTGAAACTTCCACATCATTGCATTCTGTTTTTATTCACAATTTGTACAGTGTCCCAACTTTTTTGCAATTGGGTTTGTATTTACAAATTTTAGTATAACTGTGGAGTGTGTGTGAATATATACATTCTTCAAACTCTATCTTCGTGGTGGTGGTCCACCTCTCCCTCTTCCCATCCCTTGACCTGGTGGAGGTCCACGACCATTACCTGGGAGAGGCCCGGGTGGCCTGGGACCTGGAGGGCGAGTCACTGGTGCCCGAGGATTTGCCGCAGCCAAAGACACATCCTTCTGAACATGTACCCCTTTTCCGGTGGCTGCAGTGCCTGGTTTGCCTGTCACTTTTGGTGACTTGCTAAGCTGGTCAGTTGGTTTCTCTGTAATAAAAATGGCAAGTTTGGCAAAAGAAACATGTCATGACTAGTTCAACGGGTTGTTTAGCCTACTGACCAGCCTCCTCAGCAGTTGGAGGGGGAATCAGGGACTTGTTGGGCATAAGATCCTCCAGGTCTTTCATCACCTGGTTGGTGCTATCCTTGTTATTCCTCCTGTTCTTCTCCTCATCTCTTTGCTAAATGATAGAGCAGGAAATATAGACCAATAGCTGACACTGCTGATGTCAGACAACTTTACCATCATTTACAAAAAATGTTTACCAACCATTTGCATTTTGCGTTTTAATTCCATGTTAGCATTCTGATATGCTTTGGACACAGCATTCAGGTAATAAATAGCCAACCTGTCACAGACAAGACAGACAGATAGTTTTTTTTAAATGCAAGTAAATCATATAACATTTACCTTTATATTTTACATAAGGTGACTACTCACACCATGAGCAAGACCGCAGAAATTATGAGGCCTGGGTTGGATGCATAACTGAAGATGTCGGCCATAAATGATGGCAAGTCCTTCTCTATAGTCTCCATGATCACATCAACCATCTTATCTTTACCACTGTGGAGAGACATGGATCTCATAATGCTCAGGACATTTATGGTTCAACAGAAAAATTTAAATAAACAACGTCTAAGTTCACGGTCCCCCAACCCCCCCAAAACTCATAATGATTTAAAAAATAACTTTTTATCTCATAATTATGATTTACCAAAGCATGACTTTTTTTCTTATGTGGCATAAATTGGCTTCCATAAATGAATAGGGATAACAAGTCTATTCCTACAGGAATAATTTGTTGCAGTTCGGGCATAAATACATAAATCTTGTTAAGGTTTAAACGCTACCTGAAGGGTCCACAGTCAAAAGACGGTGGCAGGGTCATAATGGAATAGATCACGGGCATGAGACTGAGGAAGAGGACGAGGAGGAGCAGTCCCATGTAGAAGTTATTAGAACGTGAGGCCTTGAACACTCTCTCATGGGGAACGTTACAGGCCATCACTGCCCAGCACTGGTAATACATGGAGCTCAACAGACGCAACACGTTTATGCCCACCAGTCCAGGGGCGTAAAATGCACCCATCCTTGAAACACACATTATGTGAAATCATCACACTGTCCATCTCCGAGATGATGTTTTTTCACTCGCATGATCTACTTACCAGATCATTCCCTGGTTGAAGATGAGCCCAAGTACATTACCACTGATGTCAAACTCTGCATAAGATGGCTGCAGAAAGACAAACACACACATACGCACACATATGCATAAATATCTGTATGCATGACAACACAGAAAGAGATGTCACAGTAAAAGACACCTCTCGCTGTCTCTCTCTCTCTCTCTCTCTCTCTCTGTAATTAAGTGCCCTGAATGGTGTAGTGTGTCTCTCTGTGACTCTGGTTGTAAAGCAGCCCTATCACCTATCCTGCCACCTTCTCATGGTGTTCAGTTGACCTCGGATGAGTGAGTAGTATGTTACCTATATCGAGTGACAGGAAAATGAGGGCGACAGGGCAAAGCCATATAGAGCAGTAATTTCTGAGCACAAAAAAAACTTTTGATGAGAATATACTTAACCTGACGTAATCACAGTCACTGGTTTCTACCCTCTGCCCTCTTCTTGATGGGAACGTCCTAGCATCACTAAAATGCTAAGAACTAAACTTAACAACTAAAATGTGCATCTGACAGAGGTCATCCAACTGATACAGCTTGTTTACACATTGTTACATGAGTAACTTGAATAACAGCAGGGTGTGAGGTTGGACTTACAAAGCCAGCTTCAAGATCCCAACACCAGCAATAGTTGAGGAATCTCACAATCACAGCTCGTAGGAAGTCCCCTATCAGAATGGTCAGATATGTAACCTGGATGTCGGATACAGTGAGCTTTACAAACTCCTGTGAGGAAATGAAACAGCACATTTTAACCATATAAAGCCTACTATTATATTGAATTCATCAATAATGTAGTATTTTTGAGCAGGCTTTAGCTGATGGTACCTACAATGCCAACTTCTGTCTCCCAGCATGGCCCCCTGATGACATCAGCTGGGGAGATGTTTGGAGGGGGAATGTTTTCTGTGACGTTGTAATGTAAGGTGTAGTTGGCATAGTATTCTTTAAGAGCCCATATGGTTTCGTTTTTTATCTGTTTCTCGTTTTCAAGCTGTGAACACACAATACCAAAGAAAATATTCACATAAAATGTAACAGGTATATGTATAAGGGCTCATCCCAAAACTCTTAAGCAGAGTAATATCCCCTTTTCATTATGTTTATGGTCACTAGACCACCTATAGTCATACCTTTGCATTGACTTCATCAAACAGGGCAAACAGAAAAGTGTACAGGTTGCCGAGAAAGAGGGCAAAGATTCTGCCCAGCTGCCATTTTAGGGCGATTCGAGGGTGATAGTCTTCCAGCTCTGCTATAACCTCAAACAGAGGTGGACACACCAAGCCCAATAGGGACATCACAATTTCAACCTGACCAAAGAAGAAACAGAGTATCACAATTTCATTTTTTTTCACATGCCATCACATTAGAAATAAAATAAAAAGGTAAAAGAAAAGGGGTACCTCATTTTTTTGAAGCCATGTCAATTCATTCCTGTCCTTTTTGGCAAATTCTTGAGATCTTTTGACCACAGTGTAGATGAGGTATCCACTCCCACCCAAGCAGCACAGGATGAGAATGTTGGCTAGGACACGTAGAAAGCGGCGCAGGTGAATGTTCTCATCCTTTAGGTTTTCCTGCTCATCCACAATAGATTCCTGAGGGAAAAAGTTAATGTTGGATTTGATCAGTCTAGCCATGCAGACCTAACAATTTTTCACATCACAGTGAAACACAACATGATTCTTTTATTAGCAGCTATTGCTGTTATTAACCTTGAAGCTAGTGGTGGTGGAGGCGAACTTGTTGTCAGCTGTCTCTGGATTTCCTATAAGGTAATCCCAGCTAGTAAACAGCTTCCAGCAAAAGGTGAAGGCACTATCCTCTGCTCCATCTCCTCCTTCATTGGCATTTCTTGCCATTCTAGAAGAAGGAAGGCCATAAAAAAGAAAGAAAGAAAGAAAGAAAGAAAGAAAGAAAGAAAGAAAGAAAGAAAGAAAAAGAAAGAAAGAAAGAAAGAAAGAAAGAAAGAAAGAAAGAAAGAAAGGCTCCACATTATCAGCAAAAAGAGCACTGTCAGTGAGTAAAATCCTATACAGAGTGACACTGTCAATGCTGCAGATGTAGTTATTAGACTCACGTTCTGATAACCACCATTAGACTGTAGCCAAATATCCCAACACCAACCAAAAGATATGACAGAGGTAACCGGAACTGCAGGAATCCAATACTTCGTTGATTATTGTAGTAACCATAAAACAGAATGGAGTACTTGCAATAACCCTGTAAAAAGGAATAATATCCAAATAAGACGATAGTCTTACTTGACTATTGACTTGCAGTCTTACAACCTCTTTTACACAGAATCCAATAGTAAAAAAACAACAGTAAAAAAATCCTTACGCTAAACTCAAACAGGACAGAGAAGTCCATGGCAGTATCCTGTTCCTCTCTGGGGACAGTTTTTCTGGGAAGAGAGCCATAAGGCATGCCCATCAGTACCTACAAAGAGAAAGACACAGATCTTATTAGTGTAGCTTTTATTTAATTTTTATTTGAATTTGTCTTCTGCATTTAACCTGTTCAAATTAGTGCACACACACCAGGAACAGTGGGCAGCCATTTTTGCTGTGACGCTCGGGGAGCGATTGGGGTTAGGTGCCTTGCTCAAGGGCACCTCAGTCATTTTCTGCCGGTATTGAGACTCTCTAACCATTAATTTATGCCTGCCCTGTTAGTATTATTGTGAATTATTATTACAATAACTATTTTCATATATTTTAAAATCATGGCAAAGCTGAATTTTCAGCATCATTACTCCAGTCTTCAGTGTCACATGATCCTTCAAAAATAATTCTAATGTGCTGATTTGGTGCTCAAGAAACATTTCTTAGTATTATCAATGTTGTGCTGCTTAATATTGTTGTGGAAACCGTGATACATATTTTTTTATATCAATATTGTAAAAAATATCTTCAGCACACATTAAGGATCAATCTTTAGGTTTACTCAGAATATAACTGTACAAAAGTTTGGGCTCAGAACAATTAACAATTAACAAAGCCAGGATGAATTAAATCGATCAAATGAAACTGTAAAGAGATTTACATGTGACACTGAAGACTGGAGTAATGATGCTGAAAATTCAGCTTTGCCATCACAGAAAAAATTACTCTTTAAAATGATGAAAATAGAAATCGTAATAATATTTCACAATAATACTAACGGCATTGTACATTGCGTATAAACAAAGACATTAGCATCACATCTCACCTCTGGCATAACAACAAGTCCAAACATCAAGCCGAAGAGAACAAGGTTTAATCCATACATCCATCGCAGGAAAATGAAGTAGGAGGCAACAGATGACCCAAAGTGACCTGTAAGAATAAAACAGATGAAAAGAGAATAAGAAACATAGTGAACTTTGAAAATACAGATTTTGATTAAAAAATAATAATAATAATAAAAATAAACAGAGATGAACAGACTTTCCACTTCTTTTATGCGACTCTCCCAGGGAATGCATGCTGTCTTGAAGTTTTCAAAGTCTCTATTGAATTTGATTAATTTCTGAGAAACAAACAAAAAATATTCAGTGACTGGATTTAAAATGCAACATGTCAATATGTAATATGTAATGCTGTACCTTAGTCATCATGACTTTGAATGCATAGAGTCTCCTCCCTTTTCCTTTGCCTAATGCCCCTTCAAACTTCTCTACAAACCCCTGGGCTTCTCTAACAGGTGATATAAATAGAAACTTGTATTAGCATGGAAATAAAATGTATGACATTTTTTTTTTTTTCAGATTTCAACAGAGCACGAGTACTTCTCCCCATCCTGTTGGGGTTGTGGTCTTTGCATGTTGCTATACATGTGTAGACGCTGGACCAGTCCATTGACTTACTGGTGGGTTATGCTAGTATTACGCAACATGAACATTCAACATTGTGTAGTAAGCACCAGAGACAACACTAGGAATAAATATCATGTTTCATTCACAACCTTCCCAATCTGTAACCTGAGCCTACAGCCAATTAATTAACTCATCAATGAATAATGAATGTGAATAGCGCAGATGGGATGGACACAAGCCCCTGGTTTCACAGACAAGCTAGTCCCAGACTAAAATGAATGTTTGAGCTGTTTCAACTGAAAGCAACTTGCACTGACATATTTTAAGATATGTCAGTGCCGTTGTTTTGTGTCAAGATGCACACCAGTAATGTTTTTTTCTAAGACACGTTTTATCAAAACCTACTTAAATGCCCTAATTGAACTAAGGTCTAATCCTGGCTTAATCTAAGCCCTGCCTGTGAAACCGGGCCAAGGTGAATTAATTCACTAACTAGAGGATATAAAACCATTATTACTTAAAGGGATAGTTCACCCAAATGTGAAAATTCCATCCTTATTTACTCACCCTTTTTGGAACTGTTGGAACATTCTTTAAAATATCTCATTTTGTTTTCCTCAGAAAAAAAGTCACACAGGTTTGATTTTGAAATGAAATGAGGGTGAGTATATGATGATATAACTTTCATGGGTGAACCAACCATGGAACCATTTTCACATGGAAATAGTATGGGGACCAAGGTAATTGTAGTTAACTAAACTAAAACTAAAACCATAAAAAATAAATGCTGAAAAAAGTTGCTAAAGACACATTTCTCATTTTCACATTTCACATTTCTCAATTTATAAGAATATCCTGTAAGTTTCGGAGCTGAAAACTTCCTTGTTAGTCAAAGAAAAGCTTTTATTGACAGCTGGCCCAGCAAACGCTCGATCTCAGAATGTGCCAGGCTGTGACGTCAGAGTGTGGTGAAACACCGCCTTAACCGAAGAAGACGAACGCCTGACTCTGTAGCACTGCCCACCGATTTGTGCATGGCATGTTATAGATAAATAACATAGGCCTACGTGGAGATAAACCGAATCGAACTTCCAAGCAATAAACATGCTGCATAAGCTTCATTCGGATTCCAATATTATGAATGCATTGATGAACTTTATTTTTAATGAATATCACGCTCACATGGGTAAGACATTGCGCGTTTGTTCCTTCATTTCACCATGGATTTGTTTGTAAACAAGAGACTGGATTTGCAGACAGGATGAGATTACACGAATGAATGAAGCAATACACTTATGTGAGTAAGAAATGTTTTTATATGTGATAGTAATGCATTGTTACAGATCGTTTGATATCTATTGATTATGTGTACGTGTCTAACTGAACAGAACTTAGCACGCTGTCACAGGCTGGAGAATCCTTTATTTGAGGTGTTGTTGGTTCATTGTGCTGTGATTTGGGATCAGACTCGGACATGTATGGGCCAGGACTTGCAAAGCCCAACGTCCCGGGGCTATGTGTTTTCCAGACAGGCTACCAAAACGTATCACTGGCCTGCCGACGGGACTATTTCTCTTAAATAGTGAAATAACATTCCTTTCTTGATGTGCGTTGTTCACTCTCTTGACTTGATATTTGAAGGAAAAATACAATCGCGGAACTTTTGATCATGCTGATTTGTCTGACTCTGCAGTGAGGCTTGTGCGTACGTGTGCATGTGTGTGTGTTAGTGATGCACGGTTTGCAGTTATATCCACCGATCGGACGGGCCAAGTAAAAAAAAACAAAAAAAAAACATTCCAATTAATTGCGGGTGGATAAGAGATAAATCATTGTGTTTGTTTGATAAAGTCATCTTGCAAGAACTGTGTGCAAATCATTCCGGTTGCCGTTTTCCCACACGCTTTCAAAATAATCCCTCATGTGTACTCACAGGGAAACAGAAACTCATTATAATATGCAAAGCTTATCCAATCATAGCAGTGGGCGTTTATTTCAAAGTCTTCAGTGCGACACGCCCATAAAAGCGTTCCATGAGAGATCCTCAAAACCAGGGTAGAAAATAATAATTTGATTATATGCGTGATAATAATTAATTTAGGGTAGGATTAGGTTTTGGTTAGTGAGGGTTAGTAACCTGTAATTATGCACAATTTACTGTTATACTAAGTGCATGTAACATACACTATATTGCCAAAATATGTATTGGGACACCCCCTCCAAATGATTGAATTCAGGTGTTCCAATCACAGGTGTATAAAATCAAGCACCTAGGCATACAGACCCTTCTACAAACATTTGTGAAAGAATGGGTCACTCTCAGGAGCTCAGTGAATTCACGTGATAGGTTGCCACCTGTACAATAAGTCCATTTGTGAAATTTCCTCACTACTAAATATTCCATGGTCAACTGTTAGTGGTATTATAACAAAGTGGAAGCAATTGGGAACAACAGCAACTCAGCCACGAAGTGGTAGGCCATGTAAAATCACAGAGCGGGGTCAGTGCATGCTGAGGAGCACAGTGCGCATAAGTCGCTAACTTTCAGCAGAGTCAATAGACCTCCAAACTTTGTGTGGCCTTCAGATTATCTCAAGAACAGTGCGTAGAGAGCTTCATGGAATGGGTTTCCATGGCCGAGCAGCTGCATCCAAGCCTTACATCACCAAGTGCAATGCAAAGTGTCAGATGCAGTGGTGTAAAGCACACCACCACTGGACTCTAGAGCAGTGGAGACGTGTTCTCTGGAGTGACGAATCATGCTTCTCTGTCTGGCAATCCAACGAACGAGTCTGGGTTTGGCGGTTGCCAGGAGAACAGCCCTTTCCTGACTGCATTGTGCCAAGTGTAAAGTTTGGTGTAGGGGGTATTATGGTGTGGGGTTGTTTTTCAGGGGTTGGGCTTGGGCTTGGCCCCTTAGTTCCAGTGAAAGGAACTCTTAATGCTTCAGCATACCAAGACATTTTGGTCAATTTCATGCTCCCAACTTTGTGGGAACAGTTTGGGGATGGCCCCTTCCTGTTCCAACCTGACTGCTCACCAGTGCACAAAGCAAGGTTCATAAAGTCATGGATGAGCGAGTTTGGTGTGGAGGAACTTGACTGGCCTGCACAGAGTCCTGACCACCGAAAAAACAACTTTGGAATGAATTAGAACAGAGACTGTGAGCCAGGTCTTCTCATCCAACATCAGTGCCTCACCTCACAAATGAGCTTCTAGAAGAATGGTTAAAAATTCCCATAAAGACACTCCTAAACCTTGTGGAAAGCCTTCCCAGAAGAGTTGAAGCTGTTATAGCAGCAAAAGGTTGGCCAGCTCCATATTAAACCCTACGGATTAAGAATGGGATGTCATTAAAGTTAATGTGCAGGTAAAGGCAGGTGTCCCAAAACTTTTGCCAGTATAGTGTATGTAACAAGAACACTGTAAAATAAAGTGTTGCCAAATGGAAAATATAAAAAAAAAAATAATAAAAACTATAACAGTCTTTCAAATATTATCTATATATTATATAATATTAACTCTAAAATTACATTGATAATTGTAAAAACCTACAAAGCACCTCATTATAGCCTGTGGTGGACTATATCGTAATCTGTGTATTGTTTGGGCACTTATGGCACTTTGTACACAAGATCTCTGAAGAGAATTGTACCCAAACATGCATGCAAATACTGCCCTCAAGAAACATCAGCATGCATAAAACAGCATCAGGCTCATGAAACTGTAACATGCCTCTCACCTACCAGAAGTTACTCATCTAGAAGCTTTGCCAAGTGTGTGTCCCCTTTGTTTCTTTCCCTACAGCTACAGGGCCCATGTTATTGATGCTTTCTTGAGCAGTGTGTCAGTCTCTACTAACTTTTGAGGGCACTTGTCCAAACTCTCACTTGTCACCCACACTGGCCAATTCCACTGGGCAGTCTGAGGTAAAGGTTCAGACGGAGGCCAGTAGGTAATGAATGCATTGGCACAGTCTCTGTGTCAAGTGATTAATCTCAAAGTACAATCAAGTGCATTTTGGTTGATGGTGATTCGTTACCTAAACTTTTTGTCACCTTTAAAAGCACCATGTCATACTGATCATAATTCAAACTACTTCCATGCTTCCAAAAAAAGAATTTTCAAAGCCAGTAAGAAGAGCTCCTTTAAACATCAGCTTAAAGTGCATTAAGAGACATGAAGATGCAAGAAAGCAGAAGCACAGCAGCTTGTAAGCTTTAATGAAGCACATAAACAAACATGAAACTCATGCTAAATAAATGAACTTCAGTTAGAGTTAGAGGTAACTGACACAAGAGCACAAACAATGAGTAGAAGGAAATCCATTTTACTTCAGGCACTTGAGTCTCCTCTTCATGCGCCAGGGTTTGTTCCGAAGTGTCGCTATCAGTTTTTTCTTTTCCTCCACTTCTTCTTTTAGTCGGGCCATCTCTCCCTCAGACAACGACTCATCCGAGTTGTCATCCGAGGATGAACCACTGCAGAACAAAGCCGAAACCCAAGAGTCAGCAGTCAGTCCTTTACGTCCAGTTTAACAGTGTATTCCACAAGGATATTGTTGTTTTGGTGCATAAAAAGAGTTCTAGTCAAGGCAAAAGTTCTAGTGAGCAGGATGGCCATGAAAAGCACTTCCAGATCATCAGTTGGAAGGCAAAAGAAAAAAAAAGAATGAAATGTCCAGATGAAACCAAAAGTGTATAGCCAATGACAACAATACTACTTTACATTGGTTGCTAAAAAAAAGAAAAATGTCTATATCTATAATACTTTTTTATATTGGAAGATTCAATCATCCAATAAATCTGTCACACACAACACATCTATATACGTATATGGGGTGAATTCAGGTTTTAGTGAATAATTTCATCTTTAAATAAATTATATATATCTCAATACAATAAAATACAATATTATGATAACAACACTTTTGTGGATGTTCAGAGGTTTTAGTTCCTTGGCTGCATTTTACCACAAATTTTGTAATATGAATAGTTGAGAACATTCAAAAGTTATTTTATGGCAATAGATGTGCATGCTGTGGAGGTATTGAGGAGTGTTGAACGGCACCATGTGTGTGTGTGTGGCGTGGAGAGGAAGGCTAGAGAATACTGCACCTGCTGTGTTTGCCTTTGTTCTTTTTCTTATCCTTGTCTTCATGTTTATCCTTCCCTCCTTTTCCTGCTGCTTTTCCATTCCCCTTCTCCTTGTTATTCTCCTCCTCTTTGTCCTTCTTAGTTGTGCCTTTTCTCCCTCCTTTTCTTTTATCTCCTTTTTCTTCTTCGCTCTCCTCTTCTGAGTCATCTTTCTTAGCAGCCCTCTTCTTCGCACCTGCTGCTTTTTTTCTTCTTCCTTTCTTTTCTTCCTCACTCTCGTCTTCACTTACTTCCTTCTTCTTTCTGCCTTTCCTCTTCCGTGGAGCCTCGTCCTCCTCTTCCTCGCTCTCCTCGCTATCTGCTGGCTTGGCTTTCCTTCCTCGAGCTGCAGGCTTCGGTTTATTCCTTCCTTTTGCTCTTCTCTTTGAATCCACTGAAAAGAAAGAGAAAACGTGTGTGTGTGTGTGTGTGTGTGTGTGTGTGTGTGTTTTTATTTATTTTTTATTTTACAAAATACATTATGTAAGATGACTGCATGACATGCACTTTTAAAATAATAATTAATAAAAATAATACAATATTTTTAAATATGATCAAAAGTAATAATATAATAAATAATAATATAATGATAAATAATAGTTAATAAAAATAAAATATATTAGCAAAAAAATTCAACTACCTTCAAAACTTACCATCACTTCCACTATCATATTCTGCATCGATTTCCATCCCAACTGTAACACACACATACATACACTGTATTAATGTTATGAGAATTTATTTTAAACACTTTCACAATAACACAACTATTTAACACATCCTCTAGTACAGTCTACTAACAGTCTACTAGTACACACTGGGTAGCACTTTATTTTACAGTCCTGTTCCACATGTACATTAACCTGTATATTACCCAGTACTTTCATAGGCAAGTACACTGTAAGTACATGTAAGTGCACATACTGTAAAATAAAGTGCAACCACACACTGAATCAAATTGAATCAATATGCATCAGAATGATCCTCTTCTGATATTCAAATCTACTTACCATCATCCACGCTTATCGCAATATCATTTTTTCTGCGGGGCATCTTGCCGGTTTGAGTTTGAGACCTGCTATTCAGTCTTGCGAGGCATCTAGAGCAGATGACACACCTGACTGTCAGGTGGGTCTCTGCTAACAGACTCTCCACTCCTAAAAAAGGAATCAAATGTCTCCTTGACTACCGTAAATGGTAGTCAAGATCTAAAGCCGTGAGAGCCAGCAAAACGCCAGTATACAGGGCAGATTAAAGATTCAAATAATCAGAATAATCAAGGTGAATAATCAAGTCTCATGATACCTAAACACAAACAGGTTGGCTAAATGAAGTACTGCAAGTATACCTGAGTTTCATGATAAATGCCTGGAAATATTTTTTCAAGAAAATAATAATAGTCTTAGAAATAATGTTCTGATTAAATTATTCTTCTTTAAGAGAAGTTTATAATTCTTCATTAAATTCATGTTAATTAAAAACCTTGGACCTTAGTTAAAGAGGTTAAAAAATATATTTTATATTCTCACACTACACTTTTTTTCCTGGTTCCATTACAGTACAACAGATTCAGGTGGCGTAGTTACATGTTACTACATGCACTTACTATAGTAATAACAGTAAATGATGCATAATTACAAGTAACTAACCCTAAACCAAACCCAAACCCTAACTGTATAATTCTATAGTATGTACATGTAGTTCATTAATATTACTCAGTACTTATTTGATTAAGTACATTGTAGCTACGTAACCTTAAAAGAAAGTGTAGCCCAGATTCATATACAGAACTATAGTTTAACTATGTTTATCTTCAGTTCTGTTCAGTTTCTGTCTTTGTTCTTCAATTTGTGCAAATGAAAAGGCATTGTGTCAGCAGGAATTTCTAACCAGACACAGCGCAGCAGCTGAATACCATTAATTGTTTTGAGTTAATTATGTACAAGAGGTCTACTACTATAACATCCGGTAACAGAACTACATTCACACAGATCAGATGTCCAGAATATAAAAGTGACTTCTTTGTGGTGGCCGTAAGTAAGCCACAGGATGTTGTGAAGACCTTATCGTGGTTCACAAGAAGGTTCACAATAAAGTAAAAACACTGTGAAAAATCTAAATTCATTATATTTTGTTTCTTTTTTTTTTAATTTGACTTACTTCAAGTTGAGATTAATACATTTGATCAATTCAAATACATTAGACAAATCAATTGGATAAAATACAGTAAATTAAGTAAAAAGTAAAAAGTAGTTTAAAAGCAACACATTTTTTTTTTTTTTTAAATGATTCAATTAATAATCATTATCATTAATACGTTTATGAGCCCAATGCCATCAATATTCTTGATTTTTACTAAAAGAAATTAAAAAGAGCAGTAGCTTCAATTAACAATGACTCCTAAATGAACAAATAAACAAAATCTCAAATGACTCCTGTTAATACTTAATGAAGTCTGCCCATGAATTATGGATGACCATTTGCATTGTTAATGAAACTGATGTGCCAATTCAATAAATAATCGTCAAGATTTGATACAGGGATATCAGACGGTTCTAAGGGTTGTAAGATCTCTTCGATCCATCTTCAAAAAAGGTGCTAAAATAATATTCTTTAAGGGGGAATTAATAATTGAACATCTTCTAGTGGGTTTGTAACAAATTCCCCTCACATAAATGGTACACAGCGTAGCCCCAAACAGAGCAGCATGGGCCGTGGAATGACAAGCGAGTCACATGCATCTTTGCTGCCAAATCTGTGGCTGTTGGAAAATAATCCAGGACATTAGACACCCCTAGAGCTGAGAGCAGATTTGAGAATACAGTACTGTGCATGGAAATGTTGTGGGTCACCTGACTCGCTGATCAAGATAAAGCTGCATGGATTTGAGAATAGGATAACAATGAAATGGAGACGAGAGACATAATGGTGGGCAAAGCCAAGCCGTCAATCGGTTAAAAAATGATTTAGCTTCCAGATCAGTGTCTTGACAAATAATGCTACATATAAGATTGTACTATACTATATTTGCATTGTTTTAAGGGTAGGTTTAGGGTTTGGGGTATGTATGGATGTTAATAAAGCCTCAAACTACATTACACCACATGAAAATTATGCTGGTGTTCTGATAGGTAGCAATTGTCGCTGAGTGGGTAGCACAAATCATCAGAACATAAGTTCACACAGAACTTTTTTGCTGTTAAAATCAGGGCAGTGGAACGAGAAAAGTGCAAGGTCTAGAGCAGGGTTCCTCAAATCCAGCCCTGGAGGGTTTATCTCAAACCATGATCAAACTCACTTACCTGCAATTTTCCAGTAACTCTGAAGACCTTGACTAGCTTGTTCAGGTGTGTTTGATTAGGGTTGGAACTAAACTCTGCAGGGCAGTGGCCCTTCAGGACCGGATTTGAGGAACCCTGGTCTAGAGACACGTTAGAATGCCCTGCCATGCGTGCAATGCTGCAAAAGACACAAACTCAACCGTTAAAGACATCCGTCTAACACTTTTACATTGAAAAACAATGGAATAGTATTACAGTGTAACGGAAAAAACATGTTTTGTGTGAATGACCACTAAGGATGCATTTTGGGTTTCTTACAGTGATGACAGTTACACTGGCCCCCCAAAAGCATTTTTCACAAATGATGCTAGGCCTTTTTAGAACTAGACTTTTATCCAGATGTTAAAGTATCTTGATTTCAAATAGTATTTTATGTTGTTTTATGTGATTATGTAATACTTTGAACATAAAATTCACATACAATTAGTTGTGAATTTTAATTTATTTTTTTATTTTTTTTTTTGACAAGCGCGTTCTTGCCATCTTAAATGCCATTTGGTTTCAAATGTTGTCACATAATGCTATGACACTCATACATTTTTAAGTGTGGTGTATTTTTAAGTGTGGCTTACTTTCCACTGTAAATAAATTGCATGTGTTCCACCTTTTTGTAACTCTCAGAAGAACATACAAACCCGATTCCAAAAAAGTTGGGACACTGTACAAATTGTGAATAAAAACAGAATGCAATGATGTGGAAGTTTCAAATTTCAATATTTTATTCAGAATACAACATAGGTGACATCAGATGTCATCAGTTTAAACAGATATCAAATGTTTAAACTGAGAAAATAAATAAGTTGATTTTAAATCTCATGGCATCAACACATCTCAAAAAAGTTGGGACAAGGCCATGTTTCCCACTGTGTGGCATCCCCTCTTCTTTTTATAACAGTCTGCAAACGTCTGGGGACTGAGGAGACAAGTTGCTCAAGTTTAGGAATAGGAATGTTGTCCCATTCTTGTCTAATACAGGCTTCTAGTTGTTCAACTGTCTTAGGTCTTCTTTGTCGCATCTTCCTCTTTATGATGCGCCAAATGTTTTCTATGGGTGAAAGATCTGGACTGCAGGCTGGCCATTTCAGTACCCGGATCCTTCTTCTACGCAGCCATGATGTTGTAATTGATGCAGTATGTGGTCTGGCATTGTCATGTTGGAAAATGCAAGGTCTTCCCTGAAAGAGACGACGTCTGGATGGGAGCATATGTTGTTCTAGAACTTGGATATACCTTTCAGCATTGATGGTGCCTTTCCAGATGTGTAAGCTGCTCATGCCACACGCACTCATGCAACCCCATACCATCAGAGATGCAGGCTTCTGAACTGAGCCCTGATAACAACTTGGGTTGTCTTTGTCCTCTTTAGTCCGGATGACATGGCGTCCCAGTTTTCCAAAAAGAACTTCAAATTTTGATTCGTCTGACCACAGAACAGT
Source organism: Paracanthobrama guichenoti (assembly GCA_018749465.1). Lineage (NCBI taxonomy): Eukaryota > Metazoa > Chordata > Actinopteri > Cypriniformes > Gobionidae > Paracanthobrama > Paracanthobrama guichenoti. The sequence continues at coordinate 15,220,988 of CM031947.1, forward strand.
TTTCCACTTTGCCACAGTCCATTTTAAATGAGCCCAGAGAAAACGCCTGCGCTTCTGGATCATGTTTAGATATGACTTCTTTTTTGACCTATAGAGTTTTAGCCGGCAACGGCGAATGGCACGGTGGATTGTGTTCACCGACAATGTTTTCTGGAAGTATTCCTGAGCCCATGTTGTGATTTCCATTACAGTAGCATTCCTGTATGTGATGCAGTGCCGTCTAAGGGCCGAAGATCACGGGCATCCAGTATGGTTTTCCGGCCTTGACCCTTACGCACAGAGATTGCTCCAGATTCTCTGAATCTTTGGATGATATTATGCACTGTAGATGATGATAACTTCAAACTCTTTGCAATTTTTCTCTGAGAAACTCCTTTCTGATATTGCTCCACTATTTTTGGCCGCAGCATTGGGGGAACTGGTGATCCTCTGCCCATCTTGACTTCTGAGAGACACTGCCACTCTGAGAGGCTCTTTTTATACCCAATCATGTTGCCAATTGACCTAATAAGTTGCAAATTGGTCCTCCAGCTGTTCCTTATATGTACATTTAACTTTTCCGGCCTCTTATTGCTATCTGTCCCAACTTTTTTGGAATGTGTAGCTCTCATGAAATCCAAAATGAGCCAATATTTGGCATGGCATTTCAAAATGTCTCACTTTCAACATTTGATATGTTATCTATATTCTATTGTGAATAAAATATAAGTTTATGAGATTTGTAAATGATTGCATTCCTTTTTTATTCACAATTTGTACAGTGTCCCAACTTTTTTGGAATTGGGTTTGTATTAGTCAAACAAATGCTCATTTTAGCTGCTGCAGTTTAATAAATAGTTGGCATGTAAACCAACAATCAAGCATTTTCTTTCTGAAACTAAAAATATATATAAAACATGAGTCAAAATAAATAAGTCGAGATAGTTTGACCCCAGTGTGGCCTGTGTGTAACAAGAGCAGTCATTTCTCTTTCACAGAGACAAGACTTATCAATCTAGAGTTACATAGTCAACTTGAGCTTCACGGAGACATTCATGACATGTGCTACAGGCCTGGGCACAGGATTTATACTGTATCACAATATCAGCAGGAAATAAAATAAGTGCCATAAGTGCCAAATGTTGTGTATGCAATATAGAGTTTCACATCTATTTACATCTGTGATGTTTATCTTTTGTTTGAGTGAGAGTTTTTCTGTGGCTGATGTGGGTGACCTGGAAGATGTCCAGATGATGTGTGGCCCCGGGATGCAGGGGTTCTGGTAGTCGTGTGGGTCGAGGTGACGGGAGGTCCAGAGTTTTGAGTATGCTGACTCTGTGTTGGGTGAATAAAGCGACCGTTCTGCCCAGCTTGTCTGTGATGCCCTGCTTCATCTAGGCTGCTTCTTTCTTCATTCACTCCTGAGAAAGAGGAGGCAGAGAGACCTTTCAACTGCTGTCTCAGAACAACATTGTTATACAGAAACAAGGGCATTGTTATACAGAAATAAGGGCATGTTGTTTTAAGACTGTGGCCACCTGTTGTCTAAAGACAGCACATTAACTCTTCAATATTAATGGAAAGTTTCCCTGCACTGGTTCCAAGATGCTGTCTAGTGCACTGACTGATGGGAGCTGTGACCCGTTCTATGTGCTCTCACCCAAATCGGAGGCACTGTTGCTGTGTTGTTCTCCTGCTTTCTTCGCCTGCTCCAGTTCATTGGCTGCCTTTAAGGCTGCAAGTTTGTTCTTTTTCTTGTTTTCCTCATTTTGCTGTAAATACAAAACTGGAGAATTCAGAGACATGACATTAAATGACCTACAGATTTTGTAACAGTAGTGAGCAGATCTATGTCAAATGATAAAATTTTATATAAAAAATATAAAATATATTTTGTCTATGTGAAATAATTATAATAAATTAATGTTATACATGTACACCGACCAGGCATAACATTATGACCACCATCCTAATATTGTGTTGGTCCCCCTTTTGCTGCCAAAACAGCCCTGAACCGTCGAGGCATGGACTCCACTCGACCCCTGAAGGTGTGCTGTGGTATCTGGCACCAAGATGTTAGCAGCAGATCCTTTAAGTCCTGTAAGTTATGAGGTGGGGCCTCCATGGATCAGATTTGCACATCCCACAGATGCTCGATTGGATTGAGATCTGGGGAATTTGGAGGTCAAGTCAACATCTCAAACTCGTTGTTGTGCTCCTCAAACCATTCCTGAACCATTTTTGCTTTGTCGCATTATCCTGCTGAAAGAGGCCACAACCACCAGGGAATACCGTTTACACGAAAGGGTGTACATGGTCTGCATCAATGCTTAGGTGTTACATGACATTTACATGGATGGCAGGACCCAAGGTTTCCCATCAGAACATTGCCCAAAGCGTCACACTGCCTCTTGCCTTCTTCCCATAGTGCATCCTGGTGCCATGTGTTCCCCAGGTAAGCGACGTACATGTACCCGGCCATCCACGTGATGTAAAAGAAAACATGATTTCGGCGGTGGACAGGTGTCAGCATGGGCACCCTGAATGGTCTTTGGCTATGCAGCCTCGTACGCAACAAACTGCAATGTACTGTGTATTCTGACACCTTTTTATCAGAACAAACACTAACTTCTTGAGCAGTTTGAGCTACAGTAGCTCGTCTGTTTGATCGGACCACACGGGCCAGCCTTCGCTCCACACGTTCACCACTGAGCCTTCCATGACCCTGTTGCCGGTTCACCACTGTTCCTTCCTTGGACTACTTTTGATAGATACTGACCACTGCAGACCGGAAACACCCCACAAGAGATGCTCTGACCCAGTCGTCTAGCCATCACAACTTGGCCCTTGTTAAACTCGTTCAAATCCTTACACTTGCCCATTTTTCCTGCTTCTAACACATCAACTTTGAGGAAAAAAGATTCACTTGCTGCCTAATATATCCCACCCACTAACAGGTGCCGTGATGAAGAGCTAATCAGTGTTATTCACTTCACATAATGTTCATAATGTTATGCCTGATCGGTGTATAAATGATATCTCAATGTTAGTGTTTCCACCTAGTGGCAAGTTTACATAATGTAATCTGCTCATATAACTAACATATAGTAACAGACATTTGGGCTTCCAAAGTTGAAAATCCCAACTTACTGTTTGAAGTTTCTTTTTCAGCTCCATGTTTACCCTTTTGTATGTTTTAGAAGTGGACTGCAGATAATATATTGCAAGACTAAAACGACAGGGGGGAAAAAACGTACCATTACACACATCTGTATAGAAGTGCAGTGGAAAAAAACCATAGATGTATAGACATTCCCACTTACACCAAGAGCAGAAGAAAGGGCAACACCAGTCCGGGGTTCGAGGCATAGCTGAATACTTTACCGAACCAGGCAGGGAAGTCTGTCTCCAGGGTTTCCTGAATCACGTCAAACATGCGGTTTTTCCCACTGCAGAAAGCAAAGAAGTTAAGTCTATGGTTAAATCTCTAGTTACAATAAGTAACAAACGAATAAGTAGCTGGATTCAGCCTCGTCAACGAAACACTGATTTCCAGTGAGGATGATGTGAAAATATTTAATGCTTTTTATTTATTTATGTTTATTTTTATCTTTGGATTTTATTTATCTTTATTTTTAATTCCGAACTTTAAATTTTGTGCGGAGGAGAAAAGAGGTGTGAGAAAATTGTAGACTTGCACTCTGCTGCGCTCTAGCGTTAAAGATCCGCCATTGCAGGACTTGACTTGTCGGCAGACCTTCACTCATAAATTTTACTTTTTAAAGGGATAGTTCACCCAAAAATGAAAATTACCCCATGATTTACTCACCCTCAAGCCATCCTATGTGTATATCAAATTCTTCTTTCAGACGAATACAATCGTTATATTTAATGATAGTTATATTTAAAACTACCCTAGCTCTTCCAAGCTTTATAATGGCAGTGAATGGTAGCCCAAAATTTGAAGCCCAAAAAAGTGCATCCATCCATTATAAAAGCAATCCACACGGCTCCGGGGGGTTAATAAAGGCTTTCTGGAACGAATCGATGGGCTTGTATAAGAAAAATATCCATATTTAAAACTTTATAAAGTAATATATCTAGCTTTGCCAGACTGTGTTCCGTATTAAACTTATGTAAAAAAAACTGGTGCGACGTATGACGCCGGACGTAGCATAAGCGTTTTGAACTGCAAGAGAGAGGCATTACACATTCATTACACAGACATTACATTCTTTGTAAGTTGAATCACCCTAGGATGCCTTGAGGGTGAGTAATTTTCATTTTTGGGGCAAATTATCACTTTAAATAAATATATTTAATAAATAAAATAAATATACTTAGGTTAATTTAAGAGATTAAAAGCTTTAACTACACTAAGCAATTTCTTAAACACTATTACTCAGTTCTCATGCTAAAACTTCTCCATAATCCCCACCATTCCTGATTCATACATTTAAAAAAATGTAAACCTGAAGGGTCCGCAGTCGAAGGAGGGGGGGATGGTGACAATGGTGTATATAGCAGGCAATGTAGAAAGAAAGAGGATGACCAGCAGCATGGCCATGTAGAAGTTATTGGAGCCTGAAGCTTTGAAGACCCGTTCCTGAGGCACATTACAGCACATCACCGCCCAACACTGCAGGTACATGGACACGTGAAGCCGTAGAAGATTTAATGCTGGAAGGCATGGAGCATAGAACGCTCCCATCCTGACACACACATACACATTGACAAAGATTTGGTGAGATTTAGAGGTATATTGGTTTAATTAGGAAAGGAAGAAAACATGCTACATAATATGGTGATATTGCTCACCAGATCATTCCTTGGTTGAAGATCAGCCCCAGAACATTCCCACTGACATCAAACTCTGAATAGGATGGCTAATAAAGAAAGCACACTTCAGTTATAAATGAGAGGGAATCCCTGACACTGATTTCTGTATGTGTTGTGGATACTCACAAAGCCATACTCCAAATCCCAGCACCAGCAGTTGTTTAGGAATCGCACCAGCACGGCACGGAGGAAATCCCCAATAAGCAGAGTGATGTAAGTCGTCATTGTGTCAGAAATGATGAGACGAACAAACTCCTGTAGACACAGAGGATGCTGATGATCTCTAACCATTTGATGTAAAGCATCATAATATTAACCTAACACTTGATTTTAAAACTTTGTAGTTATTTTTACAAAGTTTCAACCTTGTATTATTTGTTTAAACATACAGTCAATATTTGTGCAACATACAAATGCATATTTACAGTATATCTAATTTAAAGCATAACTTTATGCTGAGTAGAAAATCAAATTAATACCAAAGCATTTGTACTTGCTTTGCCATTAACCAAACTGTATTTAGTCTTAAAACAAAAGTTTATATTTTTCAGTCATTTTAATGAAATATATAAGCCTACAATATATTTACAAACATTATACTTACAATACCGTTAAAGTTTTGGGTCAGTAAGATTTTTTTGCTGTTGTTTAAGAAAAAGTCACTTATACTCTGACATTTGATAAAAATACAGTAAAAACAGTAATATTGTGATTTTTTTCTTATAATTTAAAATAACTTTTCTTTTAAATATATTTTAAAATGTCATTTACTCATGCTGAATTTTCAGCTTTAGTGTCACATGATCCTTTAGAAATCCTTCCAGAAATCAGATTTAGTGTTGAAGAAACGCACTGATAATAATTAGAAATGTTGAAAAATGTTGAAATAATGTAACAATGCAAAAGTCTTTACTGTCAACGTTTGAGCAATTGAATGTGTCGTTGACTCTCAGAAAAAAAGGTACAGTGCTGTCACTGGGGCGGTACCCTAAGGTACAAAAGTGAAAAGGTACATCTTTGTACCTTATTCACTCCTAAATTGTACATATTAGTACCTTAAAAGGTACTTATCAGTACTTTAAGAGTGTGTATTAGTACCTTAAAGGTACATATTAGTACCTTTTCGTTTTTGTACCTTAGGGTACCACCCCAGTGACAGTAAAGTACCTTTTTTCTGACAGTGTTGTTGAATAAAAGTATTAATTATTATTAGTATTTTTTTTTAAGCTGACCCCAAACTGTAGTTTAACTGAATGGAAAATTGTCAAAAAGTGTAAACACTGTTTACACATTTGTAGCACTTGAGCAGCAAAATAGCATCATCAGCTCAACAAATGGCGTGATTCTGGGTCAGGACTGCTTGTCCAAACAGTTCAAGATGGGGGAGTGTTTGGGAAGTTTTGCTCACTGGAGGTTGGTTAGGTGTTATACAGTACTGTGTAATGCTGCTTTTGAATGTATTGTGTTCCAGTTGTACTGGAATTTGTATTGTGAAAAGAGCCCCAGTACCTGTCCCACCATTGTCTCCCAGCAAGGCCCTCTGGGAACATCAGCAGGGTGCGCTGTGATCGGAGGAGCAGTCGAATTGTCTGGCATAGTCCCGTTGTACAGGTTAGCCTGCCAGATTGTCATATTTGTCTTCACAATCTCCTCTTCTGCCCTCTTGAAAATATGAGACAGTTAGGAGAATAAATGACCTTCATAAGAAGATGATTTAGCACAGAATCTGTAGCCCAAGGGGAACTGGAATGATGGAAATCTGAAGATGGGACTGAGGGCTTTAGTCTTTGTTAAATGAAGCTCTACCTTTAGTTGGATGGCATCCATGAGAGCGATAATGAATGTGTAGAGGTTCCCCAGGAAAAGGGCGAATATGCGTCCCAGCTGCCACTGGAGGGCGATGCGTGGATGATAGTTTTCTAAAGTGCTGATTACATCAAACAGCATTGGACAGAACATTCCCAACAGAGACATCACCATGTTCACCTGAAGGTATGTAGAACCATGCAAAAGTCATTTTTATTGATTAACAAGATTATTGATTACCACTGTGCATTGTTATACGAGCCTGACCTCATTCCTCTCCCACCAGCCGTAGTTCTCCAGTCCCTCCAGAGCGAACTTCTGAGACCTGCGTACTACAAAGTAGATCAAGTACCCACTCCCTGCCAGACAGCAGAGCACCAGGAAGTTGGCCAGCACTCTAAGGAATCTTGTCAGGTGGATGTTGTCATCTTTTCTGCTCTCTTGCTCCTCCACAATGGTCTCCTGTTAAAGTGCTGAATTTATTATGAAGCCAAGAGAGGCCATATTAAAGGGGTCATATCATTCTTTTTTATTTATTATTTATTTTTTTCCCCCATGTAAGATTTTATTTGAGGTTTTATGGTGGCAAAAATAGACAATGTATTTTTTCCATGAACATTTACACCCTGTTTCTGACTGGCTGTTTTGATGCTGTGATTTTAAGACTTATGTGTAAATGGTTTATTTGCATGTAAAGGTATAGCAGATTCTGAACAATGAAAAGGTGTCATTGATGTAAATGTGGTATTTATTTGTTAAAGGGGTCATGAATTGAGAACTTTTCATTCAGCCTTTGATATATACAATTTCATCGATATAAGAATATCCTGCAAGTTTCGGAGCTGAAAACTTCCTTGTTAGTCAAAGAAAAGCTTTTATTGATAGCTGGCCCAGCAAACGCGCGATCTCAGAATGTGCCAGGCTGTGACGTCAGAGTGTGGTGAAACACCGCCTTAACCGAAGAAGACGAACGCCTGACTCTGTAGCACTGCCCACCGATTTGTGCATGGCATGTTATAGATAAATAACATAGGCCTACGTGGAGATAAACCGAATCGAACTTCCAAGCAATAAACATGCTGCATAAGCTTCATTCGGATTCCAATATTATGAATGCATTGATGAACTTTATTTTTAATGAATATCATCATGGGTAAGACATTGCGCGTTTGTTCCTTCATTTCACCATGGATTTGTTTGTAAACAAGAGACTGGATTTGCAGACAGGATGAGATTACACGAATGAATGAAGCAATACACTTATGTGAGTAAGAAATGTTTTTATATGTGATAGTAATGCATTGTTACAGATCGTTTGATATCTATTGATTATGTGTACGTGTCTAACTGAACAGAACTTAGCACGCTGTCACAGGCTGGAGAATCCTTTATTTGAGGTGTTGTTGGTTCATTGTGCTGTGATTCGGGATCAGACTCGGACATGTATGGGCCAGGACTTGCAAAGCCCAACGTCCCGGGGCTATGTGTTTTCCAGACAGGCTACCAAAACGTATCACTGGCCTGCCGACGGGACTATTTCTCTTAAATAGTGAAATAACATTCCTTTCTTGATGTGCGTTGTTCACTCTCTTGACTTTGAAGGAAAAATACAATCGCACGCTTATAAAAACCGAGCGTTCCATGAGAGAGGCTCAAAACCAGGTAAGAAAATAGCCTATTACTTATTCATTATGATGTTTTTGAATGTAAAAACCACACGGACGTCATAAGTTGACCTCAAACAACAGTAGAAAAAATTTACAAAGCCAGGTCATGACCCCTTTAATATACTCATCTGTCTGATATAAAAGCCGATTTCAGAAAGAAAGAAAAAATCAGGCTTTGGAATGTCATGATTATGAGATAAAGAAATTGACATACTAAGTCATAATTATTATACAATGTTAAATTACCAGATTAAAAGTCAAAACTATGATATAATTATTATCACATATTATGCCATAAAAGTCGAAATGATGAAAAAGGTCAAAATTATGTGATCAAAAGTCATCTATATGACATCAGTATGAATTTTTAAGTAAGTGAATTTGTCATAATTATAACTATCACATAATTTCAACCTTTTTTTCATAATTTAACATTTTTATGTTATAGTTATGACTTATTACATAATTCCAATTTCATAATTATAACTGTCATAATTAGAATTTTATTCTCAAAATTGTGATTTTTCATAATTATGATTTTCCAAGCATTTTCTTATGTGGCGTAATGGGCTTTCATGGGGTCTGACATCAGAAATCTAAAGATATCCATTTTTGCAGCTTCTTGTCAGTTCATGGTCTTTTTTTGACTGCATAGAATGCTTACAGCTCTGAAATGTACAGAATGCTATTATGGTATATCAAGTTCTTATTTTTAGAGAATTTGCATTCACATTATAAGACTCCTCTATTATGGAATTGGGGCCAGTACAAATAAAAATAAAAATAAACGCACCTTAAAGCTAGTGGTGATGGAGGCAAACTTGTTGTCTGCTGTCTCAGGATTTCCAATGAGGTAATCCCAGCTAGTAAACGTCTTCCAACTAAAATTAAAGCTGGTGTCATCTCCGCCACCTTCTTCATTGGCATTGCGGGCCATACTGTTCGGTAAGAGTGTGGAAATCAACAAAGAAAGGTTTTGTGTATGAACTAAGTGGTAGAAAGGTGCTTATTGACACTCAACATATATAAAAGTTTCTGATATAGACATCAAGACTATAAAGGCTAAACAACAGGCTGTCACCACTCACGTCCTGATTACCACCATATAGCTATATGCCACTGTGCCCACTCCCACCAGGAAGTATGAGAGGGGCATACGGAACTTGAGCCACCCAATGGCCCGCTGGCTGTTGTAGTAGCCATAGAAGAGGACAGAGTACTTAGCATAGCCCTGAAAAAAAAAAAAAAAAAAGTGTTGAACTAAGATTCATTATTTACTCGGACAGTGAGGTATATACACTAATATTGTTCAAAAATTTGAGTCTGTAAGAGTAAAACAGTAAATAACAATAAAATTTAAAATAATTTATATTTAAATAGTAATTTATTCCTGTGTTGGCAAAGCTGAATTTTTTAGCATCATTACTCCATTCTTCAGCGTCACGTGATCTATTAGAAATCATTCTACTATGCCAAGTTTGTGCTCAAGAAACATTTATTATTATTATTATTATTATTATTATTATTATTAATGTTGAAAAAATTGTCAGGATTTTTGATGAATAGAAAGGTCAGAACAGCATTTATTTTTAAATATAAAGTCTTTAATCTCACTTTTAATCAATTTAATGTGTCCTAAAAGTATTAATGTCTTTTTTTTCTTTTTTTATATCTACTGATCACAAACTTTTGAACAGTACTGTATAATCATATAGACTCTTTACCCCAAAATCCCATAAGACTGCAAAATTCATGGCACTGGCCTCTTCCCCTCTGGGCACTGTCTTTCTGGGTAAACTGCCATACGGTTTCCCCATAAGAGCCTGGAAAGTGAATGAGATTGTGATACATTTAAGAAAGAGTTAGTTACATTGAAGGAAACAATGTGGTGTTCATTACTGTCTTATGTGATTGTAATATATTTCTCACCTCTGGAACCATCACCAGCCCAAACGTCAGTCCAAATAAAATCATATTGATGCCATACATCCACCTTAGAAATATGAAGTAAGAAGCAACTGATGAGCCAAAATGGCCTGTAAGGAGATAAAAATAAGTTTGTATATGAGAAAAGATGAGGGGAAAAATACAAAAAACAAAAAAAGAAGAAAAACAGGAGAAGAGAGACAAAGCCCAAACTAAGAAGCATCACACTTTCTATTTCCTTTATCTTCATCTCCCACGGGATGCATGCGGTCTTAAAGTTCTCAAAGTCACGCTGAAACTTCATCCATTTCTGAAATTAAAGTAAAAAAGAAAAATGATGATCACTCTGAAGTTGTAAAAGATTTTCAGCTCCATTAGTTTCATAACGACAGTCACACACAGCGTTCATCTCCTCACCTTCATCATCATGACCTTGTAGGCATAGAGCTTCCTGCCTTTGCCCTTTCCCAGAGCCCCTTCATATTTCTCCACAAACTCCTGTGACTCCCTGAGACAGAACACAAACTGCTGGCATTTTGAAGGCTGGTGTAGGGGAGCGCGGGGCACAATTTAACACGGTTAGTTGTAACACGCATGGTTTAACACTTTCCACACATGCCAGGATGAAGAAACTTTGTGTATTTACTAGTTGCCATATCAACATTATTTAGAGAAAAAAATTGTGCCAAAATTAAGAAATCTTTGGAAGATATCACTGAACATTTATTTAACCATAGCAAAAGTAGATTTCTTATTTAAGTTTATTTTTCATCTCTGTTTTTTGTGTTTATTTAAAATAAGACAAATGTGATATTATTGTAATCTTATATCTGTTATTTAACAGTTGAGATGGTTCTTTAATGCTGATCTAACAGCAGAGGACACGAGCCGGGTTTAAATCCCAGTTGCTCAGGTGGGGCATGTTGTCACACTGCGATACAATGAGCCCTTATTAGATCTACACTATTATATTCTATACTTTTATGAATTCTTTTGAGAAACCATGAGAAAAATGTGAATAATGACTGAGAGTCAATGTTCAGAAATTATGAGTAATTATTATGTTTTGAACTGCTGTATAGCTGTATTTAGCGATGTGTTTGTTGTCAAACTCCCCCCAAAAAATTTTTTTAATTATTAAAAAATGCCATTATTTTATTTAAAAAAATAATAATAATTGTATTTTATTGACAAAATATTTTAGTTTGTCTTGTATATTATTTTGATTATATCAGGTAACACTTTAAGCTGTCATTTGGTGATGTTACATCGTGCCCCTCGTATATGTTACAGTGTACCCCACCTATGGGGCATGTTGTCACATTTCACTTCCATTGTTTCGGGGAAAAATCAAGAAAAAAGTATACACTGTATTAATGAAACAAAACCATATATTTGTACTAGACGTGGGAAATTAATGTGGGGAAAAATAAATACAAAAAAACAAAACAAAAAAAAAACAAGTGGATTTACACAAACTGAGAAAGTCAAAAAGCGTTAGGTTGTGCCCCGCTCTCCCCTACATACACATAAAATAACAGCAGTGACGTACCTAAGGACAACTAGTTTTTTCCTCATGGGCCACGGCTTTCCTTTCAGTGTGGCGATTAGCTTTTTCCTTTCATCCACGGCTTCTTTTAACTTTTCCAGCTCCTCTGGGGTCAGAGACCCCAGAACTCCCACTGCCTCATTGTCCTTTGACTCTGAGTCAGAGTCGGATTGAGATTCTGACTCAGACTCAGACTCGGAGCTGGGAGGGAGAAATTGATGCAGGTATGCTGAGCGAGACCCAAACGTCTGAGACCACAAATGGGAATGCTTGCTATTTTGTATTTTTCTAATTTAATACAACATTTCCATTGCAAATTATATTAATAGTAAAACCTCTTTTTTTTTTGGTTAATTGAAGATTAATCAGAATTTCAAAATTTTCAATAAATCTTGTTTAATTGTTTTAATAATAAAATAATATAAAATAAAAAATATTCAAATATTAAATCATTTTTATTTCCTTACTTAACGTCATTGAAAAAATATATTCTAACAAGCTAAAACATATTTAAATAAACTTTTCAGGTTTTTATCCTAGATTGTTGGACTTCATCTATAGTCCATAGTGTGGTTATTGACAGAAGTTAATAGTTCTTATACATTTATTGATTTACTAAAATGATTCGGAAAACAATACAAACTTACGTAGTTTCTGGTTTCTTTTTTTCTTTTCTTTTCCTTCAAGGGCATGTCATGACAATCTTTCTGTTTTGTCTTTCCATGCTTTTCATCATCCTCCTCATTTTTATCATGGTTCTTTCTCTTTTCTTCACATCATTTTCCTTCTCATCCTCCAGCTTTAAAGTCTTAGTTCTTTCATTTTTAATGTTCTTTTTCTCCTTGCTGGATTCCTCCTCAGCCTCCTCTGCAACTGCATTCTTTCTTCTTTGCATTTTCCCATGTTTTTCACCCTCTTTCCTTGCTGTTTTGTGCCGTTTATCATGTTTCTTCTCTGCTCTTTTATTGCCCACCTCAGTTGTTCTCTTCTCTGAAGCTGTTCTCCTGCTAACTTCACCATTTCTCTCTCTCCTCCGTTTGCCATCTCGTCTCACCTGCTTCTCTTTACCTTCCTCAGAATGTTCCTCCACTTCTACATAGTAAAGGCTAAATTCGTTGTCCTTGCCTACAAAAAAATGTTTGTACATCGATTAACATACAGTATAATAACAAACCAAACATGCATACAGAAAGCAGGGAACCTCCCTACCTTCATCCACCTCAATGCTCACTGTAAAGGCAAACAAATCAAAAAATAAGCAAAAAGAGTAAGACATAAGTGCAGACATTGTTTAGAAGACATTGTTAAGTCCTGAAAGGTCAGACATGGGTTCCCAGCAGCTGTTTAGCGTTTGCTGTATTGTTTGTGACCACAGTGTAACCAGACCGGTAAGTGCTGACCGGGGTCATTACATGCTTAGTTGTGTCGGACAATAGACACAATGGTGCTTTTCATCTTCAGTGTCAATGCAAACTGTCCTCTTACAGGGGTCAAAGGGCAAAAGAATGAAAGTAATGTTCGTAAGTTCACATACACTTAAAGTTCATATTTTCTGCATGACCATCTTGGTATTTAGCACAGCTGAAATATATGATTTCGTCAATAGGTCTGCATAAAAATGAAAATTGTTAAGTAACTTAACCTTTCAAATAATTCGATCAGAATCAAAAATCTATTTTTAAATATTGAGGCAGACAAAAGGAAAAGACAGTATGCTAAGCTGCTAATCTTGTCAAACAACATTACATTATTTTTATTATTAATAACAAAAACACAATAAGTTGAAATGATAAATCAGTTGTTAGTTGTGGCTTAACACTGTGAATAAAATATGATAAACACAATGTATAAAATATTTAAAATGGTATTAAAAATATTAAATTATAAAAAATATATAGTATAATAATTAGTATAAAATACACATAGAAATAAATAATCATCTTTACCGTCACTTTCAGATGCGATGAGTTTGTGCCGTGGCATCCTCCTCCTGGGTGGCCTTCACTCTGTGACCTCGCGCATGTGTGTCCATGCATACAGGAGAGTGAGTGAGTGAGTGAGTGTGTGTGTGTGTGTGTGTGAGAGAGAGAGAGTGAGTGAGTGAGTGAGTGTGAGTGAGTGAGTGAGTGAGTGAGTGAGTGAGAGTGTGTGTGTGTGTGTGTGTGTGTGTGTGTGTGTGTGTGTGTGTGTGTGTGTGTGTGTGTGTGTGTGTGTGTGTGTGTGTGTGATGTGTGTGTGTGTGTGTGTGTGTGTGTGTGTGTGTGTGTGTGTGTGTGTGTGTGTGTGTGTGTGTGTGTGCGTGTGTGTGCGATGATGATGTAGCAGTGGACCATGGCCTGACTGAACAGAACTTGGCGGGTGATGAGTACTCTGCATGAAGAGTTCACTTTTTACTAGCATTCAGCGACCTCTCCCAGGAACAATAACCAGTCGAAACTCTAGAGCCTCTCAATTTCACCCCTTTGAATTATTCAACAGAATTATGACTCTTTTTTTCAAAAAGAAAGGGGGTCACAGCACCAAGACAAAATAGATGATGATAGTCTAATGACTGGCTATAGAAAGAACGAAGAGGGAGATAACAGAAGATTAGTGCCACAGCGTCAGTGTGAGCTGTATTTGCACTTTTAGTGCAAAACTAAAAATCCTAAATACTGCTTCAGTTTGCAGGAAATACTGCTTCAGTACAGTCACTTTACCTAAGATGTTAAGGAATGATTTTCATGTAGGAAAATAAGATTTTAGAAAAATACATAGCCTACAAAATATATATGGACAACTGACATCGTGTTCAATGAAAAGGTGAACTTTCTCAATATATCTCAATTTCATTATGCATTTTTGAGAGAAATATGAAGGCATGAATATTCAGTATATTTCCACATTAAATTATTATTTTTATTTTTTTAAATCATAAATATACATCTGACTGTTACATCTGACATCTGCCTGTACGTAACAATGACATGAAGTCATAGAGGATTTAAGTCAAATCACCCTTATAGCGATTTTTACCATACAGATTGTTTCAAAGCAGCTTTACAGTGATAACAGGAAAATAATGCAACAAAGTTTGTTTTGGCTGTACAGCAGATCTAGAAGAAAACAGTGATCAACCAGCTCTGTTCAATTCTCGTACAATGGTGTCCAAGCAGCCAAAGTATTTTCATTGTATATATCATTAGTTAGTTATTGCATTAGTTAATGCATTAACTAAAATTAACTAATGGGGCCTGTAGAGTGTTACCAAAATAATGTATGAATTTTCACCAACGTTTCCTGATTTGGGGGCAGGCAATTTTTTTCTGCTACACCTCCTGAATTGGACTTGGAACCAAATGCATATTGCTAAAATAAAATAGCCCCTCAGCTTAAACTGGCCTGCAGTGTGACACACTTAACTACTAAACTACCACATAGAGCGATGCAGTGCCAGTGTGCCACTATACTGTATATCGAACAGCGTACAGTATCTGGCACATTTGAGCCGAAGCTGCCATACAATAAAAACTTAAAACAGAAAGTCTGG
The DNA here is from genome assembly GCA_018749465.1 of Paracanthobrama guichenoti. Lineage (NCBI taxonomy): Eukaryota > Metazoa > Chordata > Actinopteri > Cypriniformes > Gobionidae > Paracanthobrama > Paracanthobrama guichenoti. The sequence goes on from CM031947.1 coordinate 15,236,283, forward strand.
AAGTGTCTCCAGAGAAATTAATTGGAAGATCAATTTTACTCATATATGCCTGAGGTGTCCTGTGGGATTGTGCTCCACAGAACAGCAGAAGCATGGAAATATTAGAGGTATGGAAAAGGAGGAAAAGAGCTCTATGAATAAATCTTGATATGCTGCCATATTTAACTGAATCTTATTAAGGTTATCTATATTTATCTTATATTGTGCCTAAATTGTCATCTCAACCATATTTAATAATGGGATTGAGACACACACACACACACACACACACACACACACACACACACACATATATATAAAACAGAAGATTAATATTCATTTAATTGAAAATATTAAATTAAATAATAATACCATACCACAAATGAAACAGACCAAAAAGTGTTAACCTTATGGTTAAGGCTTTAGGACGCTAATACTATTCCCAATAATTAACCAATAATTTGGAGAGCTTTACTGATGGAATCTTACCATCATTATTACATCCGTAAAACAGAGATTTGGTAACACTTCAGAATAATGGCCATTAGTTAACATTAGTTAACATGAACTAATAATGAACTGCACGTATAAAGCATTTATTTATCTTTGTTAATGTTAGTCAACATTTACTAATACATTATTAAAATCACAGTTAATGCACTGTGAACTAACATGAACAGTTGTATTTTTATTAACTGGCGTTAACAAAGATGAACAAATACAGTAACAAATGAACTGCTCATGGTTAGTTCATGTTAGTTAATACATTAACTAATGTTAACTAATGACCATTACTATAAAGTGTTACCAGGATTTCTCCTATTTCTCTTTGCAACTAATGTAAGGACGATGTTCAATGCATGAGCTGATAGCTAACAAAGAAGTGAGCTTAAAGGGATAGTCACCCAAAAATGAAAATGTTGTCATCGTTTACTCACCCTTAAGTTATTCCAAATCTGTATGAGTTTCTTTCTTCTTCTGAACGTAAAAAAAAAAAAAAAAAAAAAAAAAAAATATTTTAAAGAATATTGGTAACCAGCCAGTTGATGGCACCCACTGACTTACTGACTTCCATAAGGAAAAAATATATATATACTCAATGGGTGTGCTATCAACTGTCTGATTATATAAAAAAAAAAAAAAAAAAAAAAAAAAAAATATATATATATATATATATATATATCTTCTTATGTGTAGAAACTCATACCAGTTTGGAACAACATGAGCGTGAGTAAATGCAATATTTTCATGGTTAGGTGATCTATCCCTTTAAAGTATCTCCAAAGCACTGAATCAAACGCCACCCTCAGTATTTGTGGATTCCTTCATTGCCTTCATTACACAGCCTGACCACCTGATGTCACTAAAGATAAACGTTTTGAGGCTGTTCTGTTGAAATGAATGAGCAGTCTGGGGGAATTCAGATGATGTCAGGCTACATTGAATTGTCGATGTTTGACCCATTTCTTGTGCACATTATCCACCTAGTCAGCAGGTATTTGTATTCATCATACAGTGTGTTCGTGCATATTGTGTCAATGTCTGTGCATGTGGTGGCCTGTGCTCGAGTGTCTATCTCTGTATTTGTCTGTGCTCGCTTTGCAGAGTGCTAGATTGTTTTCCTCGGCTAAGTTTAGCAGCACCGTTTGGGGATTCCATCTTCGGAGGATTGACACGGGCTGTAACTGTATTCTGAGCATGCCTGCTTCTCTCCCCCTCCTTCCCTCAGCCACTGGCACACCTTTGATAAGAGAAACACAAAAACGTTCCTATTTTACCAATCATGTCTTAAAGAAAAGGGGGTTTCATATACGTTGACAGTGTCAGAACTGTAGAATCAAACATTTTTGACCATTATGATAAAATACAGTACGTGTACAGTACAAATAATGCTAATGAGAAGCTATAAATAAAGAGCTATTTAGTGCCAATAGACGTGACTAATACTATGAGCTGGCAGCTTCATTTGTGAAGCGTCTCTCCCTATATGTGACTGTTGTTGAGTCACATTCGAACATTGTCTCATTTTTAATGTTGTCATCAGAACTGCCCTCAGGTAATCATGTGAGCCGACGATGAGCTGCATTCCATTACTCTGAAGAATCCTATAGTCAGGATATTTAATACACTCTGGGTGGATGAAGGTTTATATTTATAGAAGAGCCGGTGCCCTGTTACTCTCACGTTTTCATTCAGGTCGTATTCTCGGTACTGCATTTGCAGGAAAAGAAAAGACTGGTTTGACTGGAAAGATGATTCATTTCTATTTTGTACTTTTCTGTGTCCAATTGCTCATGGTGTAGGACGAAACTTGTGATGGGGAAGCGTTAGTACTGATCCCGTGAGTAAATCTGGATGGGTTAGAACATAAAGAAAACGTTCTAGCATTACATAGTTCATGTCTGTTTACATCTCATTGGTGATAGAGAACTAAATATATTCACACTCACGTCTGCTGACTGGTTTGCACCACACTCAGACTTCACTCTGATCGTATGTTCATTTAACAATTGTTGTTGTTGTTGTATATGTTTTAAACGGTTATTTAAACATGAATAACGTTGTGCAATTCATAATTATAACATGATTCAGTAGCCTTTGACTGAAGACTATCATTCTGTGATGAGGATCGATAAAAACATTTTAAGATGTCAAATTATAGATGTGATTGGGGAAGCCATATTTTGAAATTTTGACAGTTACAAGTAGGGTCACTTAAAGCAAAATAAAAACACTTCTACTGTGAAAGACTCAGAATACTGGGTACTGAGCAGTTGAACAAAATCTCCCTTGAAGAAGAAGAGCATAAAGCGAAAGCATACTTGAAACAACTACAAGGGAAGGAAGAAGCTGACAGGTAAATCCAGGCTGGTTTGAACAACTCATCTTAAGGATTTAAATACATTCTAGAATACAGGTAATGTGGTTTTACCTCACTTCTGTGTTGTTTTAGTATCACTGGCATATTAATATCAATAATAATATTTGTCATTGTTTTTATATTCTCAATTTTCATTCAAATTTTAGTACATTTGTTTTAGTTATTTTATAAATGATCTATATGTCTAATATCTAGTTTTTATTCATTTTTATTTCAATTGTAGTTATTAGTACATCAAGTATTAAATGAAAATGAGAAATTGTGCCATGGCAACTATAGCTGAAATAAAATAAAACTAAATGAAATATACATTTTATATTTATTTTATTTAAAATAACAAAAATGTTTATGGTTTTAGTTAACCACCATAACACTGCCTCACTGATAGTTAACTATCATTCCATAGTAAAGTATTTTGATTACCAAATATATTGTCTAGTCTAACAGGTTTCATTCATGACACCATGAAGTATAAGCAGAGTGTTTGTGTATATTTGTTTCTGTGGAGATCGTCATTTCCTTAAGGTGAAGAAACACTAAGAGTGTGAGGATGTTCAGAGCGTTTATCTGATCCTGATGCTGTTATGGGTCAACACAAGTAAACCAATGGTACCAGCAGCTGTTACAGCTCAACTTTATGACACGGTTGGCAACCTAACAAACACTTTATGGCACAGGAGGATACTTAAATCACTGTACACTATAAAAATAAATTCATATGAGTGTTATTTTTGTGTTTCAACTCTGTATGTCATTTTGGAGCTTATCACTTGTAACAAAATAAATAGAAGGAAGGAAGGATATACACCTTACTTTACACCACAGTCCTGGTCCAAACAAAATACATATCTTTTTGTCCACCATGTCCCACAAATGCTGAAAAAAAAGCATATCTAATCTATTTCCCACAGCTAAGAATGGTATCTAAATGCAAAACTCTTCTCCTTAACTGGTCCATAGCAGTTATATGTATATAAGAAAAGCTTTATATATAGACAAGATGGACATCTCGAAAGCTTCTGTGAAATGTAAATGCAGCGAGGTTCTGTGTGCTCAAGGATGCTTGCAGATAAAGCAACATTTATTGTACACATTTACTTTGGACTGAAGAGCGTGACCTATTATCCTACTGTTATCTATGCATTGTAATAAAAATGCAAAAATCACATGGTGTTTGTTCGCCTTGTTCTCACGTTTGACATGGGCTGGGATCTAAGCACTGACACACCAAAAATATCAGTTCAAAGGTAAAACATGCCATAGATTAAGCCATTACCCTTGTAAAGCATATTTGCACAACAAATACATGCAAACACACACATACAGTATGACAAACCAAACTTAAACTAGTTCAGGCAGGTGTATTTCCCCATTTGCCGTTTTTAAACTTGTCCCCCTCCTCCACCTCAAACTGTTCTTTTCAAAAACAACCAGGCGGCTTCTGCCTTTGCTTATGTGCAAAGCCACCCTCAGGACACACTGAGTTGGGTTACACCACCGAAAGGAATCTCCCTCACCAACTCTAATGCTCATGGGTTTGTACAGTTCACATGAGTGCTTGCTGACTGATACTATAAGGTATACATGTAATGAAAAACACGAGAGCTCTCGGCATCTCCAGGCACAGAGGTAACAACGTGAATTAACTTCTTGGAAATATATCAAGATTTTCAGAACACAGATTTTTACACAGGTCTTAAACTTCACTGTTGTCCTGACAGATATATGTATTCATTTATAGCTCATGGAAATATGAGCTATAAATGAATATATATATATATATATATATATATATATATATATATATATATATATATATATATATATATATATATATATATATATATATATATATATATATATATATATATATATATATATATATATATATATATATATATATATATATATATATATTCATTTATAGCTCATATTTCCATTCATTTTATCTATCTACCATTTTATTTTTTTACTTGCAAACTAATTTTCATAACATTGTTTCTGCTAATTTAATTCCTATGCAAATATTAAAATATTAAATAATTAAACAGTGTGTAAATGCACCACTTCAGATGCAGTTCCTGTGCCTTTGCGGTGTAAAGATGGCATCAGAGTGTCAACCCATGCCAAATGTTGTAGTGCCAACAACAAAAAGAGCTGTGATACAACAGAGTGTGGCAGATAACACAAACTGGTGATTGGTAAACATCGAAAGTACCTAATGGGAGACTTTCATCAAGAAGGTTTGATTTCGTCATCAGTGTAGGTGGCAATCCATAAGAGGATTGTCCCCCCTCTTCGACTTCCACACCCCGCCCCCAAACGTAGCGTGACCAATGAATACCTGCCTCTCTGCGATGACGCTATTAGCCACCCCCCTTTACTAAAGAAGGAAACAAACAGAGTGAAAGAAGAGAGAGAGCTCGGGAGAGGACAGGAGAGGAATTGACTTATTTACATCACGGACACAAAGCCTCGGGAGGAAGACAAACTCCTTTTTGAAGAGTCCCTGTTTTTTAACCGAGGTTCATCGACCGATTAGATTTTAAAACCCAACAAGGTAAGCACCGCAACGTTTGTTTGGATTTTATTAAGGTGATAATCGAGAGAGGTTTGTCGCTGTGATCACGGAAAGACTGGCTAACCCCGAAAAGGGAGCGATTACCGATTCAGAACGTGTAGCAGCACATCGAGGTAAACCGCTCGCTCGGATCTATAAACGAAAGGGTTGTTCGAGGTATCGAGCTTTTTTTGGGCTAAGGGTGGATCCCTAAAATAACAAAGTGTCCCAAGTTGTCAGCAGCCACCTTCATGAACATCACAAGCCACAGAACGTGACTCGCCTGTACATAAAACACAGACACGGACAATCGCCAACTTTGTTTTACCTTGTTCTACCTTGTTCATCGATTTATAAGTCGAATTGCGACTGTCTGTTCTTAAATCTTTTTTTAATTCAGAATTTCAGCAGTTGTTTTTGAAACAGACGCACAAATCCAAACGGATTATCTTCATTGTGCGGTGGGTTGTTTATTGTTCGACCGTGCCCTTATAAATTCAAGGAAATTTATCGTCTGGTTTTTCGCGTTTTCGTGCTCTATGATACTAGTAACTCAGACAAACAGCTGGCTAAGCCAGTTAGCTTTTTGTTTGCGGGCTTGTTCAAAGGGAAGATTGTCTGTCTGGGGAGGAAATCCTGGAGCAAAAGGACAAAGACGATTAAACAAAGCCAGTGCTTCTCCATAGTCGCGATGTTTGCGTTTTGGTGGGTCATGATATTTTGATGTTGCTATTTCTTCTTCTTCTTCCTTGGGGTTTTACGGCAGTCTTGCTATTTTGGGCTTTTACCTGCTTTTCTAGTCCCTTCAATCCACCCAGTTTAGTTTGTCTGTGAGATTCCACAGAAGTGTGTTGTCTACCTAGATAGCCACGCGCTTATGAAGCCCCAAAATGTTGTCTAGATAGTCAGCTCAGCAGGTTGAGAGACTGGCTGTCTTTTACATCACGGACATGGCTGTCCCGTCATGTAGACGGTTAAATGGCCTGTATTTCTCGGTTGAGTGAAGGTTTGAAGTTGTTAACTCGCCAGTATTGAGTGAGTTATTGATCAGTGGTGTCTGTCAGCTGGTGTCGGTGTCCCATGGTTGAACACGTGAACACCGTCCTAACAGCTTTTTGTGCTTCTTTTGCTTAATAATAAGAGATTATAGATGTAAGCTTAATGTCTTCCCGTTATTGCCTCCTGAAATTGCATATCACGCTAAACACCCACTATTTGTTTAGTCATGGTTAGGTGGGAGAGCTTGTGTCGTGCTGTTTTATGTGTAGACTTTATTTAGGGATAACGTTAGACTTAGAAGTTCAGTTTGGATGTGGTTAGGAATAGATGCAGTAGAACTCTGTATTAGCCCGGTCAGTCGGTTGACTTCACTGTAATTACTCTGTCCTGATGAGGGTGGTTGAGGAGCTTGTGACTTTATTTTTGGCTGAGATAAAACAGGGCATTTTAATTATAGCGCCAGTGTATTCACGCTATAGAGACTCTAGAGAAGTTAAACCCTTCAGCTTTAAAGGTGCACAAGGTGATTTTTGTGCTAATTAATATTTTTATACATTAAGAAATGAGTCATACTTTATTGAAACTCGTGATGAGGAGTTTTCTAGAAAAAGCTCATGGAGTGGGTCCCCCTCATGGGTGTCGCCATGTTGAGGTCACATGACCAGTCAGAGTTGTTTCTACTAATAACAGTATGTCATTTGCTATTGAGAAAACAAAGATATTTTTCTTTCTTTCTTTACAGCATATTTTATTTAGTATGTGAATTGTTTTTTTGAAGTAATCTTTACTTATTTGTTATTAACACACACACAATGTGTGTTCTTATCATAGTGTATGTATATGTAATGCATATATGTAACTCTGACTGGTCCTGGGACCTCGACATGGCAACACCTGATGGGGACCAGCCCATGTATTATTAGAATATTAGGTAGTCATAAAACAAACTTGCTGAGTGCACCTTGAAAACAATCATTTCACATACTCACTGCATGTGCATGTAAGCCAAACACAATGCAGTCATTATTAACAAGACAACTACTGTTCTGTCTCCATTTTCTTTTGTGATATATTAGCAATGGCCCAAGAGACAAACCAGAGTCCTGTCCCGATACTGTGTACCACAGGCTGTGGTTTCTATGGCAACCCCAGGACCAATGGCATGTGCTCGGTGTGCTATAAGGAGCACCTGAACAGACAGCAAAGCAGTGATCGTAGTCCCATGAGCCCCCTGGGTAAGTGACACTGAAACATTAACCTGTTTGTCTAACCTCCTGGAAAACGCTCTTTATGTGGTTACAGACCACATAAACAAAATGGTTATACTATGGTATAAGGGCACTCATTCAGTGCACCTCTTGGAGACGATGACATTAAAGTTGTTACAGTAATAACAGACCACCATAGTTACTGCTTGTAAGATATTTCAGACCCACCTGCACCCAATGATAGCGGAGTTGTTTTAGAGCTTAATATTTTTCTTGAGGTCTCTAGCTCAATTTTGGGACTTCCCTGGGAAACTGTAATGATACACTGCACTTGTTTTGTAGGCAGTTCTGCTTTGTGTCACAGGCCTTTTGTATACTGTAGCACAACTGCACCTGTGCACTGTTTGTGATTTGTGTCTTTGTGTTCTGTTGGACCAGCTGGCAGCCCCTCAGCAGAGGTCTCCGCAATACAGAGACTAGAAGCCAGCATAAACAAAGCAGAGGCCTCACCTGCACTCAGCACAGATACCATGAGAGAGTGAGTACTTCACATGTGTGTTTGTTGTTAAACCTCAGAATGAGAAAGGATGCATTTTATGTTCAGCTGCTTGACATTTCAATGATCTTCTGTGTTTCAAGAAAAGCCAGGTGCTTAAACTTCACCTGTTTGTTTTTGCAGAAGTATTCCTTCAACCTCCTTACCGGTGACACAACAGATGACAGAAATGAGTATTTCTAGAGAGGAAAAGGCCCTGTCTCCTAAAGCTGAGGCTGTTGAACCAGGTAATTTAAATAATCAAATATGTGTTGAAGTAGGCATACAAAGCTCAATGTTTAGTTTAATACAGGGTGTTTCAAACTTTGTCAGTGACCACCAAACATGATGATTCCCTTGATGGACTCGCTTTCTGAAATAAAGTATTTATACTTAATATAAAGTATATTTTATATAAGTGTTTTCTTGCAAAGACAACAATTAAATAGTTTCCAAAAATTATTCATAAAAATATTATCCCCCCCACACACACAAACTATATGTAGATACTTACTGTTAAAATAAAATGATTGTATTTGATAATTATGATTTCTCACCAGAAAGCAGAATGAAATATTAAACTTATTAAAATTGGTAAATGTAGATAATTGTTTAATTCATATCACAACCAGGGTTTGGCATTAACACTCCTCCAAATGCAGGTGAATTTCAGCAGTGGCGTGTGACACTTTGGCGGGTTGAATTTTATATATAATATATAATATATATACATTTTTCAATTGTAGTCTTTTAAAAGGGCATCTGAAATAATTAACTAAAAGCAAAGTAGTGTTGTGTTGTCAAAATATTTTTTTTTCTCTATATATATCGATACTGAAATATCTGAAACCCTTCCATTACTCATTTTCCACAGAATAGATGGCTGTATTGTGTATCTATTCTGTGGAAAATGAGTATTGTGAGCTGTGCTTTCTCGCTCTCTCATCTCTCCGACAGCAAGTTGACACACAAACCCATCTCCCCTCACTCACTTGTTTCAGTTGCTCTGGATGAATATTGTTGCTGTTATAGGACTTGAATTTCGGCATGGGATTGCACTTTTTTTTTTTTTTTTTTTTTGTGCTCCTACCCAAAGTTATATGGAGTTATTTTTCGCTTTATTCACTTAAACGGTCAAATACACACAAAATGTCAAAATGCCAGTCTTGGTAAGTATTCACCTAAACACTCTGTTATGTTTTAAGTGAATGTTAAACACAGTTGAGAAAGAAAACGCATGTGTAACATTATAATGGATCTGTGCGTCAGGTCTTAAAGTGACAGCAAGCTAATTAATATACCTGCAGCCAAATTATGAGAGCAATAATATAAAAAAAATGGCAGTTTGTCCCCATGGTATCGCTATGAAAATGCTGAGTGGTTAACAACTTAGAAAACCACTAGCCAGTGGCTGGTAAGCAAAAAAAGTTGATGTCAAGCCCTGATCACAACCTTTAAAATAATCTATAAACAAATTTGCACCGGAAGGGGGATTTATGATGTCTGTAATGGGATTTTTCAAAAAATGTCTGACAAATGTTGGTAGACCAAAACGGTGCTGTCTAAATATATATTCACATTGCACTACAGCAGTGAGCATAATGGTTTTAGTTATCACCATTCCTGCAACCATTCTGGTGTGCAAGGAGTGTTTATTTTTAAGACTGTTTACAGTGTCAAAGGAAATACTGTGAAGTTTGTGGTAGTTGGGCCTTCAGACAATAAGCTCTATTTTGTAGTTCCTCTTTTTATTAAAATGGACTTCACTGCTATAAATTCGATTTGCCAAAATGTCTTCAGAAGTATTTCGGCATCGTACATACCCATTCTTTAGATATTCCTATTGTCATCCCAGACATAAGAACCTACAGAGCCATCTTTGCTCCAGTTTTAAGGCGGATTTTTACTGATAGTCTTAAGTTCATATATTGTTAATAACTTCATTCTGACAGAAATTGGGACTTTGGGGTTTGTGGCAGAGCTTATTTTGGGGAACAGCCCTGTAAAATTGCGACCATACTCATTTTCCTTTAAACCCCACAAACTGCTTCCAGAATCCACCCATGCCACATTGCAACTGTTTTATTTCAATCATTCTTGTCTCTATTCTTCCCACAGTTATAACACAGCCTACCTCTTCCTACTCCCCAATCACTGCGGCTCAGGGCAGCGACGAGGGCAAGAGCCCAGACTCCATCAAACCTAAGAAAAACAGATGCTTTACCTGCCGTAAGAGAGTCGGCCTAACAGGTGAGGCTCGTGGATTGGTCATTCTGTTATTAGACATACATGTGTTAGAGCTGGGCGGTATACCGGTGCTTATTTTTGTTATGATATTAATTTTTATATATTATACCGCAGTACCGGTGTATGACGCTTAAACAACATTCGGAATGCGGCACAGCGCGACCCTGTTTGAGAGGGGTCCCGTTTCACTTTTGCACTGTAGTGAGGGCACAGCTGAGATCGCATTATAGCAAAGAATTCAAACAACACGCGCGGTGCGCTGAGTTTAACAACGGTCACCACGTGGATCATAGATCAGATACAGACCGGAGTGAGCACGTTTCAAGTTTATGGACATATTTCATATACTCTAGTGCTCTAAACATGAACCAAGCACCGTGTATGCGCACATATTTAATCACGTTCAAATGAAAATGTATGTGCAAATAAGGACAATGATACGGTCGTACATCTGACCATGAATGCGATGACACGAGGGATTATTCTGATACACCGAAGACAATGTAGCCCGAAAATTCAAAGAATGGGCAAAACAAGTCTTTATTCTTTCTGTGTTAAACTGACACGTGTCATTTGTTCAGAGACTAGTGCTATTATTGGTTGTTGTCTCCCCACAGCATCATTTTGTGGGGCCTTGCAAACCTGTATTAATTCTAGTGTGAAAATTTTTTCTACAATATTCATATCAATGTTCATCATGATGACAGTAAAAGTCAATCTACTGCAGTATTTCCTCTCTGTCAGTAGAAAATGTGGTTAACACACGGTCATGCATGGGGAAAAAAATACCGCCATATACCACGAAATCGGTATGATTTAGAAAAATACCATGATATAATTTTTTGCTCATACCGCCCAGCACTAACGTGTGTGTCCATGAACAGAGGTCTTATGTTTTCTCTTGTTTTACAGGTTTTGACTGTCGATGTGGTAATCTGTTCTGTGGAATTCACCGGTACTCAGACAAGCACAACTGTACGTACGATTACAAGGCAGAAGCCGCTGCTAAGATCCGAAAGGAGAATCCAGTAGTAGTGGCTGATAAGATCCAGAGAATATAAGCTTTTCCCTCTTTCTTCAAGAACACTGGTGGATAAAATGGACGACTTGAAAAACGGACTTGTGTTTTTCGATCACCTCAAGAGGAAAACGAGAAAACTGTACTGCCTGAGGCTCATGCATGAACGATCTGACAGATTTTGCTTTTCTAATAGGCATTCATTTCTTTCTGTTTTGTTTTCTTTCCTCTCTGTGGTGTTTTGTGCTAGTTATTCTTGCATATTCTTATTTTCTTAAAGCATAGGACACCTTTCAGGAAATTTTAGCTGTTATTTTTTGTTTTTCTTGTTCCCACCCTCACGCAATGGGAGTGGCAGATACTCTGTGCCAAAACGTGGCCGTGTAGTTTTTGAGTAAGTAGTATTTAGCCTTTGTTTTATCATGAAAGACGCCAGATTTTCAAGAGATGTGTCAAAGCTCTACCTGATGGTGTGTGCTGCATGTGTTGGTCTGTTAAACTGCAGTTTGTCATGACAGTCTGTTCTAACAAAATCAATTGGAATGTGGGGCCGCCCAGTCGTCAAGGCCATTTATTTAGCATTATTTTAGAATGTGAACTTGCTACTGTGACATCAAACCTTTTCTTTGTTTTAGAATGAAAGATTGAGATTCATCAGAAGTCACTTGTTTTCCTTCATCTGTTCCCACATTCTTGAACCAATAACCTCTGTCACAACTGCGCTTTAGAGTTTCAGTGGTCTGGAAGTTTATGAGTTTTATTTTTGTTAATTTTGTGTGAACATTATGTAGACTTTTTAACAAGACTGTGAGGTAGTGCAGTCGGTTTCCGTGTGAGTGTATTTGTGCGCACGGGGGAAATTTGCGCACAAGCCCTTCTTCCTGTTGTCAAAGCGAGATGAGCTAACCCTCCTTAGACAGTGCATTTGCAACACCGCAATAGTATACGCATAAAGTCAGACCTGAGTCTGTGAAGCATTGTTCATTGTTTGTTTTTTAAATGCACCTGTCATTTTTGTGTGTCTGCATATCTTAATGTAAGCGTGTGTGTGTGTGTGTGTGTGTGTGTGTGTGTGTGAGAGAGAGAGAGAGAGAGAGAGAAAACGTCTTTTCTTCTGTAGGGAGTGAGGTTTCCTTAAAAAAAAAAAAAAAGATGTATCTGTTGAAAGTATGTTGAATTTCAGTCTTTAGTTATATGCAAATTTGTATGAGGAAAAAAAAACATTACTATGTTCATATTTATGTATTGCATTTAATCCTTTTACCTGGCATTAAAAAGTATTGTAAATAAAAATATACAGAGAAAATCTACAGTCTAAAATACACTGTTTTGTTCATTTGTTGTGTTTTGGGCGAAATTCCTCAACACCATGCAGATAATTGTTTTTAAGGGAGTAATTTTTAGGCATTATTATAATGAATAACACACTTTATATTTAAAAGCAGAGGGCCCAAACTGTAGGTTCCTTGACACCTGAATGGTTTTTCAGATGTTTGTTTTGCACACCTGTCCCGGCTGCTGACGCAAAGACATCCTGTTTTCATGGCAGCTGTCCTGACAACCTTTAGCACTTCTGTACTCGCAGCCAAAGCAGATTTAACAATCCCTGCCTGACCCAGCAACAGCTGGAGAGGTGTGTGTCACTCTCTTAAGGAGTGACAACAGGTGTTGGACCCTCAGTGTCAGCCTCATTAAAAAAAACAGATATACTTTTCCTTTCTTGTTTTCAAAGTACATATCTGTCCCTTTAAAGAAAACGTGTCAGTATCTTTGTCTGACACCGTCCAGTCATTTTATGTTATTGTCAGACTCTTGACTAGTCAGCGTCTGTGGCCCGCTCTCTATTTGTACAGAGGGGGCTGAGCGTTAAGCCAGTCTGGGTGGATGACATCACAGTGACGGGTGGTGACAGATGTTGAGGGCAGATGACTACGCCACTGTGTGTAGACAGGCGTCAGGGGGAGGGGCACACAGAGGGTACAAAGAGTTATTCTGAGTGTATATTGAGGCAAAGTCGAACAAGAAAGAAAAGAAAAACAGTGTGGCTCAGAACTTTATCACAGGCCAAAAAAAAGAAGGAACTGTGTGGCTAAATTAAAAACAAGAATAGTTCAGCAGGGAGCAAATGGGTTCTCACACAGAGTTCCGCGTGTTGTTCTCATGTTAATCCTTGTGCAAGTCAGAGGACGTAAATTGGCTTCTCAGTCATGAGTTTGGCTGAGGAGAAGAGGGCAAGGCTCATGACCATGAGACAGAGGAGCTTAAAGAAAGACTTTTGTATGAAAAATCTAATTACGAAGCTTGTGCTGGAAGGAATACGAGGAGGAAAATTTAAGAGGGAGGACGAAATAGTGGAGAAGGGAAGGAAATCGGAGTACATTGACCTTTATTCAAGATTTCATTATTTATATATATATATATATATATATCATCCAAAATAAAAGTTTGTTTACATAATATATGTGTGTGCACTGTGTATAATTATGTATATTTGATTACAGACACGCATGCATGTATATATTTAAGAAATATTTTCATTTATATATATTTAATTTATATTTTATATAAATATTTTACATAAAATATACAAATTTAATTAATGTGTATATATATATATATATATATATATATATATATATATATATATATATATACATAATTGGATGATTAATTGCGATTGATCCATTTGACAACACTAATATATATAGAACACAGACTTGAGTAGGAATGTGAGGATATTGATGGCTAGTATGCATTGACTGCACTAAGAAATGTTATGTGCTATTTACTTTAAAAATATATGGTAACAATATTACACATAATATTTTTGAGTAAATAAATCATGTGAAATCTTAATTATTTAGTCTATGAAACAATTAATTTAATATTTTTAGTGAAATGTGCTTATAAGTTTACATCAAAAAAGGGTATACATTAGAGTGAATGGAAATTACCTTTATATTTTATATTTGACTTTATAATTTATATTTGACTTTGAGTTACGTTTTTACATAGACCATATGCTGCTAGCACGGCTCAAGCAGAAACAAACTTGTTACTGCACTGACATTAGCAAAGTTACTGCTCACTGAACAAAGCAACATGCTTTATAATATTAGTATAGGCCTACATGCAGTTATCCACAACCTAACCATAAGATCTGCTCTTCTCCACAATGGTAACGGTCAAAACTTCAACACAGAGAAACTCTTTCAAATGTCAAACGTAACTGACCATTAAACATTAACAGATGTTTCCCTTCACTCAAAAACACATAAAATAACACTTCATTTCAATATTAACTCTCCATTTCCAGCCATATGCAAAGCATGCTGGGAACCAACAATGGTGTCTCCAAATAAAACTGCATAATTGAGCTATTCTCTTAAAATAAATAGGTAGCCTTTTCCCTTAATCAGTTCCTCAATTCAAGCCTCAAAATTGTTAAAATTTCCTTTAATAAAAAAAAAAAAAAGGAGGAAAATGTATCTCTTGGTTTTATTAGTCAAATGTTCTCAATATTTTCTATACAACACTGAACCACTGAAAATACACACAGTTTATTTTGTGAAAATTACAAGACACGTGATTCATTTTCTTACTCTACAGTTTTGTCTTGTTTTCCAGTACAAATATAAAGTATAAAGGGTAAGAAAAATAAACTTGCTTTTCCTTTTAATTAAGTTGTTTTTTTTTCAGATTTATTTTTGTTTAAGTTTAAAAACAAGTTTTACATCGAATTTCTCCATCAGTAAGTGGTGATAAAAAGTGTAATGAGATTTTTAAAGGGACAGTTCACCCAGAAATGAAAATTAAATGGGTAAGGTAAAATATCTAGCTTCCGGCGGACTACCTTCCGTATACAACTTACGGAAAAAGCGTAACTGGCGCAATGATGACGTCAGACGTAGCGCAAGCGTTTTGAACGAGAGGCATTACACTTTCTTCTTAAGTTGAATACGGAAGGGGGTCTGGAGGAAGCTAGGTATTTTACTTTATATAGCTTTAAATATGGATATTTTTATTACACTAATGCATCGCTTCGCTTCAGAAGAACTTTATTAACCCCCCGGAGCCGTGTGGATTACTTTTATAATGGATGGATGCACTTTTTTGGGCTTCATATTTTGGGCTGCCATTCACTGCCATTATAAAGCTTGGAAGAGCCGGGACATTCCGATTGTATTCGTCTGAAAGAAGAATGTCATATACACCTAGGATGACTTGAGGGTGAGTAAATCATGGGCTAATTTTCATTTTTGTGTGAACTATCCCTTTATGGTAGCAAACTTTTGTTTTCGGTTTCAGTTAGTTTTTTTTTTAGTTTTTTTTTACTGTGTACAATGAGAATGGCTGGCCTATCAACAAAGCCTAACCCGATTATGACAGATGTACTGAACTAGGGCAGTGTGATCTCACACAAACCCTCTCAACAGTGCTGGATTGGTAATCTGGCATCCCACGTTTTTTTCCTAGTGGTCCAACGCACTTCGGGGCCAATACAATGTTTGTTTGTTTTTGCCAAGGAATGGCCTATTATGTATTGACAGGCTGAACTGAGAGTGGCATCCCTCTCCCCCATATTAGGCACTTTTTTCCCTTTTTTAAATTAGAGCACATGGGAAACTAGTTTTAAACTCTGGATTCTATGCAATAACTATGGTAAATTTCATTAGGGCAATTAAAAATGTCCCATGAATTAGGGACAAAGATTTTTTTCTCTTTAAATATGTTTTATGAACTTTCTAATAGTTGATGAATTTGAATTGAAGTAAAATGTTAATTCAATGAGATACTAATGAAAGAGAGATATCAGCGTCTTACATACATTAGGTGTTAACTGTTTTTAAAGGGATTACTCACCCTAAAGTCATCATTTACTCATGTCATTCCAAACCTGAATGACTTTCTTTCTGTGGAACATAAAATAACAACTTTGATTTTTTTTTTTTTTTTTGGTCCATACAATAGAAGTCAAGGCTAACCATAATAACTAAAGTGGTTTCTTTACTAACATTCTTCAAAATACCTCATCAGTCATACAGGTTTGGAATGACATGAGCGTGAGTAAATGATGACAGAATGTAATAGCAGTAAATTTACTTCTATGCATCCTTGTTTCAAATTAATGCTTTACATTTCTGAGACAAAAATACGTTTTTGTCCAAACTCCAAGTTTGTTAACTGCATTTGCAGTAAATGTAATAATATCTATCATCATTTGGTCCTGTCCTGTTTTATTTATTAATTTACTTACTCCAATTTAAGGCCCTAATCCCAGCAAAAACATTCACGGGGGGAACTCGTGGGCCGAATGGTCTGGATTTGCCCAGGGCCGAATTTTTAGCCCCAGTCCAGCCCTGCCTTTAAACCTCAACCTAACAATACCATGCACAGGCAAATCTGACACAATTCTCAGTTCACAGGGAACTTCAAACCAAACTTACATGTTCTCACTTTCTCGAGTTTACTGGAACGTTCCCGTGCTGTGTTTCGTGTGTACCAAGCTTTTGTTCCTTTAGGTGTAGTCAGGAAGATGCTAATCAGTTAACAGTACAGAGTAAAACCACCCTCTAACTTGTGTGTCTGGGTGTGGCTCACAAAGCTGCTTGTGTTCCTCAGGGTAGATCACGCAGGAAGTTCACTCAGTCAGTCAGTCTGATTGGAGAAAGGGGATTGTGACAGATACAACAACCTGTTTGACTCACTGAATGTTACACCACATTCCTGCATGCATCATATGAAAGTCTTTTTCTTCCCTATTGTGACGTATATTCAAATTGGTTGGATTGTTGTGGTTTGCTATTGCTGAGATCTAATGTGAGTTACAGGTTGTCCCACCCTCGTGCCACACGTCGTCAGAGAAGAGATGTCGCTGCAAGGATGGGAAGTTATCTCAAGTAAAGATTGAGGACACTCGAATTTAAAAAAAATAATGATATGCACAGATAAATACTGCAATATTCCATAAAAAAAATAAAAATAAAAAAAAAGTCAATTTTCATGGTGACTTTAAAGAGATTTTATGGCTTAAACGCTGTTCTTTATGACATTCACTAAAGTTTCGTTAAGTGCTTATGTGTGCCTGTAACAAATATTTAATGCACCTTGTCTGGTCTAGCAAGGAAACTCCCAGCCAGACTGATCCAGCTCTGACTGAGTCAGCACTTCTGTAAAAGAGAGAGAAGGTAGGAAGGGGGTGTGGTTTAGATGGGTATTATGTCGTCACTGCATATGACACAGGCCGCCTCATTCACATGCTTCCACCGCGTCTGTGTGAGAGGCTCCGCCCACTCACATGCGCTTTACTCATGTCTCGGTCTCGGTCTCGTTCTCAGCGCTCTCTCCCCAACTGTGTGCCTCTTTGTGTTTCCCGTGTTTATACACTCGCCCTCACTTCTGCGGGCCGGTACGTCTGGCTTCTCTCTAACTCTATGACACTTACTTTATACTGTTTGCTAGATGTCTGTTTCAAAGCCCTTGGGCCACAACGCAAAACCAGACAGTTTCCCTCGTCACAGAGATCTGTTTACTTACCAGATACTGCAATAAAACAGATTCAGCGCACACAGTTGGACTATAAAATAATTCATATTTAGTCTTTAGTGATAATACTGCGAACTAAAAGAAATAAAACGTGTTTAGTAAGCCTGGTCGTCTGTTGCTGTGGCCAGACGACAACTGAGCATATTGTCTATAGAAGGTAAAATGGGGTAAAGATGCCCCTTGTGGTCATTTCATCTCGTAACAATAAATGGCACAAATTCTCATCTCAATCAATGACTTGCTATGTTCTTAATTTTGTTAGATTTAGTCAGCCAAAAATTGTTTTTTAAATGGGGTTTTTCTGGGGGAAAGGGGTATTTGTGAGATTGAATTATGTTGAACATAATTTATTTGTTTGTCTCAAATATTGTTTTTATTTTGAAGTGAAATTTGAAGTAGACCCTTTGGGGTAAGGTGGCCCCTTAGTATTAGGACAGAAGGCCCAGAGTGTCATGTTGTTGGTATTATTTTTAGGTATTAGTACATAATATAGTTCATGGGGTTATTGTTCCATAATTTACATGAGTTAGACATACATTTCAGAAACCGTTGATATTCATTAAACCCTGTAAGCTAATTGAATAAAATCATTCAACTTCAATTCAGTGTTGCTATTATGAGATCTTCAATTAAAATATAGGCGAATAATTATATTCATATACAACCTAACACTTTTTGACTTTCTCAGTTTGTGTAAATCCACTTGGGGTTTAGAGTATTTATTTTTCTCACATTAATTTCCACGTCTAGTATAAATATGTGGTTTTGTTTCATTAATACAGTGTATACTTTTTCTTGATTTACCCGAAAGAATGGAAGTGAAATGTGACAACATGCCCCATAGGTGGGGTACACTGTAACATATGTGAGGGGCACGATGTAACATCACCAAATGACAGCTTAAAGTGTTATCTGATCTAATTAAAATATTTTGTCAATAAAATACAACTATTAACTTTTTCAAATAAAAGATGATTTTCTCATCATTAAAAATAAACTCATTTTTGAGTTTGACAACAAACACTTCGCTAAATACAGTTATTATTATATAGTTAAAAACATAATAAGAATGAATAATTTCTGAACATTGACTCTCAGTCATTATTCACATTTTTCTCATGGTTTCTCAAAAGAATTCATAAAAGTATAGAATATAATAGTGTAGATCTAATAAGGGCTCATTGTATCGCAGTGTGACAACATGCCCCACCTGAGCAACTGGGATTTAAACCCGGCTCGTGTCCTCTGCTGTTAGATCAGCATTAAAGAACCATCTCAACTGTTAAATAACAGATATAAGATTACAATAATATCACATTTGTCTTATTTTAAATAAACACAAAAAACAGAGATGAAAAAAAATAACTTAAGAAATGTACTTCCCAATTTTTTTATTTTGGCACAATTTTTTCTCTAAATAATGTTGATATGGCAACTAGTAAATACACAAAGTATCGTCACCCTGGCATGTGTGGAAAGTGTTAAACCATGCGTGTTACAACTAACCGCGTTAGATTGTGCCCCGCGCTCCCCTATAGGCCTAAGTCACAAAATAAATGTAGGCTACCATTCAGATGAATCTCTTTTATTGGGATTCTGCTTTGTCTTTCATAGGTAAAATAGAATAGTTGATTTAGCATTTTATAGAAATGAAACAAAAATGGAAAAAACTAAACAAAAAACAACTACATATATAAAAGTAAATGCATTCTTAAGGGGGTATCTTCCCACATCTTACCCATCTTAGCACAAAAAAAAAAAAAAAAAAAAACGTCCCTTATAGGAAACATTTTCTTTGAGAATGCATTTGTTTAGGTTTCTAAACATTTTCTGTAAATGACACCTAAATATAGGCCTATGTTGAAGGCTTCTGTTTTCTAACAAGTTCTGGCCATTATGAAATCAAGATTTGCTAGCTGAGAAACATTTTCAGATATTATTTTCCCAACACACAAGACAGACCTGCCTGACAAAGAGTTCAGAACTGGAATGTTGGCAATGTGGTGCAACAAACTTTAGCTTGCATGACCTGTATAATAAAGCATAGTAGTGTAATAATAGCATTAGTGTTCCAGATCAGTAAATAAACAGCATAATCTATGAAACAAAAAGCATAACCTACTAACAAATTTTTTTATCATAAGTAAATAATGTTTACTGATATAAAATGGGAGTCAGATATAAGTATATTATGAAAATATGAGTCAAATATAACTCACCTTCACTGAAGCAAATCAGATTTTATGTTTTTTGCTAAAACCATTAGTGTGATAGGCAGGGGTGTAGCACCAAATGTTGGGCCCCGGTCACAGACAACAAGGGCTGGCCCCTGTTACTCAGTTCCACTATTACCCCCTCTCCGACACCCCTGGTGATAGGCCTATAATTGCTACATCACTGGAGTCAAAGCTGCAGTGTATAACACAGCCTCGTAGCGCCTCCATGTGGTTACCAATTATTTCTGCTAATATACCAGCAGCTGACAGAAAACACGGACAAACTTTTCAAGATTTTATCTAGTGTTGTTATATTCAGAGATTTGATTGTTTACTATGTTTGTTTGTTTGTAAAGTGGAAGCATAATAATAAAAAATGAATTAAAAAAACTTGTCAAGATTTTGTTAAAACAGGCTATAAATGTACAAGGCAAAGTGCATATTTTTAGATGTAATTTTATTCCCTTTTAGCTTTTTTCCCCCGTTCATTTAAATAGTTCTGTAGTGTGATAAATCACTGTTTTTGAGTAGGCTATAGGCCAGGGGTGGGCAATTCCAGTCCTGGAGGGCCACTGTCCTGCAGAGTTTAGCTCCAACCCTAATCAAACACACCTGAACCAGCTAATCAATGTCTTCAAGATTACTAGAAGGCTACAGGCAGGTGAGTTTGATCAGGGTTGGAGCTAAACTCTGCAGGACAGTGGCCCTCCAGGACTGGAATTCCCCACACCATTACACCACCACCACCAGCCTGCACAGTGGTAACAAGGCATGATGGATCCATGTTCTCATTCTGTTTACGCCAAATTCTGACTCTACCATCTGAATGTCTCAACAGAAATCGAGACTCATCAGACCAGGCAACATTTTTTCAGTCTTCAACTGTCCAATTTTGGTGAGCTTGTGCAAATTGTAGCCTTTTTTTCCTATTTATAGTGGAGATGAGTGGTACCCGGTGGGGTCTTCTGCTGTTGTAGCCCATCCACCTCAAGGTTGTGCGTGTTGTGGCTTCACAAATGCTTTGCTGCATACCTCGGTTGTAACGAGTGGTTATTTCAGTCAAAGTTGCTCTTCTATCAGCTTGAATCAGTCGGCCCATTCTCCTCTGACATCTAGCATCAACAAGGCATTTTCGCCCACAGGACTGCCGCATACTGGATGTTTTTCCCTTTTCACACCATTCTTTGTAAACCCTAGAAATGGTTGCGCGTGAAAATCCCAGTAACTGAGCAGATTGTGAAATACTCAGACCGGCCCGTCTGGCACCAACAACCATGCCACGCTCAAAATTGCTTAAATCTCCTTTCTTTCCCATTCTGACATTCAGTTCGGAGTTCAGGAGATTGTCTTGACCAGGACCACACCTCTAAATGCATTGAAGCAACTGCCATGTGATTGGTTGATTAGATAATTGCATTAATGAGAAATTGAACAGGTGTTCCTAATAATCCTTTAGATGAGTGTATATACGCGTCGTCCATATTGGTGCGTGCAGGCGAGTAACGTTATAACATAACTTTCAACACACTCAAATGTATTTAGTATGATTGTTTTAACCATATAAAAGCACTGTGTGACTCCACATACGCAATGAAATGAGCAGAAGCGACCAACTGCAGCATAAGCATAATAAAAGCTCTGAGACTGGTGTTTCGCAGGTCTCTCTCATTAGCATTTGCTCCCAAGGGCTCTCGGCGTGTCCTGCTTCATACCAACATAACGTTAATAAAACTTTACGTGTCACAAACTGGCTTTTTAAAAAATTGTATACTGTTGTCTGAGGTCAACTTATGATGTTTGAGTGGTTTTTACATTCAAAAACATCATAAAGAATAAGTAATAGGCTATTTTCTACCCTGGTTTTGAGGCTCTCTCCTGGAGCACTCGGTTTTTATGGGCGTGCCGCACTGAAGACTTGGAAGTAAAACGGCAACCAGAATGATGATTCGCCACAGGATTCGCTCGCAAAATGTCTTTATCAAACAAACACAATGATTTATCTTTCATCCACCCGCGATTGATTGGAATGTTATTTTTTTATTACTTGGCCCACCCGATCAGTGGATATAACCGCAAACCGTACACACACACGCGCTCGCACACAAGCTTCACTGCAGAGTCAGAAAAATCAGCATGTTGAAAACTATTGTATTTTTCCTTCGAATATCAAGTCAAGAGAGTGAACAACGCACATCAAGAAAGGAATGTTATTTTACTACTTAAGATAGCCCGTCGGCAGGCCGGACTTACGTTTTGGTAGCCTGTCTGGAAAACACATAGCCCCGGGACATTGGTTTATTGTTTATCATTTATTGCTTAGAAGTTCGATCCGGTTTAGCTCTATGTAGGCCTATGTCATGTCAGTAGTACGAGTCGGTGGGTGGGGCCAGGGCTGGATTAACATAAGGGCTAGGTGGGGCTGAAGCCCCAGGGCCCGAGCACGAAGGGGGCTCGTGATTGGCCAAGGAAATGATTGACAGTCGATCAGGAGCACTTTTCCTGGTGGGCCACTGGCCAAACCCCACCACGCCCCCACATATTAAGCGTTGTTATTTACTGGAGTGCTGCGAGTGCATGGGAACAAACACCAAAAGCCAGGTAATGAAACGTTGCGTGCATCCAGCAGTCGCAGCTGGTTTGTCTCACGCACAGTACTGACAAACTCGTTCAGTGCTTTTGCCTCTCTATTGAAGTGATAACGAGGGGTTAACAGTTTAGACCCAGAGACCAGTAGTGAAAAATGAAGACCAAGAGTCAGAAGTGCAATTAATTAAAGAAAAATGTACTGAAGAATGGTTTGCAGTTTCATCAGCAGAAGCCAGCTTCAAGTCTCACAAGGAGTTCGTATAGGCATCCCTAGGCCAGACCCTCAGTCACCACTCAGAGACCAAATACAAACTTTAGAAAACAAGAAACAATCAGTGGTTCTCTTGATTAAATAATATCATAACTGGAAAGAATCATTAAAAATCATTATAATAATATAGGAGGTTTTGATTATGAATTTAATTAGGATATAATTAAATAGCGGAATCCCCCTTTCAGAGCAATACAAGCGCAACATCATGTGTACAGTAAAGGCTCTGTGGCGAAACTAGCTGAACCAGACTGAATAGCTCCGACTATGTAAAATGACGTGCTGAGGTAAACTATAGGCTGTCTACACGACTGTAATCATGGCCGTAGTCAGCTATGAGGTATTTTTCTGAGGTGTACATAATAAATATTGTGAAATAATTGACTAATAGAGTATTAACACTACTTTAGTGCTGCAATGATTATCTTATCTGAGCTCCCCTGCCTGCGGTCTGTCACAGCACATCAATGTCAAAATATTTGAGATGACCAATCAAATTAAAGTAGGCGGGCTTTATGTTCACAGAAACTGCTGTGCGCAAGTTGGGCAACGCTTCAGTAAACGGTGTGAGATGTAAGTAGCTAAACTAAACATTTCATATTTAATAGCTGTGTAAGACTAGGAAAACTTGCATAACACCAGAATGTCTGGTTGAGGAACAAACTATCTGAGAAAGGAAATTAGCATCTAAACTCACTCATTCATGTAGCATCCCCATCGGAGCCGACGTCACGCTGTGAATCATCTTAGTGAATTCTTAGTGAATCATCTAAGAATGACTTTAATTTATATGCCTTTCTTATCACTGCCTCTTCAATCCATTCCTCCAGATTTCACCATCAAAATCTATATGGTTTAATGTGAATTCTCATAATAGAATATTATACATGTTTGATATCGTTTGAAATGTCTCACTGCGATTGGTACAAAGATCTCATCCTCACTGAAGTAAACAAGAATATAATAAAGGTTTTAAGAAGTTCAGAGACATTTTGCTAAAAACAGTGGGTGTGGCTGTCAGCCATTTGGTCTTCTAACAATACAGGCATATGGGAGAGTGATTCAATTTAAATTCCCATTGTTAACACATGTTTACATTTGAAAGAGTTTTACATCTTGGTCTGATATTTAAGGAGATGTTTCAGAAAGGGTCAGGGCTTGAACTTTTATATCGGTCAGCCCATAACGCTGAGTGTCTGCTATAGACGCTCATCGTTATGTCATTTTAAGAAGTCAGGTATCCATATTTTATTCTTTACTTCAGAGTATTTGATGTTATGTATAGACTAGCTTTGAATTGATTATGTAATCGCCGTTATATACATTTATCTGACTGTTAATAAATTGTTACATTTTGATCTATTCTGATTTACTCTGGAATTATTAACTATCTCGAGTAGGACTAGATTATGAACGGGTATAATTTCAACCAAGGATTAAACAGAATAATTAAATGGTAACTATTAAATATAAATGACCAAATAACCAATTGGCATTTTAACCTAAATTCAAAATTATGATTAAATGGCGTTAGATAAAGATAAATTGGAATTAAATCCTTTTGCCCAGCTGAAAACACTGAACGCGCAGCGACCTTCGACTGCGGATCGTTACCCTCATTGGAACGATTTTAGCGGACCTTACAGCTGTTTTAGGATAGAAATGTTAAACAATGAAAAGACTATCACCCAGAGCTCATAGTTAAGAAAATAATGTATAATATTGTTCGGCCTTTTACTTTCATTTGCAACCAGTCATTTAAAACTGGTATCTTTCCAAGTGAAATGAAAATAGCCAAAGTTCTCCCGCTACACAAAGATAGTGACAAGCATTTGTTTTCTAATTATAGACCCATTTCCTTGCTTTCTCAGTTTTACAAAATATTAGAAAAGTTATTTGTTAAAAGGCTGGATAATTATATAGAATTTGGTTTTAGAGCGCAGAGGTCCACAACAATGGCAGTTATTAATTTAGTTGAAAATATTACACAAGCAATAAATAAAAAACAGTACACAGTTGGAATTTTTTTAGATTTACAGAAAGCCTTCAACACAATAGATCACAACATCTTATTACATAAATTGCAAAAGTATGGTTTCAGGGGGATAGCACATTCTTGGGTTGAAAATTACTTAACAGATAGGCTTCAGTATGTACATATAAATGGTGTAGAGTCTAATTTGCAGAGAATAAGTTGTAGAGTTCCGCAAGGCTCGGTGTTGGGACCTAAGTTATTTTTGTTCTATATTAATGAGATTTGTAAGGTCGTGGTTGGTCATGTCCAAGCGCAGGTCCACCATCTGGTCTGGATACGGCCCGGATCTGGCTGACTGCAGTAAACCTCGGGATAAACAGAGAGACTAACATTAGTGTAGATGCCATTCTTCTTATGATGTAACGAGTACATCAGGTGTTATAAGAAGTGTTCCCGGTTCCGGCTGACCTAGTTAATGCAGCCTAATTTGCCTGATTTGAATAATAGAGATTGATAATGTTCTATGTGCATGCCATAGTAAAGAGATGCGTTTTGAGTCTAGATTTAAACTGACAGAGTGTGTCTGCTTCCCGAACTATGCTAGGAAGACTGTTCCAGAGTTTAGGTGCTAAATAGGAAAAGGATCGACCGCCTGCAGTTGATTTTGATATTCTAGGGATTATCAACTGGCCAGAGTTTTGAGACCGCAATAGACGTGATGGAGTATAATGTGTTAAGAGCTCGCTTAAGCACTGGGGAGCTAACCCATTTAGTGCTTTGTAAGTAATAAGCAAGATTTTAAAATGTATACAATGTTTAATAGGGAGCCAGTGCAGTGTTGACAGAACCGGGCTAACATGGTCATACTTCCTGGTTCTAGTAAGAGCTCGAGCTGCTGCGTTTTGGACCAGCTGGAGTTTGTTTATTAAGCAGGCAGGGCAACCACCCAGTAGAGCATTACAATAATCTAGCCTTGAGGTGATGAACGCATTAACTAATTGTTCAGCATTTTGCATTGAAAGCATGTGCCGTAATTTAGATATATTTTTAAGATGGTAGAATGCAGTTTTACAGATGCTAGAAACGTGGCTTTCAAATGAAAGATTGGTATCAAAGAGCACACCCAGGTTCCTAACTGACAACAAGGACTTGACAGAGCAGCCGTCAAGTGTTAGACAGTATTCTAGGTTACTACTTGTGGAGCTTTTTTGTCCAATAATTAAAAATATTTTTTTTTCTGAATTAAGTTGCAGGAAATTACTGGTCATCCAATTTTTTATATCAGCTATGCATTCTGTTAATCTTGTGAATTGGTAAGTTTCGTCAGGGCATGAAGAAATATAGAGCTGAGTATAGTCAGCATAACAATGAAAACTAATGCCATGCTTCCTAATGATATCTCCCAGTGGTAGCATGTACAGGGTGAAAAGCAATGGTCCTAGCACTGAGCCCTGCGGTACTCCAAACTGAACTTGTGATCGGTGTGACATCTCTTCATTTGCTGCTACAAACTGATAACGGTCAGATAAGTATGATTTAAACCATGCCAATGCAATTCCCCTAAAACCAATGTAATTTTTGAGTCTATTCAAAAGAATGTTGTGGTCGATAGTATCAAATCCAGTGCTAAGATCGAGTAACACTAATAGAGAGAAACAACCATGATCGGATGACAAGAGTAAATCATTTGTAACTCTAATGAGAGCAGTCTCAGTACTATGATATGGTCTAAATCCTGACTGGAAATCCTCACAGATATCATTTCTTTCTGTGAAAAAGAGACATAATTGTGAAGTAACACTATGTTTTTTTCTAGTATTTTTGACAGAAATGGTAAGATTTGAGATGGCCTGTAATTGAGTAATTTAACGAGCATACAGTTTAGCTAATTCTTCCTTCCTCTCCTATAGCGATGAATGAATGTAATTTTTCCTCAGTGACACTACAGTGCTCTGTCTGATGTGATACTGTAGTAGACTGTTGCATGGATATAATTTTCTTCCTAATATTATCAATTTTACATGTAAAGAAGTTCATAAAGTCATTACTGCTATGCTGTTTACAAACATCAGAAGCTGAAGCTTTATTTTTGGTTAATTTAGCCACTGTATCAAATAAATACCTAGGGTTGTGTTTGTTTTCTTCTAAGAGAGTCGAGAAATAAGCAGATCTAGCAGTTTTTACGGCCTTTCTGTGTCCACAAATTGTGAAAAACCTCTAGTTTTGTTTTCTTCCAGCTGCTCTCCATTTTTCTGGCTGCTGTTTTGAGGGCCCGAGTGTGCTCGTTGTACCACGGCGTTGGACTATTTTCTTTAATCTTCTTTAAGCGCAGAGAACCAACTGTGTCTGGAAAAAAAGTGCTGGAAAAAAGAGTCTCAATAGTTTATGTTGCAACATCAAGTTCTTCTAAGCTATCTGGGATGCTGAGGAGATGAAACTGATGAGGAAGATTATTTACAAAGCAATCTTTAGTGGCGGCAGTGATAGTCCTGCCATATTTGAAGCGAGGGGATGGCTTTGCAGCTTTAGCTAAATTAAGTATACAAGATATTAGGTAATGATCTGAGATGTCGTTGCTCTGCTGCAGAATTTCAACGGTATCAACATTTATACCATGTGACAGTATTCGGTCTAAAGTATGATTATGGCGATGAGTGGGTCCTGACACATGTTGCCTTACTCCAATAGAGTTTAGAATGTCTCCAAATGCCAATCCCAATGCATCTTTTTCATTGTCTACATGGATATTAAAATCATCAACAAGTAGTACTTTATCTGCAGCCAGTACTAACTCTGATAGAAAATCAGCAAATTCTTTAATAAAGTCTGTATTATGCCCTGGTGGCCTGTATACAGTAGCCAACACAAATGTCAAATGGGATTTATCAATTACACTACATACTGCTACATAGCACCAAGCACCAAGACTTCAAAGGAATTATATTTGAAACTAGACTTCTGAGTAATACTGAAGATATTATTATAATTCTCGTTGTTACTGTGTAACAACCTGTTATAAACCTGTTTGCACATTATACTTCTTTTTACATTTCTGTTAACCGCATATTTATAAGTCTACAGTTTACTCACTGCACAGTTTATTTCACTTATTTTATTCCACTTCTTTATTTATTTATTTATTTTTCTACTTGATTTATTTATAATTCTACAGATATATATATATATATATATATATATATATATATATATATATATATATATATATATATATATATATATATATATATATATATATATATATATATATATATTAGTATCTCATCACTCCTTTTAACGGGAGGGACAAGAACAATTAACTTTTCGAGACATCGTACTTGCGAGTTCACGCACCTCTTTAATGTTAATTTTGGTGATCTCCGACTGAAGTCGAACATCGTTAGTGCCAACGTGAATAATAATCTTAGAGAATTTACGATTAGCTTTAGCCAGCACTTTTAAATTTGCTTTGATGTCAGGAGCTCTGGCTCCTGGTAAACATGTGAATATGGTGGCTGGTGTCTCTATTTTCACGTTCCGTGTAATAGAATCGCCAATAACTAGGGAACTTTCAACAGGATACTCAGTGGGTGCGTCACTGAGTGGGGAGAACCTGTTTGATGTTCTAATCGGAATGGAAGAGTGTTTTTTTTTTTTATCCACGACTATGCTGTCTCACTGTTACCCAGTTGCCCTGTTGCACAGGCTCTACAGCCAGAACTGAACAATGTACAGAGTTCACTAAGCTAGTTGCATCCAAAGCAGTGTCTGAAGCTGTTACATTCTCACTACTCTCAAATAAAGTCTGGATGCGTGTCTCTAATTCTGAAATCTTCTATCTCCTTACATTTATCACATGTGAAGCCCTGTTCACCAACGGAGACAGATACACTAAACATGAAACATGCGGTGCAAGTGACAGTGACTGGAGAAGAAGACATGGCTTACCATATTTGTTGATTAATCCAATTTACCAAAGTTGTTTGATGGAGTCTATTTACTAATCCAACTCACCACAGTTGTTTAATGAACTCAGAAAACAGGAGACCCGGGTGCAGAGATGGCAAGATGGCAAGCTAACAAGCTAACGTTGTGATAGTGATTTAGATTAAAAGCTAGCAATGTCAAATTTAACGTGATAGGCAATATTAAACAATATATGGTGATGAGTAAGTTATATTTAATTAATTATAATTTGCACTGTCCATGGAGCGGACCTGTTTACATTTCACTGCCGGTTGTATATTCTGTATATAACTGTGTATGTGACAAATAAAACTCTTGAATCTTGACTATTTAACAGTATAAACAACAAAGAAAAGATATCAAATAGAGATTCAAAAGCAAAGCTGTACAGAGCTACAAACTCTCTGCAGCAAGCCAGACAGGAGCAATCGATCAGGTGTTACACAGGTGTTAGTCTTTCAATTGCATTTCCATCTGAAAGGGGAAAACTTAATAATAATAATTGTATACTGTAATGCAAACATTGACCATGTGCATTAACGGCAGTGAATTCTAAACAGTAGAGTGTGAAATGTCCTGCGACTTTAAAAAACAAAAACTGTATGGTATTTAAAAGATACTATTTAAAATGGTTTTAGATATTCTGTACGTATAGCATATCATACTGCAAGACTGCTGTCTGCTTGAAATGTTAACTACTCAATTGCAGTTCACATAGATTCAGAGTGTGTCTATGAACATTAATCATACTATCTGCTAGTAAAATGGAACTCTTGTTTGTTGTATGTAGAGGGCGTGAAGAAAGTGAGCTGTGCTCCTACTTGAGAACTGTCATAAACAGAAAAAGAACAGGTGAAACAGACAGCTAAGAGACTGATCAAGGTGTGTGTGAGAGTGTCACAAATACTTGTTTTGCAGTGTATTATCATGAAATAAGCAATCAAAACAAATAAAAATCAGGATAACCATAATATATCATGAATAATGTTTTATTGTCAGTAGCCATGTCTATTATTAAAAGTTGATTAAATTAATATAAATGATTTCAAGTGATATTTTATCAAAACAAAAACAAAAATCCATGACTAACAGAACTAGTAAATAGAAGACATTACTGTAATTTAATAAAAATCAAAGGAATAAGATTTGAGCATGATGCTATCTTATTATCTTTAAAGTTTAAATAGTAATAAAACATTTCTAAAGCCAGACATTTAAGATGTATAACATAACATAATAATAATAATAACAATTTAAAAAAAATCCAAACTGTGATCTTACGAAAATGTTTGTCCTGAGTAGATAATATTTGTGGTTAAAAAAACAAAAAACCTTGAATATATATTAACTATTTATCTGGAAATGGAACCACCTGTTTTCCAGCCACATAGACTTCAGTAATATTTCGATCATCACCTGTATAAAAAAAAAAAAAAAATGTAAATAAGTATTGAAGGGATACTATGTATTAAAAAAAAAAAAAAATCAACTTACCTAAATTTAGAAACTTCTCCAAAATGACCTATTTGGGACAAAACAGCACATCAGATGGGGCATTCGTTATCATTTCTACACATTAGAGAATTTGTCATGAAACCACTTGTTGTTATTTCTCTGTATGAGGGGGGAAAGATCAGTAGGAGATCTGTCAAACCTTGGGGGCTTCACCAGGAAACAAATCGATCGGTCCATCAGGAACGCAAACATTCACTCGCAGGGCATCAAAGTCCTTCCCTACCACAAAGTTTCCAATCTGTTCATCCATAGAGAGGGCTGTAAGGAGAGGGGGGAAAACAGCCAGGCAGGTTTATATAGTGTACTGTACAAGTATTAAATAACATCTTTGTCAAATCATAGCTGGAATCTTACCTTCACTTCCCCCAAGTGTAGCCAATCTGAAAACCTCCTCAAAGGTTAGAGTCTGATGCTGAGGGTCCAGGATGGTCAGGGCTTTGGACGTGTCCAGAGCCCTTCGCATAGCATCTAGAATGGATGGGGAGTAGCCTCCTGCAACATCTACAGATGGCATAGACAAAACCATAAAATGCAGAATCGAAACACAATATCTAAAGGAAAATGACTGACTGATTGTACATATTACATGGCTACTCACCAAATAAATACATAAACCTGGACATGAAACAGGTGACTGATTTGAATTTACATAGCCTATTATCTTAAAGCTTTCTGCTAAGAAGGAAAATTCCACTACAATGTGGAAAATTGCCAATAGCAACAAGTGCAAAATTGCCAATAGCAACAATTTCTTTAGCAGGGATTCAGTAATGGAAATGCAAAAAACCTCACCTGTCCCCAAACCCAATTTCACTTTGTGTTTCAAAACATTGCGTACGTTTAGCATCCCACTACAAATGCTGGGAGGGGAAAAGAGACAATAAATTAAAAGATATAAAATATATTAAAGGGATCTGAATATTAATACTAATAGTAAAAGGCTAGAGGTGCTCACGAAATGTTACTGTTAGGACAGTGAGAGATTGCAGATCCTGTTTCACGAAAAATCTCCAATTCTTCATCGGTTAGGTGACACCCATGGGCCATTACAGTCTGTAATAATCCCACATCACTGTTACCATCATCATCAGTTTACATGATTTAATTCCAACAAATATTTTTTTAAATTTCTGCAAATGTTCAATTTAACTAGTACTTTTTAAAAGACCCAATAATTGGAAAGGTGCTTTGTAATTAAAATAACTTTTCCAAACAGATTAAAATGTTTTATTCCACAAGAGTGACGTAAATAATGTACATACAGGGGTGGAAAAATCAACCCGTGGGAAAAATTTTACCCCAAGCCCCCCGTCAACGACTTAAAAGTAGCCCAATTCCGAGGGAAAACCATAGACTTGGCAATACTGTGCGGGGTTGGTTACCCTCAGTTGAAATCATGGAGCCCCCTAGAATCGTCACCACATTTCGCCCCTGCTCATAAGAAATAAGATTTGCACTTCATATGTAGATCAATGGGGCGAGCATCTTGTATTGAGCTCATCACTGCAGGGTATGTGTATGCTCAAACAAATGACAATGCACTCCACTATACTGAACTCTTGATCACAAACTCAAATTATGAATCACAT
The DNA here is from genome assembly GCA_018749465.1 of Paracanthobrama guichenoti. Taxonomy (NCBI): domain Eukaryota; kingdom Metazoa; phylum Chordata; class Actinopteri; order Cypriniformes; family Gobionidae; genus Paracanthobrama; species Paracanthobrama guichenoti. The sequence continues at coordinate 15,268,371 of CM031947.1, forward strand.
GATTCAGAAGCTCTCATGCAAGCCCTTTACATCCACAGGGCGAATGACAATGAACCAAAATACTGAAAAAAGCTCTTCTATATAAAAACATATTGGTTCATCAAATATGTCCAGCTTTACACTCACCTAAAGGATTATTAGGAACACCATACTAATACTGTGTTTGACCCCCTTTCGCCTTCAGAACTGCCTTAATTCTACGTGGCATTGATTCAACAAGGTGCTGAAAGCATTCTTTAGAAATGTTGGCCCATATTGATAGGATAGCATCTTGCAGTTGTTGGAGATTTGTGGGATGCACATCGAGGGCACGAAGCCCAAAGATGCTCTATTGGGTTGAGATCTGGTGACTGTGGGGGCCATTTTAGTACAGTGAACTCATTGTCATGTTCAAGAAACCAATTTGAAATGATTCGAGCTTTGTGACATGGTGCATTATCCTGCTGGAAGTAGCCATCAGAGAATGGGTACATGGTGGTCATAAAGGGATGGACATGGTCAGAAACAATGCTCAGGTAGGCCGTGGCATTTAAACGATGCCCAATTGGCACTAAGGGGCCTAAAGTGTGCCAAGAAAACATCCCCCACACCATTACACCACCACCACTAGCCTTCACAGTGGTAACAAGGCATGATGGATCCATGTTCTCATTCTGTTTATGCCAAATTCTGACTCTACCATTTGAATGTCTCAACAGAAATCGAGACTCATCAGACCAGGCAACATTTTTCCAGTCTTCAACTGTCCAATTTTGGTGAGCTTGTGCAAATTGTAGCCTCTTTTTCCTATTTGTAGTGGAGATGAGTGGTACCCGGTGGGGTCTTCTGCTGTTGTAGCCCATCCGCCTCAAAGTTGTGCGTGTTGTGGCTTCACAAACGCTTTGCTGCATACCTTGGTTGTAACGAGTGGTTATTTCAGTCAAAGTTGCTCTTCTATCAGCTTGAATCAGTCGGCCCGTTCTCCTCTGACCTCTAGCATCAACAAGGCATTTTCGCCCACAGGACTGCCGCGTGATACTGGATGTTTTTCCTTTTCACACCATTCTTTGTAAACCCTAGAAATGGTTGTGTGTGAAAATCCCAGTAACTGAGCAGATTGTGAAATACTCAGACCGGCCCGTCTGGCACCAACAACCATGCCACGCTCAAAATTGCTTAAATCACCTTTCTTTCCCATTCTGACATTCAGTTTGGAGTTCAGGAGATTGTCTTGACCAGGACCACACCCCTAAATGCATTGAAGCAACTGCCATGTGATTGGTTGATTAGATAATTGCATTAATGAGAAATTGAACAGGTGTTCCTAATAATCCTTTAGGTGAGTGTATATGACTTTATTTATTCATATAAATCTTAAACTATACTGACAAACAGCTGCATATATTTGTGTTGCTGCAATATTGAAGGCTCAAAGTCTATCCTCTTACACCATGGGCTCCTCCCTATTTATTTAAGTGCAATGTGTCACATTCTGGTTGCAACAGAGATGAAACAGGATCTAAGTGCAATAGTCTTTATTATGACAAATCTCAAACTAATGCCGGGTATACACTGTGCAATTTTGGCCATGATTTGGCCGTCTGAGATAAATTTTGCAAATCCTAAAAGATTCCTCTGATCCAAGGCTAAAATCTGATGTCTTTGATCGTTAGTTTGACATGTTCACCGGCAAACAATTAATGACAGCTGCGATAGATTTTTACCTCAGACAAAATTCTGGCAGTGTCAGAAGATTTGGCTCACAGTCCTGCAGTGTGACTTCTCCTACGACAACCATCAAATTATCTTCATTTTTCAAGACAAACTATGACCAAAATGAGTGCTAGAGATTTCTTTGTAGCCACCATTTCAATCCTACGTGTAATGCAGCTCACTGTCACCGAATGCGTCATTCATTGATGATATAAAACTCTGGACGAGTTTTCTTGAGTGTCCGTTTTAGTGCGCCTCAACTAGCTATTGTACAGTCTGACATTAATGACAACTTAGATCTTACAGTGTGACATGGCTGACAGAGGGGATCATGATCGCACAGTCTGACAAGAAACAATCGCTACAACCTGTCTGAGAGTTGCCAACATGGCGAAAAAGCGATAAAGTAATTGAAATAGTTACACTACTTATTACATTTTAAATAGGGTAACTTGTAATCTGTAACCTATTTCCAAAATAACCTTCCTAACACTGATCATAACTAACATTTATTTTTCCTGAAGGATAAACATGCTTTTGAAGCCTAAATGTCCCCAACACTACCCAAAGTCAGTGTGTGTCTGAATCACATCTGAATATAACAAAAGGGGAAATGAAACTAAACAGATATCTAAATATATAAACTAGCAAAGTGAAGTATTCAAGAAATCCAGATATGTTTTGACCTAGTAACAAAAGGGTCTGCTGAATTATGAAGAATCAATCATATTATACATATTCGAAGGCATTGTCTGGAGTCTGTCTAGTTAATGCTGCACAGCAGGTTAGACAGAGATCTTATTTCCAGAGTGATAGTGTCAAAAGGGGCAAGACATTTTCTGACTTAGGCGGAGTTCGATGCAGTCAGGTAACTATAATTCTTAGGCTTTATGCAGTCAGAGTAGCTACACTTAGCAACTAACGTGGCCAGAGGTGAAGTCACCTGAGTATAATTTTACAGGTGTCAGGGACACTTCGTTTAACTTAAGTCAGGTTCCACACACTGCACGGGGAGGTGCTTCTCAATTCTTATTTGTGCATCCTTGTTTCCTTTCCTTGCGTCTTTAGCTGTACCCCTATATGATGCGAGGCAAGGTCTCAAGGAAAATGTAGCTTGCACGTCGGGATTCTTGAACATTAGAGATAATCATTTATATTGTAATAGTTTCAACCTCCACAAAATACCACATTTGTCTGTATTGTTTTATATTACAAGTTATTATTAACAATGAATTATTCCCAGTTATTAACTGCTTTGTATTTGTTGTATTGTCACGGTGTTGTTGCAGGCAGGAAGACGTAGACAGGCAGATACAATATCAAAGGAGATTTGAATGATGAAGGTACTCAGGTGAGCAACACAGGCAGGTAGCAACACACACTTACTATAACAGAGATCAGACACAGACTGGAAGAAAGGGGAGAACTAAATAGGGAATACAAACGAGATGATGAACAAGACACAGCTGAAGGGAACTAGACTAATGAGGGTAACTGATGACTGGCAGGAAAACGGGACAAAGAACCATGTGACATGAAAACAAACACTGAAAGTCCATAACACACACTGAATATGGCTGCCATGTATAGTATGACATTTTGTTAAATTTTCTTAAGTTTTCTTGTGCATTGATATAATTCTGCAACTTTCCCACTACAGTTGTTGTAATTTGACATACATTTGTGTTATGTACATGTAAACAATAATGATAATTATAATAATAATAATAATTAATAAACTGTTGCAAGATGTGAAGGGGGAGGAGAATTTATATGTGTGTCACATTTAGTCGACAAAACACAAAGGATACACCTCTGTGACCGAGGAAACAAGATGAATGAGCAACTGTTTGGATACATTAATCGCTAGAAAACTAATGATTGTTATTTATATAGCTCAACACAGTCAATCTTGTTTTCTTGATTTACCACAAGTACCATGTTTTACCATGCCTAATATCGATCTAGCTTACTGCAGTAGATATCAAGTGGCCATAGTAGCCGCCGATATCATGGTAGCCACCGAGCAAACGCACAGAGTAGCATTATAACATAACTTTCAACAAACTCAAATGTATGTAGGCTAATATCATAACACAGAGCTGTGCTACCACACATACGCGTGACCAGAAGAAGCAGAAGTGGTCGTCTACAGCATAATAAAATCTCTGCAAAATCAAGACGTCATCAAGCTACGCCTTTGTTTTGAATAAGCGACCTCTAGCGGCAAAAAAATTATATATTGTGGCTTTAACAGAGTTTTTCCTCCATTTAAAAAAATCGCTTCCACATGAAAACACTCTGAAAACACTTCTGAAGCTCTGTCAAGAGCATGCCAAACCAACATATCATTATAACCCTAACTGTAAAGCCATTGGCCAATCAGAAGCCTGACAAATCTACAACCAGAGTTTCTAAAATCTTCACCCTGGCAGGAGTTTTCAAAAAAAGTTTGGTTTCAGTGACTGGACAGCCAAACTGCATAGAAAAAGCTGCAGTTTTGAAAATACCCGTGTTCATTCTGAGAGCGAAACACATGAACAGAACAGCACACATAAATAAATAAACTCTAAACATGAACAAATAAACTCTAAACATGGCACAATGGTGGTTTAAACCATTAATGAAATATTACTACACCAAAATAAATAAATAAATATAAGTAACAATATTTCATACATCTCATTGCAGACACATAGTACCTTAAGGTAAAGCAGTTTTTGAAAAATGAATGTATTTGTAATGAGATTACAGACGAAACTGTTGACGTAATGCATAGACTTCAGACCCTCACTTGGACTCTGAATATGCTTATTAAAGTTACATAGATATGTTGCAACACAGTTCAGAACTGTTCACAACATAAAATCATAATACAATAAATCAGTAACACAGGTGTCTGTAAAATGATGGACTAATATATTAGACAGATATGTTTCACCAGGTCTTTAATGTGACAACAATCTCTGAGTACGACTCACCCTATCTGTAAGTAGATTGTGCTTGAGGTAAACATCAGTGTAGGATTTGCAGTCTGGGAACAATGTCTTCACAAGCTCCACTTCTTCTTTGTTCTCACTGATGTGACTCTATAGGTTTAATTAAAGCAGAAAAACAGATGTTATTAATTTTACTCATTGTCTATTAGTGTAGAGTTACAGTAGCTTAACTGTTACTCACAATTATTGAGTTTGGAACTTCAGTTTATAATATTTATAATAATTACAATTATAGTTCATAATTATTTTATAAAGCAAAATTGCAACAAATAATCACTACTGTAAATTTGGATCGAGTATCTAATTGTATGCATATTTCTTAGAAATATACAAGCAGAACATAAACTTCCATTTTATAGTCAATGGCCAGTGCACAAAGCAGAACACACCCATAATTCACTTCATTATTGCTGTTCACAAGAATTCTGAACATAAAGATCACAACATAACAAGTATTATGGCTATGTGTCAGTCAAAAACTCGTAGGCCAGGTTTCACAGACAGGCCAGGATTAGGCCTTAGTTCAATTAGGATATTTAACTGGCTTTTATGAACATGCCTTAGAAAAATACACTACTGGTGTGTATCTCGAGACAAAACAATGGCATTGATATATTTTTAAGAAATGTCAGTACAAGTTGTTTTCAGTTAAAACAGCTCAAACATTCACTTTAGTCTGGGACTAGACTTGAATGGCGTACTGTGTACATTTTAGCGGCATCTAGCTGTGAGGTTGTGAACTGAAACCGCCCACCGCTCACCCCTCCCTTTCAAAGCACATAGAGAAGCTACAGTGGTCGATACAGGACAAAGATGTCATCTTCTGAAACAGTAGAGTCCGCTTAGGGCTACTGTAGAAACATGGCAATGCAGAATGGTGACTTAACTGTAAGTTATGTATATTATATTGCATTTCTATTAGTTTTCCACCTTTAAGCGAGAGTTGGTCATCATACTATGTTTCAACCTTCTGTCATGTGAACAATGCCATAATCCAGCTGAATGTTAATTGTATGTTATTTAACCTTTGTAAATCCCTGTTTTTAAAGTTGACATTAATTTGTGGAAGGAAGACAAACCTGAATGTGAAGCTTGTTGTTACTGGCGATCTCACCCAATTCACTGAGTAGTGAAGCAGAACAGGAAGGAGCGAATCGAGGAGTGACCACAGGCTTAACATTCGGATACTAAAACAGTTAGATAATACAGTTTTATTTTTATATTCACAGAGCCTGGAAGAATTTAAACAACTCTGATCAGCATAACAACTAGGGTTATGTAGTAAACCAATTCAGTGAATAAGTATGACCCTGTTTATTTACCTCCTTTTGAGAAGTTCTTTGATGAAACTGCAAAAGACAAGAGGAATCAGAATCATATCTTTAAGTTCATTGATCAGATTAGATTTATATCAGATTTAATTAAAAACATTCTGACAACAGAATTAGTCATTTTGGACATTGTACACTGTAAAAAGAATTGTTACACGCTATTTTAAAGTTGAAAGGTTTTAAAGGTAGATTAATATTTTCATATTTAATATGAAATGTATTTTTGAATGTAAATGTTATAATTTTATAACATTTACCTGTAAAGTGGCCAGTTTGAGTTTGCTTTTAAGCTATAAAGACTAATGCTGCATCCAAAATCGAATATTTCCCTACTATGTAGTAAGTGGTAAACCGTACACCAACAGTAGTATGTAGTATGTATAGTAGTATGTCCGAATGTATAGTATTCGAAAAACAGTAGGCGAAAATTCCCTGAATGACTTACTACTTCCAGTGAGATTCTGAAGTGCGCATTCACTGGACACATTACTATCCCATGAGGCCACGGGAGAGGATTTATGAATGGCAGTGAAGTGACGCAACTGGCACTGGAAGGTCATGTGACAGTAACAATTTGGCGTTTGTTACAATTTGGTCTTCCTGTTGTGTTTTGATTCTGTCACATGTTCCTTTGTCTTGGTTTCCACCACTTGTCTGTTTTCTAGGTTACCTTTGTTAGTTTAGTTTAACTTAGTTTAGTTTAGTTAATTATCTTGTTTCTGTCTGCTGTCTGCTAAGTTCTTCTTGTTCACTCAGTCTTTGTCTAATCACTGTTATGTAAGGTTGTGTTTTTGTTGCCTGTCTGCATGTTTCTGTGAAGTTAAGATTAAAGTTTATGCTTGATTCTGATCTTCTGAGTCTTCAGCCTGTTCCTGGTTCAACCGTTACAGGTGCGTGAACAACGCTGGTTACTGATGCAACCATGGTTCTATGAAAGGTGGAAGACTGCCAGAGATGGTCAAACATGGTGGAAAAGGTCGCATCTCGCGCATCACATCGAGAATCTCATATCAATTCAGTCACACGTGACTTCAACCGATGTCAGAAGCTATATCAGCTTCCGACTACGTCATGGTCTGTCTCTTGGTCATTCTCAATCCAAGTGACTAGAGACTCTGGCTTCCACGATTCATAGAACCACGGTTACATCAGTAACCAGCATTCTTTTTCACATGTTCCAGACCGCCAGAGATGGTCAAACATGGTGTAAGACGAATGTAACCAAGTCACGAGGATATGAAGCGTTCCCTGGCAATACAGCAGAACTAAAGGTAGGAGGAGCCACATTAAGTCTATAAAACCTTGTGAATGTACAAGGTGATGCCCATGTAACCGCTGCTCATATTTCTGAGAGCGGCACACCAAATAGTGCTGCCGAGAATTGGCCACTGCCGAGTCAAATGACACTTAACATATGCAGGCAATTCATGCCTGTTCCAGGTTCATAGGGTGCTGAACACAAACTGTCCAACACCACATGTAATTCCCACTGGGTACACCCTGCCAGAACACCGCGTTTGTGAAGACCCTGAATAACCAATGGGTCTGAAACAGTACAATCCAATCCAATATCCAATATAATTCACAAAACCATGTATCTTTGTTTTCTCGAGACACAGCTACAGCGGGGAGCAAACACCAACCCATAAAGCTGTGCACACCTAAGCGAGATCTTTCCGCGAGAATAGAGATCGACCGTAACGTAGTCGGAAGCTGATATAGCTTCTGACATGTCATCGGTTGAAGTCAGGTGTGACTGAATTGATACGAGATTCTCGATGTGATGCGCGAGACGCAACCTTTTCCACCATGTTTGACCGTCTCTGGTGGTCTGCAAAAAGTGAAATAGAACCAGTATGTCAAAAATTAGTTGGCACAACTACAACTTCTGAAGTTTTTAAGCTAACTCAACTTTTTTTTTTAATTTAATTCTCAATTTTTTACTTAAAATTTTACACTTTTTACAGTGTACATGAGGTTGCTGACACTTTTGCAGAGGTGTAAAAGTACTCAAAAATGTTACTCAATTAAAAGTAAAAGTATTTGGCCAGAATCATACTTGAGTAAAAGTAAAAAAGTACCACATTAAAATTATACTAAAAGTAAAAGTAACAGCAAGAATGAAAAGTGTGTTGGATTTACATGATTTAATTGTGTACATCGGTCCCACATGAATCAATTAAGTTAAACAAACATAATTTGTTCATGTAACTTCAACATCATGGAATGAATATATTTTAAGTGAACCAATTAAGTAGTCTTAAAGTGATTTTTATATGGCTCCTGACATTTTTCATCCAATTTCATATACTTCATTGTTACACAACTGAATTATAATACTGCACTAGCTAGTTGATAAACTTTTAGCTAGTAATAGCACAGATTAGCATCTTAAATGCTAAACATTAAAAGCTCCTCCAGCAAAGCCATTAAGACATTAGTTGTATCAATCCACAGCTTAAGCAAATTCTCCACTCTTCTCCACAATGGTAACGCACTGTAATTTAAATAGTTCTAATAATTCCAATATAATTGAATATTAAACACTATTAAATTAATAACAACATTTACTCTCTCTTGATTTAGCCATATGCAAAGCATGTGGGAACTAACATGTGGGAACACACGCCCAGTTTCAGTTAATGCAACACAAATCATTCATGTAATCTCAACACAAACGGATTAAGTAAACTTCAATTTGACTTATATTTAAGTAGATTGAATACAATCAAATTAAATTAGGGCAAAATGTATAGCAATTGTGTTGCTTTAGCTCATTTTAATTAAGCAATTTGAACAAGCAGTAAAAATCTTTTCTTTTTTTTTCAGTGAACGCAACATGCTACTCAAAGCTGTAAAACCTCGGATTTAACTTAAGCAGAAGCTGATCTCATTGGCAGAATAAATAACATTTAAATTAAACTGGGCATCAGCGCAATTCAATTGGTTTGAAAATAGCAAGGGAAAATAGAATGAAGTTATCTCCAAAAAGTAGTTATTTTTGACTGTAAATAAAATAAAAAGTACTTTTTTTTCTTAACAAATTGAATTAAGTAAAAGTATTGATTTTTTTATTGTACTCAAGTAAAGTAAAAATCACCAAAAATAATACTTAAGTACAGTAATCAAGTAAAATTACTCAAGTACTTTACACCTCTGCACTTTTGTATCAGTATAGTCACACAGTCCTCCAAAACTCACCGATCTGTCTCCACTTTACATTCGCATGGACTTTCTTTGTACAGTGGAACTGCAGAATTGCAGTCCATGCAAACTTTACCCACTAAAGCTCTCTGTCCAAACTTATCTGGTGGAAAAGGGGGGAAATACTGTATATCACAATCTAAAATCAATGATTGATTTGTTATCTTGTGAGATAATGATTAAATACAGCAACATAGTGGACAGTGGGTTTATTTTTTAGATAATATTAAAGTTTAGACATTATAATTTTACTTCACAGAATGAAAGGTCACATCTATCTTGTTACATAATATAAAAAGGCAAATATAAACAAATGCAGTTATGCAACAGACTGGCAGGAACAAGAACTAAGACAATATAGGATAAAGCAAGACAAACTCCAAAGGTTACAGAAAGGATGTTTTTGTGTTTGCCACCCCAGGTGCTATCCAACCAGTCACAGGGGAAATTCCAAAATTGAGATTATGCTTATGAATAACACAGAACGAATAATACAGAATTAGTTTTTTGAAAATGTAAAAATGCTAAAAGTTTTGTGTGATGGATAGGTTTAGGGTAGGGTTAGTGTAAGGGGATAGAATATACAGTTTGTACAGTATAAAAACCATTACGTCTATGGAGAGTCCCCACAAAGATGGTAAACCAGACATGTGTGTGTGTGTGTTTGTGTGTATCCTTGTTTTCATGTGTTTTACCTGCGAGTTCTCCAAGCAGGAGGGAGGCCTCAGTGTGTATTGTGGCAAAATAACAAGCAGTGGTGGTGCCGTTCTTTAAGGTTCTTCTCTTCAATACCAAACAGTCAACAGAAAAAAAGAAAAATGAAATGGTTTGCCTTTGCCAGTGTGACTAGTTTAATTAGACTGTATTTATTAAATTTAAATAAACTTACCACAACTTTAGTGTAGACATCATTGGCAAAATCCAAGTCTTCATACTTGGCTTCCACAGGAAAAGTGTAAGTGTTGAGCCACTCCAGTAGAGGCAGATCTAAGGCAGTGCCAATATAGCTATACTGAGACGCATGGATGTGTGTATCAACCATTCCTGGCATAAGAAACTCACTGAAGAGCAAAATTGAATGCTAAATGAGTACAATTAAGCATTGGTACGGCAAAACTCTGTGAATATGGAATTTTTCTCACTATTCCACAAATATTGTGTATTTAAAGGTGGTCTACAAAAGCCATTGTCTCTTTGTTGTTACTGCTAAATCATTGTTCTGAATGCAAAAGTGACTATGCACCCTGATCAGACTCATGCAAGACTTATGAGTGTTAGACTATAGAGTATATGCAATTTGTATTGATAAATGTACTCACTATTGTTCAAGCTGTTTTATGTCTGAAGTTTCAAACCCCATATTTCTGAAAGATCGACCAAGAGTTCATCTTTTTCAATAAATGCAATCTGTTCAGAGAGAAAACAAATAAAACAATTATAACCTTTTACAATATGGTTTCATTAGTTAACTAGTTAACATGAACTAAGAAAGAACAATCCACAGCATTTATTAATAAAAAAAAAATAAGAATAAAGCAGCCTTCTCCCACATGTTAGAAAGAGTTTATCTATCTGTCTAACTTTGGGAAGAGAGACACCAATGTGAGGGCAGAATAATGAAAAGACAATGCTTTCTACAGAGGATCACAAATAAATTTAACAAATTGAATAGAAACAAATTCATATATAGTGTAATGTTGTTGAAGATAACTTAGTAGTTCCATTATTTACATCTCCTATAGTTTCATTCTGTTTCAACATATTTATCGTGGTGTGGAATAAAGCAGCCTTCTCCCACAAGCCTACGCGCTGGAAAGAGTTTATCTATCCGTCTAACTTTGGGAAGAGGGCAGATGTTCTCTGTCAGCTGACTGAAGTAGTTGATGAAAATTGATGATGGCTGGTTTTGTATGCATTTTGATTCTGAACATAATAATCGGTTTGCTTAAGTGAGTAGAAAGCTGAGCTCCTTCTGCCTCCTTCTCTTTCTGGTGTGCTTCTAATAGCCTCTAAGGTGTCTCTTCTACCTGCAGTTGAGCTTTCTTTACTTTGATTTCTATCTCTCTTTGTGCACGCTGCTCTTGTACGGGCAGCTTCAGCTTTGGCTCGAGCCTCTATTGCTACATGACTGGCTGCTGATCTTCTTGAACGTGTTGATCTGGATGATTTGTGTGAATGTGAACACACTGACCTTGGTCCAATGCTCACGTTTTCCTTTGATAGCATTTTTACTGTATATTGTTGTTTGAGAAGAATGAAGATCATTCACTGTTGTTGTAATGACTGTTGAGTCTGTCTTTGCACTATTCTGCCCTCACATTGGTTTCTCTCTTCCTAAAGTTAGACAGATAAATACTTTCCAAAGCGTAGGCTTGTGGGAGAATGCTGCTTTATTCCACACCACGATGAATATGTTGAAACAGATTGAAACTATAGAAAGGAGATGTAAAAAATGAATCCATATTAGTGTAATGTTGTTGGCGATAACTATGCCTATGTATTTCCATTACTTTACATCTCATTTCTTCATTCTGCAGCATTCTCCCACAAGCCTACGTGTTGGATAGTTTATCTCACATTAGACACCAATGTGAGAGCAGTGTAGCCTAACTAATGTTAACGAACGAGACCTTATTGTGAAGTGCACAACAAATATTTATACATGTATAGACATGTCAAAATGAAATGACATAATTTGTAAATGAAAATTAATGAAACAAACCTTGCCCTCATCGTCGACTCCTAAGACACAGTTCTGCAGTATTTCTACAGCAGCTCGAGGTGTGGAGTGCACAAATGTTCCACTGAAGACGTGCGCAATGCGCGCGGTTGTCTCGTTCCGACGCATTATTTGCACAGATATCCAAATGTGACTTCTCTGAACTTTTATATATGGCTGGAGGCATATCGCAGAATCACTGGGAGGTGTATAGCCTACTGTAATAAACCGGTAATCATTACAACAGCTCTAAGCGCGTCATAGCGTCAATCCAATCAAACACGCTCGTGCGCCATTGGGACGTTGATCTCGAACCAACGCCCGTTTTGCAGATTTTAATTTATTTATCCCTACAGTCACACAAGTTGCCTACAACTACTACTAATTATAAATATTTAAAAATAAGAAAATGAAAGCGTGCTTTCGTATATCATCATTATGTTACAAACTCTCACGGGGCGCGTGGTCATGGTGATGTATGAGCAGACCCTTGTCAAAAAATATTGGAATTTCAATTTATCCTGTAGGATCTTATTGGATTCTTAGAATCTTATTGGACATTCTGATGAAAAGGCATTGTAATGATACAGAATAAAATGTAATGTATTGTCCATTGCACGAGACCTGGGGTCAATGGGCTGACAGTGCCCTGACTACTGAACTAGGTGGCTGATTGAGACGCACCCCTGCACTAAAATTAAGTGGCATATAATAGACCTGCACATACAAGTATACGCTGGAGTTAATCAGTGAGTTCTACTATTTAGGAGATTAAAGGAAGAAACATTAAAACAGCCACTGAAAGCATTTTCACTTCCCCTTTGGCTTGCATTAAGTTATAAAAATAATAAAAATATTTTGACATCTGTAATAAAGATGGTAAAGCAGTCAGACATGTGATACTGGACTCTTGCTTCATAACGGTGAATAATGGTTAAACTGCATTGCATAAATCCAGGGTTAAAGGTTTCAGTTACTCAAATATTCCACTAAACAGTCTATATTTGGGTCCTGTTCTAACAATCTTGTTATTAACTTCTCCAGAACTTTGTCACAGGTGGTTCAGATGCTGCACAAAGAGTGAAACTGACTATTCTTGTTAAAGTTCCCTAAAAATCAAGTTTTCCCAGAAAATCCTCAAATAGATGACCATGATCTCATAGCATTATCTCTGCGATCACATGGTGATTTAACATGTGCCACTCAGAACTTAGCCACTCAGCAGTTATTCTAAAGACCTGTGTTGGTCTTTATATGTACTCACATTAAAAACATTTTTGTATTGCGTTCATGGCCCCACTTTATATTAGGTGGCCTTAACTACTATGTACTTACATCAAAATTTAAGTACAATGTACTTATTTTGTTGATATTGTATTCCAAAACACCTTTGCTGATATTGAGGTGGGATATGGGTAAAGTTAGGGACAGGTGTGGTGGTATGGGTAAGCTTAAGGGTAGGGTTATGTGTAAGGGAGGGGTCAACATTGTAATTACAAAAATTAATTACAGATGTAATTACATGCAGGCAATTTAAAAAATTTAAGTACAATGTAAAAACATATGTACACAATAAATGCATTGTATCAAATTAATAATTAAAATGTTAGTAAGTAGTTAAGGCCACCTAATATAAAGTGGGTCCGTGTTCATATTGTATTGCAAAACACTTTTGCTGCTATTGAGGACGTCATTGCAAATACATTTAGAGAAATTCATTACAGCTGTAAGTCCATATATATTTTTTTTTAAATAAGTACAATGTAAATACATGTGTACAATCCAAGTGCATTGTATCAAATTATTATATAATGCTTATAATGCTATGCAAGAGGATATTTAAAAAAAGCTATGAAAGAAAACTCTAATAAAAATCAGACAGCGAAGCAGAAAACCGGACAATGAAGATTTGTGCGGTCTAAGCAGCATGGTTGATTGTAGGTTGACATGTTTTATCAGTACTTTCTGCTTTTCCATTTACATGAAGACCAAATGTATTTAATATGAATTAATGTGAAGCATGTCTCATTCACACAGCCTCTCTCATTCATAACATGCACTGTAAAAATTATTGTAATTTTAACTGTAAACGACTGAAAATGTGACAGAAAAACCTGTTAATCGGTTATAGCAAGTTCCTGTATTATACAGAGAAAAACTGTAATAGATATTACCTAACATTTTGTATAATTTTACAGTAAAATACTGTTAAATGTACTATTTTCAGAAGTAAAAAGAAATCATCTTATAATTTACAATGAAAAGCTGTAAACTAACATTTACAGAATTCCCTGTGACGCCTCACATTTGATGGTTTTTAATTTTATTAATGTTTCTTGTTAGAATTAAGTTTTTTGTTAGAATTGATGTACATTAGGGTTTTATGTTACATCCTATGTTGTTAAATGAATATTTATTACATTATTTTAGTGTCACGTCATGTTACCATGTTGGTGTTTTGTATTTGTGTGTATTCTAATTATTAGTATTTACATTACATGAACAGTTTTCATGTGGTTTTATACCACCAGTGTTATGATGGATATCAGTATATGTTAAAAGTACAAAACAGATTTAAGTAGCAATATGGCCATGCTAATTCAGCAGCAAAGGGCTGTTGGATTTACCTTATTTTGTAAGTTTCAGTTTTTAACTAAAATGTACAGGTTCTGTAAATGTTACATTTGTTTTTACTGTATTTTTATTGAATTATTCTGGCAACAGCTGTCAGTTTTTTCCAGTAAAAGTGACAGATTTTTTCACAGTGTGCTTTTGCTGATTTTAAATAAAATCTTTTGAAAAACGAGACTGAGGGTTTGTGTGTCAGTTCCTGAAAAATCATAGCAAGTGGTCTAGATGGGAACAAACAATCACTACCGCCAACAGGAAAACATCTCCTGGGAGTCTTTTCCCAATGAACAGCAGCTGAACAGGTGAGCATGTCTAATATCCAGCCTCAGGCTCCCTTAGATACAGTGTTCTTGGGTTTATCTGTTTACTGGTAATGCATACAGGAGATGGCAAATGTTAATTTCCTTTAGCTTCCGATTCACTATCCGATTCATCATTGTTAGTGCCAATGTCATTGAACTCATCATCATCATCATCATCCTCCTCCTCCTCCTCCTCCTCATCTATTTTTTTCTGCCTGCTTCCTTTATTTGGCTTGCTGGTGTCTTCTACCTCTCCTTCTTCCTTCTTTTGGTCAAGCCTAAAAAATTAAAAATGCAGTCAGATGCATTAAAAACAGAAGTGAATTCTAGGCACACTTAATTTGTCACAGTTAATAGTTAATACACTTCATGCAAGTTAAAATAATCTGTCCCACTTTATATTAGGTTGCCTTAACTACTATGTACTTACATCAAAAATAAGTACAATGTACTTATTGTGTTCATATTGTATTGCAAAACATTTTCTGCTATTGAGGTAGGATATGGGTAAGATTAGGGACGTATGGGTAAGTTTAAGGGTGGGTTGAGGTGTAAGGGAAGGGTCAACAGTGTAATTATAGATGTAATTACATGCAGATATTTTAAAAATATAAGTACAATGTAAAAACATATGTACACAATAAGTGCATTGTATCAAATTAATTAATTTCAATGTTAGTACATTGTAGTTAAGGACACTTAATATGAAGTGGGACCAAATAATCTTATTAAAGTGTCCCTATAATGTTTTTATAAAGATTACTTTTCATGCAGTGTGTAATGTAGCTGTCTGTGAATGTAAACAATCTACAAAGTTGTGAAGCCGAAAGTGCGTGATGAATAAAGTTATTGTCTCTCAAAAGAAAGAGTCGACTCTGAACCGCCCAAACGAGTCGTTAGTTATTCAAATCCCACTTCTGTGATGGCTACCTGTCACTGGATAACACATTTGCATAATGCCCAGCTATGTTCTAGGTTGTTCACCCGCGAACAACTTGACCCACTCTCAAACACTAGCTTTTTCATGTGGTTAACATCATGTCGAGAAGACACTGTGTCCTATGCTGTGAGAGTACATTTGTTTAATTTTCACTTCCGAATGATGAGGCTGCGAAGAATCAGTGGTTAAAATTCATTTTTTTCAACGATACCACAGCAGTAAAACTACAATCCCAATCTTTTGGTGTGTTCCCATCATTTTAGTGACGACTGCTTCTCAAATCTCTGGGAGTTCAATGTGGGATTCGTAAAACGCTTGCTCTTGAAAGATGGGTCAGTACTCAGTTTATTTGGACCAGCTTGCTCCTCAGAATCACAACCTGCAAGTATGATTAATTATTGATGTATATATTTTCTACCAGGTGTTCATCTCAATGTACGTACAAACCCGATTCCAAAAAAGTTGGGGACACTGTACAAATTGTGAATAAAAAAAAAGGAGTGCAATTTACAAATCTCATAAACTTATATTTTATTCACAATAGAATATAGATAACATATCAAATGTTGAAAGTGAGACATTTTGAAATGTCATGCCAAATATTGGCACATCTTGGATTTCATGAGAGCTACACATTCCAAAAAAGTTGGGACAGGTAGCAATAAGAGGCGGAAAAGTTAAATGTACATATAAGGAACAGCTGGAGGACGTCTGGGGACTGAGGAGACAAGTTGCTCAAGTTTAGGAATAGGAATGTTGTCCCATTCTTGTCTAATACAGGCTTCTAGTTGCTCAGCTGTCTTAGGTCTTCTTTGTTGCATCTTCCTCTTTATGATGCGCCACATGTTGAAAGATCTGGACTGCAGGCTGACCATTTCAGTACCCGGATCCTTCTTCTACGCAGCCATGATGTTGTAATTGATGCAGTATGTGGTCTGGCATTGTCATGTTGGAAAATGCAATGTCTTCCCTGAAAGAGACGACGTCTGGATGGGAGCATATGTTGTTCTAGAACTTGGATATACCTTTCAGCATTGATGGTGCCTTTCCAGATGTGTAAGCTGCCCATGCCACACGCACTCATGCAACCCCATACCATCAGAGATGCAGGCTTCTGAACTGAGCCCTGATAACAACTTGGGTTGTCTTTGTCCTCTTTAGTCCGGATGACATGGTGTCCCAGTTTTCCAAAAAGAACTTCAAATTTGGATTCGTCTGACCACAGAACAGTTTTCCACTTTGCCACAGTCCATTTTAAATGAGCCTTGGCCCAGAGAAAATGCCTGCGCTTCTGGATCATATTTAGATATGACTTCTTTTTTGACCTATAGAGTTTCACCGACAATGTTTTCTGGAATTATTCCTGAGCCCATGTTGTGATTTCCATTACAGTAGCATTCCTGTATGTGATGCAGTGCCGTCTAAGGGCCCGAAGATCACGGGCATCCAGTATGGTTTTCGGCCTTGACCCTTACAAGACAGAGATTGTTCCAGATTCTCTGAATCTTTGGATGATATTATTCACTGTAGATGATGATAACTTCAAACTCTTTGCAATTTTTCTCTGAGAAACTCCTTTCTGATATTGCTCCACTATTTTTGGCCGCAGCATTGGGGGAATCGGTGGTCCTCTGCCCATCTTGACTTCTGAGAGACACTGCCACTCTGAGAGGCTCTTTTTATACCCACTCATGTTGCCAATTGACCTAATAAGTTGCAAATTGGTCCTCCAGCTGTTCCTTATATGTACATTTAACTTTTCCGGCCTCTTATTGCTACCTGTCCCAACTTTTTTGGAATGTGTAGCTCTCATGAAATCCAAAATGAGCCAATATTTGGCATGACATTTCAAAATGTCTCACTTTCAACATTTCAACAAATCGACGCCATCGTTACTGTCTTTACTGTGTGTACAATCGCTGAGTTTTAGGAAGCCTCTAAAGCTGAAATTCAGTTATGCTGGGTACACAACTACAAATAGATAATCGGGCGACTTTGGGATGATTTCTCCCCTTCCGACAAACCTAGGTAAAGTCCTGATTATCCTAATGGTTCTACAGATTATTTTATCAAATTTTCCTGTGGTGTGAGGTGTGTAAAGAGTGACTGAATCTGCTTGGAAGAACGTTGGAACCGACACAAATATTAAACATGTTAATATTCAACACGTTCAATATTAACTATCTGAAATTCAGATAGTAAAGACTATCTGAAGTTGTGTGTTGGGAATCCAGAGGACAAATGTGTGCACGCTCTGGAGATTATTCGTGAAAAGAAACAGTACCCAATCAGAAAGCAAGCTGGCAGAAGACTCACCTCCAGCTGTAATGTGAAGAACATGTTCACTCGGTGCATGTTACAGTACGTTAACATGCGCTGCAAGCGGTAAACCAATCATAACAAAATGGGCCATCTGGCCAATCAGATTAGAGTATCTTCGCAGAAAGGAGGGATTTAAAGACTGAATCACCAGACGAGTCGTTTGAGAATCACTGAAAAATGTGATGTGCAATGTATATTATGAGAAAATGACAAAAGTGTTTTTTGACCTTTGATACATGTAAACCTATTGCAGGAGACCTCCAAAACAAAATTAAGAACTGAAGTGAAGGGTCTCTAATAATGCAACATTTAAGGAATAACAGAGCAGTGTGTAGCAATAAATATTTGAATGTCTTGCTGTAAAAAAAATACACCATTTACTGTATATCTCCACAAGATGGCACACGTGCTGCACTGAACAAACTTTTTGCTATAGTGATGTATAAATTGTTTCTTTTAATAGATAGAGTGTTATATGATTCTGTACATTATGTAAATATAGATTTATACTAAAGTGCACTATACCCAATTTGCACATATCTGTACATACATGATCAGTCTGATGTTTTAAAAAGAGGCCTGAATCTACTTACGGAACAACAATCTCTTCCTTCTTCCCACATTTGGCACAAAGTTCCAACTTTAGTGCACATGGCTTACATATGATATGATAGGCATCCTTTACGGTTTTCTGAAGACACTTCACACTAAAAAACACAATTTTCAGAAGAGGTTAACTGTGGAAGAGTGTATTTGCCTGTGATCCGTTACTATGCAGTAAATCCTCGCTCATCTCACCATTTTCGTAGCTGTGTAAGGGGCTTGTATTTGTTGTACTTGACTTTCCACTCTAGCACACCTTTGCAGTGCTGGCAAAGACCATCATGAACCTTTGTTTTAGCTTTCTGGAAACATAAATGAAGAATGCAAATTCAAACAAATAACACGCATCGATATTCTGGAATCTGGAATTATATAAACGTTAAACAATACACTATGTTTATTCTAGCACGCGCTTACCTTAACTTGTGCGGTAGCACCGTACTTGTCATTTTTGAAGGCAATTGCATTCTGGTGTTTTTGGCCTCGCGAGCGAGAAATATTTCCCTTTTGAGAGCTCATTTTAACGCTAAAACATATGTAATATATTAACAGTGGCAGTTTAAAACGTCTAAACAAGAAACCGCGTGGCTTCCCACGTTTTAGAGTGTCTATTGACGCAATGCGAAAATAGCGGAAGTAAATAGCAACTGGTTAATGCTATTCGACTTCAAACCGTAACGAAAGATTGCTGACTGCACAAAGCACAGCGAACGTTATTTTTATTTTTTTTTAGCTCTAATATTTAATTCTCAACAAATGTATAATTATCTAGAGTTATGCATCAACAATGTTAAAATCATTAATCAACATTATTGTGTTTTCGACATCATCCGTGTGCAGAGAGTCAGTGTGCAGTGATTGGTCGAGCATATCTATCCATTAATCTGATTGGCCAATAGAGCGTTCAACGTTGACGTTGATATCCGGCATTCCGCAAGAAAATCAGAAGAAAGCCAGCGTTTAGGCACGCGTTGGTGAGAGATGAGATCACTCGCACCGGACGGATTAGATTAGAAATGCTGGTCCAGTAGTTAACTTCACGCCTGTATTAACACACTCAGCCTTTTATTTCGTTTGATTATTAAACAGTGAACACATGTTGACAAGATCGTACGGACCAGAAGCAGGTTTTGATGGACTCTTGATCTGGCTGAGTGGACGGAGTGATCTGTTAAAGGGAATCTCATGTTATTTGACTCATCTGATACAGTGACTTCACCAAATCAAAGCGTTTCTGTCCCCACCAACGTTTCCAACTTCTAGACCTTCTGGCACAGGTAATTAGCTGACCGAGCTAATAGCTCGTTTTAGCCTTTTCAATTAAGCTGTTACACTCGTTAAATAATATTAATAGGTTCACTAAGATTGTTTCAGTTAGCAAACACTTTTGATTCAATTGAGGTCAGTGTCATTGTTACTGATACCTTCTTAATATAATCTTGTAATATCTATGGTATTGTGATATGGAATACTTAAGTCTTAAATAGATATCTAGTATAAAGAACAAGTCATATAATATCATGTAATATTTATTTGAAAAATAAATTAATTAATTAATAATAAATAAATAAATAAATATACGAGTCAGGTTCTTCTTGTATTAAGAATCATTTTCCCCTTCTGACCTTTAGTAATAATTAGATGAGATGTGATATGTAATATTGATAATTGTAGCTTTTGCTTGCTCTTCAATGTGATGAAGTCCAAATGCCCCAAACAAGATGGTTTCCTGCTTAATGAAACTGAGGGTGGGGATTATCATGGGTCAGATCTGGGTCTGATTCACTCTG
This sequence comes from Paracanthobrama guichenoti, assembly GCA_018749465.1. Taxonomy (NCBI): domain Eukaryota; kingdom Metazoa; phylum Chordata; class Actinopteri; order Cypriniformes; family Gobionidae; genus Paracanthobrama; species Paracanthobrama guichenoti. The sequence continues at coordinate 15,288,904 of CM031947.1, forward strand.
TCCCCCCCCCCCCCTCCTTTGTTCTTTTGGTACTAAATTAATGTGGCCACCTACTTGGAGTTCATAATAAGGTGGTAAAGTGCTTTCAAGGAAATTCTAGACACATTTTTGGAATATTATGAAGCAGTGATGTGAATTACTGATGGTATGTTTCCCAGATTTTTGAAACATTGGATATCTCAAAGAAGCCTAGCCTAGAAACCAAAAATGAGGGTGTTTTTCAGCTGTCATGACCTATAGCTGAAGTGATCTGATGTCAAAAGCTCACACATCACACATGTCAAAGCTAACCACAGGGTGAAGTCCTGAGAGTCATTAATAATGACATCAAATTAGCACTAAGATAGAAAATATCTGCAGAACTGGGGTGAATATTGAACAATTTTGTTAATGAAATCTGTTTAGTTTCACCCCAGATACTGTTCATTTTTGTTTTTTTTCCTAACAGAGTGGCCTTTTAAGATAGTTAGTTTAAAATACAGGGAATAAATAATTATTGGCTCACATTCACAACATTACTGTCTAGTTCAGTTGAGATTTAAAGAGGTCTGCATTAGGGGTGTAACAATATATTGTGTCACAATATATCGCAAATTACAAAAATGCAACCATATGTATCGTGGATAGTGACACTTTTGCGTATAGTTCAGCCAAATGACATGAGAAAAATTCAAGTTTACAGAGTTTTAGTGTCAGTACTACATTAAACTACTATATAAAATGTTTAATATAATGTAATAATGCAATGGTGGAATATTTGTGGGTCCTGATAATGCCAAATGACTTTTGTTACCAGTAAAAAGTGGCCTACATTTATTTTAAATATATCTATTTAGTAACAGAGTAAGCATATTCGTCTAAAAACCTTCAGAATCATGAATATATTTATTTTGGTCTCACTATTGTCCTATTGTTCAAGCCTATTCATTTCAACCCCCATTGTAAATACCAAATTTAGCATTTTAATCAACAGTCCCTTTTACCACATGTCTTGGAGCATCACAATTATATTGTATCGTGAGTTCAGTATCGTGATATGTATCGAATTGTGAAATTAGAGTATTGTTACACCCATAGTAGGGCTGTCAAAAGATTCATCCAAAATAAAAGTTTGTTTACATAATATATGTGTGTGTACTGTGTATATGTTTAAAAACACACATAATTATACATGTACATAATTATACACCGCACATATTATGTAACCACTAACTTTTATTTTTGTTGCAATTAATCGTTTGACAGCACTAATACATTGCTTGTATATGGTGTGTCTGCATAAGATGACAAAGGCAATGTATGTAATTGTTGTTGTTTTTTTTACGTCAATGTCACTTTACTATGCATATTATGCTCTTGATGCTTCACCTTTAAAAGTGTAGTTCACCCAAAAATGTAACTGTTTTCATTTTAACCTTTTTATTTTCAAAGCTACATGATTCATTATTCTGTGGAACATAAAAGAAGATATTTAAAAACGGTTTGTACTTAAAATTAATGTCAGTCGAGTTCAAAACAACATCGCACCCATTTTACTTTCATTTTATGAACAAAAAAAGTTTTAGAGTTTCAGAAGAGTTTGTTCAAAATATCATCTTTTGTGTTCCTCAGAGGAAAGTCATACAGGTTTAAAACAACATGGGGTTGACAATTTTCGTTTTAGTGAACTATCCTGTTAAGACGCTTATTGTTCTTTCTGTTTCCATCCCACTTATTTTCCAATCTGCTGTAGTGTTCTTCTCAAGTGAAAGATGAATCATCTGTCATTGAGTGAGCTGTGTTGCCTTTTCTGCTGTCCACCATGCCCGAGCAGAATAGCCTCCAAGCTGGCCTTCCTTCCTCCGGAGCCCACTTACACCCTCATGTGCGACGAGAGCGGCAGCCGCTGGACCCTCCACCTTTCTGAGCGTGCAGATTGGCAGTACTCTGCCCGGGAGAAGGACGCCATTGAGTGTTTCATGACCCGGACATCTAGGGGCAACCGAATCGCCTGTATGTTTGTGCGATGTTCTCCCAACGCTCGCTACACCTTGTTGTTTTCCCATGGTAATGCTGTAGACTTGGGTCAGATGAGTAGTTTCTACATCGGCTTGGGCTCCCGCATCAACTGTAACGTGTTCTCCTATGACTACTCGGGTTATGGGGCAAGCTCAGGGAAGCCTTCAGAGAAGAATTTGTATGCTGATGTGGACGCTGCCTGGCATGCACTACGAACAAGGTGAGAGTACACATGAAAGCCACTTCATTCTGATAGTTGTTTGAGGCTGTTCACAAAGAGACTGTTTCTGTTGTGGCCAACAGTAGTGTTTGTCAGGTTTGCTTTTTGTTTTTCTCTTACATTACATTTCCCCATCTGAAGTTACACTGGCCTCTTACCACACTTCCTGAGTAGAGTGACAACGTGAACACGCTCTACCTCCTTTAGTCCCAGGTACTACCAAAAGTCCAGTGTTTTGTAACCCTAAAGAGCATGATGGATTGTAGAGCGATAGTCCATTTAGAGCCTTATAGGTCAGTTGCAATACTTTGTAATCGATACGGAACATAATAGGAATCAATTACAATGTTTTGCTTTTATCAGTGTAGAGATGATAAAATTGGGGTTATATGATAATATTTTCTTGGCCTGGTAAGAACTCTTGCAGCTGCATTTTGGAATAACTGTAGTTTGTTTGAGGATGCAGGACAACCGCCTAGTAATGCATTACAGTAATGCAGTCTAGAGCCATGAATGCATGAGCTAGCTTTCCAACATCAGAAACAGCAGTGTTTCTGAGGTGGAAAAAAGGCTGTTTTTGTTTAACTGTAGATGAAGTAACAGTATATCCTTCCAAAATGCAAAATATATTATATTTAATATTGCCTTTACCCCTTGGATCCCATCCCCTATCTGCGTGTCCTGTGCCTTTTTAAATCCTTTGGAGTCCTTCGCGCTGGACTCATAATGTTAAGAGTCTTGTTTTTGTTCAAACAACAAAGATTATTTAGATTTTTTTTAAGAGTGTAGCAAAGGAAAGTTTAATTTCCTCGTAGATAGCTGAATCACACTAACTCTCAGCAGCTAGGTATGAGACACTGTAGACATAGAGAATCTCAAGGCCATTCACTGTATCATGTGCCCCAAATTCTTATCCGTCTTTGTGTATGCGTATCATCTGCGGTTACTGGTCATGAGAACTTAGTTCTGTTAATTGCTTGTACTTCGATGTAGCAAGATGTTGCAGTTTCGTCATTCACGAAAGGGGGAGAATAACATACAAAGTGGCTTTGTGTTCGTGACCACAATAATGTTTTGGGTATGTGTGTATAACAGCCATGTGCTGCGTCTGTATATGCGTGCATGCATGCATGCGGTGTCAGAAAGCACAGCTGATGCTCTTGAACACAGTCCACGCTGTTTGACAATTCATATCCCTGAGGGTTAAGTCATACCACATGAAGCAGTCCCACGCAGTTCTTCTGGTCACTTTTAATGTTTCCACGCGTTGCCATATCAGCCACTGAAGATGCATCAGGCTGTCCCACACAAGGACATGATTCAAATCGAAGTTCAGATAAACCAGTCTGACTACCACTCTGAAGAATTTAACTTGACTGTTTTCCGTTGTGATCCTTTGTGTGTTTGTTTGTGTAAGGTGTTTTGTTTGTTTTGAGAGAGGAGTAAGTAGGCCGGCCCATCCAAATGGGTTTTTCTTTTTCTTTATTCATAGAAACACATTTTTCGTCCTTTTCAAGCAAAAGCTTGGTAGGCCGCCATTGTATGCAGTTCTTTCCTCACCATTTCTGGAAGATAATTGGCATTTTGATCTCATTTTGTGAGAGATGGCCAGTATTGCCTGTTTTTTTTATTGTTATTAAAATTGTGCTCGAGTAGACGATCTTAAAAATCCAGATTACAAAGTGTGGTTTTATGGTTAACTGAAATCATCACAGTGACACAGTCTACAGACATTTTAATTGGTATTCAGCTGTGGTGTGAGAGCCTTTAAAAAGGAAAAAAAGAGCATTTGTGTATGGAATCATTGGACTTTAAATGTTTTACTGCAGTATAGCGTTTGTACAAGAACACATTTGTGTTTTTTATTTTCAGGTTTTATTGAACATCGCTCAAATATAATTCTCTAAACAGCTAGCATAAAGAGCACCTGCCTTTTAGATGCCTCTGTTGAAAACATTTGCCTTGGAAATTCTCCATCTGATCTCAATAGACGAGAGTGCTTATCAGACCATGCTGATTGACTCGGCGAGGCGTGCAACAAATCCTTTTTTCTCGTCCCTTTGTTGAGTGGCCAGTGATATACAATTTCCAGTCACAAAAAAGCAGCTCTTACATCAGGTAACAAGATCAGTTTTGATTGTGTACCATATCCGTTTACTAAGTCTGTGTTTGAGTCCTGATCACTCTGTCTGGGTTTGTCAGACTGACTGTACATGATTCTGCTTATTACAAAGCTACTTATGAATAAATGGACATTACATGTGGATTTGACTTTTATCATGCAAGATGAAATTCATGAAACGAAACACTTAATATAAACTGTATAGTATAGAAAATCAGTTGGCACAAAGGTCAGTTATACAGTGGACATTACACAAATATTTGCACTTGGCTTATTATTATTATTATTATTATTATTATTATTATTTAAATCTAATTTTTTGGCCCCTTGACCCAGTAAATAATTTTTAGGGGGTGCATATCAATATAGAAATTCTGGCCGATGGAAAAAACAATAATTGTATACTATACTATACACAACAAACATGTTACATGTGCATAAAGCCACAATGAAATGGAAGTAGTGAGGTACATTTGAGTGAACTGATTGTCAAACAAGAAAAAATTATTAGACAAGAACTAGGTTCTATTTCTAGGTGTAAAAAATTAAATGTTCAATACAGATACATTTCCTAATCCCAATTCCCAAAGATTTCCCAATCAAGCTTGAAGTATAATGTTCATGTTTTGTGACAAGTTCAGTCCCAGCCACCGCTACAGGCAGCATGCTTGGCTGAACCACAGCCGAGTATCTTTATGAGTTTGTTTATAAAGTGTTATATTAGTGTAGGACAGCCACACCTTTCTGTCTGCTCAGCCAGGTGAGTCAGTGTTGAAACATCAGGTGGGGTTGACGCACGCACATGCACACTTGGCATTTACAAGAAGAGCGGATGGCACCCGGGAACTCCAGTGCTATATTTTGGCGCAGCCTGAATGACTCTACTTGGGCCAGGTTCATATCTAAGGGGTTGGTCCGGATAAGACCATCTGTTATCACAGCTAGCCATTGCAGCAAGCTAGTTTGTGTGCGTTTCATATACAGTGCATCCGGAAAGTATTCACAGTGCTTCACTTTTTCCACATTTTGTTATGTTACAGCCTTATTCCAAAATGGATTCAATTCATTATTTATTTTTTCCTCAATTCTACAAACAGTACCCTATAATGACATGAGAGAAGTTTGTTTGAAATCTTTGCAAATGTATTTAAAAAAAAAAAATCACATGTACATAAGTATTCACATCCTTTGCCATGACACTCAAAATTGAGCTCAGGTGCATCCTGTTTCCACTGATCATCCTTGATGTTTCTACAACTTGATTGGAGTCCACCTGTGGTAAATTCAGTTGATTGGACATGATTTGGAAAGGCACACACCTGTCAATAAAAGGTCCCACAGTTAACAGTGCATATCAGAGCACAAACCAAGCAATGAAGTTCAAGGAATTGTCTGTAGACCTCCGAGACAGTATTGTATCAAGGCATGGGAAGGGTACAGAAAAAATTCTGAAGGATTGACGGTCCCAATGAGCACAGTGGCCTTATTTGTAAATGGAAGATGTTTGGAACCAAGACTCTTCCTAGAGCTGGCTGCCCAGCCAAACTGAGTGGTCGAGGGAGAAGGGCCTTAGTCAGGGAGATGACCAAGAACCCGATAGTCACTCTGACAGAGCTCCAGCATTTCTCTGTGGAGAAAGGAGAACCTTCCAGAAGAACAACCATCTCTGAGGCACTCCACCAATCATGTCTGTATGGTAGAGTGGCCAGACGACAGAAAACAAAAGGTTGAGCTCTTTGGCATCAATGGTAAGCGTCATTTCTGGAAGAAACCAGACACCGCTCATCACCTGGCCAATACCATCCCTACAGTGAAGCATGGTGGTGGCAGCATCATGCTGTGGGGATGTTTTTCAGCGGCAGGAACTGGGAGACTAGTCAGGATCGAGGGAAAGATGAATGCAGCAATGTACAGAGACATCCTTTATGAAAGCCTGCAGAGCACTCTGGACCTCAGACTGGGGCGAAGGGATGTTGTCCTGTTGGAAGTTGAACCTAAGCACACTGCCAAGATAACAAAGGAGTGGCTATGGGACAACTCTGTGAATGTCCTTGAGTGGCCCAGCCAGAGTCCAGTCTTGAACCGATTGAATATCTCTGGAGATCTGAAAATGGCTTTGCACCGATGCTCCCCATCCAACCTGATGGAGCTTAAGAGGTCCTGCAAAGAATGGGAGAAACTGCCCAAAAATAGTTGTCAGTTGTCAAGCTTGCAGCATCAAAAAGACTTGTAGGCTGTAATTGGTGCCAAAGGTCCAAAGGCTGTGAAATACTTTTATTTTTATTTTTTTTTTATTTTTATAATTTTTAAAGATTTCTTTTCACATTGTCATCATGGGGTGTTGTTTGTAGAATTAAGGAAAACAATTATGAATATAATCCATTTTGGAATAGGTCTGTATCATAACAAAATGTGGAAAAAGTTAAGTGCTGTGAATACTTTCTGGATGCACTGTAGGTATCTGCAACCAGGCTTGGTGTATGTAAACTTCTACCAAACAGATCCATCTGGTTTCATCTTCAAAACTGTAAAACAGTGGTGATGTCTATTACCTTCCACGTTCAAGAGTCTGAGACTGTTCCGGTGGAAGGAAGCAAAGGAAATGGCTTTTGTCTGAGACAGAATTTCCTCCCTCAGAAGACGATGGCTGTGATGTCATAAAGGAAATGCCACGGCAACCAGCAGTAGCAGCTGTATTGAATGAGACCCCTGTGCCCCCCCCTTCCTCCTGAAGTGACATAATGACCATTGTGCCTGAGTGTTTTGGGCTTGGAGCTGAAAGGAGCTCACTCGAGAAGCCTGTGAGAATTTAGTATCAGTCTTTCATGGAGCACAGCTCCCTCTGAGAGGTGAAGGGGGAGGTGCCAGCAGCCAGTTCTTCAAGTCAAATATTGATTGGTTGCCTAGCAACTGATTCCCAGAGAGTCCTGGAGGGACAGGCCCGATTGCAGTCATGACAACATTTTCTACCCAGGAAGTAAAAAATAACTTCCTGATGGTGTCACACAGCAGGTTTTTGTATCCAAAAGTTAATCAGTGTATACTTGCTATCAGCCAGCTGCTATATTAACCTAATAAAGGTAGTCTGGTACGTTTATCTGAACAATTTATGATTTGTTGCCATGGAAACAAATAGTGCTGATTTAAATCTTATGTTTATAGCCAACATATTGAGCAGCTTGAAATTAAATGGGAGTACTTAATTTAGTGTTTGAGTACTCTAAATCATTAGGTCTGTGGTGAGGCCCTACCATCTTTTCCTAAAACTGAATAAATGAAAAGCCATTCCATAGTCCATCAGAGTTCTCCTGAATCTGAAAGCATGTGACCTTTTTTAAAGCCTGAATATGTACTTTAAAGGAATTGTTTGGTCATTAAAATGAGGTCATTATTTACTTAGTTCATCGTGAACATGCCTGTCAATCTCCAAAAAGATGATAAATAATAATAAAAAAAAACATTAATGCAATAATAAAAGTAGTCCAACTTCAATCTTCAAGTTAGTTGATGTTAATCACGATTATTTTGCTCAAACATTTGTAAATTGAACACTATTGCCATTTATGTGATTTTATGTATGGTTTTGGGGAGTGCTTTGTAATTTGCCTTCACATTAGATGTTTTATTTTATGAGAGGCAATTCAGTTGTAAATGCGACAAGCCACAGATTGCTCCACAAATCTAAATTCGACAGACAGCAAATAACGATGTGTGTGTGTGTGTGTGTGTGTGTGTGTGTGTGTGTATACACTCACCTAAAGGATTATTAAGAACACCCTTTTCGCCTTCAGAACTGCCTTAATTCTACGTGGCATTGAGGTGCTGAAAGCATTCTTTAGAAATGTTGGCCCATATTGATAGGATAGCATCTTGCAGTTGATGGAGATTTGTGGGATGCACATCCAGAGCACGAAGCTCCCGTTCCACCACATCCCAAAGATGCTCTATTGGGTTGAGATCTGGTGACTGTGGGGGCCATTTTAGTACAGTGAACTCATTGTCATGTTCAAGAAACCAATTTGAAATGATTCGAGCTTTGTGACATGGTGCATTATCCTGCTGGAAGTAGCCATCAGAGAATGGGTACATGGTGGTCATAAAGGGATGGACATGGTCAGAAACAATGCTCAGGTAGGCCGTGGCATTTAAACAATGCCCAATTGGCACTAAGGGGCCTAAAGTGTGCCAAGAAAACATCCCCCACACCATTACACCACCACCACCACCAACCTGCACAGTGGTAACAAGGCATGATGGATACATGTTCTCATTCTGTTTACGCCAAATTCTGACTCTACCATCTGAATGTCTCAACAGAAATCGAGACTCATCAGACCAGGGAACATTTTTCCAGTCTTTTTTTCAGAGCTTGTGCAAATTGTAGCCTCTTTTTCCATCAACAAGGCATTTTCACCCACAGGACTGCCGCATACTGGATGTTTTTCCCTTTTCACACCATTCTTTGTAAACCCTAGAAATGGTTGTGTGTGTGAAAATCCCAGTAACTGAGCAGATTGTGAAATACTCAGACCGGCCCGTCTGGCACTAACAACCATGCCACGCTCAAAATTGCTTAAATCACCTTTCTTTCCCATTCTGACATTCAGTTTGGAGTTCAGGAGATTGTCTTGACCAGGACCACACCCCTAAATGCATTGAAGCAACTGCCATGTGATTGGTTGATTTAGATAATTGCATTAATGAGAAATTGAACAGGTGTTCCTAATAATCCTGTGTGTGTGTGTGTGTGTGTGTGTGTGTGTGTGTGTGTGTGTGTGTGTGTATTTATTTATTTTTATTTTTTTTATTTCTTTTAGCCGTTTTCATCTTGAAAAGACTAAACACTGCAAACAGACGACAATTATGTAGTTTTTTACAGCTTTACATGTATGTAAACTGGTAAAACCTTCTATCGAAAGCTAAAACGTGAAAAAGTGAAATTCCTAGTATACCAATAATTAATTTTTACTTTTTGTAGCACTGATGTTCCGCATTTATTCATCAACCATGTTCGCAAACAGTATGGTAAAGAATCATGTTTGGATTTATTACAGGTTGTCACAGAGAAGGTTCGCTCGCAGATTTAGTAGCAGCAAATCGCACACGGGGCCTTGCGAAGGAACACAGACTGGCTGTATGACTTCCCGCAGAATTTCATGTGTCCTTTTAAGAGAAAAGCCACAATTGGGGGATTTATTCTCTCAGCCCTAATACAAGTTGTACAATAGGTTTGTAAGACGAACAGTCTGAATGCAAGTCACTATGCAGTGATAGTCTAACGTTCCTCCGAAGCTCACATCTAGCCTTGGCTGAGTCTTTTCCACACACAAAGCTATTTTATTCTATTTTTATATTATTTTACTTTAAACTTGACAGACTTGTTCATTGGAAAAGAATATAAGCAAATGGGTTTGAAACCACATGATGATGAATAAAAAATTACCAAATTTTTTATTTTTGGACAAACTGTTCCTTAAAGAATGTTCTTTTTGAAAATGACTTTGTAGAGTCTATCCCTTCACCTTTCGCTCATTCTTGAATCCATTCTGCCTCTCTCCAAAACACATTCCACTTTCTCACATGATCACACAGAGTAATGTAGAATCATGTGATTTTTTTTGTCCCTGAGAAACTTGATGAGTGCATTGGTCTCATCGGCCCATTGTATAATCTGAAGATTGAGTTTGAGGTGGCATGATTGTATAGGTAACTAAATGGAGGAATTGTAATTCATGATGATACATGTTAGGTCCACTTGTGATCAGACACAAATATTTATTTTGGTCATACAATGACAATTTTCAGTTTCAACTTCAAACCAGTTCTATCACTTTTTGTTTGCCACCAAGACAGCAGTCAAGCATCGCTAGAGCACTGAAAGCAATATTTGCAGTGCATTACAATACAGTAATTGCACACAGTACAGTGTACACAATATAAGTCGTTGATAGGCGTTACTATACTCTTATTGTATGTCCTACTTTTGGAGTAATTTCTGTTTACATCTCAGCTCCATGATCTTTTCACCCAGACCTCGCTCTCTGTGGTACAGCAGTCAGCTGACTAAGTGATCATGCGCTTGATAATATGGCATGGAATGTGGAAACCCCGCCCGCTAGGATAACCAACCTATACACCATCCTCTCCATAGTAGAAATGTTTTGATGGTCACATTGTCATTTGCTGATTTAAGTACAAATGTTCCTTCTAGCTTCACTGAACAAGAAAAATGAAACTGAGATGCTTGGATTCTTGAATCTCACTGGATTCCCTGAAAGCGTCTGTGCTCCATGGCTTTTTACTGTAGACCGTAATCAATTAATTGATCACTTTCATGCAATGACTGTTGTCATCAAGTTCACGGTTCCTTTCCGTTGCTCAGCATAGTAAATGCATAAATGCATATTTTATTGATTTGTGTGTATGCATGTGTTTTATGTGTGTGTATTTCTCTATCTATCGATGTAACATACTGCTCCGAGACTCAAAGGTTGAGGATCCAAGCGCAGTATTTATTCAGAAGGTGATCCACAATCATAGTCAAAAACAGGCAAACAAGGCAGGAGAGACAGGCAAAAGGGTAATCCACAGAACAGGCAAGTAATCCAAGACCAAGAAACCAGGGAGAATGCTCAGAAATGCAGTATTACACTTAACAAGACTTCGCAGTTAATGACAGAGTGAACATGGTTTACATAGGCTGAGGTAATGAGGGAAATGAGACACAGGTGTAAACACTGAGTGCTGATGAGTCCGGGCAAAGGACTATGGGTAATGTAGTCTTTGATGGAGTGACAGTCTGGGATGGAGAGCCCTCTGGTGGTAATCAGGGGCACTCTCACTGGTGAATTGCGATCAATTGATAAAAAAAAAAAAACTAATCACTTTTTTTTTTTTTCTGTAACTGATTGTGATTAAAAACATTGGAGTTTTTAATATTTTTATATTGTAATAATTTCACAGTTACTCTCCAAATGAATTAGAAACAACTTAAAAATATTTGTTGTAATGACATTTTTATGAATGAAGGCCAGTGTCATTGATACTAATACTGCTACTGATGTCTCGTTGAAATAGATTTCTTTAAACATTAATATAGACATTCAACACTACAGTATAATATCAATTTCAACATTTTATTAGGCTTTTAAAAAACAACTTTACTATATCGACCAGAATTTTAATATCAGTGCATAATAAAAACTGTAAAATTTTACATTACATTAAGATTAGTTGGCTATATTATTTGACACAAACTAACATTTTAAAAATATTTTTATTAAAATTACCTTAATCTTAATCTTACAAATACATTATTAAAATCAAATGTTATATCTGTTAATATTATTTAATGGACCTAAGATTAAAATATACTGTAACAAATTAATTAATAGGACCTTCTTGTATAGTGTGTTTACCAAAAATCTTGTATGCTTTGCTTAAAGGGAAAAAGAAAAAGAAAATTGTCTTATGTTCAATCACTTGATGAGATGTAATGCAATAGAGACTGTTGACTGCAAGCAGCTTGACTTGCAGGAATGGATTGATTTTAATGACTCCTTGTTCTAGTATCTGCTCTTAAATTTTGGCTCACGCCTAATCGCCTATACCTTTTTGTAAAAGTAATAACACTTAAGTTGGGCATGTCAGTTGAGGTTATGTAATGATTATGAACCGAAAGATTCGGTCATTCAAGCTAATCACAAAACACCAAGGGTGCTTCCCAGTTTGTCTGGTTCTGAAAGTAGTTTAAATAACCTGTACTCTTGATTCATGATAATTGTGTTCTGATCTCAGCATCATCGGAGTGTAGGTGTGTATGTGTGTATGTGTGTCTGTGCATGAACTCATCATTTGAATGTCATGTTCTAGGTACGGGATCAGGCCAGAGAATGTGATCATTTATGGCCAGAGCATCGGTACAGTCCCTTCGGTGGATCTGGCCTCTCGATACGAGAGCGCTGCCGTCGTCCTCCACTCCCCTCTGACCTCAGGCATGCGAGTGGCTTTTCCGGACACAAAGAAGACGTACTGCTTTGATGCATTCCCCAAGTGAGTCTGCCTCTTTCACCTTAGACTCACCCACTTTTCCTAATTGTTCCACCACATTTTTCCTCTCATTTGTCCTGCGTCTCATACCAGTTAGACACATACTGTTCATGCACTGTTCGTGCTTTGCTTTGAGCAGCCATGTTGTGAACAAGGCATCTGGTTGGTTCATCTGTTTTCTGCACTTTAACCGTTACTGTTATTGTGTGCCCTCTAGTGACGCATATCTTCTAACAAGTCGTTCCGTGTGTGTGCATTTTTAATCGATGTTAATGTATAACATTATATTTTCATGCTTCATTTAAAATGTATTTAAATATTATAAATAAAATTAAATGTATATTCTTTAAACATTTACTACAATTCAAAGGTTTTGGGTCAGTAAGATTTTTTAAAGAATTAATTTGATTCTGCAAGGACACATTAAATGGATCAGAAATGACTTTTCGTGGTTACCACAAAAATATTAAGAAGCTTAAGTTTTCAACTTTGATAAGAATTCGTTTTTTGAGCACCAAATCATCTATTAGGATGATTTCTGAAGGATCATGTGACACTGAAGACTGGAGGAAAGACTGCTAAATATTTAGCTTTGCCATCACAGAAATCAATTACCTAAAACGTATTTTAAAATATAAAAGTTTTAGAATATTTTTAAAGATATGTTAAAATAGAAAAGATATTAAAATAATTTTACTGTATTTTTGATCAAATGAATGCAACCTTGATCTTGCCAACCTCAAACTTTTAAACGGTAGTACATCTGATTATCTAAGTGAGACCCACTTTTACAAATAATTATTAAAATTTTAGAATTATAAAACATTTTTACTAATGCATATTGATCAACCAGTAAAGTCTAAAAATCCAAATCCAATTTTTGTGTACATTCAATTGGATTCTACGGTGATGCATTGCTGCCACTTACATATTACTTTTTCCACTCAATTATGTCGTAATAATGAGATGTCGTTTTAACGACAACTTTTCTAGTAATAACGAGATGGTATGTGTCGTTAAAACAACATATTTTCTCCTAATAAGGACATGTGTTGTATAGTGATGTGTACAAAATATGCCTTTATGCACATTAGAGAATTTATATAGCCTAGGTACCTTTGTCACATTTCCATGTTTGAAAAGCAGAAGCAAGCTCAGCGTAAAATAGGCTGTCTTCCGCTGCCTGTGTCAGTGCCCATAGCACGAAATTGTTGCAATTTATTGATGTAGCTTAGTTCATAACTACGGTCGGTGACACATTGCTGACACATACATATTATTTTTTCCGCTCAATTATGTCGTAATAACGAAGTTGTTGTTTTAACAACATCTTTTCTTGTAATAACGAGATCTTATGTCGTTAAAAGAACATATTTTCTCCTAATAAAGACCATGTGTTGTATAGTGATGTGTACAAAATATGCCTTTATCCACGTTAGAGAATTTATAGGCTATGTGCCTTTGTCACACTGAGTCATACCGGAGTATGCGCTGGGTACGACTTAAGTTGTTGAGAGAAATAAACCCAGGTAAATCGCACTGGTGTTTCAGTCGCATTTTATTAAAAATACTGGTAAAAACTAAATGTTTACAAACACTATCAACATGTAGCTGTTTTAGGCTGTTTCCACAACAAATCCTGTAAATGTATGAAATTCATAATAAGAATGAAAAATATAGGCCTAAATGTAAAACAAACATACATTATGCCATTCATTAGCCTTCAAACTATATTTATTTTAAAGCCTAAACGAATTAAACCAGAGTTGCTCCTCTCTCATTCTGCACAAATCCAGATATTTCTATATTCGCACTTGGATGCTGAACTATTTATTATGGTAACAATGCTTTGTATGACTCGTTTCCCAGTCTAAAACAACATTCACATGAGCAAAAAAAACCTGTTTGGAATAACACCACTACACTGTAGAGCGGTAGTCACGATTGTATACAACAGACAGTATAAATTGAGCCAAATAACTTTTTCTATTTGGTTTGGTTCTGTTTAGTTTGAATGGACTGTTTGGATTTTTCCCTTAGGCCTATAGCAGCATAACAAATCAATATAGCCAAGGCCTACTCCGTCATTTATGGTAGCTTGTCTATATAGCTACGTGTTGTAGCATATTTGAGTTTATTTATTATAAGTTGTGTATTTATTATTATTATTATTATTATTATTATTATTATTATTATGCCAAAATTATTTGAATTTTGTTTTGTAGAAAGTATTTCTATAAAGTGAGTTTCGTTTTGTATAAATTGTATTTTAATTTTGATCAATGTTTCATCAACTAATTGCCTGTATATTTAATAAATAAGAAGCAAACCAAGAACGTCGGGAATGGAGTTACGTGCGTAATGAAACCACTGGCCTGTTTCCGCGGCCTTTGAGTAAGGCTGAAACTATAGCGTCTTTCTGTTTTTTTTATATATTTCTTGAATATGTCTCAATTACAGGCCTATAGATAGTTATGATATTTGTAGCTGCATTATTAGGTTAAAGTTACACCATAGGCTAATCATGAGCGGTCCATGGCCCCAAAAAGTTTGTGAAATTTAGATTTAGATGATGGCTATCTGTTATGAACTGTAGGCTACATCAATCAATAAATTGCAACAATTTCGTGCTATGGGCACTGACACAGGCAGCGGAAGACAGCCTATTTTACGCTGAGCTTGCTTCTGCTTTTCAAACATGGAAGTGTGATAAAGGCACATAGGCTAGACTATAAATTCTCTAATGTGGATAAAGGCATATTTTGTACAACACATTTCCTTATTAGGAGAAAATGTTGTTTTAACAAGGAAAAATATGTCGATTTAACAACATATCTCGTTATTACGACATAATTGAGCAATGCATCACCAATGCATCACCATAGGAATCCAATCAGATTTAGCAAGTGTGAAAAGCAAAAAATCACATGTAATGCGATTTACAAATCCATTCTGAGCTACATAAATCTGTGGTTTAAAATCTTATTCAAATCGCATTTCTGGAAATCCGTTTTAGTCTGACCGCTTTAATTGGATTTCATGTTTTGTCACTTTCTCACACCACAAAAAAAGTAAGCATGTCAGACGTTGTTATAGGAAACGTGCTGAAAGTCACTGCAGAAACAAGGCTGTGTTGTTGAAAAGTGCCGGGCGAGCAGAAAATTACAATTTAATGTAGACCTGTTGAATTTTGTTTATAAATATTTTGTTGTAAATAAGAACTTGTGTTGCAAACCACTCCATGTTGTTTTTGGCGTATGCCTACCAACGCAATGTCATTGGCATAAATTCTGGAAAATGAAAGGGCACCTTGCGATACACGGTGTGGACAGTAAATAACTTTAATCTGATTCAAATCAGATATGCAAATAATGAGGTTTGTACTGGCAGTGTGAACAAATTTTAGCTAGATACTTGTGAAGGTGTGTATGTGTGTATATATGTATATAAATAAATAAATAAGAATTTTTTTTATTTTTTTATTTTTTTTTTTTTTTTTTTTTTTTTTAGAAAGACAAAGAATGTGCATTTAGGGTAATGGGTTGTTTTTTATTTTATCTTTTAAAGGCAAGCAGTGTTCTTTAGACCTCCAAAGAAGCACTTTCATACCTCAATTGCATATTTTACAATTGCCTTTTTGTACAAAGCACATGATGATGATGATGATGATTTAAACTACACTCTACTGCAGAACACTCTTCTCATGTGTTGTGTGTTGTTTTTTTTGGTTTTTTTAGCATTGACAAAATCTGTAAAGTCACCTCTCCGGTGCTGGTGATCCACGGTACGGAGGACGAGGTGATTGATTTTTCCCATGGGCTGGCCCTCTACGAGCGCTGCCAGCGACCCTTGGAGCCGCTCTGGGTGGAGGGTGCGGGACACAATGATGTAGAGCTGTATGGACAGTACCTGGAGCGCTTGAAACAGTTTGTGGCTCATGAACTTGTAAATTTATAAATGGACCTCAAGATCAGTGCTCACCTTGATGAACATACCCCTGGTGCCCAACTGGCAACTGTGAACTGTACTGGGTTTTTTTTTTTTTTTTCTCACCTCACCTCACCTCACCTCTATTCTTATTCTACTTGAGTTGCACTTCTCCACGCTATATAGAAAATGGGGAGCAGTGTCCTTGCTGCCTTTCTTAGGGGTGTGTTTGTGTAACTGTACTTCTACAGGTGTGAGCGAGGGGTCTGATGTTTTGGTGACATGACTTCAGTGTCTTGATACCATGTACTAAAGAATAAAACCCATTCCATTTAAGTCAAGTTTTTGTTTTGTTGTATGCATGTTATAATATCATGTAATGGAGTACTGTACAAACGCAACATTCTGACACAAACAATTACCATACAGGTGATGCCAAATACTCAGTATATGAAACTTTGATACATTACTTTGTATGTACATTTCTGCTTAAATACAATGTGTACAGTTCTACATGTCCCCACACTTGTCTGTTTTACTTGTCCTAGACCTTGAAAACGATGCTGGACAATATGGCAGTAATATCTGTTTTAACTGTCAAATGAATAAATAGACTTTTCAAATAATGAAACCCTTAATAATTGTGGCTTGCAATAGTAAACACACATTCTGCTCAAACAGTACATATGCTAATATGCTTGTTGATATTAGTAACAGTCAGTTTGTTTTGCACTTTAAAAAAAAAAAAAAAATAATCATTTTGATTACACATATTCTAAACTTAACACTTGATTCTGTTTGGAATCATTGCTTTGTCTTTTATTCAAATGTAATTTATACTGTCTTGTCTCAAATGAAACCCATATAAAGAAATGCACACAACTTTTTTGTTGTTATTGCTTTGGGCCATGATAAGGCTGTTACTCTGGACCGTTGATCAGATCTTCTCTAATGTAAAAGCGGACTGTCAACCTGTTCCACATCTTGATTTGGATGGTGTTTTTTTTAATTTCCTGAGTAACTGTATTATGAAACTGGTAATAAAGCTGTTATTACACATGTAAATTGATTTATTATTATATTACATATGGCACAGAATAGTTTTTATCTGGTCAGACTGAAGCACAAACTGACGTGCTTGTGCTTCAATCTTTCCAGACATGTTTTTCTGTTTTTATAAACACCCATTGTAAAAGAAAATGGATATACTGTATGTAAGTATGATCTTGAAATGGTTATAATACAAAATAAACATGTATTTCAGATACTAGAGAGCAAAAGGAATTAAAAGTCAGTTGTGGTAGTCCTGACTGAGTTTTCATGTGTGCTGATCTGCTACATGCTGCTGATAGGTGTTGGATTGTAAAGCGCCCTCTTGTGGTCAGTAATCGTAACGGTTTTTCCCCGAATGGTGTTTTTACTTGGAACACTATAACTTTATCCTATCTGTTTACTATCCATAGTGGTTGTTTATATAGTAGCATACCATAGTAGCATAAGATGTTTATATTGTACAGTACCAGATTTTTAACTAATATGATTTGGAATTTGATTTAAGCTTAGTAAACCTCTAACCCAGATCTAGAGCCACTCTCTTTCTCGTCTTTCTGAGAAGCATGCGTTTAATTAACTCAGCAGCTCAACCTAATTGCTTTTAACAATGATCCTAACCTTTCATGTGTATTCACTTTACACAACCATTTTACGGCACAGAGGTCAAACGCGCCTCTGGGGTTCAGTGACCTTTGAAGCTGGGGGCCTTGAACATGGAAGTTAAGAACACATGTGAGCCATTCATTTTAGGGTGGGGCAATGTTTAAGGACAGACATGAGCACTTAAATGGGTTCAAAGGATAAGAACAGAAAACAGGACAAGGCAATAAAGATGTGTTTTTATGTAGAGACTGTTGTAAGTACTATTTGTTAAACATTACACAATGTGATGTTTTAATTTTTAGGCAAAGTCAAACTTTTTATAAAATGTCATCAACTAATTTAAGGTTATTTGTGTCATTAAATAGTTACGGGTAAGAATTAGGCTTCATAACTGCCATAACTACTTGCAGCACAGAATGTAAGAGGATTTTTTACTCCCTCTGACCGCCTGCGTGTCATGAGACAAGTTCCTCCTCAAGGTGTCGCATTGGGGCTCCGGAAGCCGCTTTCTCCATTGAGTCGAATTCAAAATCTCAAGACGAGTTTAATCATACTGGAGACATTTGAACAATAGAGTGTAATATTTAAAGTATTACATTCAAAGATTTTTACTTGTCATGCAAATCTAAATCTGCCCCATTAAGCTCTACTTAACGATAAAACGTTTAGCCATCAATCACAAACGAATGTGATTGGTCCATTCCTGCCAGCGTTGAGAAAAGAAACAAGTGAAGTATGACTCGTTTCCCCAAGCCGATTCTTTGGAATAGTTCGTTTCAAAGAAGCGGTTCAAAAACGATTTAGTGACTCTTTACATCAGAATGCTTATTAGCGTTGCATTTATTTAATTTTGTTTTTATTTTTTACTTAAAGTAATATACAAGATACCAAACAAACCTCAAAAAGACTAAACTTAGTCCAAATAGCAACAAACAAGAAGGCTAAATAAACTACATAAACCCAAAGAAACACAAAAAAATACCTTCAAAAGATTACATAGCTTAAGGGCTTTTTGTTACACATGAGTTTTAACGGTTTGAATAAGATCATTGAAAATAAGATACTTAAATGATTGAAGATGTAAGAATGTGGGATGATTCTTAAATGGTTCTTAAAGAATCTGCATTTATGCATGAAGTAACTGGCACAATTTTGTTAACCAAAAACTGACCATCATAATTCAAAGTAAAAGACAAATATTTTATAGTTTTGAAATAAAAGTCAGTTATTACATATTTAAAATGTAACCAAACATAAAGGTCATCACAGTTTTTCTTTTCAATTTGCATAAATAAAAATACATGTTCCAACGATTCTATGTCTGCTTTACAAAAGGTGCACTCATTACAACCTAAATTAAATCAGCGTGGCATATTACTCTAAAACATAGGTAGGTTTTACGATTCAGATTTAATAATAAATTAATTTTAATTTAGTGCATCACACTTCAGTTTTTGAGCCATATATATATATATATATATATATATATATATATATATATATATATATATATATATATATATATATATGAACCACTGATCTATATAAATATATAAATTACATATTACAAATGAAAATCTCTATATAGACCAGTGTCCAGAACAGGCGCTATGATCGAGTCAGTTCCAGACCAGTTTGTTAACCGGTTCATTCAAAAGATCCGACTCATAAGAACGATTCGTTCACTAATCGGAAACAGAAAAGTAACACTTATCACATGACAAGACCCCTTTTGTGTTTCTTCGGCAGCTGACTGTATGCGCGACCATAATACGTTTGTCATTAAATTAATTCAGAGTTTCAAATAAGCTACTATTTAATTGCAAGTAGCCTACATTGTGTAGAGAGCGTGTAGGCGCATCATGCCGTGGTCTGTAAGTCCCGCCCACTTGAGAACTTACCCATTTTCTCGTGGCTCTTCCATACGTTAATTCTGATTCTAAGACGCTCCCTCATCCTAGATACACGCCTCTAATTTCACTTCCTCCGCGAGCCGCGCCTGGGACGGGGCTGGCTGACTTCAGCCCAGGAGAGAAAACATCATGCAAAAGAAGATTAAAACACATTTAGTGCGAACTCCCTGTCAAATAGCCCCTTGAGTTGTGTGCGGTTCTCTACGGTTGATAGTTAAAGGAGTGGACGAGCCAAGCAAGTGACAGCGAAAAGAGACCGAAAGGTAAGAGATCTCCACCTCTGTCTCATTGTATAGAAACCCCTAGTTTAGACCTCTACTGTAGGAAGGTTTTTCTGTGGATTTTCGGTCGTGCGTTGCGCGTTTTCGGCATCTGTTGGTAGATGACTGAAGGAGGAATGAAGTCACGCTTGCATGCATCTGAAGTTGATGAAACTTTGTGGCATTGTGTAAACTTTAGAGGGGGGGCGCGATGTATTAGTTTTGGTGCCAACCAGCTTCTATTGAAACAAAGATGGACAGACACACACACACACACACACACACACACACACACACACACACACACACACACACACACATATATATATATATATAATTTTTTTTTTTTTTTTTTTCCAGTAAGCCGAGCAAAATGTTACATTCGAATTTAGATATGTTAATTATAATAATAATAAAATCAATATTATAAAGTTTGCCTGTTGAAAAAAAAATATCTTAAGCCTGCCCAAGCTTGTTTATCGGTCTTGATATCCCAGTCAGATTTGTTATGATGGGTTTTAGCCACTTGTCAGGCTGAGAGACCATTTGACTGACCATCTAAACCAGCTTAAGGACTAGCTTGGCCAGGCTGGGAGACCATCTTAGGCTGTTTTTTTTATTATTTAATTATTTCATTTTTTTTTAGCATGCATCAGTCTTCTGTTTTCGCATGTGTTCTTACAATGTAGGTCATCAGGAGAAAATTAATTCATATTGGTAATTGAGTTCCTCTGTCCATGGAAACTTTTCCAAATAATCATCTGAACAGATTTGAATTATTTTTAGTGTTATATTTATTTATAATGTTCCTCCTAGTGGACTACACATCTCTGGGTAAGCCTGTGAGTTTCTGTCCATTGCCATTGTCCATTCACCCCTTCAGACTATTGAAATTCATTGCTCATCCCCCTCTGATTTGATTTGTGCAGCAGAGGAAAAACGATTTGAAAAGTGGGGGATGGGACACATTAAAGCACTGGGTATTGATTATATCCCAAAAAAATGTCCTCCTCAGTTATAGTGATTGTTGTGCCTTTTCATTTGTGGCTGAGCAGATGGCAAGATCAGGACTGGAGTGCAATCTTTATGTCAAAGTAAGGATGAAATTAGTATAATAGTATGATAGTATAATTGCGGCTGTGGTCAGATTGGTTGTTCTATTCTCCTTTTAATGTTTAAAAGATTAAAAGGTTGTGATTGATTATTGCCCTGCAGAGTCTAACTTGAGTTTATGAAGGCATTAGTAACTGTTTGGTACAAGTGAAGCCAAATTGATTAGACTCTCTGTTTGGAGCTTTTAAGTCGCTTTGAATGATAATCAAGAAATTGGGTATTGGTAAGCAAATAAGCAAATATTGGGAGAATTTCTTTATATGGCCGGTATCTGTTGTTTTGTGGCATGAAGAGGCCACAGGCTTAACGACTGAGCATTTTTTTTTCTTTCTCGTAAATTGGTGCCATGTGTTTTGTAAATAACTTGAAAATGTGAAAACCCACAGAAAGCTTACATTTCAAAGCATGTTGTAGTGCCACCATGAAATCGAGACCCGATCGAAATTAAGGTGGAACAGTTTTATCCCAGTTTGGTCGGCCCACAATAATAATGCCTGTTCAAGTGTGGTGTAGTTTTGTCAATATCAGATATAAGTTAAGAATTCTTTTTCAGTGTCATTCAAAAACAACTTTTGGGCTCAGTTGGGGGAACTGTACACTTTTATTCAGCAAGGATTCATTAAATTGATCAAAAGTGTCAATAAAATAAATCTATTTCATATAAATTCTGTTCTTTTAAGCTTTGTTTATCAAAGTATCACGGTTTCCACAAAATTTAAATGGCATAATTTTAAAACATTAATAATAAGAAGAAATGTTTATTTCTGAAGGATCATCTGACACTGAAGACTTGAGTAATGGCTGCTGAAATTCAGCTTTGCCATCACAGGAATAATTACATTTCAAAATATATTAAAACAGAAAATGGGTAAAGGGGTTTATTTCTTGGTGAGCATAAGATACTCCTTTCAAAAACATTAAAAAGTCCTACCTACCCCAAACATTTGAACGGTAATGCATCTTTGATGTTTCTCCTTTTTTTCTCGTAGGACGTGGCAGACAGTTATACCATGCAGGTTAATGATGGCCCCAGCAGTCACCCCATTTTTGTGGCTCCTGTCAACGGAAATGCTCAGCGGTCATCAGGATATGTTCCAGGCAGGATTGTTCCAGTTCGTTCTCCACCCCCAGCCAAGGCTCCTCCACCGCCCCCACTGAAGCCCCCGGCCCCGCCCCCTGCACGACCTTCAGTTTTTAACCTGACAGTAGATGAGAGTCGAAGGGAATGTTCCCAGAACCAACAGAGGAAGAACACTTATATTTGTGTTGGCGTCTTCTTCTGTGTTTTCCTACTGATTCTCATACTTGTCCTCAGTCTTACCTCTAAAGATGTTTTGGATGGTAAGACACGATCACCTTGTATGTGTGTTAAAAGGATAGTTCACCCAAAAATTTAAATTCTGTCATCATTTACTCACTGTCAAGTTGTTCTAAACCTCTGTGGATTTCATTCTTCTGCTGAACACAAAAGATATTTTGAAGAATATGGGTAACCAAACAGTTAATAGGACCCCATTGACTTCCATAGTATTGTTGTCCCATACTATGGAAGTCAATGGGGCCCATCAACTGTTTGGTTACCCATATTCTTCAAAATATCTTCTTTCGTGTTCAGCAAGTTTGGAACAACATGAGGGTGAGTAAATGATGACAGAATTTTCATTTTTGGGTGTAGTGAACTAACCTTTTAATACACCACCTTTCATAAGTTTGGGGTCAGTAAGAATTGTTTTTTTGTTTTTTTATGTTTTTGAAATAAGTCTCTAATGCTCACCAAGGCTTGAAATAAGAATAACTATAATATATTTTAATATTTTAAAATGTAATTTATTCCTGTCCTCATCATTACTCCAGTCTTCAGTGTCTCATGATCCTTCAGAAATCATTCTAATATATGATTTGGTGCTCAAGTAACATTTCTCATTATTATCAATGTTAAAAACAGTTGTGCTTCTTATATTTATGAGGACATTGTGATACAAACTTTTGAATGGTAGTGTATGCGTGTGCTAATGTGTGGTTGCTTGAAAAGTATTATTTTTATTATGACTCTAGGCAGTCCTTTTGTACTCAGACTCTGAAATGTCTTTCTACATCTTTTTGTAGGGAACTGCCCTCATCATAACCCCGGGCTGCGATCCTGGAACCCAGGCCATGACCTCAAAAAGGTGGTGGTGGTACGCAGTGGTGAGCGTTATCGCCTAGATTCGTCTGCCACTCTGTACTCTATCACTATCCAGGCTGGAGGTAAGAGTACTTGTCGAGTGTGTAGTAACCTAAAAATAAGAAATTATCCTTGAAAACACTTTGGCTTGTACATTTTTATGCATTTCTGAATTATAATACTTTTATTAGGGTTTTAAGTCTGATTTGATTTATTAAATTATAGGTTTGGTTGTCTTTGCGGATGATAAAAAAGGTTCCAAAAACATTACATTGCGAACACGCCACATTTTGGTGGAAGATGGCGGCGCGCTCCATATTGGGGCTCCAAAATGCCGATATAGGTCCCTGGCCACCATCACCCTGGTCGGCCGATCGGACGAGACCGCCATGACTGAAGTTCCTGGGATGGGCCGCAAGTTTTTGGGCGTGAATGGTGGAGGAACTCTGGAGCTCCATGGGTTAGAGAGGCTGTCTTGGACCTTTCTCACTCGCACCGTACCCGCTTCAGGTTTGGCTACCGGTGACCATGCCTTCCAGAAGAACTTCAGCCGTGGAATTAACCTGCGGGTGGTTGATCAGGACACGGCGGAGGTGCTGAATAATGAGCGCTTCGACACGCACGATTCTCGTAACGACAGCAAGAGGCTGACTGAGCTGCTGAAGTCTCTGCCCACAGGGCGCATTGTTGCTCTGGCCATCGGAGATTCTGCAGTGAAGAACCTGATGGAGGAGACAAAGAAAACCATCCAGGATCTTCTAGGCAGCAACCATGTCAATAATCTCAGATACAGGTGAATAAGTGGAACATGATTACCAAAAGTTTTTTCTGCTGAAAACATTATCTTAATGTTTAGTCTCCCAGCTTGATCAGGCTTGTCTGTTGGCTGGTTTTAGAGGGGTTCTGGGCACTGTTTTTCAAAATAGTTCAGGCTGGGAGGCCAGCTAAGACCGGCTTAGTTTTTTTGAGCAGGGGTAGGGATGTTGGGATAAACTCACAATTCCCCATCATTTTTCTTCAAATGTTACTGTAGTATGAAATGTTTTTATAGCTGCAAAATGAATCCCTGAAGAGTGGTAGCAGGAAAGAAGCTTTTTCCAATCTGATGAGATTTTGATTTGATCTCTCCGAGCACAGCTTTGAAGTTACTGTGATTGGAAACAGAAAGTACCCTGTTGTTCCATAAACCATATCCTAATTCGGACTCACCCACTGAGGACGAGCTACTGAATCCCAAAGGCAGCATACGTTGTGTAGACTTTACGAGTCCCATTAATGCAATGATGCAAACTTTTTGGATATAGCAACTCATAATGTAATAACTCATAATGTAATAAGTATTACATTATTATTGTAATAAAAAGTTAATAATGTAATAATTCTCAAACGTAATAAAAATTGAGCTCATAATGTAATAAAAATTTTACATTATGAGTAATGTATTACATTATAAACTCACCAAAAACATGTCAAAACATGAAAAACATTTTCATGATTGTAATATCTTTTAAAACATAAAAATATTAGTATTCCTTTACAGTACATTTTTAAAAATCGAAATCAAGTCTTAAACTACCTCAATAAATGCAACAGATTTAAATATTCATGCAGTCATTATTATTATTATTTTTATTTAAAAATATTCCTTTTATATACATTTTATACATTTTAAAAATCTAAATACAGTCTTAACCTGCCTACAAAATCCACCAGATTACTGATACTGCTTCTACTACAAGTATATTGTATGTTGTTTTAAGCCATTTGGTTTACAAGGACACAGGAAGTGTCCTCATAAACCATGTTTATGTCGCAATATCCATGTCATCATACACATTTGTGTCCTCATAAACCATATATACCTGTACACACTAGGGCTGAACGATTTTGGAAAATAATCTAATTGCGATAATTTTCTACTTTTTTTTTTTTTTTATAACCAATATTGCGATTGCTTTTTAATATGCAATTATTTTTAAGCTCTTTGTCTTCTGTATTATTCAACAATAAATCATTGTATAGTAATGGTGGGAATCTTAGGCACCTCACGATCCCATTCCAAAACAATTCTTGAACTTTTTCTTATTAATGTTATTAATAAAACTTAAAATCTTTTATTTTATTATTATTATTATTATTATTATTATTATTATTATGAGTACTTTTAAAATAATTACACAATTTTTAAACAACTGCATGTTAAGAATTTTAAATGCTAATATAACTTCAAAACATAAAAGCTAGTAACTAATAAAGAGGAACAAAAACATATTACAAGCAATAAACAAAGAGTGCTTTCAGTATTTAAGAGTATCTGTGAGTGATTTTCTCATCTTTACTGTTGTTTGATTATTAATAATGATATCATAGACAGCGGGAGATTCACACTCATGCACAGAACTCTTTTGAAATATAAGATGTGGTTTGTCCTGTCTGTTTAATCCCTTAAGACTTTACTGATTGTGTTTACGTACATTTAGTGCGTCATAAAAGCATTTTGAGACGCGCATAGCCGCATGCACGAGCGCTCTTCACTAAGCGTGGCGCGAGCATTTGAAAGCAGCCTTCTGTCAGTGAATTTCCTATTTTTACTATATAAGCACACTGCATTCCAAATGACATGAATGAAGACTTCGTAGAGCATTTGTAAGGAAAATACCGGTGGGCGAGAACACTGTTAGTGTAACATCAAGTTTCTCACATCACATATCCTGTGCAATGAAGCCCAACGTTCCGAACGTTATGAGATATTATTTTATTGTGTGTGTGTGTGTGTGTGTGTGTGTGTGTGTGTGTGTGTGTGTGTGTGTGTGTGTGTGTGTGTGTGTGTGTGTGTGTGTGTGTGTGTGTGTGTGTGTGTGAGAGAGAGAGAGAGAGAGAGAGAGAGAGAGAGAGGAAATGGAAGCAAGCAGAATATGGGTGTTTCTAAAACACACGCAGCACCATTGCGCAACTGCAGTTAAAATCTGAACTCCGAATTGATCCAGAATCTTTGGAGAGAGGGTCTTCTCTCCCACCCCTAATGTGACCAACACAATATTAGATTGATTAAACACAAACTGTTCTTTCCTGTAGACATAATGTGCCAAGTTGATGCTGCTTCTGCAGACTGCTCGTGTCCCGTGACCAGACTCTAATCGCTGCCTTTGCGGTTACAAAATCGTGTTTTATCATATCGCGATATTATCGCAAATGCAATTAATCGTTCAGCCCTAGTACACACACACTCGCACACACACGTTTTATTTATTTTGCAACATTTTAACAGTGTTGGTATTTAACACTTTGTCATTTTAACAGTAACCATATGTATACTAGTAGTAGTAGTAGAAGTAATAGAAATAATAGTATCAGTATCAGTAATCTGGTGGATTTTGTAGGCAGGTTTAGATTTAGATTTTTAAAATGTACTCTGAAGGAATACCAATGCTTTGTTTAATAAACAATAATAATAATAAATAATCATTGCATGAATATTTAAATGCTGCTTTTCAAAGGTAGTTTAAGACTGGCTTTTGTTTAGGGAATACTAATATTTTCATGTTTTAAAAGCTATTACAATAATGAAAATATGACGTTTTTGTGAGTTGATAATGTAAGAATTTTCTCAATGTAAAAATTATTTGATTACATTTTGAGAAAATTATTACATTATGAATATTTTATTACAATAATAATATAATACTTATTACATTATTTGTAGTTTTTAGATTATGTGCAGTTATTACATTATGAGTTGCTACAATACTTATGCCATACTTAAAGATTTAGGAATGTCTTTGCATTATATAACTAAATATCAAACAATGTGGCATGTTCGGTTTCATAATATAAAAAAAAACTTTCTAGTTGTCAGATGTTAGTGCAACATGTTCCTAGTTAATGCCATAAATTACAAATATAACACTTGGAGCTCAGAGAAGTTAGTTTTGAGAAAATGATGCCACTTGGTTTGATATTCAACTAATTCGCCTATTCAACTAATGCAGTGACATTCAGACATTTTTAAGCTTTACTTTAGTGTCCAAATACTTTCTGGGACAGCACATTAATATTAAATGAAATTTTAAGCAAATATTAAAGTTCTTATTTATTCAGTCGGCATGTTGACTTTTGCCTGTATGTGTATGAGCAGTCTAATATTAGCCAAATGTTAGTAGCAAATAATCCTTAGCACTCTTGGGCTAAACCTAACTGGTTGGTTGTTTCACAAAAACACAGAAGCCTTCCAGTGTTTCATATGGCAGTATTTTGCAGGAAAAGCTGGTGAAAGGTTAAACGGGCATATTTCCAGGATTTGTGTAAAAGAGCTGATGCGTGTATCTGTCTATATCTCATTGTAAGGCTTTTTAAAGAGATCAAAGGAAGAAGAACCAGATGCTGAGTCACTTCTGGTTACATTGCAGATGGAAAGTACAAGTTTTCATTTTCAATGAGGGATGTCGTTTTTCTTACCATGCAACTAAAAATATTTTGTAAAGAGTTTAGTGTCAAATATAGAAATTTCTCCAGACATAAAGCTACTTTTACAGTCCACTGCAAAGGCACTTGTGTGTAACATTCTCTAACTAGTGCAAGAAACATGAAAAATATATATGCTTATTTTAATGATCAAGCTGTAGATGTCTCTGGACACATTTGCTTGGTCAAAGGTCTTGAGCTTAAACTCTTCATTTCTGTTTTCTATTACATAACTAGATCTGTAAGGCAAAGAAAAAAGCATATAATTTGAGGAAATATCTCTCTGCTTACTACTGCCATTGCAGTTATGCAGTTTCCAGTGAAACTGTTGTGGGAAATTGGCAGGATATGGTTAGTAGTAGGTGTGACCGAAAAAAAATTACTTACATTTACTAATTTCGAGACTTCAGTTTGACACATTGTGCATACAGGAACCTCTTACCTTTCCACCCCTTACCAGTCACATCTCTGATGAAAACATGCAAACTTGGCATCTCCCTTTGCAACAACAGAACAATCTGGCACAGTCTAACTGAAAACTTGCGCAACATAAACCAGCCTGTCCAAGTCTAACCCCCCAATCCCCATAGGCACTCCAGAGGGGGTGCGTTGCAGCATTGCACATATCTTTGATATAAAAAATTGATACGCCTATTATTGGTTCATGATAACATATGGCCTCTGCCAAAACTAGTCAAATTACTAGAAGTTGAGGTATGAAAGAATGTTGATTTAATGAATGTTATTAAGAGAGCACTTAACCCATAGTTACTCAGGGGGGATTGTCCCTGTGGAAAGTGGTGTATATTTGGTGTATATATTGATACACAGCATGTGCTAAGTGAAGGGAAAGCCCTGCATTTTGGTGCATCAAAAGAGCTAAATGACAAAAAGACTGTTGTCCTTTCAGAGTCAACGATATGATCCCTGGTGGTTCATTTATCTGAAAGAAGAAAGAGTTTGTTGTGCTATTGTGGAAAATGGTTTATTTATACAAATTTCATGCAGGTTTTGACATCATCATCATGTAATCATGGAAATGATTGTTGGCTGCTTTTAAACTTTGAAACAATGTTCCATGATTGTTAAACAAAGACTTCTAAGTTTTCATTCTACACAAAGAACATGGAATTATAATTTTATTTTATTTTTTTACATGTGGATGGTGCTAAAAGTGCAGGAAATGTTGTGACTATTCACTCGTTGATGATATTAGATATGAATATCCCTTTTGAGGGTGGGGAATGGCCAGGAACAAGATGGAAAAAGACAGGAAAGATTCCTGTGTTGGTCAGACATAATAGTTATTCTGAGAAATTAGGTAATCTTGCCCTGGTGACTGCTAAAAGATGAAAATATGAAAGATAGAACAATAATACAAGTGTGTTACTGGCCATCATAGACCTCCCACCTCACAGCAGCTAAGATGGCCTTATTGGTCTCTGTGTGGGTAGTTAGTCACTCTGTTTATCCACAAAGATTTTATTAACTTGTTGTAAACTGCAGTGAACCACATTCCTTAATGGAAGAAAGTTCAGTGAGACACTATGTTCCGAACCTCTTGGGGCTTTTGTGTTTGAGGCTTGGCCTTTAGAGCTCATATGCGTCAGTAAAACAAATAGCAGTTCTGACCTAGTTGCTGTTAAGATGTGACTGCTGTTTTGTCATAGTGGAAGTATTAATGCTACTACAGAAACAGAAGCCAGTAGCTCCAGAGCCTGTTGAGCCGTAAAATTTTTTTGTTGGTATTTCCGCCCCTTTTCCATTCATTTTAGATCTGTTGTGGCCAAATGCTGAATGCTGCCATATAGGGAAAGAGGAAGTAGGACTGGTTATATTCTACATTTGGGAATCATTTATGAATTAATTGTGAAAAAGGTCAAGACATGCTTTTTTTATTTTTAAAGGGATTTCACATATAAATTAAAATTTTGTCATTATTTATCCCTCTTATGTCATTCCAAACCTGTATGACTTTCTTTCTTCTGGGGACCACAAAAAGAGATGTTCAGCAGAATGTTCACACTGCTCTTGTCCATACAATCTAAGTGAATGGTGACCAGAGTTGTAAAGTCAAATGACCCATGCACTGTATTCCAAGTAGCACAACAGCTTTGTATAAAGAACAGACTGAAATTTAAAGAGAGAGTTCACCCAAAAATGTGTCATTATTTACTGTCATTATTATCATTTACATTTTTTTCCTCTGGGGAAACATAAACATAACATAAGATATTGAGAATATATCGAGACATTTCTCAAAATATCTTCTTTTGTGTTTTGGCATGACATGAGGGTGAGTAAATGAGAGGAATTTTTTTAGCCCTTTAACATGGTGAAGATTGAGACTACTATTTTTAAAGAAAGTAAAGACTTTCTTCTTCAGGAAATCACAAATCCACATTTTGGTTTTTATTATCATGATGGACTAATGACAGAAATTCAGTTACCTTCAGTTGAGTGACAACTGCTCTTTTCACTGTACTAATGGGCTGACTAGATAAATACTAGGAAGGAAGGATTCAATTTGTCATCCTCATTCATCCTTGATGGTGTTTGACTTTTTCACTCCAGAGTTTTAGCTGCTCTTCTGTTAAATTCCATTTATGTGCAGTAACCGATCATCACTTCCACAATTCTAAATGGAGGACTCATTCATTCTAATTTGTAATTTATATTTTATAGTCCTTGAACAACTGTTCGGCTTTAGCCAGTTTACATGTTATGAATACACAGTTCTTCCAAATCTGTTGCATCTTTTCTCTTGCATGTTTTTTCTCATTACTGGCTTTCTTATTAGCATTTTCTCTCCATCCGCCATCTCTCTTTTAGGCAGGCATGGGCCTTGGTCTCAGTAATTGGTGGAGGGAATGGTTCTTGCATAGAAGACGTACGAGAACACGAGAACCATGACACAGGTGGCAAGGCGCTGGCTCGCCGAGACTTCGTCACTGTGGATGGTGTGGGTTTCACTGTTACTGCTTTCAGTGAGTGGAGTAATGGTACGTTTTGGACAGCACAAAATAAAATCCACAACATCGACCAATAATATATTAAAAGAAAACCCTTTTAAAACGTGCATTGGTTTTTGTTCTACCATAAAGGTTACCCTACAACAGGCTTCCAAGTGGATGCAGTGGATAAAGTAGTTCTGAACTTGCAAGATGATGTTAGCAGCTGGAAACCGGGTGACCGGATTGTGGTGGCCAGCACAGATTATTCTATGCATCAGGCAGAAGAATTCACCCTGCTCCCGTGTCCCCACTGTAACAGGAAACAAGTTCGAATACAAGGTGATGTAGTGACGTGATCGCACTAAACAGCATTTCCTCCGGTTTCTTGTGGTGTGACAATTTACAGTGTTTCTGATCAGATTCTTTCTCTGAATCTGTATGCAGCCGAGTTCAAGTGATAATAGTGTCATTGAGTTTGGGACCGGAAAAGGGTGAGGACTGTTTACTAGAATCCCATAAACAAACAGTCATTTTTGACCAGAGGCCAGCGGTGTCTATATAGATAATTCCACCATCATGTACTCCACCCTGTTAAAAACGCAGAACATTTTTCACTAATTGCATTGCAATGCTGCTATCCCAACTGTCCTGTACTAGTATAGAAATTTGGACACTACAGTCACACAAATGTCTGAATGTCATTTCGTTAGATAAAAGAAGCATTGAAGCATTTTTTTAAAATTAAAATTACAGTACAAAAAATTTAAACTAACTTTTCTTACATTTCTTATTATTATCTGTTAAAAACAGTTGTGCTGCTTAATATTTTTGTATTTGTATACATTTTTTTTTCCCCAGTATTCTTTGATGAATAGAAAAACAAAAAGAACAGCATTTATTTTAAATAGATTCTTAGATATAATTCTTTTGTAACATTATAAATGGCTTTGCAGTAAATTGATCCATTTAATGTATCCTTTCTGAATAAAAGTATTAATTTCTTTAAAGAAAAAAAACAGATTTAAAATAAATACCACTTGAATTGATGTTGTATAATGCTAAAACATTTATACATTATTACAGTTTTTTCCAATTGCTAGCACAATTTTGCAAACTAGGCTGTTTAAAAAAAAAAATCAAAATTAATCAATTCACAAAACCACACACCCAAACTGCAAAATACCTCAAATATCTTGCAAAATGAAGCACTGCAACCAAAACTACATATAGCATTATCAAAATCAAACTTTTGCAATCAATGGCACACACTTCATTCATATTGCCAGATTTTTGTCTAACCAACTACACACTCTCATCTTTAATATGCTTTGCCATAATACTAAAATATGTAGTTCAAATTGTAGAAAATTCTTCAGATTGTTCACATGCACAGAAATATTTGCAGATACACACACATGCTGTTGAAACATTTCTTTTTTTTAATTTTCACCAAACAAGTCAGTGCAGCATATGCACAGCAGATATATTTACATTGGACTGAACTAAAATATGCTCACAAAAAACTGTAAACTGAAAAAGAAAATTGCATCCTCCCTCTTCTTCTCTCTCCAATGTCTTCCATTGTTGTTGTAAAAAAAAAGGTGCTCACCTGTGGTCTTTTCATAGTGCTTATATCCTGATTGAAGTGTTAACCATTAACCGAAGAGGTGTTTGGCCAGGTGGCACATGTATTTTGGCCAATTAGCTCATGTAGTGTAATTTTGAAATGGCAAACGTGATTTTATGTCAGATTGTTGTGTTATGCAGAGAACCGTGTTCAGTGCGCTTAAAAAGTGCCATTTTGAATTGCAAAATGTGTGTAAAGCAGAAAATGCGTTTAGACTTTAGGAGACTTGAGTAGAGGTTTTGCTCTCTGTGTGCCAGTTTAAATAATTGTGCTGTGCATGTCATTTTAGTGCGTTAGCAATTGGAAAAAAAACTTTAAGTGTTGTTTAAGTGTCCAAATAGTTTCTGTGGTGTATTGTGCATGTATTACAATATGTTCATTATTCCCAGCACATATGTCCATGGAGAATTGGAAATATCTCCAATGTGTGACCTTTATTGAAAGAATGTAGTTTAAATGTCACCTTGTGCATTGTGTGCTATTGGAAAAGCTGTTGCCAGCCCTTATCCTTCCGGAAGGATACTGTGTGCACTCCAGGTGTCCGTAAAGGGCAGTCTGAATGTGTGGACTGGACAGATTGCTTTCCTTCCTAGATCCAGCATTTATTTAACTTTTTGTATTATTTTTTTTTTATTTTTCATTTTACTTCATTTTTTATTTACGTTCACTATTTGAGATAAATCTCTCTAAATAATCATATTTTCAAACTTTGTTTTCACTTTCAAACTGAGTTTTATGAGGTGTGTTTCTGTCTGAATTTTTCAGGAAAGCCTCAGTTCACCCACGTGGGAGAAATCCTGGACGGTGTGGACATGCGTGCGGAGGTGGCTCTCCTCTCAAGGAATATCCTCATTCATGGAGAAATGGAAAACTCCTGCTACGGAAAAAACTGGTGCCAGTACTTCAGCTACGACACCTTCGGGGGACACATCAAGGTCTGTTTGAGGGTCTGTGTGTGTGAGCGGTTGTGTGTTTATTTAACGCTAAGCTGTCTGGTGCTGTGATGTGGAGAAATCACAGGCTGTTGTATGTTGTGGAGTATGGATCTTTTTTTGAATGGAAGGAACTGAAAGTATAATCTTAAATTTGTGTGTTATGTTTGGCAAAATAATGAACAACACACAGTAGCACTTATACGACTACTCATTTTTTACTAGGCAACTAGTTGACGGGTCAATGTTTACCTTATGTAAATGACTAACCATATATCATGCAGCAGTCTTTGCTGTTTCTGGCAAGTCCAGTACTGTGGTTGTAGAGAAAAAATTATGATTTTTGTTTTGTTTTTATAATATTATATAATTTTGCATAATGAACTTTTCTTTTTTAATATAATTTTGTGTAATTTAAAAACAATTTTATTTTAATTATTTGTTATATTAAAATAAAATTAGAACCACTCACAATTAAAAGGCAGGAAAAAATATTTGTTCACCAAAACTTTGTGGTCTTGTATGTTTGATCTCCTCTTTTTGTATGTTCAGATTATGGGGAACTTCTCATCGGTACACCTGTCACAGGTGGAGCTGAAACACATGGGTCAGCAGCAGGAGAAGGGTAGATACCCTGTGAACTTTCATAGGTGTGGAGATGTGGATAAGCGTGGGGACCCCACCTATGTGAACTCCCTGTCCATCCATCACTCTTTCTCCCGATGCGTTGCTATACACGCCACTAATGGCCTGTTGGTGAGAGAGAGATACCGAGCTATAAACAGCGGGCTTGTGTGCACTTATAATAAAATCTGACACCACATTGAAAATATGAGATGTTGTCTCACCATGATGTTTTCCTTTTATCTTAGGTTAGGGACACGGTTGGCTATGACACGCTGGGGCATTGTTTTTTCCTGGAGGATGGGATTGAACAAAGGAACATATTTTTTCATAACCTAGGCTTGTTGACCAGGCCAGGGACCATTCTACCTACTGACCGCAATGATAGCATGTGCACAGAAATTACAGACAGGGTGCACAAAGGATATATACCATCTCCTGCAACTGAGTGCAAGTAAGATAATATATACACATAAACTATAAATGCACATTCATTTAATATTGCTGAATAGACCTGTAACTCAAAATCAGGCCAATATTCACACTGCTTGAAGCCTCTCAGCTTGAAATATTGCATTTGTGAGTATTGTATCTGAAAGTCTCCTGATGCACAGAGCACTTGTTTTGCTCTGGCTAGCTGACCTTGACAACGTGACCCGCTGTATAGTTTGGTCAAATAACAGGAGACAAAACAGAGCTCTCATTTCCTGAGACTCAGCGATTAGTCTTTTTCTCTTATCCGGGCAATAAAACACCAATGGCGGTGTCCCAGCCGGAGGACAGCTAAGGAGGTGCTGTTTTCAAAAGGATAAACATGTTTTGAGAGCGTGTATGTGTTTGTGTATAGAGCTGTAGATGTTCAGGATGAAGAGTTGTTCGATCTTCATCAAACAGTGAGGTGATGTTGGGGGCAATTCAGAAAACAGCTGCAGTTTTGTTTAGTTTTTATTTTCATTTTATTTTTGTTAGTTTTCAGCTCGACCTTTGATTTAGTTTTAGTTAGTTTTTTTCTTTTTTTCTTTTTTTTTCTTTTTATTTTAGTACTTTAGGGCTATCAAAGATAATATGGCTTAAAAATTTTTTTTTATATATATATATATATAAATTAATTCATTATATTTAACTGTTCAATTATTTCTATTTCAGGCAGGTTGTATTTTTTTTTTTTTTTAAATAATAATTTATATTAAATAAAAACTAACACCTCAATTTATTTTTGGCTATTTTATATTGTTTTAGTTAATCAAAATAAATATAAAAAGAATTGTGTTATGGCAATTTATTTTATTTTTATTTTTATTAATTTGTGAAAATGTACTTTTTTTTTTTCATGCTATATTTCAACATCATAACCTGACTCTAACCCTAACCACCAGTAATCCAGTTTAACCAGACACTGAATGTACTCAAATACTGCATACTGCTATATTTACCTGGTTATAAGTACTGACTGTAATGTGAAATATTTACATAAAGTACATGCTTAATATTTTCTATATATTTTAAGGTCACACATTGAAAAGATCCTGTCTTATGTGTGTATTCTAGGCAGTATCTACATTTTGGATTGCACACCCCAATAATCATTTAATCAGTAACTCAGCAGCTGGATCACAGGTATGCACAATCTTTGATATGACCAAATGAATTATTTTCACAATGATCTGTAACAGTGAGTAAATGTTTGCTTGCATGGTATTTTATCATAGAACGACTATTTTGTGACTTTCTCTGATTGAATTTGTGCTCTTTGAAATGATGCCCAGAGCTCTGTGATATTGATGAGAACATCAAGGAGGTTATGCAATCACAGATAGCATCTCTTCATTCCAATCCTTTATTAAAGATGTTTTTGCCAATATAAATCTGTTTGGTCTGGTGGTATTGTCGTGCTTTGCTTTGTTTGAGGTTTTGTATATAAAAGGATGAGCTCTCCACCCTTTTTTATTAAGGAAAAGCTTCTTATGAAGCTGTGCTCTGAGCAGGCCAGGTTAATAGAGACTCTGTTGATTGATATCAGAGGACTCGGGAATAAATATTATTCACAGTCACACTAGTACAAAATAGGGCATTTTTTAAGCATATTATCAGTCCAAGCAGATGTTTAACCTTCAGAGGTGTTAAGGAGTTTTACTATATTTATGAAAATTGCCTAGTTTATAAACTTTCATTCTGTATTTCTGATATTTTTTGTTTTTCTCTCAGGATGCAGGAATTTGGTATGTTTTCCACAACTCCTCTACAGGTGACTCTCATGGACTGATTCCAGAGACGAAAGCTGAACTCACACCTCTGGGCATCTTCTTTAACAACCGTGTTCATTCCAACTTTAAGGTAATCAAATGCCTTATGACTCTTAACACCAAATTCACAAGTAACAAACTTTCAAGTAATAAAAATGCCTCAGGATACTTTGATTTATAAACTCATTCCTAGGTCCTTTTTGTAAACAATCCTCAGATGATATCCAACAGTATCAATCCTAATGCCTTTTCCTCCATCTACATTTAATGCCCACCTCCCTGTGGTGAAGTTAGCATTTCCTCCCTCTGGCTCATAACAGTTCAGTTCATAAATCATTTGGGATTTGCAACATTGTATTAAATGTGGCTTCAGGAAAGACTGATGAAATCAATTATGAGTTCAGGTTTTTACTGCACATACACAAGGCATCTTCGTTGTTTCTCTGAAATGCCTCATTGTTCAAAGTCCCGCACAATGTGCTTGTGTGACTGGGTGCTCACACATACAATAGTTCTCTGTTATCTGATTGTTTATGTTGGCTAGCTTGAGCTGTGTGTTCAGTGTCGAGACTGACCAGGTGCAGAGAAAATCCAGGCTTCTCTTTCACTGTATCACTTTATCACACAACTCAAAAGGTACCTGGTATTTCACATACATTTTCAAAGTGAAGAGTGATTGCTTCTCTCATCCTGTGTCAGGCTGGCCTCTTTATTGATAGAAAAGTCAAGACCACCAACGCCACTGCGGCAGACCCACGTGAATATCTCTGTCTGGACAACAGCGCTAGGTGAGTGAATATGGTGAATGTTTCTCCGTGTCCATGGTCTATTGATTCTGCTTATAAAGAAAACACATCTGCCCAGACAAAGTTTCAGCAGTAGTTAGGGATTATGGTAGAGCCGGACAGATCTCTGGTATCGTCTTAAGCCACAAACCACAGTGACCACACTATAAATATACAGTCATGGAGCTGTGGTTATGTATATGCTGTAGGTGTATGTTACTAGGTTATGTTTTATTTCAGATACTGTGACAGTATTTTGTCAACATAAAATATATATAATTTTTTTTTTTTTCATATTACATTAGCAAACACATAGCAATCACACAGAAAACTACATAGTACCACCCTAGTATTAAGACTTTTTTTGTATGTGAAAGTAACACTCACATTTTCTTCTTTTTTTGACATTGCTTTCTCAGGTTCAGGCCTCATGAAAACTCCGATCCTAGCATGCCACGGGTGGCCGCACTCATTGACACTCTTATCTCTTTTAAAAACAACGATCTGGGGGCCTGGATTCGTGGAGGGGATATCATCATACGAAACTCAGGGTATGGAGCAAAACCTCTTTATTTTAGCCCTGTTAAGCTTAACTTTTTTTTGATAAGCTCATTGCATAAATAAAATATAGTAATCTTCTGATAATTTTTTGTTTTTCTGATAGATTTGCTGACAATGGTGTTGGACTGTCATTTGCAAGGTACTGTGTCATTTTACTATTTATTAGAGCTGCCAGTCATCTAATTATGATCTCATTATTCGCAAGTTAATCAAATATATTGATATTTCTTGTGAAAAAAATGGAATGAAAAGAAAAGAATCAAATAAAATGTAAAGCCTTCTCATAAACAGTGAAGGCGGTACAATGTCTTAATTGCTCCAATGGTAGGAAATCCCTGATTATTAGATGTATGTATGGTTCAAGGGACGTGCTTAATTGCATTCATATTTTTTGCATTACTTTTTTTTTTATCACTCTACTTAAAAAAAATTAAATATATGCCAATTTACTTAAATATACTTAAATATGCTAAATTGGCAGCCATAGTTTTTGTGTGTGTGTGTGTGTGTGTGTGTGTGTGTGTGTGTGTGTGTGTGTGTGTGTGTGTGTGTGTGTGTGTGTGTGTGTGTGTGTGCAGTCATGTTCTTGCTGTCTGTGTCTCTTGCTGCAGGCATATTAATTTAAAAGAACATTTTATTTTTCTGAAACGGTTACAATCTGTTATGCGTATATGTGAGCTTGCCTGCACTAGTGTTCTACATCAACCTCCTAAGGCAAGCAGTTAATGAAACAACTAAAATGTTTCACTTCCCTCTTCCTCCTCTTCCTCGCTGCAGTGATGGCAGCTACCCTAAAGATGAGGGCTCCAGTCAGGAGGTCTCCCAGTCCCTGTTTGTTGGTGAGAGCAGAAATCGTGGCACCAATGGAAGGCAAAATAAATACTGGGGAATTGGTGGTGTAGACGGAAAGATGAGGACTCTACCAAGAAACAAGTATGCGAAAGAAGAAATAAAGAGAAAATTGTATTAACATAAACTTTCAATCTGGTTTAGCAGAAAATAAATTCTTTGTTTAATCTGAATATTGTTTGTCTTTTGCTCCGTTCTTGTCAGGACGTTTCCGATTAGAGGTTTTCAGATAAATGATGGTCCAGTGAGGATCTTTGACAGCACATTTCGAGCCTTCAGTCCCACTACAGAGCGCTTCACCATGGCTGTGGGATTCAGCCTGAAAAACATCTGGCAGCTGACACCCAGAAATAACCTGTCCTCTCTCGCCTTCCACCCTAGTGTGAGTGCACATACACATTTAGCCTTGGAAACTGTTCAGATGCCTTCTGACACTGCTATACTGCTTTACTGGGACTGCTAATCCACCTAACACACAGGCATACAAGTTGCTCAGTTTAATTGCTTCTGTGAAACATTTTCTTTTAGTACTATAGTACAGAATAAAAATTGTGCACATTTTTTGATTTTTGAGCTTGCATTTTTATTTAAGTACATTATTCGTTTATAGTTTTAAATATCGATTTGTTTATTTTATTTCTGTATCTTGTATCAACAGGTTGTCCTTTCGATTTAATTATTCACACTATAACTGTTTAGTTTTTTTCCCCCAGTGTTTTATAGTTTGTTTATTTATCGATTGATTTTTATTTTAGTCATGATATTTTGGGGCTGCCAAAGCTGGGGCCAGATTTACTAAACGGGGCAAATTAGTGTGAGAGCGCCAATGGGAGTGCAAAGTTCTGCATGTGATCTACTGACGACATGCAAATTAAAGAACACAGACTCAGCCGGATCATTTCCATAATGACCAACACAATCTACTAACTAGCGTCTGGTTTAAGCGTGCTTTTTTGGGTGGTAAATAATGTCGCCAATTTCAGTAAATTGACGAGTGCAAACCTTACTAAATCACCTTGCGTGATTCATTTAAATACTCTCCCATACATTTTGCATCTGGAAACTCTTACAAATGCATATGCAATAAGGTCAGCCACAAAAATAACTCTGTCCACTGCTATGTTTTCACTGTGTGTCTTTAGTAAAGCTGCGTTGGTGCAAGCTGTTAGTAAATCTGGCCCTTAGTGTGTTATCAGGTTTTCATAGTAATATTTTATTTATTTACATTTTTTGTTTCAGTTTACTTTTATTTCAGTTTTCGAGATGACAGGGTTAGAAAGATGCCAGATTCGAAGCACACCTCTCTTCAGTCTCCAAAAAAACAACAATAGTTTTTTGACATTTTCACATATAATTAGATTTTATTACTCTTTTTTTTTTTTTTTTTTTTTTTTTCTGTTTTGTTTGTCAGAGATGACTTCAGAATAATTATAGGGACTGGCCCCCTGGGTCAACCTGGATTTAACTGACTCAAGGGCACGAGAGCTTTTCTTTTCTCCTAGATAACCCAACCAGTCTGTCTAGTCTCTAATAACATTTATTTATCTTAAGTGTTACCAATGCTGGTATTTATTGCTTACTTCTCCGGGAGAAATGAGACATCTGGTTGTTCTCTACTGATTGGTAACCATCTGCTCTGGTGCTGGGTAATGAAATAGGGTCCTGTTCTGGCAGCTGGTTTTTAGCACATGTTAAAAAGAGCCTTTGGAAAGGTCTTTATGTGTGGTCATATTTTCCCCCACTTGTTGTGCCTGAATGATACAACATTTGATTAATTTGTCTTAGTACCAAAACTCAATTTCAAGATAGTTTATAGGTTTTTAAATCTTTGTTTACATTACTCATGACCAGTGATCCTCTTTTAATCATCTAGGTGACTCTAAGAGCATTTTTTGGTCGACCGGGCGAGTGGTTTGAGCAGAATGATCTGGATGGTGATAAAAATTCCATCTTTCATGACCCGGATGGCTCGATCAGCAATTACGCAGATACTTATGTGGCAAGGGCCGATAATTTCCTGATCCGCCACCCTCAATGTGTGGATGTTCCTCATTGGAATGGGGTTGTGTGCAGTGGCAAGTACTCTCAGGTAAAGAAATGGATCTCATTCTCCTTTTACATTTTCATGTCATGTTCATATGCAAGTACACAACCGTTTTGGGTCGGTCAGATTTTTTTTAATGCTTTTTAAAGAAGTCTTATGTGCTCACCAAGGGTGCATTTATTTGATCATAAATACAGTTAAAGCAGTAATATTGTTAAAGCTGAATTTTCAGCATCATTACTCCAGTCTTCAGTGTCACATGATCCTTCAGAAATCATTCTATGCTGATTTGGTGCTCAAGTAACATTTCTTCTTATTATCAATATTGAAAGCTGCTGCTTAATATTTTTGTGGAAACCATGATAATTTTTTTCAAAGTTCACTGATGAACAGAAAGTTCAAAAGAGCAGCATTTATTTAAAACAAATTTGGTAACAATATAAAAGTCTGTCACTTTTGATCAATTTAATGCATCCTTGCTGAATAAAAGTATTAATTTCTTTTACATTTACATTTAGTCATTTAGCAGACGCTTTTATCCAAAGCGACTTACAAATGAGAGCAATATAAGCAACTAAAAACAGTCAAGGGCAACAATATGCAGGACAGAACACTTTTTTTTTTTTTTTTTTTATAAATAGACAAACAGAAAACGAATAGAGTGATAAGTGCTATTCTTTATTGGTCAGGTGCTGCTGGAAAAGATGCGTTTTAAGATATTTTTTGAAAATGGCTACCGACTCGGCTGCTCGAATTAAGACAGGCAGGTTATTCCACCAGGTGTCCCTGTGAGGGATTTCTTGCCTCTTTGGGATGGCGCCACAAGGCGCCGTTCACTTGCTGAACGCAAGCTTCTGGAGGGTGTGTAAGTCTGAACAAGCGAGTTTAGGTATGTTGGTGCAGAGCCAGTGGTTGACTTGTAGGCGAGCACCAGTGCCTTGAATTCGATTCGAGCGGCTATTGGCAGCCAGTGCAGACTGATGAAGAGAGGCGTGACGTGCGCTCTCTTCGGCTCATTAAAGACCACTCTCGCCGCTGCATTCTGGATCAGTTGCAAGGGTTTGATAGTGCATGCTGGAAGGCCCGCTAGAAGAGCATTACAGTAGTCCAGTCTGGAGAGAACAAGAGCTTGGACCAGGAGTTGTGTGGCCTGCTCTGATAGGAAGGGTCTAATCTTCCTAATGTTGTATAAGGCAAATCAGCAGTTGATTGGTTGTTGCAGTGATGTGGTCAGTGAATTTTAGCTGATCATCAATCACAACTCCAAGGTTCCTGGCTGTCCTGGACGGAGTTATGGATGATGAACCGAGCTGAATTGAGAGAGTATGGTGAAGTGCTGGGTTGGCTGAGACCACAAGCAGTTGTGGTCTCAGCCTACCTAGCACTTCACCATACTTTCTCCATACTCTCACCATACTCTCTCTTTAACTCAATCTTTGCCAGATTGAGTTGAAGGTGTTGTTCCTTCATCCAGGCAGAAATATCTGTCAGGCAGGCAGCGATACAAACACCAACTGTGGGATCATCTGGTTCAAATGAGAAGTAGAGTTGAGTGTCATCAGCATAGCAGTGATAGGAAAAGCCATGTTTCTTTTAAAAAATTAAATAAAATCTTACTGACCCCAATTTTTTTAATTGTAGTGTTTATCTTTTTAACTGTTTTTGCTTCCTAAATAATGTTACTTATGTTCTATATAGGTGTACATACAGACACAGGGCGCATCTAATCTGAGCCTGTCCGTTAGTAGAGATGAGTACCCTGATAAACCCATGGTTCTCAGAGGTATCAGAAGCCAGACAGCACCAACCCAGCAATACCAGCCTGTACTGATGATGAGCAAGAGCTACACAGTGCACTGGAATGGACCTGCACCCAGAGAAACTGTCCTGTCACTTATTAATTTTGACCAGTAAGTAAAAAGGAGGAATGTGATCCCTGTATCTAAAACAAAACATTAGTCACTAAAGAAGGGATGGGCAACTTCAGTCCTGGAGGGTGACTAATTAAAAACTAACCTGCCTGTAGGTTTCTAGTAATCCTGATGACACTGGCTGAAACCGAAATCGCCCCCTATATTCTCATAATAGGGCATTATTTGAGGCGACAAAAATTTCTAGTGGTGTCCGAAACCCTAGTGGAAGTTATCGAGTGCACTCATTCTACCCCTCATTGCACCACAATAACGAGTGTACAGCCAATGTA
Organism: Paracanthobrama guichenoti; assembly: GCA_018749465.1. NCBI lineage: Eukaryota > Metazoa > Chordata > Actinopteri > Cypriniformes > Gobionidae > Paracanthobrama > Paracanthobrama guichenoti. The sequence goes on from CM031947.1 coordinate 15,331,609, forward strand.
CACTCAACGGCTGTCCGAATTTGCTCACTTGTTTTCATTCACTCCTTCAAGTGAACTAGTATTAGTGGACTAACATAGAGATTAGTGATTGAGGGTTTAGGGGGTGATTTCGGATTCATGCTGCGTTCCAGGTAACCCGTGTTTTTCCAACCTTCTACCCGTGAAAGAGCACTGGAACAGCAGTCAAATCCGTGACTTCCCACCCGTGAACTCATAATAGATCGACGTACTCCCAGTTTCGAGCTCTGACGTTACATAGCCCGCGAAACAACGACAGCCCCTATGGATATACAAATAACGTAAAATAAAAGGTATAACAGTCTCTCTTGCCTTATGCACCGTTTTTTTCTCCCTCGTTTCCCTCAGATAAGCAAGGAGTAAGCACTTTTGGCGATACAAATGATTGTAAATGAGTATAAGCCCCGTACGGTCCGCCATGCTTTGTTTACATCTAGCTACCACAATTCCTTGTGCTCAGGCAGTTTGGCGTGACTTTGCCTGGAACGCTACAAAGCCGTGAGTTGTTTTTTTTTAAGTCATAACTTACGGGCTAAAAAACCTGCCTGGTAATCAGCCACTGATTAGCTTGTTCAGGTGTGTTTGATTAGGGTAGGAGCTAAAGTATGCAGGACAGTGGCTCTTCAGGACCAAAGTTACCCATCACTGCACTAAATGAGATTTAGTAAGTAATATAAACAAGTAACGTACTTTTACATGTTTCTCATGCCAGAGACAGGCTGATGGTTTTTTTTTTTGGACTGTGTTGCTATTGTAGGGGTGATTGGGCTCTACTCGGCCTCTGCTACCCCAATGAAACAGTATTCCAGATCACATCAGACATCTACAACAAGCAGAACAATGGCTTTGATGGCATAGAGGACTATGGCCCTGTGTCGTCCATTTCAGACCTAGAGAAACGACAGCAGGAGAGGAAGTACTTTTTCGATAAATCTGCTGGGTAGGAATAAATATATTTGAAATCTCAACAAGCCTTTATCAACATATTGATTTAAAACAAATCTGCAGGGCTCCTGGGAATCAAATTAGGTCTTTGTTGAATTTTAAAAGCTTATCTTAAAATGCATTCAAATTCATTTTAATAGAATATTACAATTATATAAAATATTGTCTAAATAAACATTATACAAACTAAATCTATAAAACTGAAACCTGTTGGTTTAAGTGAATAATAATATAATGTACAGTATGAAAAATGTATATGCTTTTTTTTTTTTTTTTTAATCTGCTAATGATTTAACAGTGTTAAATATTTGGTATGCAAAGGTAATCTAAATGTAAAAATAAGGGAAATGAGCATGCAAACTTATATATCCAATCTTAGCCAATGTCAATAAGTTAAATACAAATCTCAGTATCATATAATAACGATAATGAATATGATAGTGATATAAACTACCGTTCAAAAGTTTGAGGTCAGTAAGATGTTTTTATTGTTTTTGAAAGAAGTCTCTTATGCCCACTATTATTTTGATAAAAATACAGTAAAAATATATTGATAATATATTTAAATTGTAATGAAATATCATTACAATTTAAAATATCTCTTTTCTATTTTAATATATTTTATTTGCAATTTTCACTGTAATTTATTCCTGTTATTTCAAATAGAAAGATTATGCATATTAAAATGTCTTTACTGTCACTTTTGATCATATAATTTGGTCTTGCTGAAAAAAGTATTAATTTTTCAATTATTCAAAATCTTAGTGACCCCAAACTTTTGAAGGATAGTCACTTTTTCCGAATGATTCCACTTTCTGCCATTGGTTGGACAAACAGATAGTTCCAACCCAAATTCACACCATTGGCTGAGACCGTGTTGTCAGGCTCATCCTGATACTCAAACAAACCGAGCAATGTTTTGATAGCGACACAGAGCCACATTGTTGGTGGAATTGACCCATTAATAGCTTAATTATAGTTGTCTCTATAAATTAAATTATAAATAAAGTGCTTACACAGCACTTTTAATTTTAATGTATACCATATCGTTTGCTAATTTTCTTGCAATGCCTCTGAGTTTTGCTTGTGTTGTCCTACTTCCTTTTAAATTGTTTTGTCAAATACAGATAAATGATTGTTTACGGTGCAGCCTGACCAGTCTGACATATTAAGCCTGTGTTTAACCTTCAGTTTGTTATGGCTGTATGCACGAGCTCGGCACAGACGAGACGGTCATAGCTACTGCTCCACCGCAGGCTGTGAGAGGGTGAAGATCATCGCTACTCTACGTGCCAACCAAAAGACTCAGACCTGCAACTGCACCGCCAATGCCTACCCCAAATACAGCAAGCCTGCCAGCAACATAGTGCCTATGCCAAAGCCAAACACAGAGCCCTGCAGAGCCTGTGGGGCCTCACAGGTAAGTACGGTCCAAGCTCCATATGAATGGACAACATAATTTATGTAGCTCTGATTGTGTGGGACAGGCTTTGAACTGTGTGCCAGAGATGGACTGGCTGTCCATCTGCCATCCTGACTGAGAGCCTTACCTTGTGTTTTCTGGGTAATTGTAACATGGAGTCATTAAACTGTCAACACTGAGTGACTTTTATTTTTCTCGCTGTAGTTTGCCTTCTCAAGTGAACCATGGAACAGCTACCTCCAAACCCAGATCAAATCCCTCAGTGTAAAAGAAGAACAGGATAATGACACACAAGCCTATATTTCTGTGAGTGTGACCATTCAAAGCATTCATTTAATCTTGGGGAAATTGTGCACGTGTTCACCAGTTTAAATGCATGTATAGCTTTATTTAATTTGTTTAAATAATAGTTCATTTTATTTGTATTGTAGTTTTAGTATTTTAAGGCTGCTAAAGGTTGTGTTAACTAATATAATTTAAATAAAATAAAGTCATAATCACAGGGATGTCTAGTGTTCTCGATAGAGCCATATTACAATGAAAAAAGAGGAATGTAAAATATTTATAATTGATTGTGGCCATTTTTCAGTTTACTTTAGTTAGTTTTTCAGTCATGACAATGCATTTTAATTTTTAATTTGTATATGATAATATATGTAAAGATTTTACACACACACACACACACACACACACACACACACACACACACACACCACACACCACACACCACACACCACACACACACACACACACACACACACACACACACACACACACACACACACATATATATTATAAAATAGGGGATGTTGCCTTTTTTGACAATGTAGAGGAAATTAGAATATGCGTTTCATTTTACTTGCATATACTTTTGTGGATGCATTAAGAAATTAAGGTTGTAAACATGTAAAACTGTTTTGAGGAAACCGGAAACTGACCTGTCTCCTCTTTTTCCTGTCTTATAGGTAAATGCAGAGAGGTTTGACCTCAACCAGTCAGGGTTCCTCCTAGTTACTGTGGACGCATGCTCTGGAAAAGTCACAAAGAGCTCATTGTTTTCGAAGCTGGACACTAAAATGGAACAGTATTTTAAAACTGGAATTATGAAGAGGTGAGGGGTGAAAGTTGCGGTTTTGGGTTTAAAACTGCACGTCTGGAGGTTAGGAGATGTTGGCAGAGGAGGAAGAGGTTGAGAGGTGGCTTAGTGTTTATTGAAATAATAGTAAATAATTTTTTTTTCTTGAAAGGAATGAATACTTTTATTCCGCAAAGACACAATTAAATTGATATAAAATTATAGTAAATGTATTTATATTTATGTACAGTTTTTTTTTTTTTTTTACAAAAGATGTCGATTTCAAAATACTGCTATTATTTTGCCCTTGGTGAGCATAAGATACTTCTTTCAAAAACGTCTTACAAACCCCAAACCTTTGAACAGTAGTGTGTGTTCACTATTTTGGATTGTCTGTTATTATTAACCTTTACTTTTTTTTAAGGTGAGAGATTTCCATATTTCACGGTTTAGACTAAATAATTTGGTTCTGTGTAGGTCGATAGTTCTTCTTGCCACAAGAGGTCAGTCTGCTGACATTTCTGGTGCTGCACAATATCTGGTCCCTTTGGGGTCTGCTAAAACGCCAGATCTTCAGAAGAAAGGTAAGGTATTTCTACGACATTTTAAAAAAAAATAAACCTGTCAAAATCAGTTTTTCCTGGTTAAGGTTTACTCCTGGTTTGCTGATTCCTTTGACATCTCTTTACAGACGCCATTGCTTTCTTTGGGTTCCTCGGTCAGGGAGATCCTTCACCACAGCCATGGTCTGCTCTGTTGGCCTGTCAAGGCACTAAGGTGCTGGGATTACTGGAAAGGTTCATTCCCCTGTCCCTAGAGGAATACTCTTGTCCACCGCAAAAAGTCCCTCCCACACGGATGGATCTTGAACTCCTGAGAAAATCTCTTAGCCAAAAGTGAGCCTTTACTAGATGTGAACAAACAACACAACCAGCGAATGAATGTGAACTTATGAACGTAATTTATTTTTGGCAAAGACAAGTGTTAATGGACTCTTTAAACAGGTATTTTATTAAGTGAGTGAATGTATTTGTCTGTTTGTCATTTTGTCCTGAGTGGTTATGTTTTGTCATAAATGTTACAGCACAAAGCAATGCACTTTTTTTTAATACACACCAAACATCGTTATTCCAAACTGGATAACAAATGGACAGGACAAGCTAGAAGTACATCAGAAATGCTGAAAGATGGTTTTACATTTCAGCATCACCTGTGCAGAAGTACAGCACAATGCCTCTTTCCTTCTTCCAACCATCTGCAGGTGTAAATGACACTCAGACTTTCCTTTTCTGTTATTTATTCCTCTTAAATTAATGGGACGTGTCATTATTTAATTGCCATTCTGGTTTTTACTGCTGCTCACACACCAATGACTCCACAGTATATACTTTCACACTTAATATTAGACAGTATTCATGTTTCATTTAACATAAAACATTAACTACAGCTAAAATATTATTCATAAAACAACAAACCATTGTCTAGTGTTAGATATGTGTATGTAGAAAAGTTGTTTAACCAGTTAAGTTTTGCTCACTATCAGGTCACTTGCCATTTTTCACAGGAAATCACACCAAAAGTTTTTATGACCGATATTAACAGAACCTAAACTTAGAAATTAACGTTCTGTTATCATTTATTCACTTTTGTTTTGTTCCAAACCTGTATTTCTTTCTAAAGTTTTAAAAAAATTCAAAAGGAAATGCAGAAGCAGGTACCGTTTTATTTCCATTGTATGGAGAGAGAAAAAAATCAATGGAAGTGAATGGTCACTGAGGCTCTCTCATCTCATTTTGTGTTCAGAAGTAATAGAGAAAGTCATGTATGTTTGGAACAACATGAGGGTAAGTAAATGATAAATACTTTCCATTTTGGGTGAACTGTTTCTTTAAAAGAATGTCCATTATCAATTATAATACCTTTGTAGTACCATGGCTTAGCTTGAGAGATGTAACATCCCATATGAAATGTATTGTCATTATTTTGATTGAAATGGAAGCCTGAATTGTCTGGATGTGTTTTTGATTTGAGTTGAATTATTTAGGCTACTTGTTAACCACTGTACAAAGAGTTTTTTTGGTCTTTTGAAACCGAGATAGTAGTTTTGTAAACTGTTTTTTAAAGATGCAAAAAGTTTTTCCCAAGTATATGGGTGTTGTTGCCTCAAGAATTATTTTTTTATTTGTGAAATGTGCTTTTTTTTTTTTTTTTTTCTTTCTTTTTTTTACTAGCTATGCTTTTGTGCTGTAATTTTTAATTTTTGTTATTATTATTATTCAGATAAGATTTTACAAAGTTTATAAAACTCGGATTTGTAATCCAGCCGTTTCCAGTCCATTCACTTTGTATTGCGTGAGGCTGCCGCCTTGTCATTTCTGACTTAACAAAAAACAGAACAATGTCTAAAACCTGCTATGTGACAAGGTGTACAGCAAACAAGCTAAAAAAAAAAAAAAAAAAACTTTATAAGCTTCCGAAAAAAAGGCAGCCTTTAAGGAGAAAAGTGAGGCGTAACATACTTGTAGGCACTCAAGTGACCACTGGGGGGCAGAGTTGCTTTACAGGTATGTTCAAGTCATGGATTACCACTATTCCCACCAGTGCCTCCCCGGTTAACTGACGACTGTCATGATCCAGGTCATCGAGCTTGCATGGTCCCATAACAGGAATAAAACAGGATTCAGGCATAGGGACGGTCCGTGTTCATTCGTTTTTCGATTTAATATTGAAAGTTGAAAAATTAGAAAACGGCTCATTTATTCGTTTTTTTTTTTTTAAATTAAAAAACGAGAATTCGGCTTGCTTTTAATTTTTTGTTTCAGGGATAGAAAATGGATAAAAGGCTTGAACATTCAATTTCCACGTGTGGGCTTCAGTGAAACGCCCCTTTCCGCTGACCCGTGCCTCTTTCAGTTTTTCCACAGATCCGTGCAGAATAACAGTCTTCCGCTCCGGACAGATTCTTAAAGTGTTTCTGACAAATAAACTCTCTCATCAAACAACCGGACTAATGCTGTGACACACATCGCGCTGGGCAGGGACTAGAGAGGGGTTTCTTCTCTTTAGGCATGGATTCGACAACCGTACGTGCTAGAGAAAATATTAGCTGATTATTTCAGAAATATTAATGTAGGTTATCTCGCATTACCCATCATCAGCTAGCTTACTTCAAAGCTGCGTGACCCACTGGACAGCGGCAGATACAGTTACACTGTAGCGAAGCGCAGACCAGTATGGATTTAAGTGTAAATATGCAGCAGTGCAGTCATAGTTTTGGAAAAGGGATGAAGCTTATCATAGATATGAAAATATATAAATGACATTATTTTGTATCAATGTCAGTTTACTATCACAGCGCATCTATTGTTTTGGTTACACATCAAATCAGTATCAACTAGAAGCTGCATCCGAATTCTGAAGTGGCATTTAGACCTATTTGCAAACTGTTTTAATGCTGCTCGGAGGATTTACACAGTAATTAAAATGACATAATATTATGCGATTAAAGATTTAAATATAATATTTTGAATAGCCTTTTGAAATACGAAATTTATGAAAAACAATGAAAGGATAGGCCTACTTAGATTATGATAGTATTGAGACCCCCAGTAGGTGGCAGCATGCAACTGTCTTAATAAAAGTCAGCCAGTGAGTCATTCATTCAACCGATTCGTTCAAAACGCTGATTCGTGAATGAAGCAAGTGGATGTCTACGGGACATTGAATCATTCACTCAAACGATTTGTTCAAAGAATCGGGTTCATTCATGAGCAGCACTGTCCAGTGAGTCAGTCGCACAACAGTTCTGTGGCTTTATTTTGCAATAGCATTCATTAATTTGATTTCAGCTTCATCCCTTGTTCAAAACTCTGTGTGCTGTCTGAAATAAAAGTTATGCCTGCTGCATATTTATATTTAAATCGATACTGATGCGCTTTGCTACATGTAACTGCATCTGCGGGCTGTCCAGTGGGTCAAGCAGCTTTATTGCCATACAGATTTTGATAGTTGGACAACCCAATAAAACCAGTGGTGTGCCAAAGAAGTAAGATGGTGATGGGTAATGCGGGTGCAGATGCGAGATAACCTACATTAATATTTCTGAAATAATCAGCTAATATTTTCTCAAGCACGTACGGTTGTCGAATCCATGCCTAAAGAGAAGAAAACCCTCTCTAGTCCCTGCCCAGCGCGATGTGTGTCACAGCATTAGTCCGGTTGTTTGATGAGAGTTTATTTGTCAGAAACACTTTAAGAATCTGTCCGGAGCGGAAGACTGTTATTCTGCACGGATCTGTGGAAAAACTGAAAGAGGCACGGGTTGATCTTTGGTTGACCAATCAGCGGAAAGGGGGTTTCACGCAAGCCCACACGTGGAAATCGAAAATTCAAGCCTTTTATCCATTTTCTATCCCTGAACCTAAAAATATAAACGCAAGCCGAATTCTCGTTTTTTAATAAAACGAAAAATGAACAAAATTTTCTCATTTTTCAACTTTCAATATTAAATCGAAAAACGAATGTACACGGACCAGGGACCTACAGGAAGCGTGCAAATACGAAGTGAACCACAGACTCCTCGGATATTCAGACGTCGGATCTCCTCAATGGCCAGCATGTAGGCTTCAAACACACACACAACATAACATTTCTTAGCTCACTACTCTTTCTTCTGAACGATTATTAACTTATATGTTGAAGCTAAGCGATATACTGAATCGGTTGTTTTAGAACAGACTCGTTTTTTTTTTTTTTTTAGCTTTACAAAGAGACGTATGTGACGTGATGTGGACTATGTTTTTCGTCAGACATACGAATCAAAGTTCCCTTAGAAAATGTTCCCGCCAAAAATCTTGCATACGCGGGAATATTGTCATCATGATTCGCTTCTGTCACGCAGTTCGCGGTGTTCTCACAGAACTCAGCAGGGCGCGTTGGGTTGAGCGGTGGGCCGCTGACAGAACCAGAACAATATATGCTCACGCCTACTAGTGAACCGTATTAAACCTTCTGATAGTCAGTTTCATCAAAGTCAGAAAACGTTAAGCTATCAGCTATCTTGCCACAGCGAAAGGCGCTGTAGGCCAAAAATAGGATAATAATAGCTCCAAACGCATGTCAGTGGGCAGAAGCATGCATATTTTTTTCAAACAGATAATAGATTCTTAAACATGAGAATCAGGTTAAGATAGATAGATAGATGCTTTATTCATCCCCAACAGGGGAAATTCAAGTGTCCAGTAGCATTCCATACAAATAAACTCAATAATGATCCACACTACAAAATTAAAATGCAGAAGGTTTATGCTTATTTTTGACAATACACAATCACATTCCAAACAGGAATGGCCTTAAAGTCCCCCTGTAGTCAATAATTTTATCCCTAAAACTCCTCTTTGATCATCAAAATGACATTAAATATTTAAATATATATATACATTTCTGTGAATTTTTTTTATTTATTCATGCCTTAAAGTTGCAGTGTGTACTATTAATGAGTCTCTATTGACAGAAATGCAATATAATATATACAATCACCTAAAGGATTATTAGGAACACCTGTTCAATTTCTCATTAATGCAATTATCTAATCAACCAATCACATGGTAGTTGCTTCAGTGCATTTAGGGGTGTGGTCCTGGTCAAGACAGTCTCCTGAACTCCAAACTGAATGTCAGAATGGGAAAGAAAGGTGATTTAAGCAATTTTGAGCGTGACATGGTTGTTGGTGCCAGACGGGCCGGTCTGAGTATTTCACAATCTGCTCAGTTACTGGGATTTTCATGCACAACCATTTCTAGGGTTTACAAAGAATGGTGTGAAAAGGGAAAAACATCCAGTATGCGGCAGTCCTGTGGGTGAAAATGCCTTGTTGATGCTAGATGTCAGAGGAGAATGGGCCGACTGATTCAAGCTGATAGAAGAGAAACTTTGACTGAAATAACCACTCATTACAACCGAGGTATGCAGCAAAGCATTTGTGAAGCCACAACATGCACAACCTTGAGGAGGATGGGCTACAACACCAGAAGACCCCACCGGGTACCACTCATCTCCACTACAAATAGGAAAAAGAGGCTACAATTTGCACGAGCTCACCAAAATTGGACAGTTGAAGACGATTTCTTGATTTCTGTTGAGACATTCAGATGGTAGAGTCAGAATTTGGCATAAACAGAATGAGAACATGGATCCATCATGCCTTGTTACCACTGTGCAGGCTGGTGGTGTAATGGTGTGGGGGATGTTTTCTTGGCACACTTTAGGCCCCTTAGTGCCAATTGAGCATCGTTTAAATGCCACGGCCTACCTAAGCATTGTTTCTGACCATGTCCATCCCTTTATGACCACCATGTACCCATTCTCTGATGGCTACTTCCAGCAGGATAATGCACCATGTCACAATGCTCGAATCATTTCAAATTGGTTTCTTGAACATGACAATGAGTTCACTGTACTAAAATGGCACCCACAGTCACCAGATCTCAACCCAATAGAGCATCTTTGGGATGTGGTGGAACGGGAGCTTATATATATAAGAGTGTATATATATATATATATATATATATATATATATATATATATATATATATATATATAACTGTTTTCAATGGTGTATAAAGAGACCTTACATGTTATGTTTTTATTACCTTAGAATGAGCCATTTCTATCATACACCGTGGGTCCCCTTACAGTAAAATCGCCATTTTGCACCGTCAAGTTTTCAACAGTAACCCTAAACGGAAAAACTGCTCTACTGAGCGCTAGTCACTCTCTGCTGTCTCCGACAACGACATTTTTGTCCTGCGTTGGCCACTATAGCTTCTCTATGTGCTTCGAAAGGGAGGGCTGAGCGGTGGGCAGTTGCAATTCACAACCTCACCGCTAGATGCCGCTAAAATTTACACACTGCACCTTTAAAATAGCTTGAATGTAACTCTACACCCTTGCTTTAGTATACATGGATCTATGGATCTGAAAATGAGCCCCGCCTCCACTCATACATGCTCATCTACTAGTTGATGTATCAACTTAGAACGTCAGTGGAGAAAGGCATAGTTCATCATTATAACTTTGTAATATACGTAATTCACCCTCTATATTGCTAAATGTACATGATTTTTCATATCAACAGGAAAATATACCAGGATAACCTGGCTTCTATTGAGGCTCCCCTGCTTTGCAGCTTAGTAATGATGATATGCTAAAGCCCCGCCCGCACGTTGACATGATTGGTTACGAGGTAGTTTGTGATGTTAGAAACACCAGCGATTTCAAACCAATTTTTTTTTTTTTTTTTTTTTTAGGAGAAAATACTCAGCAATGCTGTTGACTTGAATTTACACATGGTTTGTCTTTAATTTTTAATTTTCACCACAGGGTATTTAAATGAGAAATGTTTCAAGGATTACTTTGCATAGATGTTACATTTCAGTAAAACGCCAATGCAATCCTTCTATGTCCAAAGGCATATGAGCAATTTATAAGCATCAAAGATTTTAGCAACTTGTTTCTTTCCTGAATTAATCAATGTTTTTGGACTAATCAGTGCAATTGCTCACTCATAAAGACAGTCACCTATATTTTTAATAGGTGCTCGTGTTGTTAAATTGAGTTTATAGTTTCCACTGTAAGCATATATCTGCATTAAATAGGGATACAGTAGGGATTAAATGTATATCTCATTCCGGGCACAGTATGTAATACCTGCTCTAATCTCCATCATCTTCTCTTTTTCTTCTTCTCTCAGTCTTGACCTGTATATCTACCCTTCCCAAAGCTGAGCTTAGATTGATTCAGTCTTTGCAAACTGATACATTTATTTCTGTAGGTCATTTAAAACTTAAAAACAGCTGTTTAGTTTAGCTACTTGCATCTTATCTCGCATTTTATGACCAGTAACTGAAGCCTGTCGTGATGCGTTGGTCTGGAATTTGCGATTGGCTCGCAGATTCTGTGGACGTAAAGCCCGCCTACTTTGATTTGATTGGTCATCTCGAACATTTTGACATTGACGAGCGGTGACAGACCACTGAAGCAGCTCAGATGAGAAGGTCAGTTATCATGATGATTTGCAATAACATTGCAGCACCACAGTAGAGTTAATATTAGGCAATTATTTCACAACCTTTATTACATACACTTTTTACAGAAAATTACAAAAATTACAGAGGTCTGGAACTCAGGGATGATGGGTACGGCCCTGAGTACTGCTAATGGTCTTGTTAGGTACTTCCTGAAGTTGTCGCCCTCAATGTCTATGGTTACTATAGAGGTCTATGGAATGTACTGTGAATGTCAGGATTGTGCAGAATTGAACTAGATTACACTCCTGGGCAAAAAGAAAAAAAAAGGCCAAGCCAAAAATTGCTAAATATTTTGTGGTGTTCATTCTGTGTTAGGACTTAATTCTGTCTTTGATGTTTTTCTGAGTAGTGCATTTGCTTAAATTTTAATAATTAAAAGCTTAGTGTTTAGGCATTTTGTGCCCCCTCAAATTGGTCAACAAGATGCAAAGGGAATAGTTCTATTTGAATTTAAGTGGAAATAAAATACAACAAGCATGAAGTTAGTAGTTGTCAACTGGGACACAAGTCTGTTCTGATTTAATTGTACATAGCCAAATCTTTATAAATTCACTCAACTGCTTTGCAAATTGATTAACTTTTTCGAAGAGCTTGAAATTGTAAATAAAACAGATTATTTGAGTACATTTTTACAAGAAAATGCAGTCTACTTCCAAATTTCCTGTTTAATTCAATGTCTTACTAGTCTTTTTCTTTGTAGTTATTTGACATTTACTAGCATTTTATTTTAGCAATTTCTTGGTTCTATGCCAAATTTAATTTAGTGTACATTGTAAAACTGCCCCAATATCAGTTAAAGTCCCCCTGCAGTCAATAATTGTATCCCTTAAAACTCATGTTTGATAATCAAAATGACATTTAAATGTTTGAAAATAATTTATTTTTATTACTATACATTTTTTATAGTAATAAAATAATTTTGTTCAGTTAGAGAACAGACACTACAATTAAAAACTGAACGTGTCTGCTTAGTAAACGAGTGTCGTAGCACAAATGCAGCAGGAGTCAGATTTCATTCATCATGAGAGCGAAGAGCTGACAGACAAGATGATCGCAGAAGATTTGGTTTCAAAGCGAAATGTAAAACTCACTATTTAAGTGAGTTTGTCATTGTGTGTTGTTGTGTTTTTCATTAAGAATAATAGGCTAATTAATCTACAATTCAAGCAACCTGCCCCCAAACTGTCGCTAATTCAAAACCAAAACTAAAATGTGCACGGCCGCACAGAGCGCGCATTTACGGACGAACTGTCATTCACGTGTGTGCTCACTGGCGTGTTTTCAGTTCATGCATGGAAGCTTAACTTTCATAGGAATTCACTGCAGGTGTGCATGTTACTTTCAGTTAGATAGAATTAGTGATTTAAAAGCCTAGTCGGTGATACCGGTATTACCGGTGTTGTCACACGTCGATTAACCAGTGGGAAAATGTCCTCACCGTCACATTCTTAATCTGTCATACACCGCTATTTTGGCTGCGGTGAGTCAGGTGACAAACATGACGCATCGTCATGGAAACAATAAGGGGAAACGTTCTAAAATAACGGTCACCATAAACAAAAACTCCCTCTGGGAGGTCAGCTAGAATATTTTAAACGTATGCATGAAAGGGTTAAAATGTGATGTTAATAAAATACATTTTAACAGTTTCTTACCATTTTGTTGGGGCGATTTGGGACAGGTGGTGCTTGGAACCCTTCCCTACCTCCAGAGTGGGGAATGGCAGTATTTACATGGGTTGTAACTCATGACAAGAGATGCGTCATGACAACTGCGCATGCGTCGACTGCCTGAGTCAAAAGAAGTATACTTTGCAAGACTGTGCGTTCGATACTTTACCAGAGTATACTTTTATACTTTTAGTATAATTTTCTCTCAAAACTTGTGTTAGACTAAGGAGATTTTCATTTGAATTGTCAAATTTTGTCTCAATTGAGCGTCATGTGGTTTGAAAAACTTCAATTGAAATTTTGGAAAATTTGCCTCAGACTGTTCTTATGTTCAGAATTTTGCCCAGCCGTGCTGTATGGTATATATGTTTGCACCAGACTGTGTGTATCACACATTGTGGTGCAACAGACTAAGATATTCCTGCACAGTTCAGGCATGGGGTTGTTAATAATTAAATGACTCAGAAAGTGACATAGGGGTATGCTACTATGGCAACATCCTCCCCCCACAGAGGTGGCACTTAGTGGGGTAGTGTAAATGTCGACTCTGTCTAATGAAAAGCCAGGAACTTACTGCACCTAAAAATTTGTCTAAATGAGATGCGAAGACCAAAAACTCCAATTAGGAAAACACTTCAAAAAAGCCTGCACACTCTAACAATCAAGGGGAACCACCAATTGCAAGATAAAACCACTGCTTTAATGAAAAATGTTTCAGTCATATGTGACCTTTCTCAGTGCCTAGTTAACAATACTCAGCGCTGGAGCCATCTTAATATAAGGAGTCACATGCTTTCATGGATCACATTGCCAACCAAACTAGGGTGTACTAACAACCCAGATAATATATTTGAACAACATACTTAAGACATGAAATGAGCTCACTACACAATCCAATAAACAGTCCCTCCAGTGTTTTGCGATTCTGTGATCACTGCAATTTATTTTTCGCTGCGATAAAAATAAATAATATTATCTAATTGAATTATCCCTAATTTATTTAAAGTAGGGCTGTCAAGCGATTACAATTTTTTTATCTAATTAATCGCACATCAAATTTGGCTGAGAAATGACTCCCAAAAGATAATCGTGTATAGAGTCGATGGGCGGGATTAACATAATGAGTTTAAATTTATAGAGTTTCCGAGGTTCCGCGTTCTACTTAAAAACAAAGAAGCTGGCGAACAGCGGTCTTTCGAATCGGCTTTGGCCACGACTCTGGGAGACTTGTTGTTAAACTTTTCTTTGAGAAAAGAACAAAGAACGGCACTGAAGTCATTCTTAAGAAAGGAAGATGTGTTCTGAGTTTTGCCGACCGGATACGGCGAAAGTTTAATCTATCAGCTAGCTCCGCTTCACCTTCTTCGTTGCTCTGGTTGGTTGTAGCGCTATCCTATTGCATGCAGAGGGAATTTGAAAGACAACCATTTATCCCGCCTCTCTCTTTAGTGTAGTTTTTTCCTACACTAAACATTATTTTTAGCGGTCCTCTCATCCAATAATGGCAAATAGCACTGTGCTTTGTTACTTCTAAAAATAAACAAAGTGTCATCTTTCAGATTCTTTCCATTTTATCTCACGAAATTCAAACAATAAATGCTGTTTTGACGCTCCTAAATGTGACAGATTGCTGTAGTACCTCAATTCAGGCAGAGGAAGTCATCTCTTACATTTTAATACAAGTTATATATCGAACAACATGCATGAATATTAAAAAGCATGTTGAAAAATACAGGACAATTTATCGAAATCTGTATCATGACTCAAGGAATCACTCAATCACTGTTTCAACTGTGAAAAGACATCAATAAAACAGCTTGTAAACAATAGGTCACTTAACATTGTATTTAGCCTACCTCAGGAAAGTAATCTGATATTCACAGTTTGTTAGTTAGCAATAAAGAAACACTAGAGAGGGAGCTTAGCCTGCTTACTGTTAATTATTTATGTATGCTTGAATACAATTGCCATGAAGACAAGTGCTTAAGAAAAATACCCTATATGTATATAATATATAATACCTTTCTATATAAAATTCCTTTTATACAAACATCTTCAACTCTTTTGGGAAGGCTTTCCACAAGGTTTAGGAGTGTGTTTATGGGAATTTTTGACCATTCTTCTAGAAACGCATTTGTGAGATCAGGCACTGATTTTGGACGAGAAGGCCTGGCTCGCAGTCTCTGCTCTAATTCATCCTAAAGGTGTTCTATCGGGTTGAGGTCATCGGGTACAGGCCAGTCAAGTTCCTCCACACCAAACTCGCTCATCCATCTCTTTATGGACCTTGCTTTGTGCACTGGTGCGCAGTCATGTTGGAATAGGAAGGGGCCATCCCCAAACTGTTCCCACAAAGTTGGGAGCATGAAATTGTCTAAAATGTCTTGGTATGATGAAGCATTAAGAGTTACTTTCACTGGACCTAAGGGACCAAGTCCAACCCCTGAAAAACAACCCCACACCATAATCCCCCCTCCACCAAACTTTACACGTGGCACAATGCAGTCAGGTAAGTACCGTTATTCTGGCAACCGCCAAACCCAGACTTGTCCATCGGATTGCCAGTCAGAGAAGGTGATTCATCACTCCAGAGAACACGTCTCCACTGCTCTAGAGTCCAGTGGTGGCGTGCTTTACACCACTGCATCCCATGCTTTGCATTGCACTTGGTCATGTAAGGCTTGGATGCAGCTGCTCGGCCATGGAAACCCATTCCATGAAGCTCTCTACGCACTGTTATTGAGATAATCTGAAGGCCACACAAAGTTTGGAGGTCTGTAGCTATTGACTGCAGAAAGTTGGTGACTTATGTGCACTGTGCGCCTCAGCATGCGCTGACCCCGCTCTGTGATTTTACATGGCCTACCACATTGTGGCTGATTTACTGTTGTTCCCACTTGCTTCCACTTTGTTATAATACCACTAACAGTTGACCATGCAATATTTAGTAGTGAGGAAATTTCACAAATCGACTTATTGCACAGGTGACAACCTATCACGGTACCACGCTTGAGCTCCTGAGAGCGACCCATTCTTTCACAAATGTTTGTAGAAGCAGTCTGCATGCCACAGACATCTGCATCGGCCGATATCATTCTCAATAATCAGCTATCGGTAATGGCTGAGAAATTTAGCATCGGTGCATCTCTAATATTTAGTATATGTTTTGTATTCATGATGTCATTTAAAAAAACTATCAAGTATTGGTTCTACAGATCAACTGTGCAATCATGCGATGTATGCAATGGACCTCTGTGTAGCAGTGTCTTGTTGCATGGAGCTTTTTAGGATTATTTGGATCGCTGATGGTCTGTTTAGACCTGATGGGTCTAGACATATGGGGCCACTTTTCTGTATCATTACAACTCTTAGATTGTGCTAAAGATTTTAGATGGATATAAACAGCCACATTCACAGTGCTGATTGGGTTAGGCACTTAAATGAGAATATGAAACCATCCCACGGGGGACCAATCACAACTCCCCTTCTATTTCTCTGTCACTCACTTTCTCTCTGGCACCATTCCCCCACCATTGCTAATTGACTCATTACATTATGGCTATTATAGAGCATGCCCATGGCTGGTTGCACTCTTTGCTCATAATAACCTCTTAGAAATGGCCCTGCCTTTTGATGGACTGTATTCGAGAGAATAAAAGCACAGAAGAGAATTCAGCTTGACCCTGGGCCATTTTAAAAGACTCATTTCACTGCTGTATAATACTTCAATAACATTGTAACTTTCTTAAACACTTCAGTTTTTAAATGAATAGTTCACCCAAAAAGGAAACTTCTGGCATAATTTACTCACCCTCATGTCGCTCAAGACACACAGTTTTCAAAACAATTGATTTATATGACTTCCCAAGTTTTGATACATAGTGCATATGGATTACTTTTATGTGGGTTTGCTTTTGCTTTTTTGTCTTATTTGGAGCTTGACAGGCCCTGGTCTGTTTTTATTGTATGAAAAAAGCAGCATTAAAATTCAGCAAAACCTTTACTTTAGTGTTCAAACATACATCATACATCATGGAATGACATAAATGTGAGTAACTGATGACAGAATTTTAATTTTTAGGTGAACTATCCCTGTAATGTTTTGATACGAGTTATGCCTTTTTAAGCATTTTTCCATAAGAAACTTGCTAATAATTACTATGTAAATCCATACACGACTGTACACTTGATCATCATTACGTTTTTTTTTTTTTTTTTTTGGTTATCTATCAAATATTCATGCTAGTCTTTCAGACTTTTTTTTCTCTCACTTACATGAGATCCCTTTGATGGAGCAGCATGGAAGCGAATGTGTTTTGTTCATCCGGATCCTTCTAGCCATGACAACCTCAGAGACAAGCCAAATCAAACCAGACCACCTCAATCCAAACAGCAGACAAACCATGAAAATTAGAAAGATTATAGAGACAGAGAGAGAGAGAGGCATTACGACGACAGACTTGAAAGCTTCTCAGCTTTTATTTCTAATACTTTAAACTAGAAATATATTAGAGGAAGGAAGGCTGAAAAGATGAAGAAGACCAGAACTGTCAGTAAAGTCGGTAGATTCGTGGCCCCCTGAACTGAGCGGTGGAGTCCGCAGTCTCCTGCCATTTCTTGCGCTCACCATTTCTATCAGTGGGGTGCTCGTCATTAATTCATTACGTAGAGCACACTAAATTAGTCCTCGTTAGCCACCGACTGTTTGCTTTATTTTATTTGACATCATTAGCCCCTCAATAAGAGAGCATTTATAGCTCTCTCACCTAGCAACCTGCATCTGTGAGCAAGCAGGCAGGAACTGCTACCCCAGCCCCCCTCACTTACCCTTGGCCCACATGGCTTCCCAGACCCCCCTACCACCCTCTGGTCCCCACACCTCCCGTGTCTCGTTGGGAGACTCAAACAGATGTCTGTGGCCCAGGTGCCTCCCCTGATGACGTGTGTCAGGCGTTGGTGACAGGGCAACGACAGACATACTCTCGCTCCTTCCTGCGCTCTCCCTCTCTCTGTAGACACTTATAAGTTCGGACACTTTTTTTCCAATGAGCTATCTATTACAGATCAGTTTGTGAAGCTTAACTTAAAATGGATGCTGAAGGACTTTGCAAACATCATTGACATAAAGTTGTTGCAAGAACATCTTATGGGAGATCTAGGCTTACGGATGCCTGTTTCTGCTGGATGCCATGAATGCAGGGAACAGACCCAAGGAAGAGCCATTGCTGTCAAATGAGTCATGAGGTCAACAAGGGCTTTGTCTCTGAGAGACTTTATCACCTGTGCATTTTGATCCAAAGCTATATTTTTGTTCATAAAAACTTTTATTCAGGGCCTTTTGGCCTTTTTTTGGCCTCACTGCCTACTTGAGACTGAACATTAAATCTTCACAGGGTAACAAGAGAGACCTCCTTGAGGAAAAAGAAAGAACTAGGAGAGGAATCATCAAACTGGTAAGAGATGTACACTGTTGTCTTTTAAAACGAACATTATTTTTCGTCACATGCACGTGTATGTCTGTTGTTGACCTCTATCACCAGATAAAGATGAGAGTTTTTGGTCTTTAGTGTTTTTACAGTTTGGTCTGGAAAAGATGGCTACTTCTATTGAACTTCAAGCTGATTAATAATGAGGCTAATCGGTCAATGTGGTATGGGTTTGACTAGTGCTACTGTAAATTAATGATAACTGTTACTCATATACCATCTGTTGGAAACTGTAGTGAGCACAGAGCAAGAAGGCTTTCTACCATATGCTTTCAAAGGAGAAATCTCTTGTGCTTCTCTTTTGTATAACTCAGAGTTTTCTTAAGGCAGATGATTGCATGTACAGTGTGTATATATATATATATATATATATATATATATATATATATATATATATATATATATATATATATATATATTAGGATTTCACAACTGGATATATTGTTAAACATTTGGCATGTCACTGTGCCTCACTTTCCTTATTAGTATGCCATAATGTTTTGTATAAGTTAGAATTGATAATTAGGACGTTATCAGAGAAAACCACTCACTTTTTAAGGCAGGCTGTGACATTTGAGAGCATTGGATTTCTTGCATCTACAGTAATCTCCTTATTCTGATCTGGAATAGAATCATTATCAAGACAAATATTAATAAAGGAAGCTGTATTGAGAATGCATAGCAAGCTATAGCAAAGATAGATCGTTTAATTGCCATTCATTCTGAACCAATCAGAATAAATGCATAAATCTGAAATGTCTGTTTTTTTATACAAATATTTTGTTGCTCGGGATCAGGATTATGCAAACATCCCTGCACGCACACACACACACACACACACACACACACACACACACACACACACACACACACACACACACACACACACACACACACACACACACACACACACACCTACTGACTTTGTTGTTGTGGAGCTTGAATTATTGATGGCTCCAGACTGCTAAAAAATGCATCCACAACCTTTTTATCATTCAACAATCAAGAACCAATTAGTAGAGCAATCTGAAGTCTTCTTTAATCTTGACCGAGAGAGTGAACCATGTGTAATGAAGCTTGAAAAATAGACACTATGCTATGATAATCAGTTTTAGCAGGGAACAAGACTCTGCATACATTACTGAAATTCTGCTAAGCATTTTGTTTCAGTGCAATTCCTTTCTGTTGTTTGTTTTAGGGCCTGACAGATAACAAATTAGCACACTCAAAAGAATGCATATGCTAGATATGAGAGATAGGAGAACATAAGAATTGATGACAGCATCACAGGTCTAGTCTTGTGTAGCAGAACCGCTCTCTGCCCAAAGAAAAGACTGTTTTTAGGAGTGGTTATATATCTTAAATGAATTATATCTTGATAATAGAGTGCAACAGTTCTGAATGTAATAATCCTATTTATTTTATTATAGGGGTATTGATTTTCAACCATAAATCGAAAACCTTTAAATAGAACTACTGTGAAAGCAAAGGTTGCTTATGCTTGATTTTCCATTGGTTCTAGTTCCATTGCTTTCTAGTTTTCTGTACTATATGCTTAAGATGTTCTGAGAGCAAACTGTTGGTGCGTGGGAGTGGTGTTTGAGGCTGAAACTGTCTAAGGTTTTACCCACTAATTGTAATATCATAAAATCGATCACACAAACGCACTATTCACATATTGTGATGCACATATTTACGATGGAAATTCTCCACCCCCTCCACCTTTCTTTTATTTTTTTTTCATACTTTACTTGAGCAGATTTATCAGTTTCTTTAAAATGACAGCCTATTGCTGCCTCCTGAGAAATTGCCACTGTGATTTAATCAGATGAGTAGTTAATGTCTTCCAGTTAACCCACGATACTCCAGAGATTTCTGTCATTATAATTTAGTTATTAAACTTTTCATTAGAGCAAATTAAATGAAATTTAAATATCTTACCATTATAAATATATCTTCCTCTGTTTATGTGTCCCTCCAATGTCATGGCAGGCTTACACACACACACATGCTGACAGATATACGGATGGTAACGGATTCTTATTGCTCTATATCCACAAAATAGTCATTTTTTCTTATCACATTTAATAATACAGACCAAGCTTCACACACTCACCCCTGCTTTGTATGATGTTATTTTGCTGCTTAGTCACCAGGATTAAGCCTGTCTTTATTAGGCTATAGACATAATTTGTTATGTAAGATTTATGGATTTGACTGAAACGATATAGTGATTATACTCCAGGTAGACATCCTTTGGAGACATGAATAACTCAAAATACAAAGAACGAAGTTCATAGTTACTGATCTGAAAATCAAGTTTTCCTAAACCCTACATTAATATTTTAAATAAGTGATAGATAAATAAATAACATTATAAATCATTATTCATTAAATAGAAAGTGAATGCTTTGTCTTTTCCTCATTGAACAGGACTCCATGACAAGGAAAGTCCAAGCCAGGAGAGTTTTGCAACCTCTCTGCACAGAAATGAAGGTAAGACTGCAGTTACAGTTTCAAGACTGCAAAATGATATCTGCCGATACCGATAGTTTGATATTCTTAATGAAAAGAATCTCTCGCAACTAATGCTTTAAAGTAAACTATACAGGGAACCCTCTCATTTGGTACAATACTGTAATATAAATAAACACCAGACTATTATATTCAACTGCTATTTATTTTCAGATTTAATAATTACACTCAAATAAAAACTCAAATGTTTGAACACAACCCAGATGCACATTAATTAGTTTTCATAAACGCTTGTCTTCATAGCAAAATATTAAAACATATAATTAACAGTAAATAAGCTCCTCTCTAGTTTTTTTTATATAACTAACAAATTATGTACATTTGGATAACTTTTCTGAGGTAAATACAATGATAAGTGACATGTTGTTCACAAGCTGTTTTATTGACGTCTTTCCGATTGAACGATTACATGAGACATAATACATTTCAGTAAGTTGTACTGTATCTTTCAGCATACTTTCAGATGTTCATGCATGTTTTTTCACTGCGCTGCCGCTTGAACTGAGGCAATTTGTAAACTGACATAATTTGAAAGCTGAGACTTTGTTTCTTATCAGAGGCAACAAAGCACAAAGCTCTTTGTGATTATTGGATGGGTGGCGCACTATAAATAATGTTGTAGGGAAAATCCACGGACCTGGCAACCCTGATTTGAACTACAGGTGATTCATAGGGTCAAACATAGCTTGCTTTAACATGGCTATTTATATAACTGGCAATGCATTATTGTCACATTAAAGGTAGGGTAAGCAGTGTTTTCATTAACACTTTTTGTTATAATGGTTGAAACTCTCTTCACATCCTGATAGCAATCAATGATGGAAGTCTAAATATTTAAAAAATGTACACATCTTCTGTGGAAATCTCAGGACGATTTTTTTTTTTTTTCAATCACTGCATTCAGTCCGAGTGCAATGATAGGTTGTCCTACCTGCCTATCAATTTATGTATTTTCATACCTCCGCACACCCTGCACATGCAGACAGCACACTGT
The DNA here is from genome assembly GCA_018749465.1 of Paracanthobrama guichenoti. Classification (NCBI taxonomy): domain Eukaryota; kingdom Metazoa; phylum Chordata; class Actinopteri; order Cypriniformes; family Gobionidae; genus Paracanthobrama; species Paracanthobrama guichenoti. The sequence goes on from CM031947.1 coordinate 15,353,842, forward strand.
GCAGAGTTGTAATATTATTATATTACCCAATATTGTGTTGGTCCCACTTTTACTGCCAAAACAGCCCTGACCCGTCAAGGCATAGACTCCACTAGACCCCTGAAGGTGTGCTGTGGTATCTGGAACCAAGATGTTAGCAGCAGATCCTTTAAGTCCTGTAAGTTGCAAGCTAGGGCCTCCATGTATCGGACATCCTGTTCAGCACATCCCACTGATGCTCAATTGGACTGAGATCTGTGGAATTTGGAGGCCAAGTCAACATCTCAAACTCGTTGTGCTCCTCAAACCATTTCTGAACCATTTTTGCTTTGTGGCCCATTATCCTGCTGAAAGAGGCCACAGCCACCAGGGAATACCGTTTACACGAAAGGGTGTACATGGTCTGCAACAATGCTTAGGTAGATGGTACGTGTCAAAGTAACATCCACGTGGATGGCAGGACCCAAGGTTTCCCAGCAGAACCCAAGGTTTCCCAGCAGAACATTGCCCAAAGCATCACACTGCCTCCGCCGGTTTGCCTTCTTCCCATAGTGCATCTTGGTGCCATGTGTTCCCCAGGTAAGCACCCGGCCATCCATGTGATGTAAAAGAAAACGTGATTCATCAGACCAGGCCACCTTCTTCCAATGCTCCGTGGTCCAGTTCTGATGCTCACATGCCCACTGTTGGAACTTTCAGTGGTGGACAGGGATCAACATGTGCACCCTGACTGGTCTGCGGCTATGGAGCCCCATACGCAACAAACTGCGTTGCACTGTGTATTCTGACACCTTTCTATCAGAACGAGCATTAACGCTTGGCCATTTTTTCTACTGTAACTTTGAGGACAAAATGTTCACTTGCTGCTAATATATCCCACTGACTAACAGGTGCCGTGATGAAGAGATAATCAGTGTTATTTACTTCACATTACAAATAATTACAAATAATTTTATGCTGGATCGGTGTATATATATATATCTTTATTTACCTTTATTTTCTTGTGTGAATATTGGATGTTCTTGATACTGAAAACTCTGGAAAACAGTGGAAACTGTGACTGATTTTGTCTGTCACAAAATTGCTGGTCTGAGCACATGGTAAAGGGCATAATGGATAAATTGACCACAGTGAATAATGGGGAATAATGATTGGCCCCAGTGAGTCAAAAATGTTGTCTAATCAAACAGTCAATGTAATATCGAATAGCAAATTTAAAGAGCTCTGCTGAATTTTGTTCTGAATAAGAAAAGTAAAGCTGTGTAGGAAAAATGGTCCTTAAGAATTATATACAAATCTTACATTGAATGACTGAATTTTTGTGCTATAAAAGTTTTTGAATTAATCACACACGGTCAAAGCTAACTCTAAATTATATTAGCTTTCTATTTTCTTTTAATTGTTCCTGGATCCATTTTTGTTTCGATTTAAAAAAGAAACTAGAGATGTTTTTTTGCTGTTCTTTTGGTCAGAAAATATGTTGGTCTTATTTGTTTTCTCAGATCTAACAAGCAGCTTTTTTAATAAAATACCACGCTTACTTCCAAGGGTGATGACTCAGTGTGCTGTGGGCTTTACATAAGGTTACATGCCGAGATTTTTCTTTTAGCTCCTTAGTCTTCTCGCTTAAACTTTTAATTAAACTCATTGGAAAGCCTTTATAAACGTGTTACTTTCTTATTGTTAATCAGATGAAGTCCATTGGAATATCCATGAGCCATCACCAGTACCTTAAGCTCTAAATTAAATCTTAAGTGTCTCATTTAACAAAAACCATCCAAACTAATGTTCTCCCAGTTATCTACATTTTTAATATTTTTAATTTGTAGTTTGAAATGTCATAATCACATCTCTGAGAAAATCTTCTATAATTGTTGCTTCCTTTTATAGTTTTTAAGCATTAATGTAAACTGGGTTGCTAATGAACCACCAGCTAAGCTGGACTGGTGTTTTCTTGTGGTAACCTTGGCAACTATGAGTAGGTGGGTCTTACGCAGAGTTTATCACAATGTACAACATGTCAGAGGTATATAAGTGATGAATTGTTTGTCAGGTTTTTTACACAAATCAGTTTGTCTTCAGTTATTAGTATATGCCACTATGTAGTAATTGTACAGTCTTACTCTGATTTTGTGTGGTTGCATTGGTAGGCCTAGATTTAATTCAAAATATTTAAGTTTCCACATTCATTGCTTTGATTTGTATTTTTACCAGCTCAGCAGGAGGAAGTTCAGTCTTCATTTTCTATCTATGTAAAGTAGGTCTGTTTCCCCTCGGTCGTAGAACACATGACAGTGCAGATATGTTTTCATGAGGGGAAGAAATCTGGTGTCTGACTCTTTACTTCCACAAATTGGTATCAAAAAGTGGTAAAGTACATAATCTCTGGGGGTCACCTCTCTGTGGTACAGAAAAGAGCCTTAAGATGTACAGATCTTGGTGAATCACCTTTCATGTTATCTGTAATAAAAGTTTTCAGGCTTCGAAATCACAAAGTAGTAAGTGTTTTGCACTGGTGAGCGTGTGAGGCTCTGCTGATGTGAAGCCTGCATTCTTGTGTCGATTAAAACCAGTGTGGGACCACGGGGGAGAAAGAGAGGGGGAACCTGTAGAAACCTTCTGTTCTGAATAACTCTTTAATCTCCACAAATGCTGTACGACGAGAGCGGGCGACACGTGAGCTGTGAACTTTGGCAGTGAAGCAGATGAGAGAGGGAGATATAACAAGTGGAGAGGGAGGGAGGAAGGGAGGGAGAGTGTGTGAATGAGGGTGGGGAGAGAGTGTGAGGATGAGAGCTCAGTTCCAGAGTGACTCGCTTTGCCTTTGCCCGCTCAGTTTGAAGACATCAGGAGACTGAAACCAAGAGAGGAAACCTTGCAGGCGGGGCTGTGCCAGCAAAAATTTTTTTTCTGTCTCTCTCCTTCTGTGTTATTCTATCGACGGGTGAAGCCTCCTACATTAACTGAAGCTGTGAGACCACATGCAACAGGGTGTAGAATCCAAACTCTCTCCACTTCTTTTGCTTCTCTGTTCAAGAAAAGGACAAGAAAGAGATGCCCTGACACTTTGGAGAGTTTTAGAGGAAGACGAATCATCATAGTGTAGGGTTCCTTGTTTTCGTGACTATTGTTCCAGAGTCGTCAAGGAAACCTTCAGAGTTATGAATAAAAGAAAGTGGGAGGGGAGGAGAGAAGGCTTCAAGGTCAGCACCACGAGGGAGGAGGCGCAGGGCCCCGGACGCCCCTCCGCCAGAGGGCGCTTCTCTGAGTCTTGGAAGAGACTGAGCTCCAGACAGGGGTCTACCAAGAGGTCAGGACTGGCCTCACAGCAAGCATTGGTAAGAAGTGGAACAGCATCTGTGTGTGCTCTGTTTTCCCTGGTTTGTTGAATTTGGAGCAAGGAGGGTGGGTGCAGGGGAGGGACTGCTGGCGGAAGGGTAGAAGAGTAGAGAACGAGGGCATGGGATCACACAGAGATGGACAGAGGGGTGCAGGAAAGAGTCTGGCTTAAGCAGGTGGGAATCTAAAGGTCCCCTTCTGCCTCGGAGGATGCCAGTGGAAAGTTTCAGGGTAGCACGTGTAACACATTGTGACCACTAAAAGGTTTTTATGATGATGCTGCTTTCAAGTCCACAGAATATATGCATGGAGTGAGACTAGATAGGCAGAGAGAGAAAGGTGCAACTGTTGTTTCTCAGATATATACCATAATCAGGTGTTCTCCCAGGACTATGTGCCATTTGGGAAGTGTTATTATATGAAGTGTTACTGATATGAAATGCTTTGTTACACCAGGCCATAGAATACTTCATGTGCTAAGTGGGGGGAAATTGCATTTTTGTTCACATCTCTGCGGTCAAATATTTCAGGTATGTGGCAGTTCCAGAAAGAAAACTCCAACCCCCTGATGTTTGATCTCATTTTGGCTGATTTGTAGTCAATAACGAAGGGAAACTCAGTGGGTCAGTTGTTGCTAAGCACAAGAGTGTGCCCTGAAGCGAGTTCTAAACCATCTGTCACACATGGAAGATTCTTTTGCCACTTTTGTGCAAACTCCATTTGCACAGCTAGAGGGATAGATACTGTATTTTCCTAAGTATTTTCCTAACTGTATTTTGTGTGTGTGTGTACCTATATTTTGGCGATACATTTATACCCTGAAGTAAACTAAATTTGACACAACCTCTTTTTAGGGACATCCTTATTTGTAAAACATAAATAAAGTTTGTTTAGTTGAAGTATATGAAATATCCCCATTTAGATAGCTAAGTAAACGTGTGTGTGAGTGTGTGTGTGTTTTTGGACTTATAGTCCAAAGTGACTTACAATACAACATAATTTATGTCGGCAGATCAAAGAAACTGCAGGTTTAAAAAAAAAAAAAGGATTCAATTTTGGGCCTGTTGACAAGACAGTCACTTACCTTTTCAAGCTACTGCTGCGCTGCCACAAAGTTTTACATTAATTTATCTTGTAGCCTACATCCATTTTTGTGCCTTGCAAATATAAACATCTGGTATTCTCTGATATTGGCATTCTGCATTGTTGTTGCAAATTCTGCTGATTTGTCACCAAGATAATGTTATCTAAGCTATATGATGTTTTTGTTGAAATTGCACGAATGACTAGTGATAGTTTTGAAAGCATCAGTTGAAAACTACAAATCAGTAATGTTTTGTATTGTATGACATCATTTTCTAGCAAAAGTGTGTTTATGCAAATTTGTTTTTGTAAAGAAAATGTAACATTGATAGCAAATATAAAAGTACATTGCTAAAATCAATATAGCAAATATAAAAATGTATGCTATTCGAGGCAGTCTAAACCGAGCAAAAAAAAATCCTTAATGTTGAGCTCTGCACTATACACCAAAACATATATGTTTAGACACAAACAGATGAAAGCTGCAGTCATAGAAATGGAAGGCATTAACTATCTACTTGATCCTGAGTGCAGCTGCAATTAGGCTGTTGAATTGTAGCAGAGTAGCATTTTTATAGTCTAAACACAGTATTTTATGTAAACTGAAAATATTCAGAAAATCTTTTGTTTCCACGTATTATTTATTTCCCCCACATATTATTATGCTAACAGTGGCTTGGAGGCCACTGTAATACACAGCTTTCCCTTCTGTACTGATCTGAATGGTAAAAAAGTATGACAATTATACATGGATATAAAAATAATGGAAATACAGTACCTGGGAAATTTACATAACATAATGAAAAATCTCTGAAGCCTTGATGCATGTCCGAAAGTTTAAGGACTGAAGAAGATGGTATTAGAGTATATCAAAGCCCTCTAAATTGAAAACAGAGGCACAATCGTTTATCAAGTTTACTCTCATCCACAGTGTATTTAAATTGCAAGATATGCATTATAAATCCATACAGTAAGTGTTTACTTGGCATTTCATATCTGTGCACTGTTGTTAAATACTACATTAGTATTAACATTATTATCTTCAAGTGGGTGGGTGTGAAATTATTTGTGGTCATGTTGCTATAGAAACGACTCCACTTTGAGTATCATATGGTTTGTCTTTTGAATCACACCTTTTATCAACTTGAAGACACATCTAGTCTTTTGAAACTGTCCTTATCCACTTGCTCTAGACTTTGAGATGTAAGATCTTTAGATGAGTTTGATACAGACATTCTCATAATGTACCTGCTGGAGAACCAAGAGAAAAATCAACAGAAAATGTGTTAGGGAGACATTAATGTAAGAAACACAAAGAAGTTCTGGGAATAATTGTGTTGAATTATGAATTGTGATGAGTAAAAATGCAGTTAAAGGTGCCTGTGTTAATGTTCAGGTACTTTAATAGAATATGTTTCAGGTCTAAGAGGGACTCCCAACAGTGACCTTGAGGGGTTTTACAGTTTTACATCCCAACTTGGAGGAAGTTTGCTTTCATGCTCGGCAGGCCGGACATTAGGCTCTAAGTGGCAGAGCAAACAGCGAGGAGCATGTGCATGCCAACACAAATGCTCAAACAGGCTAATTGTTCTATAACATGGTTTTGAAACAAAGGAGGCTGATGAGAATGTGTGGATACAAACCTTGGCAACTGTAGCTTGGAAACAGAGACATTTATATATCTTTGTTTTTTTTTAAATGGGCTTATCTCAGTGGGAGGTGTTAAGAGGGATAGGTGCTATAGTGGGTTAAACTATAGAAATTCCCAATCAATATTCTGTACTCTCATGTGTTATATGCTGTTTGAGTCCTAAAGAAATCCCTGTGGACTTAAGGTTTAATAATGTTAAGCGTAAATTGGACGTGTGGACGATTCAGAGTGCACTTATTACATCCCTGTTCATCCACAGTCTGAAGTTATTCTGCCCTGGAGTCACCAGATATGTGTCCCATTGTGTTTGACTACAAAGACTGGTTTACGACTTTCTTGTTCCTTAACATTCAGAAAATCCATCTTGTGCCCAGTTGGTGTTAAGGCAGTCTTAAACAGCATTACACTGGGCAACTGAAATAGGAGCGGATCAGAGTTTGGAATGAGCCGGTACAACCTCGGGGGGCTGATTTTGTGTTACCACCACAGGGCTTTAAGCCTGGCGGATGTGCCTTACTTTGGTTGTTATAGCAACTGTCATGCATATCGCCCGGCACGTTTACAGTCACCTTCTCACTACGGTTACAGATATGTCACTAAATATCAGATGTTTTTTTCAATTAATCAAAATCGAACACACCTAAATTGTGTTCCTGTCACCTCATAAAAAATATAATCTGTGCTTTTATAGGGCAAAGCTACAACCCTAATTAGCTTTAAAGGAATGTTCCGGGCTTAATAGTTAAAAGTTAAGCTCAATCGACAGCATTTGTGTTGATTACAGCATAATGTTGATTACCACAAAAATTATTTAGACCCATCCCTTACAATTTTAGCAAGAAATTTCAAATCAGAAATTTGAAGCTTATAATTTTATAAAAGCACTTAATTCTTCTGTTAAAATTTGTGCATTATGTGCACTGTAAAGTTGTTGTCATAATTTTTGTACAGTCCTTTTAGGGGCAACATTGTCATGGCAGGTAACTATACCTTTTTTCACGCTAAAGTTACAGTATCTTAACACTCATGTCTTATGGTTATACTTGTGAAGGTATTTTACCATTTATGAATTAGCCTAATTACCTTCCATTATAAGTGTCTCTCTAGCTGCGTTTACTTGGACCCTAGTAATCAGATTGTAATCAGACTAGTAGCACAGTCTTATAAATAATGGTTTGGTTTATAAAAAAATTGGTTAAGTGTAACCACGTCAATCGGAATGAATTTGCCAAATCCGATTAATTTTCGTTCAGATTATAAGAGGAGGTTTAAACCTTTTCTAATCCGACCAAGAGGACATGTAAACACTTGATCGGACTGAAAACCGAAATTGGAAAGTACTGCGCATGTGCAATGGATGTAGAAATGGCATAATGACATATGGTGCATGGAATGAGCTGTTGTTGAATGAAGTGTCATAAATGACTGTCGTGTCATTCTAAATTTGTCCTTCCACTCATCGTCTGTGAAGTGGAGCAGGACAATGTCCCATTAATCCTTGTTTCTGATTTTCATCCTCAGATGTCTTGTTTTGGGCGCGGGAAGGGGTGTTTTTACTGCTTGATAAATAAAAGCAGCATAGCACTGAGCTTCATGTGCTCGTAATTTCCTAAATTAGGACCCCGAAATAGATAAATATTAAGTCTGCTCTTTAAAACAATGAAAAGAGAGGATGGTTAGTATGTGCACGCAGTGGGAAACTGTATATTTGTTCAGTGTGCGCATGTCAAAAAATCTATTCCGATTTGAAGCTTGTGACGTATAAACGTGCACATCAACCCGATCACTTTATTTATTGCTCATGTAAACACTGTTCGGATTCAAACATGTCCATGTAAACTGTAACCCATTTTTTTTTTTTTTTGGATTGAGCTTAACTTGTATTGAATTCATTGAATGAATTAGACATCTGTATGCAATTTGTAGACGTAAGTCCTGTTAAAGCTTATTTCTGTCTTATTCAACACAATATTTCATTTTTTTTTCATGACCCACTGTGTCACTGCAGAATAACCCAGGTGCCTGGGTCTCAAATCACAGTCCCTCAGCATCAGATGAAATAACAGGTGTGAATTGGAAAGGTCCTCCCTCTGGTAAAGCCAACTGGCCTCCGGAGAGGGAGAATCTCTGACAGCTGAAAAAGCCTAACAGAACCCAGCACTTCATCTCAGTGAATTAATGAGCTCACACTCCTGCTTGTGTGTATTTCTGATGAAAGCTTCTTTTTTTCTCAAATCCCAGTCACTGCAGGGACCTAGGGAGCCTGTTGCTAGAGTGGTATCAGACACAACATGATTTAAAAAAAATACATACATGGTTATAATCACAATTTTGATAATGTGCATTTGATTACACATTTAAACTTTACCATATTTAATTGTAGCCTACCTAAATTGCTTTAATCTATGTGAGGTTATTTCATTCTGAATCTCTCCTTTAACCGCTCATAAGAACTTTGTTATATTAAGGGTGCTTTCACACTTGGTTCGATTGCCTGGTCCGAACCCGAGTTTGATTGCTCCCCCTGCCCCTGCCCCTGCCCCTGCCCCTGCCCCTGCCCCTGCCCCTGCCCCTGCCCCTGCCCCTGCCCCTGCCCCTGCCCCAACATATGATTTGAACATCAAATCATATGTCATTAATAGCATTCATATCAGCAGCGAACTGTACTGGAGTTCACATGAACCGTACCCCAGACCACCCTTTTTAAGCGGAATCGGGTATGTACCCGAATTCGGAAGACATTCACATTATCCAAACGAACCGAACTCTGACGTCAATCGAACACGATTGCGCACAAAAAGTGCTAGTGTGAAAGCACCATAAAAGCTTTAATTTTGTGATTTTTACTCACCTATATATGATAATTTACTTATACCTGTATGTGTGTGTCTGTATTGTAATAGGACTGTATAATACGTACAATTATTTAACTTATACTCAGAGTCTGGTTCTACCCTTAAAACAACCCGTTTATCCCATCACACACTGGCACAACAGATTTTCTCTAAACAGATGATGGTATATCTATCAGTAACAGCCAACAAACCAAGTAATCAGTGACCTTGTGGAAGATTAATTTATCTTGGCAGTTTTTAACCCCAGCTCGTGCAAATATACCAGAGCTATTCCATAGCATCATCCTCAGTGAGACGAAAAAGACATGCAAAGCATGTGACTCCTGCATCAACCAGCCCTCCACATTAGTATTCCCCATCTCGGAATGGCTGGAGTGCCCCAGGGTTGATGCATCTATTCATTTCAGTGTGGATGGCCCCTTTAAAGTTGTCAAAGGGAATAAGAGAAATGTAATAAACACCATTATATTTATACAGTGCAGTGCTGCTTTTATTGTGCTATTCCTATTAGCCATTAATTGCCAGGTTGCCTTGGTAACACACCTGGCACAGGGAACTAATGTAAAATTTATGTCAAGCGAGTGTGGCATTTCCTCTGCTCGTTCTCTATTAGCGTAGTTGCACTCAGCTCAGGGATCAGGGGTGCCATACTATGAAAATAGATCTATTGTGTAAGCTGTGCCAATATACATTATTATTGTTGTTAAAAGTTCATTTGTAGCTCTATCCACAGTGTACTTGCAGTTACAGCATTACTTAAATCTGTAGAAAAAAAGTTTAACTCTATGGCAGAAATGGATTGATTGTGGATTCATAGAAATGTATTACTTTACCCCCTTATATTTGAATGTAGCTAAAAGGTTTCTGTTTTTACACATTTGTATTCCATTTCTTATAGTAGTTATTTATAACTTTATAACAATAAACACACAGCCAGACCCAGACTGCAGTATTATTTGCCCTTGTATTTTATATGAATTTTTTTACTGTCAGATATTGGATATTCAATGGCTCATTTCCTCTGTTTTTACATTTAGGTTGCTTTCACACCTGAGTGTTTGTTTCGGTGCGTTTTCTCCCTTGGGTCGGTTCGTTTAGGCATATGTGAACACGACAATCGCGCTCGTATCTGCACCAAAACAATCGCTCCGAGTGAACGAGGTGGTCTCAGCCCGATTGCAAACAAACTCGGGGGCGGTTCGCTTGAGGTGTGAACGCAATCCATCCCAACGAACCAAGTGGTATTATTTAAATAGCAATAGTGTCTGATTCTGTGAGTGAGCACATTAGTTATCACAGTTGAAAACCAAAAGAGTCCCTCTTCATCTTAAAATGTTGTGTAATTGCGCTTCTCTGTGCAAGAATGCTCCCCCGATGAAGCCTTGACAGTGTTTGCGTGTCTTGACACAGTTAACCTCTAGGCAGCGCTGGAAGAACCAGAGAAAGCGCGTTTGAATTTGCTGCAGTATTAATATGAATGTAGTCTATAATTTAACAGCAGATATGACAGCTAGATTCGTATAGTGTTTACATGTGTCTCGATAGTTACAAATAAAGCCACAATAAGCTCAGGGAGCAAACTTGTCAATCATCTTGATTAGAGATTGACCGATATATCGGTTTCCCGATATTTTTTCAGATATTTAAGCATTTTTCCGTAATCGGGTATCAGTTTTATAATATCTGATTCACCGATGAATGGCGCCATCTTGTGGACGTTTTGAAAATTGCGTGCAAGCCCACCATAAAAGCACTGCATCTGAGGGGAAATGTGTCAACAGCGGTGTTCAGAGTTACAATAACTTGCATCCCTTAATTAATAAACTTTATTTAACATATCAGCAAGTAATGCACAAATGAGATATGCACAAATAAGATAGTATGTTATGTTGGCTAGTTTAAACTTGGCACTAAAAATAGAGACGAACTCACAGAGTCACGTAATCCGTCATGTCCCAATAAAGACTTTACATGAATTAAATAAAACAGCCATGGATGAGTGCATGTTGGAAATAAAAGCCAATTGAATTTATTTCTCTTTCTTTGTTTATGCTCATCTCGTGAAGTCGCGTTCAGCTATTGATGCTCCAGCATGGCCACCGTATGTAACTTTTAACAAGATCCACTCGTTTCAAACTATGGATATTGCTATATAACATTTATATAATACATTTCTAAATAATTACAGCTGTGTGGAAATGAATTATTAGGCCTATCTCCGTGAGAGACGTTCTGTGTAAACGCATAGATGAATAGCAGGTATTTCATAATCTAGACAGACATTATTAATAATTCTGATAACGTTCCAGATGAGATGGACTGCGATGATGTGTTCATGGTTTTGTTTATTTTTCTGACAATATTTGCATATTCCAGAGAATATACCAGCACGTTCCATTCTCTTCACGCTTAGTCTATTAAACAACACTTTCAGACTCTTATTTATTGATGTAGAAGTGTGTTTTATTTTATATGTAAGAAGTGAAATGGCAAATATTACAGTGTTTAAAAAGTGTTACAGTTTGTTCAGTTCAGTGCTGTTGCTATAACTGTGAAAAACAGGAATAAAAATAAATAAATATTGATTCTATATATCGGTTATCGGGCATATAAACATGCAAATAATTGGTATCGGTTATAAAAAAAAATCAGCATCGGTCTATCTAATCTTGATGGATGATGCAGAGGAAACTCTGACCAATAAGAGGACCGTTGTACTCACATGTGACTTACATAAACACATTTTGGTATGCTTTGAAATGTTGCCCTGTGAAAGCGAACCAAACCAAGAAGAAAATTCAACATTGTACAAAACAAATGATTTATAGGTGTGAAAACACCCTTAGATTACCAAGTTAACCTAAAAAAATCCATAGCATTTTAATACTTAACATTATAATGTGCTGTATAACTGTACATTAATATTTGATGATACACAAATTATGCACTTATGGCATTTATTTATTTTTATTTTTATTTTTATTTAGACAGTCTAGAACTTTATTGGTTATTTGCATTAACATAGTAAATAATTATCATCTTATTGTTATTGGCCATAATTTTAGCATGCAATCCTTGTTTTGATATTAAATACTACACTTTTGTGTATATACCTACTTAACCTTATTTTGTGGACACGTTTGTACCCAGAAGTTATCTAAATCTTACAAAACCTCCTTGTAAAAATGGTATAAAAATAATGTTAATAAAGGTGTTTTTAAATATTAAAAAAATATAGGCGTGGTTATATTATATTATTTATAACTAACTGTAGCCTATATAAAAACAGTAAAAGTCTGTGGAATGTCCCTATTTAGATAAATGTGTGTCTGTGCATATGTTTTAGTGATTGGCCATCTGCAGAGTTCTGTAACTAAGGAAAATAATTGTCAGAGATATATATTTGCATATTTGCTGGAAGTCATTTGCGAAGCACTGCAATTTTCATAATGAAGGTAAAAGGAATGTCACCACATTTAAATAACAATTGTACCAGCCTTTTTTTTACATTTCTTAATCAGCTCATCTGCTCCAATGAGACAGAAAGTCTTGTATCATTTAGAGTGGCCAATTAGTGGTCTTCATATCCCACTGCAGCTCTTATTAGTCCGACAAAATTTCAGACAGAGGGAAATTGAGGCAAGAATAGCTCAGGCTTCACAGTCAAAGCCTGCAGAGTTGAAGATCCAATAAATGTGGTAATTCATCAACACAGGACTACATGAAAACTGTCTGTGCAGCCCCCTGTTAAGATGAGCAATGCTGTTTATAGAATAAAGCAAAGCAATAACCAAAACATTTTTAATTTATGTGAATGCTGTTTTATGGGGCTGTAACATTTACATAAAATATTTACCTCAAACTTTTTGGCTTTTGTAGCTCTGAGCAATCACCATATTTATATTCTGGAGTTTTGAATGTCATTGAGGTGGCTCATAATATGAGAGAACTTTCAAAGTGTTGTGCAAGTCATAAATTTGCACTGGCATTTATTAAACAATCCTGCTCTTCTTTTGTTAGATTTATAAAATGAGTGGGAATTGCTCTTGTCCAGACCTGCCAGTTTGGTCAGTCATTTTTAGGATTTTCCTTTCCACCGCCAAATCTGGTGACCAACGTTGTTCCATTAACCTCTTTGTCTGTCTTAGTCCTTTGTTGTGTCTTTGACACTATTGAATTGCTTCTAGGGGCTATTATATACAACATTTCTCTTTTATCACGTTCTCTTTTTAAAAACGCTGTTTTGATCTCAAAAAGCATCACCATGTAATAACGAAGCCTTTAATGACGGCACCTTTGATTGGCAACTGAATACCTGTGTGAGATGCTGTGATTTGAGGACATCTGATTGGTCGATCTGTGATTAATTGCCCTCAGACTGAGACGCAAACCTGTAGAGTTACTGAGACTCTAAAGGCAGTCTTCACTAATTGCATTGCAACCTTACAGTTTATTTTGTTCTTCTTTAGCCCATGTCTGTGAGGAGAAAGGTGCTATTTGAGACTTTAATTGGCTGCTAAAGGCTGAAAATCTCTTTCCTTAGCTTGACGGAGTGCTACTGTGAGTTTCAGGGCATGTATGTGTGTCATCAGAGACTTGGTATCCTGTCTGAGCTGACACAGAAATTAAGTGGTTACAGTTACAGGGAAAGGATGTTGCTCTATTTACAGGAACATTCAGAAGATGACAACAAAAAGTACTGAGACTATGAAGAGTCTTTTTTTCTTTTAAGAATAAAGTCTTACATACTTTTCTTGTTTTGTTTTTTTTTTTGTTTTTTTTTTCCAGTGGCGTATCGACCAGCAGCCTTTAAAGGGATAGTTCACCCAAAAATGAAATTTTTGATGTTCCAATATATAGGTGACTTTGTTTCTTCAGTAGAACACAAATAAAGATTTGTAACATCAACCGTTGCAGTCTGTCAGTCGTATAATGCATGTGAATTCCAACATATTACACCCTGTGGCTTGTGACGACACATTGATGTCTTATGACACAAAACGATCGGTTTGCGTGAGAAGCTGAGCAGTATTTATATAATTTTTTACCACTAATACACTACCATGTCCAACAGCCCTCAGCGTGCGATCACTTCCGATAAGTGAGGTCAATGTACACGATATGGCGTAGTTTATGCAAGCGCCGGAAGTGATCTCTTGCGCCTATCTCTACGCCATATCGTGTTTTATAATTAATAATTATAAAATTATATAATAATAATTAATAATATTATTATTTGCACGCGTTTTAAAGGCTTGCCAGTCCTCTTCTGACACCCGAAGCATGCGCACAATAAAAGCCAGTACTCTTTAACAACTAAACATATTGTTTAGTTGATTTCCACTCCAAATAAAAAAATTATATAACAAACATGATAAATGTAGCCATTTAAAAGAAAAAGGATTGTTTTGTTATAGCTTTTGTAGCAAGGGTGCCTGCCATCTTGCAGTACTACAACCTGGGTTCTAATACAGTTTGGAAAAGTATGGGATTTAATTTGAGTAATTACCATGTCTGGAAAAGTATGGGAAAAGAAAACATGGTAAAATAAAATATATGGTAAAATATTAGTGTTTCCAGAATATTGCCCCTATACCGTTTTTTTTTTTTTATTATAATTTTTTATAGAAAATCAAGAATTTCTAAAATCTTACAAGCAGTGATTTCATGGCAAAAGTTTAGTGATCATTTAGTGATTGTCGAACATGACTGAATTTTAAGGCGCACATTTTCATTATACAAAGCTGCATGCTATCCAATGAGAACAAACCTACAGATGACTGTACTGCAGTGGCGTGCGGTCCATATAAACTGCAAATGCTCTGCATACCCAAGCCATTCGTGGACTCGCTGATTGGTATTAACACTATAAATTACTATAAATTCCCTTGTTTGAGGTGTACCATATAGCTTACATGATATGATAAATGGTAGTGATACATATTTAACTCTGTCATTTATTTATTTGCCAGACAATGGTAATTTTCTTCAAACCTGTAGTTCCGGGTATGCGGATCAACAGCAGCTTTGGTGTCTATGCTCTGTTGTTATGTATCGTCATCACTGTCCTGCATTCTCATTGGTTTGCTGGCATATGCTGGATTTCACGAGCAGGGTAAGCTTTGAGCGGATCGCTCGCCCAATAGGAAAAATGAGCTGTTACTGCCAGATCTCGATCACCGAAAATCACATTGTGTTTGATACAAAACTAAATAGACTGAATCAAGTGAAAAAAAGTCATAACTGAAATTATTTTCATAGTATTTTATTTTCTCCACAGGGAAATTTATTTTTAATGAAAATTGTTAACTGTTAAAGACAGACCGACTGTAAGCAGAACTATCCGAGGCTGTAGTCTGTGTTTGTTTAAGTCATCAATTTGCATTATTTCAACTTATTTAAAAAAAAAAAAATTATATTTTTATTATACTTATTACATTTATTCTAATGATATTTTACTCATATTTTATTTATAATAGGCTACTAATATTTATTATATTATACTTATTTTTAAATTCACGCCTGCCATGGTGGTTCTTATTTGTTGTTTCTGATTTAGATGTGTGAAGGTGATGGTTTATACTCGGTGTGTCCGCACGAGCGTGAATGTGCGCACAGCACAAATGACGTCATCGCGGAGTGGGCGGTAGTGCGCGGTAGTGCCCCATTTCAAGTGGCAGTGTGTAGTGTATTTTTTGTAACTTTTTCCGTGGCTCTGCATCTGAAGATACACAAGTTTGAGGCCGAGCATGATGTTTCATCACACCGGCACTCAGTTAGTTAGATAACTGCACATACAAATTAGTTACTTAGATTTACAAAATGAGCATACAAAAGCAGAAATAAGCCCTTTTATTGAAAATAAAGATCCATGTTTAATATACTAAATAAAAATATTTAGTGAAATTAGGAAATATTTGAGAGTTTGTTAATTTAGTTGTATGTATACATGTGTAGCCTACATACATTTTGTTCAAATGTCACAAGTAATAATATAGATTCTCAAGAAATACGATTCTTTTGTAGTGTGGTTTTTGGTGAAGTGTACTACAATAAATATTGTCACCTGTGTACATTACTTCTTTTCACTGCTGTTTCCTGATGGTTTATAGAACAATTCCTCAGAGTCGCCCTCTGTTGTTCTAAGAATAGTACAACGGTGAGCGCGTCAAGTATAAACACCTCTTCCGTTTGGGGAGGAGCGTGTGCAGTCAGCGGAGGCTCGCAGTGTGGAGCCAGGCGAAAGTATAAACAAGGCTTGACTCAACTCAAACACAACTCAACAGTTTTTACGGGTGCTTGTGAAGGCATCAACAACTTTCATTAAGTTGTCAAATATATTAGGAAACATTAAGCTGTGTTGCTATGTGTCATGAAAGTAAGCAACTGATCAGCGGACACTCTGTCTAGAGTGAACGTGCTTATTGTAAACTCCAATGTGCAGGTGCATTTTTGAGATAACGCGTCACCCAGCATACCCGGGTAAAAAAGTCACCGCTCACCACTGCTGTACTCTATACCAAAAATAATGTTGTTTAAACCATTTATGTTAAATATGGTCTAAAAAAATCTGCAGAGATGTTTGGAAATTTGAGTCTGGAAAAGTATGGAATTTTGAAATGTGTAGGAACTCTGTGTGACGCCACGAGGTTGGTTGGCTCTGTTGGATTAATGAAGATTATTATAGTTTCAATTCTGTTCTTTGATTTTTCTGCTTGGTTCCTGTCATCGTTACTAGTAATAGATAATTTATAATATCTGTCACCAAGTAGTCCACCAATTGAGGGCTCCAGTGTTATATGCAAGGCAAATCCGGTCTGATAAAAATTCAGGACTCAAGCAGTGAAGGAAAAGTTCATTAAAAACTTTATTGCACAGAATGCAAAAAGATCAAAGAAGATGACAGGATTTTAGATAACAGTCATCAAATGAATGGAGTCCTGATTGGTAAACATGCAATCATGGTAAGAAATATTTATTTCATATCAGATTTTTTCTCTGTGTGTTGTGGAATGACAAACGAGTATTTAGAATTGGCAACATATTGTATAGCCAAGTATATAACTATGGAAATCTTGAGGCAGTGGGACTTATGTTTGAATGTATATCGGGAAGCGAAGCAGAATTGTTCTCCGTTTCAGCATCAGTTTGTAAATATTTTTAAAACGATTTTGTTTTACATCCAGTAGCAATGCCATAATTGCCTCCCTTTTGTTTTCTGATGTCCTGTGGCTTTCCCGTTTCCATCTGCACTATCTGTCCTCCCATGTCCATCTTTGCCTGTCTCTCTACTGATGTATCTGTATAACTTAGGTAAGACAATCAACCCTGTGATGTCACAGGTTGTAGTACTGCACCTTTGCTACAAAATCTATAATACATTATATAACATACAGGTATATTACATTTTAGTATATCACACTGAGTGGAAATCAGTTTGTTAAATAATGTTAACATCTCGGTTACGTATGTAACCCTCGTTCCCTGAAGGAGGGAACGGAGACGTACGTCGGAACTGACCAACAAATTGGGGATCATCTTCAGAGACCAATCTGCTTCAAGTGTATAGAAACGAGCCAATAACATTGGCATGCAGTCCACGCACCGCCCTGCAGCGCGGGTATAAATACGGAAGTGGAATACCGCATCCCCGCTTTTCCAACTGAGGAGCCGAAGTGACTCGGCCCTTCAGCGGAAGCACAGCACCTGGCGACGGGACGTACGTCTCCATTCCCTCCTTCAGGGAACGAGGGTTACATACGTAACTGAAACGTTCCCTTTCAGTCGGTCACGTTCGACGTATGGAACTGACCGACGAATTGGGGACCCTACCAACACGCCAGGAATGCTGGCCCTTCCAGCGCCCGGTTTGAGCTCGCTAGAGAGCCCCTATGTTGGGGGTGAAAGTCACGGCTCTAAACTGGGAAGGTCCGTCACAGCTGTTTTCTAGTTCACAGAGTGACTATTGGATAACGCTGGGAAAGTGTGCCCATCTCGGGAGATGGAACGCTGCGGAGCCACACCCTTCAACAGAAGGAGAGGTGGCAGATTACACATAGGGACTGGCCTATCAGGGTAGTGCTACCTATGGCGGTCTCTGGGGTGGATCCAACCTGATCCCAGGGGGGAAAGAACACCCCAGAGACGACAGAGCGGGCTCTGTCAAGGGAAAGACACAGGGCTAGCCAAGTAGGGTAGCTGGTACCGTGGAGAATACACATATGGGGTTGCCGTTAGGGAACCGCTACATATGGATACCCAGCCTACACACACGCTCCACAAGCATATGGGTGTAGGCCTGGCATCAGACGACCGCCACGTCTGACACCAAAGGGTGACGGGGGAGCTCCACAGGGTTCGCCATTGCTGGGGAACACAACTGGAGAAGAATAGACGCACGTATCCGGCCCAGGGGGCGGGAGTGGCGTTGCAAGCTGACACAAGAACGGGTACTTGGAGTACCCGTTACCCGACCAGACATGGAGTTTCCAGAGGTCTGGACGCGGGTGCCACAGAGTCCCCCGTCTCTGAGGAAATAGATCCTTCCTCAGAAGAGTAGGCCAGGGAGGGGCTGTCGTGAGGAGTGTTAGTTCGGGGAACCAGGTCCGATTGGGCCAGTAGGGTGCAACTAGCAAGACCTGCTCCTCGTCCTCCCTGATCTTGCACAGTGTCTGTGCTAGAAGGCTCACTGGGAGAAAACGCATACTTGCATAGGTCCCGGGGCCAGCTGTGTGCCAGTGCATCCGTGCCGAGGGTGAATAGAACTGGCAATGGGTCGAGTCCGGAGAGTTGAACAGGTCTACCTGTGTGGCTCTGAAAAGGTCCCATATCAGCTGGACGCTGGACGGAAGTGCTAACGGCTTTTTGATGCGGCCCAGGGCGAGACGTACTGCTAGCAACTCCAGGCAATTGATATGCCAATGCAATTGGGGCCCCTTCCACAGACCCGAAATCGCATGCCCGTTGTATGTGGTCCCCCAGCCGGTAGATGAGGCATCCGTGAAGACAACAGCATGCCTGGACACTCGTTCTAAGGGCACTTCTACCCGTAGAAACGAAGGGTCCAACCACGGGCTGAAAGTTTGGCGGCAGTATGGAGTAACTGAGACCCGGTACTTGCCGCTCTTCCATGCCCATCTCGGGACTCGGTCGTGAAGCCAGCATTGAAGCAGTCTCATATGAAGCAATCTGAGCAGCGTTACCACGGCTGCAGATGCCATATGCCCCAGGAGCCTCTGAAAGGATTTCAGTGGGACCGCCGTCCTGCCCTTGAACGTATTTAAGCAGAACACTTTTTTTTTTTTGCCTCCGTCTGCTTCTGTGCCACCAAGAACTGCTGGGCAAAGTTCTCGATGGCGTCGCCAAAGAGGCCCGCCTGATAGACAGGGGCGTTGAGGAACCAAACTTTGTCGGGCTCACGCATATCTGCCAGGTTTAGCCCAATGTGACGTTCCTGGACTACTAGTGTGGACATCACCTGACCCAGGGAGCGTGCAGTGACTTTCGTCGCCCGAAGAGTGAGGTCCATCACCACACACAGTTCCTGCATAACCCCTGGGTCGGGACTACCCTCGTGCATGCAGGACAGAGGGTAGCAAGAGAGGGAAAACACTTATACAGATTATGGCCCTTTTGGTGTTCCATATTTCCCTCTCTCCGATACAGCAATTGAGATCTGTCCTCTGTCAGAACGGCACACGGCGCGCTGAACGCTCAAGCCCTTATGAGAAAGGCAGACGAACAACACACCGATGTGGTCATGTTCTCATGAGAGAACATGAACCACCCACAAACACAGTCTCAGCATGCTTGTGATGCGATAGAGGAGTGGGGGCCCACGGAGATGTACCCGGCAGGGAAGCCCCACTGTAACCCTCAGGTCACCAAGGCTTATTAGCCGAAGTAGCACTTTTCTGGTGCACCAGAAAAGGAACTAGATCAGGGAATAGGCAAAGGGACTCAACCCCGTTTGAGGTTTCATAGTCTCGACCGCGCATCTAGAGCGCAGAGTGATGCGCTGGGTTGCCGTGACAACCTGCGCTGTCAGCCGGCCGCGCAACGGCATACGGCACGCTGAACGCTTAAGCCCTTACGAGAAAGGTAAGACGAACTGTGCACCGACGTGATTACACTTGCCTGAGAGTGTATGAATCACCCACGAGCGCAATCTCACATGTTTATGTGCAAGAGAGTTCGTGGCCGTCAAATGAGGACAGGAAACAACCGCATCCAGAAACACACGGTTTGAATGACATCTTGAAAAATACGCAGGGTCAAACCATGTTGCTCTTTTAGAAGGAAATGCTCTTTTAGAAGTGCTGAAGCGCTCAGGGAGATGGCCGCGGCTCACAGCAGTACGATTGCAAACCTGCATGTGAGCACTCAAAGAACGGAAACACCCAGCCAACCAACACAGAAACAAGTGTAGTGTATGTTGCAGTGGCCACTCGCTGACTCGCGCCGTCACACCAGCACCCAGGTAAGAGAGCAATCCTCCTCGAGACTTGTCTAAACACTCTTCGTAGTAACAGCTGATACAACAAACCGTTTGGCTCCGAAGTTAAAAGCGAGGATGCGGTATTCCACTTCCGTATTTATAGCCGCGGTGCGTGGACCGCATTCCAATGTCATTGGCTCGTTTCTATACACTCAGAGCAGATTGGTCTCTGAAGATGATCGAAAGGGAACTTGACTGTCTGCTTCATTTATTTTATGTTAAACAGCAAAATACAAAGAGAAAATCGCTCACTGCTCTTGCCTGAATAACTTGCTTTATTAAGAATCAGTGTATATTTAATTCAAACAGTGAAGTATATATGTAGTGTTTTATTTTTACATTTGTTTATTCAATTTATTACTTAAGTGAGCAAGACCTCGCTAGTTAAAAAGGCTTATAAATCAGCCAAATCATGTTTCTATTTAAATCTAATGTTTTTTGGTTTTTTTGTGCAGGTTTCTTTGAGGGGTTTATATGTAGAGCAAGGTCAGGTTAGGTGATAGAAAATATGCATTGTGATGAGGGAAATATACACAGAGCATTTGTTCCAGGTACAGCATGATGAATATGTAATGATTTGTTTTCCTCCATTACTGACTTTACAAGGAGACTCTGGTGATATTAGATCTAATACACACATCCAGACACACCCTAAAAATATAGGCTACACTTTTTCATTTCAAGCTTGAGTCCCTTTTACGGTCCACTTTATGTGATGAAGCACGTGAACATAGTCAGTGTATTAATGATTTGTGACTGATTTTTGCCTGATGTGTAGAGGTTGGTTTTTGATGGCAGCTCACTGGGCCCTGTGGGTTTGATGGCTCCAGATGGGGCAGTGAGCAGGGAGAGATCAGCCAGTGGAGGTCTTCCTGAGAGAGGGAGGAAACCCAGTAGGAGACTCGTTCCATCCCCTGACTCCTCCATAGCCCCACAGAGCTGCTATTATCCTCTTGCCTCCAGGACGAGGCTCAGCATCACAGGCTTAGAAGAGCACCAGTGACAGCGCTGTATTGTAAAGAGACACTCGCACACATCTCTAATATTCATACCAGGTGCACATTCACTTACTCTAGAACAAAATAAACATGCTAATACAGAATGCGCTCTTGTTACATCTGCATGCACATACACAGCAATTGCTTTTATTCACAGTAGAATAGAGCATGTCTTTGGATTTACATAAAGAGCATCTACCGTACTGTTAGCAGCATTTTTACATGGAATGAAATTTGATTTTAATGAATTCATACTTTTCAGAACCATTTCACAGTGGGCAATACAATGTCATTTGGTGACTGGCAGGTGGGAATTGGTTTCATATTCACACTCGTCAGTTCGCAAATCAGATCTGGCACAGGCGCAGCGGAAGAAAATAGCTTGAGCCTGCAATGCTTCTCAGCTTCCCGCTGCTTCTTAACTCGTCTGTTATTTTTTTAATACTTCAAATTAAACTAGCTACGGCGATTCTGTAGTTCCTCAGCTGCAATTTGATCTCGTAAATCCTCATTTAGGATGGGCGTTTTTAAATGAGCAAGGTTATATGATCAGAGTTGGTACTGGTGAAGCTTCCTTTGTGAATTCTACTAAACGATGCTTCCTGAACATGAATTAGATAAAGCTGCCACATGCTGGCAAAAATTTTGATGTAATTCACTGTAAATTGCCTTTCAGCAGCTTAAATGTAAATTCCAGTCATTTACATGCAAACCATTTAGCAGGCGCCCTTATGCAAAGTGACTTACTAAACATGCTTAAAACATTTCAAGCTTGCAAACTGAAAAGCCTCTGCATCTGTTGTTTTTGTCAGAAATACATTCTGCTTGATCATTTTTTAGTCCTGGCTGTCTATGTCCTTGTATTTGCACATTTTTCATTTGCAAGTGGCAGGTCAAAATTTTATTCAGTAATTATTCCCAATAGACTAGAGTGAATGTCTGTTTAACATATGATATCTTAGTGCTAATGGCAAAAAAGCATTATTTCCTGGGCATCCACTACAGCATATGGCTCTAAACAGCGTGGACATGTTTGTTTTTGCTCTGAGAAGAGGGTCAGGGTACTTAATGTTTATTATTTTCTATGTAAAAGCTCATAATTAATGCTTAATGTTTTACTACAGCCAGTTTGACTTCCCTTACAGTTTTTGCTCTTGATTTAAAATATTAAATTATAAAAAATTATTTCCTGTTGTTTTTTTGTTGTTGTTGTTGTTGTTGTTTTTGTGTGCATTTGAGTAGTGCTTTACAGACAGCCATTTCTGACACATGATCCCCTCTGTAACTGAGCTGGGAACAGGAGAGTTCACAAAATATTTGGTCCCTCTTGTGGTTAGGTCTGGAAATGTAGGCTATTAGTTCTTAACGCACAGTATTGCATACTCTAAATTACTGCATCTTTATTCCATCCACATTTTCCTCAAAAATGCAATTTTATTTAATTATAGTGACATATTTTTGTATGTTATTAAGTATTATTAAGGTGCTGTAAATTTGAGTATTAATCGTAATTTTTACTCATTTTCTGTTGTAAACGAAAAATATAAAGTAAAATAGAAATTCAAATGCTGATGGAGATGCATAACATTGTCTGAGAAATTCTTTAAGGTTTTGAAAGCACTGTAGATCTCAGTGCATGCTGATGATTTATACAAAGTAGCAATCAGCATCTCTTTAGAACTGAAGTACAGTCTGTTCAGCAGAAGTTATATTACAAAGAGACTTATTGCCTCATTGTGATGCTTCTGACTTGCAGACTGCAGAGGTACCTTAAGAATGATTATTGACTTGCATCAGTGGGTTTAGGGGGAGGCTTACAGATGCAGTGGCTGTACTTTATAAAAATGTCAGGGCAGGTACTTGAACTTAGCAGGCGGCTACTAGTAACTAGTGAAGCGAGGCAAAGATGGTGTGAAGTGCCCTTAGGTTGATTGAAGATCAGGTGCCACATTCTGGATCATTAGTAGTTTAATTGTGCATGCAGGAAAGTTAACCAAGGTCAAGCGCACCTGTAATGACATGTTGTGCTGAATCCATGGGCTTGCTGGGATAACAAGGAGCTCTGACCATGATGCCTAACTCCGTAAGGTGTAACGGTTCAATTTACTCACAGTTCGGTTTTTATCACCGTTTCGGTATGTACTATGTTCAGGGAAATTAGTTATTAGCTATGTTCAACTGAACAAAAAATAAATAAAATAAGAACATATAATAAACAGTGCATTTCAGGTTTTTCAGGTATCTAACAGTAGTTTTCAGGTAGGGGAGACTGGGTATAGTTGTAACACTACCAATTCCACGAATCACAGAAGAGATAGGAGTCATATGACAGTTTCAGTTTCCCGTGGCTTCCTTTACGATCCCACATGGAGGTTTTCCAGTCTGTGTTGCTATATCTCCTGAAGCTACAGCAGAAAATCTAATTCTGAGGTAAGAAATAAAAAAAAGATAATATTTTGTTTAGTACTGCTACCGTTGTAGATAATGTTGCATGAGTTATATCAGGTCAAAGTGTAGTTTCTCTAGTAAAGAATGGTGTATCAACCTCCTGGTAATTTCAAAGCACAATATTAATACAGCTAGCTAAACAATGGGTGACAGTGGCGGGGTAGGTTGTAACGCGTGTTTTGAAATAATCATCCACTTACATACAACTAAGAAAATTTTTGTGATTTTAATTCTTAATTCTACAGAATACCTATGTTTATGTTAATTTGCTCTCACTCACACACACACACACACACACCCATATGGATGTGCTCATACAGACATGCACAAACAAACGCACACGTGTGCATGCACAAACACACAATATGCACATAAACTCCCCATATTCACACATATTTTATTGCTGCAGCCATTCATTTAAAATAAAACTGTTGTTGTGGCATATCACTTGGAATACCCTTAGTTTTTGTGTATTTTGTCTACCTGTTACAACTTACCCCAGTATGTGTTACAACCTACCCCAGTAGTGGGGTAGGTTGTAACAAAGGACCAATTTGTATTTGTCATCACCTCACAAAGTCTGTGATATCGTTGAAGAAATGTAAATTGTTGCCATTTGTAGTAGACAAATGTGGGTACTTTGCCTAAAAGCTTCAGACGTGTAGCTAAAAAAAGGGTAGTTTTAGGTGCTGAAGAAAGTTTTACAACCATACCCGGTCTCCCCTACAGAATAAAGTAATCATAAAATAACATTGCATATTATAATCTTCACTGTATAAATTAAATAAAGATGAATCATTATTGAAGTTACAAAATCTGTTCAGTCAAGAGAAGTGAGTGATGTCTTAGTCATTTGTTGTTTGATTAACATTAAACAGCAAGAAAATGCTTCTTTTCCTTTAAGTAATAATGCACAGAAAGAGTACATGCTACACATTAACATCTCTTTCTCGACTTTTTACATTTTACTTAAGACATAACCTACTATGTTTGCTAGAATACTCCCCAAGACGGGCATGTTAACATACTTTTTGTGTGAATTTGTCTGTTCAAGCGCAAGACTTGAAAGAGAACTCGATATTTGCTAGGGTGACCAAACGTCCTGTTTTCCCAGGACATGTCCTGTTTTCCCAGGACATGTCCTGTTTTCAAGTCCTGTCTTGGCTGTTTTTTTTTATAAAGTGATGAAAATATATTGGTTTTCATTATTTTTCATTGGGCCATTAAATTGACCGGCACTAGGGAAATCTACAAGTATTTCATTGCTGGGCCGAGTGTCCTGGTTTTCAGTAATCAAAATATCGTCACCCTAATGTTTACCCACAAATAGCAATGTGTGCTGTACAGGTCTCACCTGAGCTCACGCCCGGTTGATGGTGGCGTAAATGACTGCGTCATGTTTGGGCGTACGGTACTCGCATACAAGAGTGACTGTTTTGTCCACACTTTTTGATCATCGCTGTTGTAATGTATTGAGAAGCCAGAATGCGTATCCATCGACAGAAACACACATTAGCCTAACTCTGTCTGTCTGCTTTACTCATTGTTATTTTCAACAAACCATATTATAGATGCTTCTTCAGATTTTAGATGAACCACGATGCAAGTGTGTGCCG
The DNA here is from genome assembly GCA_018749465.1 of Paracanthobrama guichenoti. Classification (NCBI taxonomy): domain Eukaryota; kingdom Metazoa; phylum Chordata; class Actinopteri; order Cypriniformes; family Gobionidae; genus Paracanthobrama; species Paracanthobrama guichenoti. The sequence continues at coordinate 15,379,308 of CM031947.1, forward strand.
AACCATGGGTGGAGAGCAGTACAGTTCGTTTTCTTTTTACCGTTGCACCCCTAGTAAGAATTCTCTGGTAATTCACTTTTAAAGATGTATGAATGAGATGTTGAGTCTTTAAGCCCAAAGTATACTTCATCAGGAGGGTTCGCAGACGTCCGGATGCAGCCCAATTTTTGAGACCGCATGGATGGTGCGCATACAACAGCGCATGCGCAAGAAAAACAGAAGTCTCACAACAATTGTACTGCACATGTCGAACTTAGCCATCTGCGGTTGAGTATCCTTTGAAAGCAACTTTTATCAGCCACAGGTTGTTACTGACAGACAGCAGGTCTGTCTCCATGAAGTGGCAAATTTAAAGCTTGATTGGCTTCCAAAAGGTTGTTCTGATAAAAAAAGGTTTGTTCAATTATGCTGCCACGAACATGAGAAGAATGGTTGATCTGTAGCTTTCCCACTACCTTTTTAGCAGTGAGCCGATGTGTGAATTAAGTGCAGATTGTGAGCCTGTGAATGTTTGAGAGAGAAGGAAGTTGGAGGGATGGCCAGTAGTTGATAGCAGCGGATGGAGTTCAGAGGGCAGGTGGTAGATCAGTTGGATACTTCAGCTTCAGAGAGGGGAGTGTGGGGTGGGTGGGAACTGTTTGTGAAAGTATGGTGTGGCTGCTGATGGCTAGCACCGTTTCAGTGTAAAAAGTGACAGTCTTCAGCAGTGAGAAAAGTGGTGTGAGGAGGTGGAAGAAGAGAGAGGAGAATGACACAAGCAGTCTGCAGGCGTATGAACTGATGATCATGGTGTGGTGGTATAAGTGGCTTCGGCCACCTCTATTAAGGTATATAAAAAAGGCCCTTCAGAAAAAATTGAACTGTGGTCATGTGACCCCTTTTTATACTCATTTGGTTTGACTTTCTGTCAGCTCTTTTAAGAGCTCAATTCTTCTGTTCCTCAGTTTCATCAGTTTGGTTCAGCTTTAACTTCACCTAGTGCAGTTTGCATAAAGGTTCACAATACTAGATTTTTGTAGATTTAATTTTTTGTGAGATTTGTGCTAATATTTGAAATAAATAGTTACAGTTAGCTTTTATATTTAGCTTTTTTGCTTTGCCTGTGGAAGTATTCTGTGTTTATTTGCAGGAGACAGTATTTTATAGCCAGAGCTCCATAAAATGCCATTGCATTTGCATAAAATGTATGTGAAATGACTGCATTTGTTATATAAATAAGCTAATTGTACTTCAAATATACAATATTATAGTGTTTTGAGGAAATGCTTTGTGCAATGCTTTTTGCTTTGTTTCAGATGTGCTAATATAGCGAAATGTTTCAGATTTTGCTAATAAGCATGCTGTTCTGAATCTTTACTTTCCTGTGAGGGAACCGTTTCCCTGTAAGCTTCAATATAGAGGACTTCAATGTAGAATAACATTTGCATAATGAATTATACTAATAAGAAAAATTGTGATAAGCAACTGCCAGATCAGCAAAATGATTCTCTAATAAAACGCAGCTCAGTTAAGAGGTGCATGGATTTGTTTTATGTGATGGCCATCTAGTGTTTACACAGATGCATCACACATAGAATTTTTTACTGCTTGCAGTTATTTAAAATTTAGAAAAATTAGTAAGTGAGGAGGTCATGTACATGGAGTAAGAATGAGCATATCAAAGAAAATGTTAGGATGTTTAAATGAAAGGGTGGTAATGAAATGGCTGCAAGAGAAATATAATAAAATGCCTAGAGTTCAGACAGGGAGGAAATAAGGAGAGCCTGATAGTCGATAGAAAGACTCTTGTGTCAGTGAATGCAGTTGTTGTCAGGTTATCATAAAACAAGCACACAGATTCTACATTGCCAAAAGTATGCAAGCGATATACATTCCCACAAATTCTTCCATTACTGGCTTTAAAATTGCAAATTTAACCCATATCTATAATTCATACTGACATCAAGTAGCATGGTGAGCGTACCTCCAAGGTTATTTTCTTCCATGATTATTATTCACTTAAATGGGCCAATGTTACTATAAAGCCAAACAACATCAGTAATCATTTTATACAGTGTGGTATTACATAAATAGGTACTGTGAGTTCCACAGAAAAGCCTGAAGTTATAGTACATCAGCAGGAATATCTTCAACCTTTGCTAAGTGGAGCCTTGGCAATAGAACACACACAAACACCCTGTCAGATACTCCCAGTGCATTAGACAGGTCACATATAATCACCAGCGCTCTTTAAAGCTAAAGAAAGCAAATGGCTCATTATCGTGATGACCAAGAAGCGTTTGATTTTCTCTGCCCACAACCACCCAGTATCCATCACAATAAACAGAATCTCTGCTGCTCTAACAAGCATATTTTTTACATAATTAGAGCTTCTGGTGGCTACATTAGAGATACAAATGCAATGTTGCTCTATTGTTATAATGCGTTTCTAAACAAATCTATATACCGAAATGTGGTTTAGAAAGATAGTGACCATACGAAATAAATTGCATATAGAAAATGTTTTTGACATTGAAACAGCAAGGGTGCAAAATCACAAAGGGCTCTGTGGAGATTAAGGGATGATATAGTGTGCTAGGAACATTTTCAAATTGGCAGGGCTTGCCATGCTCCCGAACTAATACGGCTTGCAACCGGAGCTCATTAAAGACACAGTTCTCACTCCATCATCCCTTCTGAATAATGATAAGGGTGCTTTGCTCTAGTCTTTACAGGTTTCACCACAAAAGCAGCACCCTCTAGGGCCCTACTGATTGTTTAGTAAATCTTTATCATTTGGACATGATAACGGAACAGTTTTGGTAGCTCTGGGTGTAAAAAGCAATGCTAAGTCTGTCTTCTATTATTTCAAACTTTGTGAAAATTAATTTAGTGGTTTATGTATTTGTTTTGGATAAAAATGAGCAAATTATTATTTAGTGCAATTTCACAGTGCTTGATGGTGACAGTTAGATTAGTTAATTAGACATTAGATAAATCTAATTGCGTGTGCACACCAAACACGAATTTAGGCCCAATCCCAATTCTATGTTATACCCCTTACCCTACCCCTACCCCTTACCCTTGCCCCTTGAAACAGAGTGGCAAAAATATTCCCCTAAGAAATGGGACACCACTACTACACCATTACACATCATCATACCCCATTTCTTTTATTAGTGTCCTGTACAATTTAATCAGTATGAACAGCAATGAAGTGCATAGGCTATATCTAACAGAAATCAGCAACAAATTTAACAAATTACTCACTCCCAGCTGTTTTGCACTGTATTTGGACTTAATAAAACGGCGCTCGTTTTCAGTTCAAAAAACGCATGAGCCTTCGCGTTTCCTAAGATGATACAGAATGAAACAGAACATACAAGACTGGTGAAGCTGCTTTTCCATCACGCCAAACTTTGTTCGTTAACTGTTCCATTCCGTGCCAATCCAAGCCGGGCCGGTACGGTATGGATATGGTTTAGTTTGCAACACATTAGTGATCGATCCTGAGTGGCAACATCACTACACTTATTCTAGAAGTACAGTAGTCATGTATGCAGGGAAATTCCTCATACCTCTTTGTTTGAAGTGTGGGGCAGAAATGTCACCAGAATAAAAAAATAACTATTTAAGTGAAGGTCCTGAAAAATCTTCGTTTGAATGGCTATCTGGCCCTTACCCCTACCACTCCAGCCAAAAGAGAATCGAGACACCCTTACTCCTTCACGTGAATGCGCAAAACAAAGGGAGAGCGAAGGGCTAAGGGGTAGAAATGGGATTGGGCCTTTTTTGTGTGAGTAGATTGCATACAAATCAATGCAAAGACATGAATAGACTCAAATTGGTACCAGGAGATGCGAAAGTAGGCAAAACAGTGCTTTTTTTCTCTGTGCATACACCCAAAGTGCGCACAGAGAGCTGCGTCTAGACGGTTCTCTTTTGCATCTCATGTTCATGCGTCTATCAAAGAAAACGTCTCCTGCGTCTCCGAGCATCACCGTGTTTTATTCCTTAAAGAATCTGCATATTTGAACGAATCAGATGAGTAGGCTCGTCGTTTGACGAGCAGATGAGTCGTTTGCAATTTGAACAACTCGGTTGAATGAAGGATTCAAACCTACTGGCGGTTTTAATTTCATATTTAAAAAGTAGCCTATTATAAAAAAAAATTAAGTAGCCTATTATTTAATTAATCACTAGCTATTAATTACATATTAAACAGTGTAATTAGATTACTAATTACTCTCTTTCTAAAAACCATTACATTACTTTAATTATTTTCTAAATCCCATAATCATCCTCGACCAGTTGAACAATATAACAATAGACATGAAACTGCTCTTTTAATTCTTTCAAATAAATAACATAAAATTGCATAAATTCTTGAACCGACCAAAGCATTTAAAGGGAGAAGGTTACATTACATTTTAACAAACGATGTAAACTTTTGATCTGACATGAGGACACAGATATGACATTTAATACATTTGAAAATTTCATCTCTGGCTTTATTGCTCAGTGTTATTTCAGGGGTTTGACTCTTTGACTAGGCTAGGCATGTTGCATATTAATTATTCTAGGAACCTCAAAGTATATTTAAATTTTTGTGGGGTTTTTTTGCTACTCTGTAATGATGTTCTAGTTGAGGTCATTTGTAGCATTGGTAGGGACCAAACATAAACTCAAGTCCAGGGTCCCCAGTCCCCTCAGTCCTAATTCTATTTTTTTGTGCTACTGCTTGTAATTTGTTAATTTGTTCTTATTTTAGTACTGACTGTTTACTTGTCTTAATATTAAGGGCAGGGCAAGTAAAATGTAGAGTTTGTTTTATCCAAGGCTCAGCTTACTGTATTTGTAAGGCATAATTCACTCAAAAATGTAAATTGTCATCAATTACTCACCCTCATATCGTTTCAAACCTATAAGATTTTCATTTAACATCAAAAAATGTTAAACATCAAATTTTCATTTAGCATCTGGTTTTCAAGAAACCAGAGAAAGATTTTTGTCCCTTTTAAAGGCCATTCCTCTCAAACTTAAAAGATCCAAAATTGTCATAAAAGCATCGTAAAAATAATCAATCGAGTGTCTAATCCAAATCCAAGTCTTGGAAGAGACATGATGGCTTTATATGATTTACAGATTTACAATGATGCACATACTGTAGTAAACACAGACGTTCAGATGCTTGCATAGCACGCGAAAAACATGAGAGTGAGTAAATGCAGAACTAACAATTTTCAGTTTGGGAATAGTTATTTTGACACGCTTTCTTGTGATTAGATCTGTGATGTTTTGATTGCATCAAATCTGATTGCATTGATCGTCTGAAGCGCACGCGCTCCTCAAAGTGAAACATCATTTAAAGCGGCACTCCTTATAGTGAAAGCGCAAACATCATTTAAATCATTTAGTAGTATGATTATTCAAAGCATTTTAGGTGGTTTATTCTTATATGTATAGTGCAATAATAGCAGGAGAGGCGAGACATAGAAAGCACTGGGAGAGTTTATGGAGTTTCAGTGACATTACTACATTAAACTACTATATATAATGTTGAATATAATGTATAGTAATGCAATGGGGGAATATTTGTGTCCTGATAATAATATAATAATAATATAATTTCAATAATAATGAAAGTAATAATAATTAAAAAAAATTAAATGATTTTGGTTTAAAATATTGTGATAAATATTGTATCGGGAGTTTAGTGTCGCAATAGTATTGAATTGTGACAAGTAGACTTTTTTTTTTTTATATTAACAGGCATTTTCTTCATGTTAGAAGTACATCTTTAGCATATTTTACTAATTCCTAAGCATTTTTATTCAGCCATCAAGCAATATTTTATACTGAATCACTGCTGATAATGGGATCTGCCCGGAAACTGGCAGATGAATCAATGCCTGTGGGTGTATGTCTGAGGATATTCAACACCTTCCATGTATTCGCACGATCAAATATTTGCATGCGTACACATTAACTGATTAAAATACACAAACACACTGTGGAAAAATTTTTTTCCATACCGCTGTTTTGCAGTGAGAAGGTAGTGACATGTAAACAGCAGTATGTGATTGCTTTTGTGTGTAGGTCAAGATGTAATTAGATGCTTCTGTGAACTGCTTGCTTGTGTGTGCGTGTGTATAATGAAGACCTGGTCCTGATTGTGTTGTGCAGATGTTGCGTGATGCATGCTGAAGTTAAAATAAATGCTGCTGATTGGTTGACTTTTACCCTAAGCTCCACTCACTGATCACCAGTCTGGCGTGTGAAATAGTTTGTTAAGGCTTGTCTGGTCATGTCCATAAATGTCATCATCATTTTTTTTTTTCTCAGTATTTTTAGTATCTACAGGCGCAATTAATTTTATCCTAAATGTCAGCTGCACTACTATTATTCTAAGGACTGACAATGATCTAAATGTACGCCCAATATCTTTTTTTGCTATAACCTGTTATGCAGTACCTTTTATATTTATTTTTAAATAAATATGCTTGTGTGTGTTTAAGATGGCAATTAGTAAGGAAATGTAATAAATGTAATATAAAATGAAAATATAATAATAATAATAAAATAAATTTTTATATAAACTTATTTATACAATTAACAGGATGGAAGGATGGAAATAAAGACATTGATCAGGAAGGTGAATTTGAATTTTTTTTTTTTTTTTTTTTTGTACATGACCCATGCTGGCAAAACAAGTCGGAGTGAGCTAATTTTCAAAAATGAGTTATTGTTATTTTCCCATTCTCTATTAAAAACCTTTCAAAATGATGTATGGTTTGTTTGAAGGACAAAAAAATGAACAATCTACACCTGTTTGAAGTCAATAGAGTCAGCAAAGTTAATTTTGAGAAAAATCGAGTTTTCTTACCTTAAAATCCCTGGTATTAACATAAAATTTGGCACACATAAAGTCAACACCAAATATCTATAGCAAAAATATATATTCAACTTATTTTTCCATGATACCACATTAATGAAACAGACAGCCTATATATTAAGACCTACTGTACCGCAGGGATGTTTTATAATGTTACACATCAGATGCTTTTCCACAACAGTTAACCGAATGTTCACATTCGAGATAACAGATAATGTTTGCGTGAATACTCGCCAAGACAGATATTTTGAAGTACTTTAATATAATTCAAATAATTCGGTGCATGTGTATATATTGGGATGAGGCTGTCTGAGGCGTCTTTGTGCGCATGTGTCTTAATGAACTTAATGAACACATTTTTGTGACATTTCTCACTTGTTTTGTCTGTAGCTCGAAATTATCCCTTGCACATTCCGACTCCTTTTGCCAGCACAGGTCACATATATAGAAGCTTTTAGTGTATTGAAGATTCTGGCAAAAATAATATCAAAGTAGTGAAATATTACTTTTTACTGAATAAATAAACATTTATAAAACCACTCCATTGTTTACTTAATTGTAACATTAATTTCCATCTTTAATATTTTTTCTAATGTATTAAGACAAATGTTGACATAAAAATGTACTGCATAGAACAACCCTACACATGACATATGGTTATTGCTGTCATGCAACATATAAGAATGTGTACAGTATCTTTATTCCCTCTTCGTTTAAATCCCACTCACTAATCTCTGTATCTTTGGGAGCTTCTCGCTCGTGTTGTCAGATCTGATTGGAGGACAATCCTCTTTCCACATACCTGCACATAAACCCAATCTCCCATTGTCACTGGTAAACGGAGGTTGCTATGGATACACACCCTGCCTTGAAGAGTTGCATAATCTTCTCACCGTCTCAGGATACCTTGAGTGACAGGAGAACCCCGCATCCAAGGAGGAAGCAGGAAGAGGAGGAGCTTCCCACTCGGTGCAGTACTTAGTATTCCAACCAGGTCTCTGTGACATCTCTCACATCTGCATGGCCAGGTGATGCCTGTGGAGAGTGGGGATTGATTGCTGAGATTCATTATTACGATGTGTTCCTCAGGGATGCCGGCCATGGACTGCAGTGCACAATGGCCAACTCTTCTACTGCATTGTCTCCATTTCTACTGCACCATTTATTTGTTTAAACACTTCTCCCTAAGGGAGATTTTTTTTTTTCCCTGACACGCTTTCAAAGACAAGGGCAGACCGTATAATAAACACTGTATTATTAAACCCATCCAATGGAAGGGAGCAGTTCAATCCAGTGTTGCACTCGCTCTCTCTCTCTCTCTCTCTCTCTCTCTCTCTCTACTCCATTATCCTTTGGATGGTCAATGCGTCATATGTTTGGAGAGGATGGAGTGTGCTGGGATGGAAGGAGCAGGAGGGGGCTACAGAGGAAGAAAAAAGAGGGAATAGAGGAGAACAGGTCAGAGGAGTACAAATAGAAGACATTGGGAAGGAATCAGGGAAATCTTTCCTCTCAGTTTTTCATTTGTGACCCAAAAGACCTAAAACAAGAGAAAGATGTGTTAAAATGAAACGATCAAAATGCATCATTTTTCCCCATTTGCTTTCCATTATTCCTCATCAATTCCAGTGCTTTGCCTTCGCAGCAACTCTCAACCTCATTCTACAGCATGATCTCCTGAATCTTTTGTTTTTCCTTCCCTTTGTCAGTGCGTACTATCATTCATGTTGCTTCCTTCCATCCATCTCTTTTCTTTCCTCCCCCCTCTCTCTTTTTCTCCTCTCTCTCTCACTCTCTCTCTCTCCGGGTTCTTCAAGACAGTGCCGCTCTGCTGCTCTACATCACAGCTACTGTTTCCCACTCTCCTCTCCTCCACTCAGCTTCGCTTCTCTTCTCTTTGCTTCTCTCCACTCATTCAGACCGCATGCTCCCTGTCATCTCTGGCACTGTTGGGTCTGCGTGGCCAGTGGAAGTGGACCCGGACACCCTGTATGGTCTAAAGGTGTTTTCCCGTTCCTGTGGATCTGTGGGGAGGGGAGGGAGGGCAGGGAGGGGGTGCAGGTGAAGGGCTCCGTGTCGGGGGGGAAACAGGTTGCGCTGCTTTGCGGCAGGGGCTGAGGAGGGTCATGCTTCATGAGTTAAGAGGATTTCGGACAGAGACCACTCGTGCATCGCAGCCCCAATGTGGGGCCCTTTTCCGGATGGCGGGAACGTCCGGCCGGGAGCGATGAACCAGCTGGATGCTCCTCGGCCACTCAACTGGACCATACGGAAACTGTGCCATGCAGCTTTCCTTCCGTCTGTGCGCCTGCTTAAGGTACCCATGGGATGGATGGGTAGATAGGGGGAGGAAAGAGACAATGAGGTGTTTTTTAAGAGAAAAATGCATAGGAAATATTTATTTTGTCTTGTGCTAATTTAATTAGTTGTTGAAAAGAGGGAAATAGTGAACAAAAAGACTTGAAACCTCTTTTTTACGCAGATTTTGAGTTTATCTGATACATTGTCCCTCATGAGATGAGTGCTGTTACCTACAGGTATGGGATTGATTTTCTCTAAAGCATTTTCGTCTTCTCAGAAATTCACTGCTTCATAGAGCTTTCTCTTGCAGTGCGCTGAACCAGCTAACTTCTCTGTCTTATTTGATAATGACAGGTACTCTGCTCATGTGGAAGTACATTGTCAGTTTGAACTGTTGAGGTCTAGCATCTAAATTAAAAATTACATCACATGCTGTGCAATAAGTGCTGTCAGCCTCTCATGAGTAGTGCTTTATTGCTTGCCCACAAATCACTTACAACTTGCACATGCCTTACATTACCAGCATAGCATTTCACATGAATCAAAAACTTACCAATTGTATGCATGATAACAATTATTGCCTTTGTTATATATTTTGCACAGAGGTGTTAGCTAATAAAGCTAGTAGTAATAAAGCTTTACTGCACACTTGGGACCATGATAGTTGCTTTATGAGAGGGAAAGCTCCAGAGAGATCTTTGCTGGTAGTATAGTAATTTACTCAGTATGTAATGTAATTTCTTTTTGTATTATTGTCAGTGATGTTATATTACCTATTTTCTGCTCGTATTATAGTAATAGTACAGTATAGATCGGTCACAGACGGTGCTTAAATACGTTTAGTGCTCTCCTGAGTGGAATCCTCCCTAGGTCATCATGACTCAGTTATGAGTGGATTGTTATGTTCTTAGTTCAGTTTTTCAGCTCTGGAGGTGTAGTATTAGAGAGAACTGTGTTTTTCACCATGGCTGTGAAACACAGAGGACTGGATCCTATTCAGGGTTCCAGACAAAATAAAGGACTAGGGTGTCATTGACTCCTAAAATGAAAAATTTAGGAGCCAAATGACTTTTAATTGACAAATTACTGATTCGCTTGATAAAGATGGTTCAAAAATGCTTCAGTTCACTTACTTAAACTACTAGTTTCTGCTTTGTTCTGTGATGAAGGGGCATTTTAATATGTAGAATGTGATTTACTGTGAGTTGTATAAACTACTAGAGTGTTTTCTGTATGTATTTCAAATGAACTTGTTCCAATCTGATGTTGTCACTCGATTGTTTTTGTGTTGTTTTTTTGGATTGTTTTTAGTAAACTGTAAACTGTTAAGATGGTTTTAGGTTCCAGCATGTCACTCAAAGTTCTAGTCCGTTCAGCCTTACAATTGGACCTCACATGTTAAACAATTTATTTTTGTAAAATATTTGAATGTTTTTAGAAAGCCATTATTAATTGATTACAATAACAAAACTTGTGAAAATGTATCTTTAATTACACAGCATATGAACACCCAATCAGTAAACGGATTCTCGCGAACTTAAAGTACTATACAGCGTATTTTGCAACGCTGAAGTAAGCTATATTCTGTGAATGTGTGAGACTTCCGATTCAACAGTTATAGAGAAATAACTAGAAGAATAAGAAATTGCAGTAAGCAGTAAAACTACACACATGCTTATGATTTCGATAATAAATTAAGATATAACAAATACCAGTTTGCAATATCAAACTTATTTAGCTGTTTTTGGACAGCTAAAATAACTGGAAGTGGATGACTCCAGAAGCCTTGCACAATTGATTTACAAATGGCCGCACCCGCTCATTAAAAATAAGATGGATAGGCCAACTTCAAAGGTTTTCAGCAAACGAAAAGACTCACTGTTTAGTAAAAGTGTCACAGTTTTAAATGATTCACTGAATAAGAGACTGATTCAAACCGCTAACTTGTGCGATGCTGTCTTGTGAATCTTTTTGAGTGATTCATTAAAAAGAACCCATTCAAAAGAACTAAAGTGTGTGGCGTCCGAATGTTCGCGAACAGAATACTGTTGCTAAATTGGAATTAGCTTTCACTCCTGAGCGAAGAAGAAAGAAAACATTTGACATGAGTAAACCTGTCATTTGTTCACTTAACAGTCAGACATAACAGCTTGTCCTGTGCTATGTGACGCAACCGCATGTGGACGGGCACAAAGCTTTCCATATGAGGTCCAATTTTAACCATATTAACTAGAAATGTAAATATTGTCACACATTTTTATTTTTTTGTCGCCAACTGGGAATATTTTAGTTGCATTTTAAAGCCTTGCTATTCATAGCTGTAAGTGTATTTGTAGTAAACATTGACTCTTTGCTTGTGAATTTGAATCATAAAAGTATGAGATGTGCTTGTGTTTTGCGTACATACTATTGGTGAGTTATGATGAGTGGGAATTTAGATTGATCACGGTTTACCAATGCAGCATATTGGACCTACAGTATGTGTTGACTTTAAGGTGAAAGTCCCAGCCTGGGTTACAGGGCATATGTGGTTTAAACTGCAGGTGCTCTGTGTAAGTGACTGACCAGAGGAGTTGAAGATTATCAGAGTTGGACAGACATATGAGATTATCTCAGCCATTAGTAAACAGCTGTATGTTTGTCCAGCTCTACTGAGGTATAGTTTGTCAATAGAGCACTGAGGAGGTGGATGTGTATCTCACTGTTTGTGAGTATATGTATGTGTGTGTGTGAGGTTCAATAGCTGGCAGGCCACTGCTATCCAGCATAGCAACACTGTCAACCTTCCAGATGTAATGAAAATACCTCATAGCAAATGAAGGTTTGTGACTGATGTGGCTCTATCTGTCATCACACTGGAGCTAATTTAATTTGCTGATGCCTTCGTTTGGTTATCAGGGAACCTTGGTAATGAATCAGATGCTTTGGCACATTGCACCAATTTCACATGGTTTGTATTCATGAGTTTCTATAGATGTGGATATGCAGAAGTACAATCTCCACACATAGAATTGAATTCTACGATTTTTTTGACTCACCCTCACGCTGATCCAAATCTGTATGCTGTTATTTTTTCCATATAACACAATAAGAGGATTTAATTTATCCTTCTCTTTTGTACACATTGACAGTTTATAGTATACTACCTCTACCAAGCTCCAAAAATATTCTGAAATTATTATAAAAGTGGAGATACAACTATATTCCAAGGTTTCTGAAGCCATGCAATAGCTTTATATGAGGAACTGATGACATTTATGATGACATCTTTAGGAAGTATTTCCCCCGCTGCAGGTTTTCAGTCTTATTCTCCATCCTGCATTTCTGATCTGGAATATTGTGTTCCCATGCAACGTATGCAAAAAAAACCCCCAAAAAAACAGTTTAGGTGTCACTGCTGTCATACCTGGCATCGTTTTTCATCTGAAGTGAGTTTGGCAATGATATCTTATCATATAGCTTCAGAAGACTTCAGAATACAGCACATATGTATTGTGTTTATATGATACTTTTTTTTGCCATTTTTTTTCGAGCTCGACAGCTGTGGTCACTGTAAACTGTCAGACAGATCTGCATATATGTTCTTCAGTATATCTCCTATTTTGTTCCGTAGAAAAATAACAGTATACCATCTTGAAATTTTCATTTTTTGGGGGGGTTGTGCGTAGGAATATATCTATTGGTAATGGAGAGGGGAAAATGTATGTATGCTTGGTGGTCAGAATAAATGCTTATTTGCTGTTGAATTGTGTTTGCCAGTCACAGCAATGTGTTGGATTTGTTTTTGTTTAGCAGTTGGCACTAGACTATGAAAGCTTGTTTCCACCGCTGAATATAAAATAAAAAAGTAGTTGTTACTTTTTAATCTCAGAATTGCGTGATATAAACTCGCAGTTGCGAGTTATAACGTCAGAATTGCCTGATAAAACGTACAATTCTGACTTTTATCTGAGAATTGCGAGTTTATATCTTGCAATTCAGACTTTATAACACGCAATTGCGAGTTTCTATCACACAATTCTGAGGAGACAGAATTGCGAGAAAAAATAATTCGTTTATCTTATTTTCTGTGTGTGCATGTTTAACTTTAAGTGTGCTCTCTGATCTAATTGTTGCATAATTTAAGCAAAATGTTTATGTAAAGTATTGTGATAAATTTCATGGTTCGTTTAGCAACTGACAGAAAGGGATGTGTGCAACTGGATTAGATTGTCCTCAGCAGCTCAGTATATTGTTTAAAGACATCTGTCAATTATGTGATAATTAAGATGAATTAGATTTGTGGGCATGCTGGAGTGAAAATCCTGAGTGGAAACATGCCTATATATATATTATTCATGTATATATCTCATGTTAACTCACGGCTACCCCTGTGAAAGTGTGGGTATTTGTGTGTGGTATTTATTTATCCACCAAAATGTTTTTTTATATGTCTTATGTATTTCATTGTCACATTTAATTATTTTCAGTTTTTCCTAAATTATGTATTAGTGTTTGCATTAATATTTAAGATTACAAGAGTTACATTGATTATCAGTATTAAAGGGTTAGTCCACCCAAAAATTTCCCATGTTTTCCCATATTTTATAATTTTCCCCAAAAATGATCCCATGATTTACTCACCCTCAAGCCATCCTAGGTGTATATGAGTTTCTTCTTTCAGCCAAACACAATCGGAGTTATGTAATGCCTCGGGTTAGCGGTCACTCTTTCGCCAGAACTAGACTTGCGTACGGCTGTTAGCGGAAGCCAGTGATTACAGTTTATAAAGTTATAAGTATGAATATTTTCCTTAAAAAACACATTGCTTCACTTCAGAAAGTCTTTATTAACCCCTGGAGCCATATGGATTACTTTTATGGATGGATGCCCATTTTTTTGGACTTCAAAAAAATGGTACCATTAACTCCCATTATAAAGCTTAGGAAGAGCCAGGATATTTTTAATAAGAAGAAAGTCTGTACACCTAGGATGGCTTGAGGGTGAGTAAACTATGGGATAATTTTTGTTTTTTGGGTAAACTAAACCTTTAAGACTCGTATTTAATCCACTCTATGATAGTCCCAGTCTAAAAACAAATACAGTATCCTGACTCTTCTCATGGTGCTTCAGAAGAGTGAAACCACAAATCTCAACAGCAGATATCTTCAGGGTTGGTGGCAGGTGTTGGGACTATATACTGTATATTGAATATTATCTCAGCGACACACTCTGACAATCTCATCCATCTCTCATTCTCTCTCTATGGCTCACTCGCATGTCACTGGTTTCTCCTTTCTTTCTGCACTAAATCATATTTACTTTAATATACTCACTGTGTGGAAAAGGGATTGATATTGTGATGAAAGACCGTTTTTAAATTCTACTGTACAAATTCAGCACTTACTCTTTAGAGAATCAGCGACCACACAAATAGCTACCAAAAGAAAATACTCAAAAGGATTAAGCTACACAAACACATTTTTTATGCACTGACATCTCAGCAACTTGGATTTACAGATTAAATATAATTAAATTAATAAATTCCTGTACAAGACATGGTAATGCATTAGCTCCCTAACAATCCAAGTAAAACGTTGTTGTTTCCATTTTTTAATTTTGCTCAAGGATAAGACATTTGCATCTGTCTTTGCAAGAAGACATTTACTTTGTCTTTTTTAAAAATTGTGAATTTTATTTTCACATTTTCTCTTTGGTTTTGATTGTATAGTGAATTTGTTTATACATTGAAAATACACCTTGCACTTTCTCCACCTTATTCTTCTTACAATTTGTCAGGCAGGGAAGAATTAAATTGTTTGGGAGATTGTGTGTGTGTGTGTGTGTGTGTGTGTGTGTGTGTGTGTGTGTGTGTGTGTGTGTGTGTGTGTGTGTGTGTGTGTGTGTGTGTGTGTGTGTGACAATTAATGTAAATGCTGATTGCAGCAAACTCTTGGAAGTTTGGAAATGGAAAAGTGGACATCTCGTTCTTTGTGATTGTAAGCAGGAAGACTGATGCCTTGTAATAAGAAAATGTTGAAAACTGTATAATGGTTATATGTTGAAGCTTATGCAAAGTTTGCTGCTGTAATCTTGAGCAAGTCTGACCCAGATATTAGAAGTATTGTGCTTCCATTCTGGCCTCTGCTGTTATGAGTTCAATACATTTATTATAAACAATTCACAGGGTCTTTAATGAGCTCAGGTAAGACTGCTGCTCTTATTTCACTTACATTATGATATTCAGCTGAAAATGGATTGTGTAAGATGGGCAACTTGTCATTGGCAGGATTGCATCTATAATTTTTCACTTAATCAACATAAAAAGACAGTCTAGTAAATCTTCCTATAAAGATACTTGAGGAGTGAGTTTCTGAAAACATCTTCATGTTTAAAAAAATCATAAATTAGCATTGCTTTTATGAGTCAAATCGTTTTAATGTGCTAATCGGAGCAGAAAAATAGTACCAACAGCTTCAAATGAAGTGACTTTGTGGTTCAAAAAATGTCTCTTAAAAGCTTGGACAATCCTTCTGTATTCTGATCTTTAGTCTTTTGAATGTTAAAGGGATAGTTCACCCAAAAATTAATATTGAATATTACCCCATGATTTACTCACCCTCAAGCCATCTTAGGTGTATATGACATTCTTCTTTCAGACGAATACAATCAGAGTTATATTAAAAAATGTTCTGGCTCTTCCAAGCATTATAATGGCAGCCCCAAAAATGTGAATATCAAAAAAGTGCATCCATCCATTATAAAAGTAATCCACAAGGCTCCGGGGGTTAATAAAGGCCCTTCTGAAGCGAATCAATAGTTTTTGTAAGAAAAATATCCATATTTAACACATTATAAAGTAAAATATCTAGCTTCCGGCAGACTGCCATCCGTAAAATATGGGATAATTTTTGGGTGAACTATCCCTTTAATAAAACTTAAAGCAATAGTTCACCCAAAATAAAAAACATGTCTTAACTTACTTACCCTCATGTAATTCCAAACCTGTATGACTTGCTTCTGTGGAACATAGAAGTTTTAAAAAATGTTTTTGTCCAAACAACATTGGACCCCATTGACTTTCATTGTATAGACAAAAAAAAAAATCTTTTTAAAGTTAACTATCCCTTTAATCACAAATAAAACAAATTTTTGAGCAGTAAATCAGTTTGATTCTGAGCTTTCAAAGTCAATAGAATTATTTTAGGAGTTTCTCAAAGATATTTTTAAACACATTTTTGTTTAAGTTAAATGAGCACCATGTGCTTTTACAAAAAAACATTGTAAAAGACAAAAAAACATTGCATGCTCCAACCTAGCAGCTCCTTCTGGTTTGCTGCCATTTCCCTGGAAAACATTAACGGTTTCAGTGATGAGGTGAAACAGGACAGTCTTCCCTCCTTCTTTCTAAATGGAGGATTTGGAATTAGCCTTCCTCAATAGGAAAAATCATGAATGGGCTTTGAACGGGACCGGCCCTTTGAAGTTGGCCGGAAGTAATAAGCTTCCCTCGTCTTTAAAATGTGTGGTAAAATGTGCCGCATAGCCGTGTCAAAGACATATGCAATGAGATTCTCAGGAATGGAAATCACTTTTAATCTTTTTTTTCACTCTGCTCTTGTCTTTGCTCTTGCAAATGGTCTCTAGACACCTGATCCAATCAAGTATATCCTCCTCGTGTGTGCTTTAAGATGCCCTGCTGGCACGTTTGATAGGTGTAAGGCATTCTTATATGCTCTCTCAGTGTGCGTGTCCATTTACACTCTGCGATTTGTGTGGCCAGAATAAATTGAATGTGTGAACACAGAAAATGAGAGTGCAACCAAGGGCTATTTTCAGGAACCCCTCTCTTATATCTATATATTGGGTGTTTGTGCGTACTCACACACACATACACACACACACACACACACACACACACACACACCGTCCCCACATTTCAGATTTAATGGATATTGGACCTATGCTCCAGTTTCTTTCTCATTCCTTAAAGTGAGCTATTTCTGTCTCCTCACCCCAGAGTCCCAGATCAAACCCTCCACCACAGCTGTCCCTGGCTCACCACACCTCTTTTTCACTCAATCACGCCCTCATGTTCTCACACAATCATCCCTATCCTTCCACGTCCTTGATTTAATCATTTATTTCCCCTCTTTATCAAGCTGGACAGCATGTTCTCTCATTTGTCTGTGGTGTGAATGGCATGACGTGTTTGTGTGTTTCCCGGTCGAACTTAGAATAGCTTCCACTGTTTCAGATATAGAAACACATGGAGCTTCTCCATGTCTGCTACAAAATGCTTTGTTCTCACTTCTTGAAATAGAAGTTCCCATATAACTGGTGAACTAAAGGTGAGCACAGGGCACGACTGAATTGTTTCAGTGTTAGAGCATAGAGAGCTTGCATCCGTCTGTCTATCTATATCTGTCTACAGTGTCTGTCTGTCTGTTGATCTGTCCTTATGTCTGTCTATCCATCTATCTGTATGTCTGTCTGCCCGTCCATCTGTGTTTTTATGTCTGTATTTTTTTTTATGCAATATTCTGTATAAAATATGGAAGGAATGTTGTGATGCCCTTGTAGTGTAAATTCAGCTGTAAAACAACAATCTTTGAAAATGAGCTGACTGTATTTTTGTACATACTATATAGCCTATGGCTATGCGTGAATGTGGATATTATTTTCTATGTGTGTGTAGGCTACATGTGTGTCCATCATAGTACTCCTCTATTTGAGGACATTCATTTGAAACTGAATATAGTATTATGGAAACCTGGACGTAGACTCTAGTAGCTAGTGGCACTGAACCATTACAATCTTATACAATTAATACAAACAGCTGACAATGAAGGCATTTCCCAGATTAACTGTGATGGGTGTTGGTATAAAGAGTTTTAGCTGGCGCATACACGACAGTCTGTTTCTCAGTTGGTGTCTTCATTGTAATTCGTAAAGATATAGAAAATGAGCTTATGGAGAGCATGTTAAAAATGTGTAGTGAATAATTTAATTGAAATTTGTAGATTCTAAATATTCTATTTAACATAAAATACTTCTCTTTTTTTTTCATAAAGCATATTTTTAGCATCGTCTGAAAAATAGTATCAGAGAAGATAGCTACCTATTTTGCGCTGTAACTGGTATTAAGGCGGAAGAGACGATCAACATGCGTTTGCTCCACGCTGCCGCTTCTCTTGAGCTGAGCTGCGCCAGAGCGATCTATCAGCACAGTGCCAAAACGGTATTTATGCTTTTGAATTTCGTAATAAAATTGACATAATTTGAAGACTGACTATTTGTTTCGTATCAATAGTAACAAAGCACAAAGATTATTGCGATTTATTCATGAACTGAAAACAGGATGACTAATCAATTCTTGGGATTTAAGAATTGATATCGGTCCATAAAAATGAGAATATTTTTCACCCAGCACTATTATTTACTAATTTATTTAATATTTACTTAATTTTATTATCATAGGAAATGTGAACCGTTGTCCATCATTTGACAATTGGTGATAAAGAAAAATGTCACGTCGCAATATTGAAATGTATTTTTTCTTTTTAAATCATGAAGGCGAGTGGATATCACGCAATGTGCAAAATCTCAAAACCAGTCAAAATGTGCCATTTTGAACACATTTGACAAAAAGTATTTCTTGATCATTTTATATAATATAGTTATTTCATAATATAATATATAAATTGAAAAGCAAAACGTTGGGGGAAAAAAAAACATTAGGTACTGGAAATGGCTAATAAGCCAATAAGTGCTCCTCTGCCACGATGTTTATAGTGGTAATTTTAATGTTTCCAAAAATTTTGTTTGCCACCAAGTATTACACTTCCTACATCTTGAAACTTTAAGTTTAACAAATGGGGATAATCTTTGAGGGTTGAACAAATAAGGTTTTTGGTCATCATATTAAAAATTATTAAATTAATTTGTAAATTAATTTGAATTAAATTCAAATTAGATAACATTTAGAGCTTTGAAGTGCAGGACAAAGTTTGAACACTTGAAAGTCCTTAAAAACTTAAGGCTTGAATTTCACTCTCAAGTTTGTACGAACCTTGAAATGAATAATGTGAAAATATTCAACTATTTCTGCCACAATACCATGGTTACAGTTAGCATTACTACATTAAATCCATGGTGAATGTTGGTGATTTGTGGATTGAAAAGCTTTCGTGACACAATATTTTCTTTGTTTCTACACCAGCGCTGTTTGATCTGATATCTATGTTTATAACAGAGAATTCTGCACTAAATTTGAATGCTTTTAACTAGATCTCGCAGCGATGTTATTAATACTGCGACTAATTCAAACACTTTCTCACTGGATCTCCCAGAGTTGTGTACATGGTGTCACGTAATTGAGATCAGCCCACGAATAATCCAGTTCTGAGCTTGTGCTGCGATATCCTTTATTGGTTCAAGCTGATAAACGGTCCACAGTGGAGTAGCCATAAACGGAGTAGCACTTTTCCACTTTCGTTTTGCTTGCTGTTTTATGTTTCTTATATGCAGTAGTAATGGCAGCTCTTATCAATTGGGCGAAGTTGTGGTGACACCAGTGCGACTTCTAACAAAATTCGTACCGGCAGGAAAAAAGGTCACAAAATGCGACCATTTGGTAGCAATCTGAAGCCCTGTATGTTTTTTGTGGACATGTTTCACATACTATGCCCTATCATCTTACCTCCTCATCATTCACCGCCACATTCATATCAGCTGCTTATCGTGTAATACATCAAACAAGCTTGCCGCCGGCCTGCAAAATCTGCATGTATTATTCATTATAGATGCATAATGGGAAATCCACGGCTATCACAGGAGCTATTGCACTTATCTAACATATCACAGAAAGGGCAGCTTATTTGTGAGGCATTCCATTTGTGTGGCACATGAGCAAAGAAGGGAATGTGTTCAGGGAATGCTGTGACGGTTGTGAGTGTGCTTGGTAGGAATTGCATCTAAATTTGAGCACAGAGATGCCATCTCCTCCCCTCTGAGAGCGAAGACACGCTGACATTGGGTAATGACCCTGAGGGTTTCGATAAATGGGAATCATCTGCTTGATGAAAAAGTTTTGAGATGTAATGACTTAGCATTTTTGATGAATTTATCACAAATGTCAAATACAATTTGTTCAGATATCTGTAAACAGTCCTTATTTGTGTCAGGTAGGGAAATAATTTGTGAAACATAATGTGCATTGGTTTTGAGGCTGAAGCATAATGAGGATTAGATGTTATAATAAGGCACAAGCATACAGCAATCTTTCACACAAGTGGTATTCCAACACAGACACATTTCATGGATGAGCAGTCAAAAAACATTTTATGAAATACCTTTGGCCATGGTTAAAGTGATAGTTCATTCAAAAATGAAAATTCTGTCATTGTTTGGTCACACTCATGCCAAAAATGTCTTTGTTCAGTGGAACATATATGGAGTTCTTCAGCAAAATGTTTGAGCTGCTCCTTTCTATAATATTCATAGTCATATGGGTTTGGAACATCATGAGGTCAAATAAACAATGACAAAATATTTTTTAGGTGAACTATCTCTTTAAGAATATATCCTTTTTTTATTTATTTTTTTTTTATCTTAGAAGGTCCAGTATGGGTAGGTCAGTTTGTACCCAAAGCCAGTTTGCCCTTTTCTGCCCTTATCTCTTTTGTTCAAGGTTTTGAAGCCCTTGCCTCAGTCCTTTACCCCTGAATTTATTTAAGTTGGATGGTTGGAGGCAGTTTTTGTGTTTGCTCTGCTGGGTTTCAGTGCTGGTGGTCAGTTGGTGTGTGTGGTCACAGTAGTGAACCCTGAATCTCTGGCAGTGAGTCTTCTGTTAATCCTTCCTCACAGCTCAGGACTGAATGTTCCACACACTGCCACACACACACATATACTGTGTTGGGTAGATTCTGAAATGCATCCTGGTACTGATTGCAAATTACACAATTAAAATTGTAAGTAATTTTAAAGGGATACTCACCCTCATACTGTCCTAGATATACATGACTTTTTTCCTTCAGATTCTTCAAAAATCACACAAAAAGAACATGGCTGTAATCCACAAGACTTCAAGTGATGAATCAATTTATTCTGAATTATTCAAAATGATAGGTTATAAACTTATAAACCATCACTTCTGGCCAATGGTCAAATGCGGGTTCAAATGTGAGTTTCACAACTCACTTACATCACGCTTCACAACATGCTGACATTTACACAATTGACAGCTGTCTGGAAATTATGGTTTAAAGGGACAGTTCACTCAAAAATGAAAATTCTGTCATTTACTCACCCTCAAGCTATTCCAAACCTGTATGAATTTCTTTCTTCTGCTGAACACAAAAGAAGATATTTTAAAGAATATGGGTAACCAAACAGTTGATGGGACCTCATTGACTTCCATAGTATGGTGAAAAAAAAATATTATGGAAGTCAATGGAGTCCCATCAACTGTTTGTGTTCAACAGAAGAAAGAAATTTCAGGGACCTATCCACTTGCATTATATGGACTCACGGAGATGGATAATTTTTTTTAAATATCAGTTTTTGTTCCACAGAAGAAAGAAAGTTTGGGACGGTGAGTAAATGATGAGAGATTAATCATTCGGGGGAGTATCCCTTTTAAGTGGTGCAGTAATCTAATTTGAAAATATTTTGTTTATATAATCAAAGGGGTCATGAATTGAGAAATGAATATATATATACATACATTTTATATATATATATATATATATATATATATATATATATATATATATATATATATATATATAAAAGGTCATCGTAATATAAGAATATCCTGTAAGTTTCGAATGGAAAACTTCCTTGTTAGTCAAATAAAAGCTTTTATTGACAGCTGGCTCATCAAACGAGAGATCTGCGAATTTGCCTCCCTGTGACTGAAAAAGAATGTGCATGACATGTAATCGCTAAATAAGAGGCCTACGTGATGCTAAACTGGATCAACAGTACCAAGCAATAAACATGCCGTTGAAAAAAATGCAGTGAAAAATTAGTGCTGAAAAGGCGTGGACACAGTCATTTTTGTGCCATTATTTAACGGCCTGAAAAAGAAAGCAGATGCTGATTTGCCTGCTCTTGATAGATTGTGTTAGTCATTATGGAAATTATCTTGCTGCGTCTGTGTTCTTAAATTTCCCCGTCGTCAGTAGATCACGTGCAGAACTTTCTACTTCCATCAACGCTTTTATGGGATTGTGCTCTGGTGCTAATTTGGCCTATTTAGTAAATCTGGCCCATAGTCTGATACCACCCAACAAATGCTGTGACACTGCAAGCAGCTGCCACTGGGCTTGACTTTATCAGAGAAAGGAGAGAGAAAAAAACAAAGGACTTGTGAAGGCAGAGGTGAAGGTAATGGGAGAAAGATGGAATGAAAGAGTTAGCGTTGGCTTGAACCAGAGCCAAAGCAAGCAAAAGGGAAGTGGATGTGTTGGATGTACCGCGGCTTTCGCTGGGGCCGTGTCTTATCAGCTTTTCCAGACTCTCTCAGAGTCACATGTCCTAGTGAATTCAGTGGAGCGTCAGTCTCTCTGGTAGCTGGATGGCTCTTAACCCTGAAACCACTGATCCCTGATCACCGCCCAGCCGGAGGTCACATGATCTGCAGCAATCACTCACACCGCCTTACAGGCCTGTAAATACCGCTGTCTCCCAGGACCACTGTCATGGTTCCCCTTGGTGCTTTCTGACATCCTTCATGTGGATGCCTTCGAGCCATGCCATTTCAGCACTGAACTGCCCAGTACCCACTTGACACATGCAATAGACACAGCGTATGAAGAACGATTAAGTGTCAGTCAGACACCATTGTTGTTTTTCATTTCACCATTTCAGTTGGCCTTGGTGAGGGCACTCTTGTGAACAGATATTTTCAAGTGGGTGGATCTCTATTCTGTGCCTGCTCTCTAATTCATCATGATAATTACAAAGTGTATATTTTAAGGTATTAAGACAGTAAGGCTGTTCGTATAAATAGTAGGCAATTTAATTATGCTGCCTCTTTGCTTACTTTTTTTGGTATTTTTGATACTTTTTTTATGTCCAAATTCTATTCACCTTATTTTAATGTAAGAGCGGTCTGCATTTGTAAATTTTGAGGCTTCTAGTTAGGGTTATTGTTCCTTACAACTTACCAAAGAACCACTGGTCGATGGACATTGACGTGGCCAGGAATACACTTTATGCTAGACAACACTATAAGTACAATAGGGTAGAGTTGGGGAAAAGGTCCCCATGGGGTAAAAGCCCACCACCTACTGTTTTTCCCAAAATAACCACTAGATAAAATCAAGATACGTTTTTGTTGTTGCTATGGACTACGTTGACCAGAGTGATGTAGAAATTTTCACTGCGAAGCTTACAGTGGTGATGCAAAATGGATTTCAAAATGGATTTCACGTTACATTATATAATTTTTTACAGTAATTAACCCACTGGAGTCTGAGCTGTTTTGGGGCCCTTTAGAAGTTTTGACATGCTCTGACATTTGTGCTTTTTTCAGTTGCTTATAAACACGTCAATGGCAAAAGTGTAATTACACTGTATTCAGCACAAACTGGGCTACCATAATATGTGAGCAATATGTATGTACATGCTTGTATTTTTGAGAGAATAATGTTTATGCATGGTTTTTGAAAAAACCAAAAAAATTTGTTTTAAAATTAAGGCCTCAAAACACACAACAGATATGTGTCCACAAGGTGTTGTTGCCTACTAGAGTGTTTGCTTCAAACTGATGTGAGAATCATTGTGCCTACTTATTCCCATAACACAATATATTGATTTACATTTTGTAAGACATTTTTTCTTTACAAAGGCCATATGCGAAGGGGTGTGAATGAATTTGGTTCATTTATGAGACACACGTGCAATGCATGATAGCTAAGGCTATTGTCTGCTATGCTTCTTATTAAATAAGAAGCAAATATATTAAAAACACAGATTAAAATTAAGATACAATTTATACAAAACGAAATTCACTTTAAAGAAAGGCTTTCTACAAAACAAAACTTAATGAAGTGGTCAAAGTCATTTCTGACAAACTCCATGTCTTCTGATATATTGCGCATCAAATGATGTGTCCTTTATTACTCGTGCTGTTCACTTTTCATAGTCAACAGACTAAAAAAAAAATACCATTAGGCTATAATATTTAAACATCAGTATGAAACAAAATACGTTTTACTGGTACTATATTTATAGCATCTGAGCAGACATTTGCGAATAAAAGCTGTATTGATGTGACACTAGGCTATTTTTACAATAAACACTTCATAATCTGTCCAAAACAGGCCAAATAAATCTTGTATAAACAGTCTTATGTCTATGACATTTTATGTTGCAGCAGGATTCATATTTCCTTTTTGCATTTAATATTCACAGAAACTAACAGAATAAACTTACCTCACAATCTTCGCCTGAATCCATTGCTCTTAGAAATAAACAGCTTTTTCTGAGGTAAATTATTCCAAGATTATTCCTCACTGCGTCTCAAAGCGATGTAAAGGGTTGATGTGTTTATTTGAGTTGATGTAGGTCTCGCATGGATCACGTCAGATTTGAATCTCAAAAGAACGCGCACTCCGTGGGCGTGGCACATTAGCGGATAATGAGACAATCGTGAACAACTGACATCTCTCCCTTTTCAAACAGATTACATAAACACAGAATATTTGTTTTCGATTTGATTTACATTATTTAAAACCTGACATTTCAACGTTTCTTTAGACATATGTCTCATGTTTGTGAGACAAGTATTTACTAAGTTAGAGATCATTGTCAACGTCGTTGACAGAGAGGCTGCAGATCGTGCATCATGTTTGTTTTCTTTATTTTGCAAGAAGCACAACAATTTGTTTTTATTGTGATTACACAAAAAATAATAGAAACTTAACAGATTATAATGATGTATAACACTTGCCTGAATGATAAAAATCGACAGAGTTATTTGAGTCTTCTTTGCACTGATAAGAAAAAAAACTAGTTGATCACGCCGGCGTGACAGCCGACTCCAGAGGGTTAAAAGAAGTGTTTTAAAGCTTTTGCAGAACATCACAGTTATATATGATATGTGAAGAGCAAGGCCTGTAGTTAGGGAGTACTTTTTATTTAAGGAAAATATTATTATTATTTTCAGAATTACATAATTTTTTTTTTCAAACCTAGCCTGTGGGGTAAAACGCCCCCAGGGGGCATCGCTTCCCACTTTCATAATTACTGTAGTTGCCATGTTTCTGAACATCACATTCTTTGTTTTTCCATCAAATGCAATCTAACTATAGCCTGGTCCTACCAGACTCTTGTAGATTTCATTTGTACAGAGAGTCTGGCCACTCTCCATTGACAAGCGTTAACTTCCTTGAAGGCGGGTACTCTGTTGAAGTTTAAAACTATTGGATCTGCCCAGAGCCACTCTGGATCCGGATCCAAACGCTAACGTTTGGTCATGACATATGTCATCTCAAACTAGCGCACGACATCAACGTCATCGTTCTCAGCCACTCCCTCTGTTCGCTGATTGGACTAGTTAAAATTTAACCGGAGAAAACCAGAGAATATACCGCAAATCCAGACGGAGTACTGAAGGAAAATGAAAATTGAGCGGAAGTACGTAGGAGGGCGGAGCCAGGCTAATCTAACTAGGTGGTTGAATAAAAATATTTGGACTTTATATTTAAAAATTACCTCACATTAGCATCTGCTAGCTAGCTAGTTAGACAACCAGTTAGCATCAGCTAACAAAAATTTTAATTTTTTTACAAAAGTGTTTTCCCCTACTTTGCCCTATAGTTCTAAATCGGGATGATAACTTGTATCATTGTTATATCGTCCTATCGCCCAGCCCTAAAAATTGTTAAAGCACATTATACATTTATGTACAGCTGCTTGGAATCACTAATAACTTTTACTTGACTAGATGCTTGATTGAACTTCAAGATGGGATAAAAGAGACAAAGACATCAATTGATACATTTAAAGTTATGTGGATAACTGTCAGTTGCTACCGCCAGACAATACAGAGTTTATGCTCATATCTATTTATCTATCTAAACGTACTTTGTAAGGAAAACTGGGTTTGTCTAACATTATCCAACCATTCCCCGTTGTTTCTGCGAGTTTTGCTTGTCTTTTCTATAGCTTTCGGCAGTCTGTAAAATATAGCTCTGATTTGTTGTTGAATCTATTTGTACAGTCAATTGCAAAGCTCCATCCCATTTTAGACGTGTTTTGTGTGTTTTTTGTGGCATTCAAGTTGAACACCAATATTTCCACTCTTTTTGCCACTCAGTGGGTGTAACCGTAGTGATTCCTGCCTACTGTGATGTCATGTGCTTAACCTCTATATTTTTTTTCTTTCAACTATTTGAATTTAATTAAAGGTTCGATTTTTGGAGAAGAGGAGAGGAGAAACTGCTAAAACACATTTTCACAGTCAGTTTTGCTCTTATTAACCAAGAGTGCCAGAATTTGGAGCCCACTCCACTGTATGTAGGCAGTGGGCAGTAAGCTGTGCAGCAGCTCACTAGGTATTGGAGCAGAGCCAATGTTTACTCATTTTTTTTATAGCTTGATCTATAGCTGAATAATTAACTGTACAACAACAATGACAGCACAATCAAATTGTACATATACCTTATGATGTAGGTAATAATGAGATATCTGTGATGAGGCAGGATTGTGGTTCCAAACATTCCCCACGGCATGAATAATTTATGTAAACTACTCTTTACTGCAGTACATTATATACAAAATAACAGGGATGATGATAAGCATGTACAATATGTGTACAGTATATGTGCTATGATGATTTTTTTGTACAGTATGTGCATGTGAGCTATACATACTAGCTATCAATCAGAGAAGACCAGAACGACCCTGACTCTTATTTGGCCTTGATTGGCAAAATTAAATTGTCTTTTTCCTGACACAGCCCACAGAAAACACAAAACAGCACATCATTTTACTTTAACTTTGACACGTAGCCTGCTAGCAAATGCTGCTTTATCATATTAATACACACGAGTACTCAAGAGCAGGATCAGTCATATGTTCTACTAAGAGAGGCAATGCAGCACAAATCAATGTCAAGAACAGATTGTAATATCAGATTTTCCAACAAAAGGTCACATCGTGTGACATCGGCACATTTATCCTATCACATTCAGTAATGAATCTGCCTGCCAATCTCCCTTTTGCGGCATCAAATGCATCCAAGTGTGCAAATGCAATTTAGCATGCACAAGAATGAAGAAAATCACATGCATAGAGGGAGAGATTTCTACTGTGTCATATTTGTAGGTGATCTTTAAATTATTTTAAATGAAAACACTGGGACACTTATGTAGCTAAATTTAGAATTATACATTTTTAAAAAAGCTCAAGCAGCCTGTTCTGCAAACTACAAACACGGGATGTTTATCCCCAGAGTATGAATAAAACAAAGAGAGATATTCTCTCTTTATTAAAAAATCACTTATACATAGCTGTCACATAATACAGGGCTATGAGCTGCAATATTCACGCCAGTAAATGGGGTTTTGCTTGGGTCAAGATTCAATGACTGAAACAATCAACACCATTAATTAATCAAACAAACACTTAGTCTCATAGCAACAATCCACAGCCCTTAAATCACTCTTTATTCATGTACAGGTGTTTATGGTATGACAAATGGTGCATACGGCAAATAGTTGCTTAGTTTTTCTCGGTTTTGTACAGACAACCTTTAAATCTACCTTTAAATAAGAGTTGAGTGTTATGAATATATAAAATGTGTTTCTGTGTTTACATTGCGACTCAACTGGAAACAGCTGCTCCGATTGGTTCCCTGAAGTGTGTGGTTTGTCTCATCAGATGAGGTGCTACTGTCTCTGGAAGAGCTCCACAAATTGTCCCTCAGACATTCGAAAGTAAGTGTGGAACCGGCCATGATAAAAGTTTTAGCTCCTGTACAAGATTAGCATACTCCCCTTCAGACTCTCTGTTCTTTTAAGACTGGGTGCACCCAAAACCTTCTTTTTCGGTCTTTTAAAGAAAGTCCATGTTTTCTCAGCTGTCGGCACAAATGCTTTGGAATGTTGGAGCTCTGAAACGTTACAGACGTTGCAAATTCGTCGCTGATGTGAATGGTTTTGACGCAAAATATTTGCACGCGAAATATTAGTTTTTTTCGCTTTGCTTTTTCGCTACGTGTCCAGTGTGAAAGGGCCTTAAATGTTAAATCTGAATCTAAATCTTTGATAAAGATTTAATCCAAAGAAATATATATTTATCTGATACTGCGCTGGTAAAATATGAAGTTTTCACTGAACCCATGCAACAAGCAACAAAGGCATCGGCAATTAGATTTAAATCAATAAAACTAAAAAGTCTTTAAATAATTAAATGCTAAATATTATTAATAAGTGATAAAAGCTGGGGGGAAAGAATGTTAATACTTGTAATAAATTGTTAATAATTGTAATGGAAATGATGATTAAAAGATCTATTTTAAGACCCATTTAAACTAAATCTGGAAAATCATATTCAAAATCTATTGCAGTTATTTGAAACATACTTTATGTGCCATTTGGCACCCTATAGGTATTCCCTACTTCACGAACGAGTAATTTAGCATCCAACTGGGGAATAAGCTGGCACAATCTTAAGTGTTCTCACTTGAAGTTATCGGATTGGTTTAGCTTTTGATTTCTGCCACTAGTGAATCATAAATGTAGAGATATGTAAGATTTACCACCACTATTTTGTATTGCTCTCTCCATTACATATTTTATTGTGAGGTCAAATGCTTCAGTGATGTGTGAGGATTTAAGTGTGAAGCTACATGAAAGCTTGATGTACACTGAATATTTTATATTTTAGTTTATATGTTGGTTTAATTGATTATTTTTAGTTTTCTTGCCAGTGCCAGATTTTAAAGTACTGTGTTTTTTGTTGTTGTTGTTGTTGTTGTTGGACATAGCATGGCCATAACATATGTATCATATGAATCTTGATATTGTTTGAAGCACCCTGAAGTACCATGAAAATGATATGATATGAAAATATAGTGATCATTCATTATCTTGGCATATATAACAGTCCACCGTATAATACGATCACTGTTTCACAGTACCGCCTCAGTACTTTTTTAAGGCTAGAGAAGAGTTAAATATTGAATATGGGAGATAATTCAGGATAGCCCTCTCTCAATTAGTGAGGTGAGGATTTTCAGTTTGTAGGAGGTGTTATTTCAGCGTTTTAGCACTGGTGACACCTGCTCTGCACCAGTCTCTTTTTAAGCCTTTATGACTCTGACACTTCATTATCAGCCTATCGGCTGACAGCATGACAGGGCCAATCTGAGCCAATCAGTGCAGCTGCTGATTTGTGACCAGTGGGCAGAAAACAGGAAGTCGATAGATGGATATGCGCTTATCTGCTGTCCTTTATACACATTGCTTAATTGTAATGTGACATGTTATTTTGCCCTAAGCTTATTATCACTATGCAAAAATGTGCACCAAATACAAATGTTTCATAAAGCATCAGCGTTGGTGGCAAAAGTTTGTACTTTCATTTTTAAGTTCTTGCAGGCTGAACAATTTAGTTGCTAATGAGCAAATGGTTTTGGCTGAATGAACAATTTGAGATGTGAAGCGAAGTTTAATCATTAGCAGAAAATCAAGTGGACTGTTATGTTTTTTTTTTTTTAAGAACCCTATCCAGAGACAAAAGTCACAGTCATTGCACATTGTGACATCAGGTAACAAAATCACAAGTGGAAATGTCAGCTTTGACAGGAGCTAAATTTCAAGTAGGCTATAGAAGCACAAAAACAAAAGGCAGCAGCAGTTAATGGAGCTCAACAGAAGCCCTGCAAATGCAGCCCCCAGAGAATATGAGGAAATGCTAGCAATTGTCCACCTGCAAAGAGTAGTAGCTTACCAGTCATTTCAGGACATATAAGACTGATCAGACTGAGGTATACTTGATAAAAATGAAGAATCTCCTTGCCCTTCATCTGAAGCAAAGGCTAATATATACACTCACCTATAGGATTATTAGGAACACCTGTTCAATTTCTCATTAATGCAATTATCTAATCAACCAATCACATGGCAGTTGCTTCAATGCATTTAGAGGTGTGGTCCTGGTCAAGACAATCTCCTGAACTCCAAACTGAATGTCAGAATGGGAAAGAAAGCTGATTTAAGCAATTTTGAGCGTGGCATGGTTGTTGGTGCCAGATGGGCCGGTCTGAGTATTTCATAATCTGCTCAGTTACTGGGATTTTCACACACAACCATTTCTAGGGTTTACAAAGAATGGTGTGAAAAGGGAAAAACATCCAGTATGCGGCAGTCCTGTGGGCGAAAATGCCTTGTTGATGCTAGAGGTCAGAGGAGAATGGGCCGACTGATTCAAGCTGATAGAAGAGCAACTTTGACTGAAATAACCACTCGTTACAACCGAGGTATGCAGCAAAGCATTTGTGAAGCCACAACACGCACAACCTTGAGGCGGATGGGCTACAACAGCAGAAGACCCCACCGGGTACCACTCATCTCCACTACAAATAGGAAAAAGAGGCTACAATTTGCACGAGCTCACCAAAATTGGACAGTTGAAGACTGGAAAAATATTGCCTGGTCCGATAAGTCTCGATTTCTGTTGAGACATTCAGATGGTAGAGTCAGAATTTAGTGTAAACAGAATGAGAACATGGATCCATCATGCCTTGTTACCACTGTGCAGGCTGGTGGTGGTGGTGTAATAGTGTGGGGGATGTTTTCTTGGCACACTTTAGGCCCCTTAGTGCCAATTGGGCATCGTTTAAATGCCACGGCCTACCTGAGCACTGTTTCTGACCATGTCCATCCCTTTATGACCACCATGTACCCATTCTCTGATGGCTACTTCCAGCAGGATAATGCACCAAGCTTGAATCATTTCAAATTGGTTTCTTGAACATGACAATGAGTTCACTGTACTAAAATGGCCCCCACAGTCACCAGATCTCAACCCAATAGAGCATCTTTGGGATGTGGTGGAATGGGAGCTTCATGCCCTGGATGTGCATCCCACAAAGATGCTATCCTATCAATATGGGCCAACATTTCTAAAGAATGCTTTCAACACCTTGTTGAATCAATGCCATGTAGAATTAAAGCAGTTCTGAAGGCGAAAGGGGGTCAAACACAGTATTAGTATGGTGTTCCTAATAATCCTTTAGGTGAGTGTGTATATATATATATATATATATATATATATATATATATATATATATATATATATATATATATATATATATATATGTCCAGAATGCCAAGCATATTTTAAAAGCATTGACTGTAGTAGTTAATTTACTACTTAACTCGAGAAAAATGGGGTGAATTCACTAAGCAGTTGTGCTACTTTTGCCTGTGGTATTATTGGCATATAAACCTGCCTCTGATTTACTAATCGCATGAAATCCAGGTTAAGTAGCTGAAATATCACTGCACTGTATTTAAATTAAGTAGTCAATCATTTCAGCACAAACACTCCTGTTTTCTATGCAAATTAGGCTTATTATTTATAGTGATTCATAAATAAAAATATATATATATATATATATATATATATATATATATATATATATATATGATGTGTTAGAAGCAGGAAAAATGGCCAAGTGTAAGGATTTGAGCGATTTTAACAAGGGCCAAATTGTGATGGCTAGACGACTGGGTCAGAGCATCTCCAAAACTGCAGCTCTTGTGGAGTGTTCCCAGTCTGCAGTGGTCAGTATCTATCAAAAGTGTTCCATGGAAGGAACAGTCTTGAACCGGCAACAGGGTCATGGGCGGCCAAGGCTCATTGATGCACATGTGGAGCGATCAAACGTGTGGTCCGATCAAACAGACGAGCTACTGTAGCTCAAATTGCTCAAGAAGTTACTGCTGGTTCTGATAGAAAGGTGTCAGAATACACAGTGCATCAGTTTGTTGTGTATGGGGCTGCAGCCGCAGACCAGACAGGGAACCGTATTCCCTGGTGGCTGGCCTCTTTCAGCAGGATAATGCTCCCTGCCACCAAGCAAAAATGGTTCAGGAATGGCTTGAGGAGCACAACAACGAGTTTGAGGTCTTGACTTGGCCTCCAAATTCCTCAGATCTCAATCCAATTAAGCATCAGTGGGATGTGCTGAACAAAAGTCCGATCCATGGAGGCCCCACCTCGCAACTTAAAGGACCTGCTGCTAACATCTTGGTGCCAGATACCACAGCACACATTCAGGGGTTGAGTGTAGTCCATGCCTTGATGCATCAGGGCTGTTTTGGCATCAAAAGGGGGACCAACACAAAATTAGATCATAATGTTATGCCTTGTCAGTGTATATATGCACACACACAAACTAGAAAGACATTTCTGTACTTTTTAGTCATGTGATCATTTTGGAGCATTGAGCTGTGGGAGGCATTTCTTTTGTGGAACAGGTGGTGACTACTATTGAGAAAGTGTGGACTTATCACCCACAGCTCTCAGGCCAGAGGCTATTGGTAGAAAGGCCTATATTTTGCCATGTGAGGCTCATGATGTGCATTTATGAGATATACAGTTATACAATACTTTAATTGTGGTGCTTTATTAAAGCAAATTCTTTTACTTTTAGGTTTAAAAGATTAATGGACACTGACCATCAACTTCCTTCAATTCTGCTCAAGGAGAGATAATACTAATGTGTCTTGCAGAAATACCATCAGAGAAAGTATTGCAATACTGAATCAATTAATGAAGAGAATCCTTCAGCTCGTGGGGAAGATGAGCTCCGGTTATTCCCTGTGGATAGAGTCAGCACATTTAGTTGCACTGAGAGCTGATTTATCACAAATAAAATAATTGGGAATTTTTGATGCCAACAGGAAGAGATTGGAATATGTATGAGGATCTGTTTTCTGTTGATGCAATGGCAAGGGAAGTTTGTTTTTAATTCAGAGCTGTGCAATCATATCTGAAGTGCAGAAGTGATTTGATTGTGGATGTGAATGCTTGGCCACACCATATTTACAATATTTCTTATGATTCACTGTCTGTAATGTTCTAATGTGGCAATAATAGCACAGTGCTGTAGTGCTTTAATAGAGGGTACTATGCACATGACGTCACAGTAGGCGGGAGTCGCTGCGGTTACACCTACTGAGTGACAAAAAGATAGAGTGGTAGCAGCATTAGTGTTCAGTTGCTAATGCAAAATACCTAGCTCAGAATTCAAACTGCTACTGTCTTTTAAAATGCAATAGTGAATCAGACTGAATTGATTGACAAAAAAACTGTTATTTATCTGACAAACTAATGATCACTATAGTCATAACTTGTGCTTCCAAGCATTTTATGTGATGTTTATGGAGCAACAGCTGTCCACTAACCTGAATAAGAGTGGGAGGAATACTAATAAATAAAAAATATTGATGAATTAAACATTATCTCGAGGAGGTGGATACTCTATTATTATATAAGAAGTCTTACATAATTCCATCATTGATCTGTATGGATCGTGCTTTAACTCTGAACAACACAAAAATGAGAGCGCTGAAAGGCACAATGCTCAGCTCGGGTGAATCACCTCCTTGAACCACCTCATTAACCTCCTCTATTGATGCCAGTTCTGCTCTTCATATCACAAAAGGGCCCACACACAAATGCAATTTGAATTTGACTGTATGCAAAGGAAAGTTTGTACTAATGAACTTTATTCAAGATTCAAGAGTTTTATTTGTCACATACACAGTTATATACAGAATATACAACCGGCAGTGAAATGTAAACAGGTCCACTCCATGGACAGTACAAATTCACAGTTAAAAACACAAGGAGGAAATTATAATAGAAATAGAATAAAAAAGTACTATATATATATATATATATATATATATATATATATATATATATATATATATATAGAATTATAAATAAATATAGTAGAGAAAAAATCAATAAATAAAGAAGTGTAATAAAATAAGTGAAATAAACTGCAGTGAGTAAGCTGTAGACTTATAAATATGTGGTTAACTGAAATGTACAAAGAAGTATAATGTGCAAACAGGTTTATAACAGGTTGTTACACAGTAACAACGAGAACAGAAAGTGCAGTGCAATGTCAGTATGTCGATGTTTATCCTGAAGTGAAGTCACGTGATGTTAAGTGACTGAGTTCACGAGTCTGATGGCCTGGGGGAAGAAGCTCCTCCTGAGTCTCTCAGTTTGGGCCATCAGGCTTCGGAAGCACTTACCAGATGACAGCAGCGTGAAATGAGGGTTTGCAGGGTGATTAGAGTCCTTGATGATTTTAGTAGCTCTACCTTTGCAGCGTTTGGTGTAGACATCCTGCAGAGACGGGAGAGCTGACCCTGAGATGCGCTCGGATAAGCACACGACTCTTTGCAGGGCTTTGCAGTCATGACTGGTGCTGTTCCCATACCACGTTGTGATGCACTGAGTTAATACACTTTCTATCGCCCCTAAATAGAAAGTTTTCAGGATAGCTGGTGAAACCCTGAATTTCCTCAGCTGGCGCAGGTGGTACAGTCTTTGCCTGGCTTTTTTCACCTGTGTCTGAATGTGAGCAGTCCAGGTCAGGTCCTCAGAGATGTTTACACCCAGGTACTTGAAGCTGCTCACTCTCTCTACTGGTGACCCGCTGATCATGAGAGGGGAGTATGTCCGTTGCTGTCTCTTCCTGAAGTCCACAATCAGTTCTTTGGTCTTGCCAACATTCAGAGAGAGACAGTTGTCCTGGCACCATGATGTTAGTTGATCCACCTCGTCCAAGTATGCCGTCTCATTGTTGTTGGAAATGAGGCCCAAGACAACAGTATCATCAGCAAATTTGACGATAGAGGTGGAGCTGTGTGTGGACAAACAGTCATGCGTGTAGAGAGAGTAGAGCAGGGGACACAACCCTGTGGAGCTCCCACACTCAGGGTGATGGAGGTGGAGGTGAACTGGCCTACTCTCACCACCTGAGGCCTGCCAGTGAGGAAGTCTTCAATCCAGTGGCAGAGAGAAGAATTCAGGCCGAGATCCAGGAGTTTGGCGGTTAGCTTAATGGAAACTATGGTGTTAAAGGCTGAGCTATAGTCAATAAATAGCAGCCTTACATAGTTCCCCCTT
This sequence comes from Paracanthobrama guichenoti, assembly GCA_018749465.1. Lineage (NCBI taxonomy): Eukaryota > Metazoa > Chordata > Actinopteri > Cypriniformes > Gobionidae > Paracanthobrama > Paracanthobrama guichenoti. The sequence continues at coordinate 15,414,637 of CM031947.1, forward strand.
TTGCTGTCGATGTGAGTGAGGGAGGAGTGGAGGACATGAGAGATGGCATCTTCAGTTGATCTATTGGGACGATAGACAAACTGAAGAGGGTCCAAAGTGTCAGGAATGAAGGAGCAAATGTTGTTTTTAATGAGTCTCTCAAAGACCTTCATGACTATAGACGTGAGAGCCACTGGACGATAGTCATTTAGGCAAGAGGGTTTACTGTTCTTAGGGACAGGGATGATGGTGGATTTTTTGAAGGAGGTGGGGACCACAGATGTGGCGAGGGACTCATTAAAGATGGATGTAAACAACCCAGCAAGCTGATCAGCACAGGACCGCAGAACACGGCCTGAAATACCATCTGGCCCAGCAGCTTTCCTGACGTCCACATGCTTGAGTGCCCTCCGAACTTCATCCTCCGAGACAGAGATCACATGGTTGTTGCTGCTCTGAGTAATTCCCTCTAACGCGTCACTTGGCGGAGTCGCGCTGCCGTGATTACAATCAAAGCGAGCGTAGAAAGAGTTTAACTCGTTCACTTATAACGGAGCTTTGCGGCTTTAACTGCGCGTCGGAGAGCATAGCAGGATGATTTATAGTCATTCATATTTCCTGTTAGGAGACCGGCGTTGTATGTGGCAGTGCGTGTGTTCAGTGCAGCGCGGATTCAATTGTCCACCCACGGTTTCTGATTTGAGAAGGACGTTATTGTTATTGTTTGTGTGGCTTGCTCTGTAAGCGTGTTGATGAAGCAAAGCGCCACATCTGTGAACTTCGCTGACGTCAGATGAACTTGCCCGGAACATGTCCCAGTCAACGTCATCAAGAGCTGCCTGTAGCGCGGTCTCTGAATGGGGTGACCAACGTTTAACTTCCCGCCTCACCGGGGGTTCCCTTTGTCTGTATTCAGGTGTGAGGAAAATGGCGGCATGATCAGATTTGCCAAAAGCTGGTAGTGAACAAGCTTTATAGGCGTTCTTAAACAAAGAGTAGCAATGATCCAGTGTGTTTGCTCCTCGTGTAGGACAGGAGACGTGCTGGTGAAAGTTTGGCAAGACTTTCTTTAGGTTTGCTTTGTTAAAATCGCCCGCGGTAATGAAAGCAGCATCGGGGTGTTTGTTTATGAAGCTGTTGGTAACATCATGAAGGTCTGCCTGTGGTTGAAAGTAAACGGCAGTGGCGATGACCGAGGAAAACTCCCTCGGCAGATAGAATGGGCGGCAAATGATTTAGTACCTGTACCTCCAGTGCTAATAGCCAAACCTACTCAGATAAACACGCTCAAGTGTGTATGTGACAAATAAAACTCTTGAATCTTGAAGTCTCCAGCATTGCTGTTTACGGTCAATAAATGATTTGGGCTATATCAATGTCTTTAAATGGTAGGTGATAAAACCTACCAAAGGTATTATCCTTAAAAAGTTATTAAACCTTAAAAAGGTATTATCACCTACCTCTCTCATTGTCTTCCTTTTCTTTTTCACAGCTGCCTGCCTCCACATGCAGTTAATTTGAGAAAGCAGCGCTATGTTCTCTCAGGAATATTATAGCTATGTAGTGAATGAACCAGTGAGTACAGAGTAGCTACTGAGTGTTTTCTACTTTTTAGACTTGCTGTAGAATACCTTTCTTGAAAGTGGAGAGAGTAATTAAAGAAAAGTTGTTCATAACGTTAAAGTTAACTTAGAGTTATGTTAGCCATTGAGTTACATTTGTGTAAGTTCACACAAGTATCTTGTGAAGCTGGTAAACTGAAAGGTCAACAGTAATTTTAATTATACTGAGAAGTGTCTTTTGTGTACTTTCCTGTAGCTCAATCAATAAGAGCATGGCGCTAGCAATGCCAAGGTCATGGGTTCGATTCCCAGGGAAAGCAAGAACTGACAAAATGTGTACCTTGAATGCAATGTAAGTCGCTTTGGATAAAAGCGTCTGCCAAATGCGTAAATGTAAATGTAAATGTATACCATGTGTTCTTGTTGTTCACTACATGACAGTTTTACAAGACTGCTCTTTGAAAGCGTAACATCTTCCCTTGCTGAAAAGGCCACCTTAGACAGGCTTAACTCTCTACGCACACCTTGGCAATAGAATCATCATTGGCTAGTAAATGTTTTAGTTTACTCGCCAGACTGATGCACTATATATATATATATATATATATATATATATATATATATATATACAGTTGCAAGAAGTATATGTGAACCGCTTGCAGAATCTGTGAAAATGGAAATAATTGTAACTAAATAAGGGAGATCATACAAAATGCATGTTATTTGTTATTTAATACTGTCCTGAATAAGATATTTTACATAAAACAGTTTTTACATATAGTCCACAAGACAAAAAAAATCCTGATTTTATAAAAATGACTCCATTCAAAAGTTTATGAACATTGATTCTCAATACTGTGTGTTGTTCCCTGGATGATCCAAGGCTGTTTTTTTGTTTTGTGATGGTTGTTCTTGAGTCCCTTGTTTGTCCTGAGCAGTTAAACTGCCCAATGTTCTTCAGAAAAATCCTCCAGGGCCTGCACATTCTTCAGTTTTCCAGCATCTTTTGCATATTTGAACCGTCTCCAGTAGTGACTGTATGATTTTGAGATCCATCTTTGAGGGACTCAAACGCAATTATTAAAAAAAGCTTCAAACATTCACTGATGCTCTAGAAGGAAACACGATGTATAAGAGGCGGGGGGTGAAAACTTATTGAATTTGAAGATCAAGGTAAATCGTACTTAATTTGTCTTCTGGGAAACATGTAATTATCTTCTGTTGCTTCTGAAGGGCAGTACTAAATGAAAAAAATTATAATAGTAATTATATTTAAACAAAATTAGAAACATTTGGACATTTTTTTAATCCTGTTTTTTTATCCAAAAGTTTTCACCTCCAGCTCTTAATGCATCGTGTTTCCTTCTAGAGCATCAGTGAATGTTTGAAGCTTTTTTAATAATTGTGTTTGAGTCCTCAAAGATGGATCTCAAAATCATACAGTCACTGCTGGAGACGGTTCAAATATGCAAAAGATGCTGAAGAAAACTGAAGAATGTGCAGGTCCTGGAGGAATTTTCTGAAGAACATTGGGCAGTTTAACTGCTCAGGACAAACAAGGGACTCATGAACAACCATCACAAAACACAAAAACAGCCTTGGATCATCCAGGGAACGACACACAGTATTGAGAATCAATGATTCATAAACTTTTGAATGGGTAATTTTTATAAATTCAGCTATTTTTTTGTCTTGTGGACTATATTTAAATATTCAATATTATTCAGGACAGCACTAAATAAAAAAATGCATTTGATTCCACCAAATCAGCTTATCTTTGTAAAATGGCACAGTTTTTTAACATCTGAATGTACACTCTTAACATCAGTCAATCAAGCATTATATTATGATATCATATTAATCAAGCACTATTTAATGATAGAACTTTAGTAATTAGAACTAAAACATGTATGAATGCATATTTGTTATTTTAACTGAACTTAGAACTGGTGGTGGTGCTTAAGATATTGTTGGTCATCCAGTACTATCCAGTACTTAAACCAAAATGCTACGACGAGTAGTGCGCCTTCACACTAGAGTTTACGGTACGTCAAATACAGGTATGCTGCGCATCTATTGAGCTGAATTGAAATAGTACAGAGAGCTAAACACTCACACTCAGTCAGTGTTCAGCGAGTGAAAATATATCTATGCTAAACTTATACTTAGCCTCTCACACACATCGGCGAGTAAAATCTAAGAATTTATTAGCCAGTGGCATTGGCAATAGCAAAGACATTATTTAGTTGCCCAGAGTGAAGATTTAGAGTAATTTACTCGCATTGTAGAGGGTTGCAGGCTGGTAATAGCTGTTTTTTGCTGGTCTAACTGGTGGACCAGCATCCAAAATACTGTATATGCTGGTGACCAGAAATGTTGGTCTTTGCAACAGGGTAATGTTCTGTACTATTGTAAGTTATGTAAAATAATGACGTGTAAGATAGATGTGTATAACCTGCATCAGGAATTTTATTTTATTTGTCACCCTGAATTCACTCGTTTGTGCCAAATACATTTGTGATAACTTAATGGAGTCATCACACCTCTGATGTGCTGAGACATTAAGTCATTGTTGAGTTGCCAAAATCAATGACCAGCGCAAAGGGAGAAGGCACAGGGACAGGTGAACCTGAACCTGCCATGTACAGGCCAATCGATCACCGGCATTGTATTCGAGTGAGAAAAAGAGTTGTGTTGTGAGATGCAGAAAGGCTAGTTTGATATCGATCTCTTTTAAAATGCACTTTTTCTTTCAAGCTATGGTCTTTAAAGCCAGTCTTATTTGAAATCTTTTGTCCAGTTGAATTAGTGATAAAACGTGATAAAGCACCAGGTAGCCCTGCTAACCATAAAATCTCATTGTTCCAAACTTCCAAAATTAATTTTCATGAAGCTATATTTCAAAGCAATTGTGTTCCGATTGGCTGTTATTTAGTATGTTACACAGCATTTTCACTTTTGGTGTGGACAAATTCCTTGTCGCTGGACACTGCATAATGACTGGTTTGGATGCCATGTAAGGGCTAGAATTGCCTTGTTGTTTAGCTCACAGAATAAAATATCAGCAAGAAGCAGTGCATTTTTTTCTTGGGAAAATGACTTTCTGGAATTTCCAGGCTCAGGTGGACAGGAATTCATTTGTAATGAGGTGCCAGAAATGGCAAAAGAACACTGTTTGTGTGTGTGTGTGTGTGTGTGTGTGTGTGTGTGTGTGTGTGTGTGTGTGTGTGTGTGTGTGTGTGTGTGACACTTTAACAGAGATTTCTATGTCTTTCTTTGCCCGCCGGGTGTGTTCACACTATCGGATAACTATCCAATCAAATGCATCTGTTATCGTCTCAAAATTTCACTCAATGTACAAAAACCCCTATTGGTCTGTGATGGAACTGCTGAGATTATTTTTGTAGAATATTTTTACATTTGGTGAATTTAACCATTAACTAGGGGTGTAAAGGTACACGTATTCGTACCGAACCGTTTCGGTACAGGGCTTTCGGTTCGGTGCAAGTGTGTACCGAACGGTTCTGAATGCAATCTTTAACAGTTAACAGTCGGCTTGTTTTAAGCGTGGAACATACTTCAATCCGAGTTCCCACACGAACATATTAAGTATTCAGTCCATTTTATCACAAAAAATGATAAATGCCGTTTTGACGCTCTTTAATGTGGCGTGACTGATCACTCTATACACGTCAGTACAAATGACGGCGCAGCACGCGAGTGAACGCGATCATCTCTTCCTAAAGAATAAACATGAATTAATATCTCTTAATGTATGTTGAGGATACATTACAACTTACTTAAATGTATCATATGTCGTGTAATCACTCAATCGGTGTTTCAACCGCGGAAAGACAAAACAGCTTGCAATGTATAGCATCACATTTACCTCAGAAGTCATTCAGTGTCCACAGCTGTTAGTTCACTAGATAAATTAACTCTTTCGCTAAATATATGCACTATATTAGCCTATATATTAATTATATTCTACTTAACCTGTCTTGTTTATTTAATGTATGTTTAAATTAATCTGTCATGATTTAACAGCCATGTATAAATTATTATATTTCGACAACGAATTGGAGAAAAAAATTATAATTAGATTTAGAAGTTAATGCAAAAATTTCCTTATGTGAAGCTTGTTTGTTTTGTAATCAAGCTGTTGATTATTATATCAAAAAATAAATAACTGAATTGAGGCTAATAGTTGGGATGTTGTTAAGCTTTAATATTACAATGTGTAGCCTAAGGACTCCCTATATTTACAGCATTATCTTTAAGAAACTTTTAGTTATAATTGAATTAATTTAAGGACAGACACAATTTTTTCAGTAAACCACTGTTGAATAAAAATAAATAAAAAGCAATTTTGTAAAACTGCTGTACCGTATCATACCGAAAACGTGACTTCAAAGCTGAGGTGCGCACCGTTACACCCCTACCATTAACCATTTAAAAGTCATCACAATTTACCTCAATTCACCCTGTTATGTAACATTTACATGTAACAAAGAATAAATAAAAAGGTTCAAATAAAAAATCTCAAAATATAACTTGGTCTCAAAATAAGTTGTTTATGTGACTCGCATCATTTGCACAGCATGCCTATTTATCGTTGCTTACACAAACATCATTTGTCAAAAAAACTCCTTGTAAGTCCTCAAGCATTATTACCTCCAGTAGGCATAAAATTGCATTTGAGTGATAAATGAAATGGGTTTCGATATCCTACAGCTTTTTACAAGCGGAAATTGATGTTTTTGCTTGTAAAAAGCTGTCCATTGGAATTTTAATTTATTGTGTTTAACCCTTTAGCTTTGTTTCAAGGCTTATATTATTTATATTAACATTAATAATAAAAGTAGTGATATACTATTTACATATTTTTTGTAAATATATTTTTAAAAACTATGTTTTTATGTTTCAACTTCGTTTTAGGTGAATACATTTTAAAGTGTTGTATGCTATGATTGTAAAGCGCTACCTCACTTTACACTCACCTAAAGGATTATTAGGAACACCATACTAATACTGTGTTTGACCCCCTTTCGCCTTCAGAACTGCCTTAATTCTACGTGGCATTGATTCAACAAGGTGCTGAAAGCATTCTTTAGAAATGTTGGCCCATATTGATAGGATAGCATCTTGCAGTTGATGGAGATTTGTGGGATGCACATCCAGGGCACGAAGCTCCCGTTCCACCACATCCCAAAGATGCTCTATTGGGTTGAGATCTGGTGACTGTGGGGGCCATTTTAGTACAGTGAACTCATTGTCATGTTCAAGAAACCAATTTGAAATGATTCGAGCTTTGTGACAAAGTGCATTATCCTGCTGGAAGTAGCCATCAGAGAATGGGTACATGGTGGTCATAAAGGGATGGACATGGTCAGAAACAATGCTCAGGTAGGCCGTGGCATTTAAACAATGCCCAATTGGCACTAAGGGGCCTAAAGTGTGCCAAGAAAACATCCCCCACACCATTACACCACCACCACCACCAGCCTGCACAGTGGTAACAAGGCATGATGGATCCATGTTCTCATTCTGTTTACGCCAAATTCTGACTCTACCATCTGAATCTCAACAGAAATCGAGACTCATCAGACCAGGCAACATTTTTCCAGTCTTCAACTGTCCAATTTTGGTGAGCTCGTGTAAATTGTAGCCTCTTTTTCCTATTTGTAGTGGAGATGAGTGGTACCCGTTGGGGTCTTCTGCTGTTGTAGCCCATCCGCCTCAAGGTTGTGTGTGTTGTAGCTTCACAAATGCTTTGCTGCATACCTCGGTTGTAACGAGTGGTTATTTCAGTCAAAGTTGCTCTTCTATCAGCTTGAATCAGTCGGCCCATTCTCCTCTGACCTCTAGCATCAACAAGGCATTTTCGCCCACAGGACTGCCGCATACTGGATGTTTTTCCCTTTTCACACCATTCTTTGTAAACCTTAGAAATGGTTGTGCGTGAAAATCCCAGTAACTGAGCAGATTGTGAAATACTCAGACCGGCCCGTCTGGCACCAACAACCATGCCACGCTCAAAAATGCTTAAATCACCTTTCTTTCCCATTCTGACATTCAGTTTGGAGTTCAGGAGATTGTCTTGACCAGGACCACACCCTTAAATGCATTGAAGCAACTGCCATGTGATTGGTTGATTAGATAATTGCATTAATGAGAAATTGAACAGGTGTTCCTAATAATCCTTTAGGTAACAGTTGGTTGTCAGCCTCAGGTGACAATAATGGTGCTTCTCAGTCAACTCTCTAGCGTCCTAGGTTGTGAACATAGATTGTAAAAAAATATGGATGTAGTGTCCGTGATGTCACCCATAAGGTTCTGAAGAGAGTTTTTGAAGCCTCAAAATCGGCTGTTGCCATCTTGGCAGCGCGTCACCGCGTGTCACTCCCGTATAACTGAAAATGGGCAAAGAGGTGGGACATGGCAGGAGCTGAGGTGACGTGATGACTAACTGACAGCAGACAAACGGCAATCCACCTGTCACTCAAAGTGGCCACACCCTTAATTATGCAGAACTTTAAGGCTTTATGTAATGTAAACGAATGAGTTATAAAACAATTCACCCCCCTCACAGTTGTCATGAAGGGCAAAATTAGCTATATAGACCAAAATCACAATTTGTACCAGGCTGTAAACATGTTTTTTTTTTTTTCTGCTGTAAAGTTGGGCATTTTAACATGGAGCTCAATGAGATTCTGCTCCCTTTTGGAGCCTGTCTCTAGCGGCCAGTCAATTAATTGCAGTTTAAGTCACTTCCGTATTGGCTTCAAGAGAAACTGGGGGAGGTTGCCGCTTGGTCGTGAATCCATGTACACAAATTCATGCAATTGTAAGGACGCTTCAGAACTTCTTTTAAAGGTGCAGGAAGAGATTTTTGAAAAACGCTGTTGAAAGTGGATCGGACTGAGCACCACAACAAACTTGTAGCCAATCAGCAGTAGAGTAGGGGGTGTGTCCATGATGGGAGAGGAGAGAGAGTGAGCTGAGCAAGAGGGAGATTTGAAGAAAGACTTTTGAAAGAGAGAGACATTACAAACGACAAAAGCTCAGAGGAATATCACTGGGAAAAAAGAAGGGTTATGATCAGGCAAGAGCTTACCCACATTAATGCACTGGAGGGACCTAAGCAGGAATAGCTAAAAATGGATGCAACGGATGTTGTTTCTGCTCCATACATGGCGTGGGTAACATTGGTTTTGAATGTCATGTCTGGAGCTGGTGTACTGCTGACGACTAACAATGAACTCTTGCTTTATTACACTCTTGTGTAGTATATGTTCTTTTTTTTGTTTTGTTGTCATTCATCTTCGCTTTATTTTTTTGTTAAGCATTATTTTGCTTTGCTTTTGCCATGATAAAAGAGACTCTTGCATTTTGGGGGGGCAGAGCACTGAAGGGAAGAGTGTGTTTATTTGGGTTGATTTCAAATATCAACAGTGTTCAACAACAATTTGAAAAATCACATACTGCACCTTTAAGAGAACATACTTTAGTGAGCATTGATGCTCCCTGGTTTTTACGGTGCATTGTAGGACTTTTAAGGGAGTGAACATTTCAGTGTACTGGACGGATTTTGCGATCAAGAGCTTTTAAAATGGCTGACTACTGAACTAGGGAGCCGATTGAGACGCACACAAAGTGACATCTCTATTAGATATATTAGAATGATTGACACGTGCCTCTGGACTCTCACTCTGATGAAGTGTCATGTGACTCTAATGAACAAAGGAAACCTGATAGTTTGCTGCTGGTATTATGTTTATCTCTATATAAATTTTGAATAGCTCAAATGTTTGTGAAAGTCAGCCTGACTGGTTATGAAATAGGCAAAATGTAGGTTTGTTTTTGTGTGGGTGAGTGAGTGAGTGTGTGTGCTAATGTATATTGGTATTTCTTCAACTTCTGGCACTTTTATGTCCCAGGGTGTAGTTTTCTATTAAATCATAAAACTTTTTTTCATTTTGTTATATAAAGAATACATTACAAGGAAAACTTAGAATTGTCAAGTGAGTATGTAAAAAGTGTTTTAAGAGTTTTTTTTTTCTTCTGATAGTCCACAGGGCCAAAAGTGCCCATAGTTGAAAAATGTGTGGATGTTAATTGGACAGAAAATTTTAGAAGATCATTATACTGAGACGTACTGACAAAACTTTTTAGTTTCCATAGCAATTTAAGATTTTATTTTTAAACAAACAGTCTCTTCATCTCACATTTGGTTAAAAAGAACACAATGTATCAGTATCACTAGCTGCGTTTCCATTATAGATTTACGCACATTTTTTGTGATATTTTCTAAATGTCGATAAAAAACTATTGTGAAATGACGGCGTTTCCATTAACCGATATTATGCAACTAATACTAATTTTTTTTCATCTTGCAATAAGTCATTCCAAAAAGTGTGCACGTTTGTTGGTAGGTTTATGTATATCTCAACCACCGCACAAGCCATTATTTTTAATGGATGGAGACGTAGGCGTGTTATCCAAGCATTAATAGCAAGGAAAGCACCTTATACTTGAGCAACACGTATGAGGTATTTCTGGGTGTTTCTCCCTCATATCTGCTTCAAGTTCTTCATGATCATTTGTGGCATTTCTTTGTTGTCTAGAATCCAGTATTCCTGTAATTCTATTGTCTTTTATGAGTTTAATAAAGAACTCTGCCTCGTTTTCTGTCCAAACATACTGCGTCATCTGTAAAGAATAATCGACTTTTACGTACGCCATGTGACCTGTAAATGGTTTCATTGCAGTTTTGCGAAAATGTCCTTTTTCGAATTGCCTGAAAAATCACCTCATGCGAGTATAAAAACTTTTTTAGATATATGTGAGTTTTTGCAAAATTGACCGTTTCCATTGGCCGTTTTTTCAATTTGCGCCATTTTTTAAGGGTAATGAAAACGTGGCTACTAATGATTATTTATTATTTATTAATTATTTAAAAAATTATTATTAAATACACACTTATTAAAGGGGACCTCTTAAGCAAAATTCACTTTTATATTTGAACGCAGATGTATGTCCACAGTTAGGTAATATTAAAAATCCACCCCAAAAAAATTTTCTAATCCTCATCATCAATCATTATCAATCAAACATGCTGTTTCACTTTTCCCCCTACTCCTATATAAGGGTAGGGAAACCCCGCCCATGACTGTTGATGATCTGCCATTTTAGCCTAGACACACCCCTGAGTGAGAATCACAGAGACCGTCATTTCTGTATCAGCTAAAGTATTGCAATGTCTGTGCCAAAAAACATTACATATGTTCTGTTGTTGGATGCACCAAAGAAACATATGAGTCTCTATAAACTCCCGGCATCTGAGCCACTGAGGACATTGTAGTTAATACAATTTTTGCAGGAAATGTGCCGAAGAATGTTGCTAAAATGTTCTATATTTGTGCAAATCATTTTATGCATGATTGCTTCACCAACGAGGGTCAATACAATGCTAGATTTGCGAAAAGTTGTTCAAGTAAGGATGGCACTTCATCTTTTGTGAATGTTTGCAAATTTCCTTTCTGAATGAGCTTTCTAGAATGCTGTACGGTTAATATGGCTAAAGTTACCATAGTCTCTGACTGTATTCACAGAGACTAGAGCTATGTCATTAGTTTTATCCTGAAAACGCTCACCGTCTGCGTAATTCATAAACGCACATTTATTATGCATTGTATAGTCAGGTGACAGACGTGTTACGTTCCCACACAAGCACCTATACAACATTTTATAGATTAACATGATGGTACATGCTAGTCGATGAGTTGAATCAGCGTAACTCCACAACAACTAACGTTACATAAATGTATCCACTAACCATTCAGAAATGTCCAGGTGCAGTCTTAAAATTGCAACCTCTTCCTGAGTCTCTCCATCTGTGTCTGACTCCGGTTAAAACATGTAAAGCTGCACTCCACAACTGGTTATTTCTGACATTTTAACTAAGTGAGATTTGTTTTGTTGTTGACGTTGTATCCGAAGCTCGTGTACAGGAGCCGCTGGAAGGGGTAGAGTATGTTCTACAGTATATTTTACACTACAGTATGTTCGCTGGAACAGCAGCTTATTTGCATTTAAAGGGCCACACACAAAAATGCAGCAGTTTTGTTCACACCCAAATAGGGGCAAATTTGACAAACTATAATAAAAGATCTAGGAGTATTTTGAGCTGAAACTTCACAGACACATTATGGGGACACCAGAGATTTATATTACATCTTGTGAAAAGGGGCATAATATGTCCCCTTTAAATATCAAGTCAATTGGTATTTGCAAACAAATGAGACTATATGTTTTCTCAGAACTATTTTTGAGTTATTTTTTAAGTTACTTTCAACCGACTGGTCTCAATGTTATTTTTGTGGCTGTATGAGTTTCTTTCTTCAGTTGAACACAAAAGAAGATATTTTAAAGAATGTTTGTAATCAAACAGTTGATGGTAGCCTTTGACTTCCATAGTCGGAAAAAAACCCAGAGTGGATACCGTCTTCTTTTGTGTTCAACCGAAGAAAGAAACTCATACAAGTTTGGAACAACATGAGGGTGAGTAAATGATGACAAATTTTTCATTTTTGAGTGAACTATCCCTTTAACCATTCTGATAACCAGACAGTGTCCAAATGCTTTTTTATTTAAATCAATCTATTGTTTTATCATTTGAAATATAAGAAGCTTTATATTTTGCTTGAAAAGTGTATGTTCCACTTGGTTTCATTCATACATTAAGTGTGACATAAGTGTCCACTTTTTGAGGCCACTGTACAGTATGTAAGCTGATCTGATGTATTCATATGTAGTAGTCAATTGGGTAGTCTGTCTGTCATGTTCTCTGCACTGTCAAGCTTTTCCAGGTCAGTGTGGGGAGATGTTTGGACTGCAGCCCTAGAGCTTCTCTGACAGTGTGATCATTTCAGCAGAGAGTGTGTGACCAAAGTCTGAGCTGTGTTTATCCAGACCTCTGTCGCAATGCATTTCAGTCATTACATACATCATCATGAAGAGGCTCTCAGCTGGAAGCTCAGGTCTGTCCCAATGTCTCCTGTCTCTATTCTTTCTCTCCCTTGGCAGATGACAGAAGCTGGGTTCAAAGGAAACAGACTGGGCGCAGTGGAGAGCTAGGGTAGCTGGCACCAGTATAGTGGGTAGAGGGAGAGGGTTATGTAACACAATCCTCTCTCTCTTTCTGTGCTCAGAGGATGTGCTCTTTGCCAGCCTTACTGACAATTTCCCTCCTAAAACCCTTGTGATTGCGTTGGTCCATGTTCCTCTGCGTTATCATAGCAGTGACACGTGGTGTGGTGCTTGAAATACACTTGAATAAGAAAGCTGTGGAATAGGTTTGGCAACGGTGCTGTGACGTCTTTCTGAGGGCAGAACAGGAAGCTGGGTGATTTTCAGCCCTCTGAATTTGCATTTTCATGTGTCTGCAACATCTTCAAAATGGGATGTCCCAGTTTTAACTAGTGATTTACTGTTTTATAGTTTTTCAGGCAGGCTTTTGTATTACGTTCATCAAGTCAAGTTAGTTTTATGTGTATAGCGCTTTCCACAATACATAGTTTTAGTGGAGCACAAAAGAAGATAATTTTACAAAATGTACAATAAAAGTCAGTGGGGACCAATAATGTTTGTTCCCCACTGACTTTAAAAATGTCTCTTGTGTTCCAGAGAAGAATTTTTTTTTTCCACAATTACTTTTACCAGCGAGCAATCCAACGGTGACTATGGCAAGAAGAATAACTCTTGAATATCTCTAATTCAATACATATGGCAAATATTTAGTTAGTAGATTATGAGAAATACTAGCAAAGTCCCCTTAAAGGAAGTTCACTCAGCGGCAGTATTTGCAACGCCTCAGGCAGCTATTTCAGGCATCTAAGACCACCTCTTTTTCTACGTGTATGGGGAAATACTGAAATCTCTGCCAAAGTCACATTTAAAGGGATAGTTTCCCCCAAAATTCTGTCATCATTTACCCACCCTCAAGTTGTTCCAAACCTGTATGGATTCATTTTGTCCTGCTGAACAGAAAATATATTTTGAAGGATTTTGGTAACAAAACAGTTGATGGACCCATTGACCATTCTATGGAAGTCAATAGGGCCCATCAATTGTTTTATTATCAAAATTCTTCAAAATATCTTCTTTTCTGTTCAGCAGAAAATATAAATTTGTACAGGTTTGGAACAACTTGAGGGTGAGTAAATGATTATTATATATTATTATATTGGTCCAGCCGATGTGCAAGAGCCTGTCTAGTATTTCATACTAGTTCTGTGTCTATTTAATAAAATATTTATGTTGTTTAATGTGTTATTATTATAATTATTAATCTGTAGAGATAATTATTTGGGTCATTTTGTAAACAATCACATTTTATTTTAGGCAAAACAGCATTCGAAGCTTGAGAAAATTGAAATGAAATCATACTGGTAGATGTTGGTTTTGCCAAAGTGCCTATAGGTACTTTATTATTCATTTTTGTCACTGACTTCAGAGTGAAAATGCCCTGTGCGGCACATGCTATGTGGGTTAGATTAAATTACAGGGTTGAATTCCGAATCACAGCACACTGCTAGTTAGGCTGATTACTGAGATGATGGAAAATAAAAATGCCTACAATTTGAATATAATATTTGAATTTGTGTGTCATGTTAAAGTCCTCTTGTTATGAATATTACAAATCCAAATACTATTATGTTAATGGAACAACATATGGCTATAAAACATATTCTTTTCATTTGGAAGTAACAATGTAATGGCAGCTGTTTTGAGTGGGCTGTATTGTTCTGTTGCTGAATGCTGCACTATTTAGCATTTTGAAATACTATAGATTCAGACCCTAAAGGCTCTTATACAAGATGGTAAAGTTGCAGCATAAATAAATAATACTAAAGTGAAAATGAGCATGCCTTCTTTTGTATGAGTGTGTGCGTATCAGCGGCTGGATGGGGGAGGAATGGCTTTTTCTCTGCACTAGCAGTTCTGCACACCCTCTATTACAGACCCCAAATTGAAACTGCATTCTCACTTTATCCTCCGAATGTGGCCAGATGAAAAACCGCGGTGCTGCGAATTGAGGGAAACATTTCTGTTGTGTGTGTTGGTATTGGGGTTTTTCTGCTTCCCTGCTTCTGTTTTCCGACTTTCTCGACAGAAGGCACAGAACAGTTGCGTCCTGAACGTCCCGCTGCAATGTGATAACCTTCAAAAGCATCTCTGTTGACACTGAAATTGTTTTGGGGTTGAAGGAAGGAACCAAAAAATTATATACCACTGAAGAACATAGCAGTTCATAGCGTTTGAGGGCACGAAACCTGAGTGTGTAAGCTTTTTTCGCACTGTCCCTCATATTACAGCTTCAATTCTTTTAATGCAATATATTTAATCTCTTTTAACATTGGATTAGTGTTCTCAGGAAAGAGGAACAGTAATGAGATTAAGGTTGAAGGAATGAAAGTCATTTATATCAGGGGATGAAATGAGCTAAGGGGGGTTGGAAGATTTTTTTTTCCTTTATAATGTGGAAAAGTAAGACCTTTTCCTCTGCCTGTAATCATTGATAGGTAAAGGGCTTCCATTAGGGGTGATAGCATTGATGAAAGGATTGTTTTAATAATTCAGCCTTCG
Source organism: Paracanthobrama guichenoti (assembly GCA_018749465.1). Lineage (NCBI taxonomy): Eukaryota > Metazoa > Chordata > Actinopteri > Cypriniformes > Gobionidae > Paracanthobrama > Paracanthobrama guichenoti. Next base: position 15,429,828 of record CM031947.1, read on the forward strand.
ACTTCGACTAGAGGCTCTACAAGGTACTATACGTTATACATAATTTCATACTCAGCATCATTTAATTGAATGTTTCTCATTGGTTTATAACAGTAGCCAGTTAGATGCTTTTCAAGGCAGTGTGCCTCCTTGAGTAATGTTCCCTTCAGAGATTATTCTGCCTTGACCTGCATTCAAGGTTATAATGGACAGCTATAGATCCACAATATGACAGACAGCAAAGGCAATGTCAATCACCATTGATGAAATATGTTGATATATTTTTAGCTACAATATCCACCTTTTTCCTGAACATGGAAGTCTCGCCCGACTCAGCAGAATTATCCTTTATACTTTTGGTCTCCGGTGTTTCTAGTCAAAATTAGAGTATTTTCCGAGTTGAATGTAACGTTACACCTATAAAAATGGTTTTAAAAGCATATGGCTCCATAGTATCATCCATTAACAGTGTCCCAGTGACCGTCTTCTGTCAGTGCCCATCCTGTTAAAGTTTAATGAGTGCCTACACTTTTGGAAAGAAAGTGTATTTCTATATATTTATGATCAATATATTAAATGGTTTAAATATATTGAAAAATATATGGAATAATATATTGTCAATATATTGCAATATATTGAATAATACATAATGAATTGCCTCTTTTCATATATTGAAAAATATGTGACAGTATGTTTACCTTGTTATACAAATCCGTATTCTAAGTCAGGTTTATAAAAGCTACTCAAAAGTTGAACTAATGCCTAATCCAGGCTTGGTCTGTGAAACCAGGCCTATGTATTTGAATTGCGTTTATGAAAAAGTTGTGTTGGTATTACATTAAAAAATACACGTTAAAAACATTAAAAATGGTTAAAAATGGTGCACATTAAAAACATTTAAAATCTAATTGGTCAAACACAAATTAGTTGAATTCAAAATACTCGAAATTCTGATGCAAATAGTTTAACCCAAGGCAATATTTTTACAGTGTGTGGAAACTGGTTGAAACTTAAATATCTCAAGCACATTTTACTAAAATGTTTAAGCTGTTAATACAAAGACAGTGTTGAGACAACAATAGACTGTTTCTTTTGAAGTCACCATTACGGTGATCAGTGTTTTCTATAGTTGGGCTCTTGACCCTTTTATTGTTAGTTTGCTGCTGTAACTGTGTGTCTATAAGGCACATTTGCTATGGTAAAGAAAGCCAAGGAAAATTTGGGGGATGGCCTGTTGGTTATTTACTGATGGTGACATCATCATGTAGCCTAATTCACAGATCTCATCCCTAGGTTTTTCACTGATCAAAAGTATGTTGGGTCCTTGAATAATTTTCAATTTTAAATATTGCTCTACCAACCCTGTGATGCATTGTTTTTTAGAATAACATGACGTTTTCTCACCGCATACCATTTTAATTAATAGTAATGTAAATTTTTTTATTTTTAATTAATTTAGTTAATGCTGCTCGTATGGCAAAAATCATAATTACAATTATTTGTATTATATATATATAAATATATATTATAAATATATAATATATGTGATGTCATTTTAAATATCAGTGAAATTTCACAATTATCGAAAAACAAATACTAGATTACTAAGAAAAAGGTTTTTGTAAGAAAAACTTTGCAACAAAAACTAATTACAAAAAGAGAGAAATAAATACAACAGAATGAACATTTAAATTAAATAAACGTACTTTTTTTCACGCAGATGTACTAACAGAGGTATTCAGAAAACTAATAGCAAAAAATTAAATAATAAAATATAAAATAACTGCATATGTTATATGTATATGACACTGCATAGTTTTACTGTATACATTAAATATAGATTAATCCTTAAAGTTACTTAAGTTATTCAGTCAAGATCAGTGAGTGATTTTCTTTTGTCATTTGTTGTTTGATTTATTAATGACAGAGCGCACACAGAAAGCCATGGGGAACAGTGTCTCTTTTGCGGCTTAATGCACTTACATTTATGCATTTGGTAGACGCTTTTATCCAAAGCGACTTACATTGCATTCAAGGTACACATTTTCACATTTTGTCAGTTCTTGCTTTCCCTGGGAATCGAACCCATGACCTTGGCGCCACATTCTTATTGTTTGAGCTACAGGAAAGCTCTTTTAATGCACTTTTAATAACACTGTTTAATATCAAGCACGTCCCACAGTTTAGTAACAGTAGACTGCATTTTACAAATAACTTATTTGGCTGATTTAGATGTTAAGTTTGGGATTTTATAGAGGAACAAAAGTGCACTGCTGTGAAGGAAAGGAATCGTTATACCTTGATTATCTTGTTTTCATAATCATTAGAAGCCAAAATCGAAGATTAATTATGATTTATCTCACAGCCCTAAATACTGTATTAGTTTAAGATATTGTTTTTGTCTATTTACTGTGAAAATCAGTTGGGGCAAAACAGCTCTGGACTAAGGCATTTATTAACAAACATTTATTCTGATAATCGATTAGTTGGTAGATTATTATTATTATTATTATTATTATTATTATTATTTTCGATTGATTGATTAATCTGATAAAAACCCCATTTTTATTTATTTTTTATTGACAAAACACACTATTCCACATCCTACTCAATGCTGTCCTTCAAACAAATGTGTCAGCTGAGTGCTATATGAAAACATACATGGTGAATATATCTACCATTACATAAATTAACCATGATTTTACAATGAACATGATACATTATGTGCAAAAAGTACTAAGCAAAAGGACAGTTTAAATCCCTACATTAAAATGATATTAAAGAAAAACAAAAACAAAAAAACACAAACTCAGTGTTACCAGATTAGAGGAATGTTCTGCAGGAACACACACACATTTGCTATGGACAAAGTAACCTGTTACTGTCATTTCTTTATCCTGTAAATTGGCTCTAAGAAACGTCTTACATTTATATTCAATTACACGCTGTTATCCCTTTACAGTTACTACTCTCATAAAATACTTGAATTACATGTTGACTTTTAAACCTAAATTTTGCATCCTAAAACAAATATTTCCTAGCCTGACGTCGTCATAATCAGATTCTAGTCAGAATATGAGTCTGATACTGCTCCATTGGGCTGTGATTATGGGGCGTTTCAACCGAACCAGGAAAGAAAATGCCTCTGCACTCAATTGGATAGACTTACAACCAATCAGAGAGCAATGGAGTGAGTGATGTATGTTGAGGGACGCATAGTAGTAGTGGGAAGTTAGGATCATTTTACAGACTCGGATCTTTGAATCTCGTTCAGCAAAATTATTTAAAAAAATGTCCAAGTCATTTCGTTCATTTCAGCAGAATATAATTAAAATGTCACATGTTAAATTCCCCAACTAGTACTTATGCAAACGTTGATCACATTTAGAATAAAAAATAAATTATTCATTCAACAGAATTCAACTGCAAAAGTAGAAGAAGATGAGTGTAAACGATCTTTGCCGGTGCTGTAAAAAGAGTTTAAGGATACCAACACAATCATCATTTTTGAGAGAAATAGTGAAGGTGAATGCATATACGAACAAGTTCTCCGTTTAGGATTAGAACGACTTCAACCCAGGCGCTCTTTGGTGACGTGAATGCTTACGTAACTGTTTATCATCTGTCTATCATCGTATAAAGCCCGCCCTGACAATTTGATTGGTCTGAACAGATCCTGTTTGGGCATAGTTACTCCACAACGGATCAAGTCCAGACCGAACTTCCCGACCTCAAATGTTGTGGGCGGGGCTAAGTTCGGCTGACATCCAGGCTAGATTTTTCCGCTAAATTAATGATTTTGCGCTGAATATAAATTGTCTCCCTCTCTACTGCATTCTGTGTTTGACGCTCATGCGCGCCGCGCCGCAGCTCGTTCAGTGAAGTTTGAAGCTTATTGTAGATTGTCAGGACGTGCTTTCATGCAAAGTGGAAATACTCACATGAATTAGTAGCATTTACAGATGAGGATATAACCTGTAAAATTAACATTTTGCGCTGAGGACGCACACGCATCTGTCAAAGCACATGACCGGGTATGTTAAACGCTAATGCATTAGCTTGAAGCATAAAATAAAGAATTCTCGTGTGTTGGGCGCTTGGATCATGTACCTTTCCTGCAGCAGCTCACTCTGTTTTCACTCTACTATTTTTGGAACATGAGACTAAGTAAATGATTATAGAATTGTACATTTTTGGGTAGTGCTGGGCGGTATGACCAAAAATTTATATCACGGTATTTTTCTAAATTATATCGGTTTCACGGTATATGACGGTATTTTTCCCCGTATGCATGACCAGGTGTTAATTTTCTACTGATTGAGAGAGGAAATACTGCAGTAGATTGACTAGAAAGCCCTATTTTACTGTCATGATGAATGAATATTGTAGAAACATTCCACACTAGAGTTAATAGCCTACAGGTTTGCAAAGCCTCACAAAATGATGCTGTGGGGAGACAACAACCAATAAAACACAAGACCTGCAACACACATTACAGACACATGAATATTAAAATATGACCACGGAGAAAAAAAAAACAGAGTTGAGGGCACCTTAAGCATTTTAACCCTATCTAACCCTATATAACAACAAACTGCCAAAACGAGGGATAAAAGGTCTAAGGATATTTTCAATACGAGCACTACAGTCTCTGAACAAATGACACAAAGAATAAAGCAGTTGCTTTTTTTGCCCATTCTTCTTTGAATTGTCAGTCTATTTATTAACTTACATCATTGTCTTCTGTGTATCAGAATAATCTATGGTGTCATCGCGGTCGTGATCAGACGTACGGTTGTATCAGTGTCCTTTGCATTTCTTTTGAAGAAGACGTGATGAAATATGTGTGCATACACGCTGCTAGTTTATGTTTAGAGCATCAGAGTATATGAAATAGGTCCATAAAAAACTTAAACACGCTTGCTCTGCTCTGAATATGAGCTATATGATCCATGTGGTGAGCATTGTTAATCTCATCGTGGCGCCCCGGGCAGAAAACACTCTCTCTCGTGCGCCACCTGAAGTTTGAATTCTCCACTGTAATCAAGGGCTGAATCCGAAATCATCCCCTATAACCTCAAATAGGGCATTATTTGAGGGGACAGGCATTTATAGTGGTGTCCGAAACCATAGTGGACGTTATTGAGTGCACTCATTCAATCTCACATTGTACCGCAATAACGAGTGTACAGCCGATGTACACACAAAAAACACTCGTTTTCATTCACTCCTTCAAGTAAACTGTATTAGTGGATAACGTAGGGAATAGTGAATGATGCTTCAGGGGGCGATTTCGGATTCAGCCTTGCAATCTCAGCTGTGCTCTCGCAACAGTGCAACAGTGAAAAGGGACCCCTCTCAAACAGTGTTGCTGCGCCACGTTCCGGACGTTGTTTAAGTGACATATACCGGTATTGCGGTATAGTCAAAATTCATATCATAACAAAAATAAATACCGGTATTCGGTATGAACCGGTATACCGCCCAGCACTATTTTTGGGTGAACTATTCCTATTTATAAAGCCATAAATATATCTTAAATAAATATGTCTTATTTTTATCTAATATGACAAGCGACACATAGGCTGGCCATTTGGTCAATACGACCTCACACTCTGCTAAGTCTATCTTCTGTTGTCCTCCAGCATTTCATATTTAATCATCTCTGCTGGGTGAGAACACATCCATTCACAGAACAGAGGGTGAGAAGAGGGGGGAGGAGAGGAGTGGCTCATTATTACAGAGGAAACGGAGGGTGACTTTGGCAGGGAGAAAGGTAATTTCACACCTTTCACCTCTTGACGTGAAAATACAGACCAATACTCGCTCAATTAAAAAAGCGGGAGCAGGCAGAATGGAAACAACCAAAAAAAAATTAAAAATACCCATTCATCCAGGATGGTCAAGCTGGTTCAAAGTAACACTCAAAAGGAGTATTAAGCTCTTAAGTCAACTGTTGCAACGTTTTAATTGACAAGAAATTATGACAATAATCAGTCTATAGCAGGCTATATAATTTCTTGTGTATATGTAGGAGAATATCAGTACCATAAGGATTGTATCCAGTGGTATATTTAAAGCTATTTTTACACATGTACATGTCTGTACAGGCGTGTGGGTGTATGGTAGAATGTCACTCATGGCTTTGTGTATGTGAGATAGGGTGGCTGGGTTCACAAAATTAGGCACACTGTAACGCATTTACTGTATGTTGCATTTTAAGCTTTCTAAACAAAACATATATGAACACATACACACATAAATGCTGGAATGCAAAACCCTGCAGGTGGACTAAGATACAGCCCAAACCCTGTAATTTAAAGAGAGCTTGTTTCTGACAAACATTCTTATAAACCAACCATAAACGTAACCCTAGCTGTCCATGGACTGCAGTGTTTCTAAATGACATGGCCTGTCAGTCATTTACAGTATGTCACTTTTGCAATAATTGGCTGTCCTATTTTAAAGCTTTTTCAGTCTTCAGATTGTGAAGCCGAGCTCCCAAGGTGGATGAGAATCTAAGAATTGGCACCCTTTCGGTTCATGTGTGTGAATTTTAATAATCTGTCTGTCTGTTTCTCGTTCTATCTATCTATTGTTCTGTTCTATCTGTCATTCTATCCAGCTATCACTCTATTGTTCTATTGTTCATTGTTTTGTTTTTTTTGTTGTTTTATCTATCAGTCTATCTATTGTTTGTTTTATCTGTCGATCTATCTTTCGATATTCTGTAGTTCTGTCATTTAAACACTGATTTTCTAGTCACAAACTATAGTATATACATTTCTTCAATACATTCAAATTGGGCTGGACTTGCTCAGATTCATGTAAATTACAGTGGATCACAAACAACACAGTAGTTCTTTTGTGATACTACTTTTTGTGATACTACACTGGTGCAGTACCCTGAGGTACTAAAGTGAAAAGGTACATCTTTGTACCATACTTACCCCTAAATGCCAGCTGATCAATCGTTTTGAGAAGTTTGATCAGCGGTCTCTATAAAAGCCCATCTCATAAACCGATCTCATGCTGATGACGAATAAAGACACGTGTCTGCCGGGAGAGGTATGGCATGACATGCAACGGTACAGTCTCAATCTCTATCTATCATGGTTAAAGTAATTATAATGCTGAAGGTGAGGTGTAGTTCATATTTCTTCATTAAATAACTTACAAAGTAATTTGAAAACTTTCTGTGAGACGCAAATTCACAAACAGCGTGAGTGAATCTCTGCAAGCTCTCTTTCCCTCTCAAAATTAGCAAAAGGCTTCACATCACCACATCACGTCTGCACTATAAGCATTTGGATTTTCAAGTCTTGCCAGTGTTTAAACCACTCAGCACTTGCACGCTCTCCTAGAGACTCGTGCACACTCAAAGAGCACACACTTAAGACCGCCTCACAAGCCATTCGCAAGTACCAAATTGCGCTTAAATGGTCAAATAAATGTATGTACAGGTTGGATCCGTGCAGTTCTTAAAGTGACAGTCACAGCAACCTAATAATCCTGCTGCTGTCTCGGGTCTTTTCTTCGTCTTTTGTTGTTTGATTAACATTAATGACACTCACTGCTCTTGAATGACTAACTATTGTAACCTAAATTGAGAAGACCATCCAGTATTATTTTACATTTGTTTCCTTATTAAAATTGTTACTGTTACTTGTCTTTTTTGTTCAATTCAGTGTTTGAAATCAGGCTTGTACTGTATGTAATCTACTGTGCAACAATTGCAAAAACAAAAATTCACTGCATGATCAAACATTTAGGTGAGAGAACTATATATTTTTTAAAAAATGTAAAAAAAAAAATGCCCCCTCCCCCTCAAATGAAAAGAAATCCCCCCAGAAGAGTCACCTAAGGGGGGATTCCCCCCATTTGAAAATGTTTTATTCAGGCCCTGAATGAATGTCTGTAAAAATTCTGATTGGAGTATCCTATAAATAATTCTACATGATAAAAATAGAAGGCTTCAAATAGATCGGTATCTGGGATCATACTGCTTTCTGTGATCGGCTCCAAAAATCCTGATCGGAGCACCCTTAGTGATACTATATACACTTTTATTCAAGTGAACTGTAATATACAGTGGTGGCCAAAATTATTAGAACATCTGACAGATCTGATAATATTGACCTTTTTTGCCTCCAAAACATGATTTCATTTCAAAATGTTCATGAAACAGATGGTTGCTCTGACCATCAAATATCAGATGAAGTGAGTCAAACTGTTTTTATCCACTTTTAACTTTAATATTTGGTATGTCCACCTTTTGCAGCAATTACAGCAGCACATCTCTCTGGCATAGTGTCAATATATTTCCTCTGAGAACTTCAACACTATTATCCCATGCCTTCTGCAAATGAAGCCAAAGGCTTTCCTTTGAATGTACAATAGATCTGTCCAGTTTATTGTCCAACTCGCCCCAAATGTGCTCCATGGGGTTGAGGACCGGACTTTGAGGGGGCCGTTCCATCATTTTCAATGTTCTAGCAGATTCCTTCCATCGCAGGTAGTTCTGGCAATAGTTTGAAGAATGTTTTGGGTCATTGTCCTCTTGGAAAATAAGTCCAGGCCCAATAAGACAACTCCTAGATGCCAAGTGTTCTAATAATTTTGGCCACCACTGTATATAGATTGTATATCTACAGATTTGTTTTAAATAAAATTAGTAAAGCAATTGCAACTGCTGTGTTATTTGGAGCAGCATACATTATAAGCCATTTGAATGCTATAACAGTCCAAGAAAGTGTGATATAATATAGCAAGAACTCAGTAGGTGGGTATGTGTTCTATAAATATAGGTCTACTTTACTCAAGGCACCGATAAGCAGGTACCAAACAACACCATGTGCTGTAATCATCAATCATCTTTTCCTGCCAGGCTAAACAATGTTCTACATTTTGGTCGACTTAGATCCCGTCACACGGCTTTGCCAATCTGTCCGCTGCTGAAAGATTAATATTTCATCTTTCTGCCAAGAAGAGAGAGCGTTTCTGACAACCTTCATCTACTGTAACACTTATCATTTTGTAGCAATGCTGTGATAATGGCAGCACTGAAGTGTAGCTGTTCTCTCTCTCCGTCTCTGTCTCGGATAGGCAGGGAGAATTAGGTCCTCATGTAGTCATTGCAGAAAGGCAGAATGGTCATGCCACAAGTGATTATGAGCTGGTTGAAGTGGCGCATTCTGGGACCGGGGAGGCCTATGGGAAAGGGAGCCTGTGCTTATTCTGCAGGTCTACAGATGGATTGTCCCTGACGTGGCTAAAACAAGCTCTGCCTCCCTGCTTTAGTTACTCAATTACTGCTTATGTGTGCCGGTTGCTTTCCCAACACACACACACTTGTTTGCATTCACACAAACTTCGCTCATAGTCTGTCACTTCTTTTTCTTTATCTACCTTTCCTTTCGTGTGACATTCTTCTATTATTTCAAGAACATACTATGCCAAGTTATGGTCATTATTTTATACACGCTAATCCTATTCTGCCTACAGGGATTTGCATTCCTCGGGAACTGGCAGGATTTTATACCAGCTTATGTTTGTTAGCCTTTGTTCGATAAAGGTTGCTCAGGTTTCTCACGTAATACAGCACTTTATTGTGAGCCAGGAGAGTCTGTACGTATGAAATCGGATGCTGATTGAATTGGCTTCAGAACATTGCTGTGGTTGTGGAACGAGCGCATCCGTAAATAAATGTGTAGAGCTTCTTAGTGCTTTAATATGAAACACTTACTATACTTGGGTGCTATGGCAAAGCATACAAAAAATAATCACAGATTTCCTCTGCAGTATGAAATCCATTCATTGACACTGGTCTACGAACAGCTACATCTAAGACATGCCATTAACATGCATTTTTGATGACTGGATCACACTTGACCACATTAAAAATCAGATGTATATTGGAGTGATGGCCTCTAAGACAAGTAGTGCAGTTGCGCTTCCGGCAGCCCGGGTTCAAATCCCAGCTTGTGTTCCTTTCCTAATTCCCCCTCCCACTTTGCTTTCTGTCCTCTCTCCAAGTACTATCTTATTAAAAAATATAATATAATATATAATTTGATAAAAAGTCAAATTCAGACAATCTTATTCCTAAATGACAACGGTTCGCCTGTGTCTATTATGTTGAAAATTCGCTCAGTGCCACTCACAACATTAAAATGCCTCCGCTTTGCGATGTGTCTGTAGCGAGTGTGTTTAATCTGTTTTTTCAACACTCTGGCAATATAATCATCACAGATACATGCGATTACAGTTGGAAAGAGATGAGCTTTGTTTCGAATGCCTTTCCAAAAGATATCCTGTCTTATATTCTGTCAAATAATTTATACATATTTGTAAACCCAACTAGTATAATGAGAATGCAAGCATCCAAACTGCAATATTTAAAATACATAACAACTGTAAAGTGTCTAATTTGTAAACAATATGATTTACGCACCAAATCCAGTATAAACTCCAGCACAATTTGCATATTTTTGTTACACCAGTAGGTGGTGACAAGTGACCAGTAAAAAATATATTTGTCGTTGAATCAATCATTCAAGAGATTTGTTTAAAACCGCTGATTTATCCAGTATTGAAATGAGTGAAGTATTTATGAATCATTCATTTAAACCGATAATTAATCATTTTAAATTGTGCCTACAGCAATACAGTAAATATTTTGTCAGAACTGCTAGTAAATGACAAAGAGATACGTTTGAATGGTTATATATGCAATCCCACAAAAAAAACTATCCATATACCTGGATACGAAACGTCTCGGTTACGTATGTAACCCTCGTTCCCTGAAGGAGGGAACGGAGACGTACGTCGGAACTGACTGACGAATTGGGATCTGCTTTCAGAGACCAATCTGCTTCGAGTGATTCTAAACGAGCCAATACCGATTGGCATGCGGTCCACACTCCGCCCGCTATGCGGGTATAAATACGGAAGTGGAATACCGCATCCTCGCTTTTCAACTGAGGAGCCGAAACAAGTGGCTCGGCCTTCAGCTGAAGCACAGCACCTGGCGACGGGACGTATGTCTCCGTTCCCTCCTTCAGGGAACGAGGGTTACATACATAACCGAGACGTTCCCTTTCAGTCGGTCATGTTTGACGTACGTCGGAACTGACCGACGAATTGGGATCCCTACCAACATGCCAGGATGCTGGCCCTTCCAGCGCCCTGCTTGAGCTCACTGGACCGCTCCTCGATTGGAGAGGAAGTCAGGGCTCCAGGCAGGGAAGGACAGTCACTGCTGTTCCTGCAAGACCCACTCAGAGTGACTATTGGATAACGCTGGGAAAGCGTGCCCGTTTGGGAACGGGCGCTGCGGAGCCCGTGCCTCAACGGAGGGAGAGGTGGTGAATTACACATAAGGACTAGCCTATCAGGGTAGTACAACATATGGCAGTCTCTGGGGTGGATCCAGCCTGGTCCCAGGGGGGAAGAACACCGCCAGAGACGACAGAGCGAGCTCTGTCAAGGGAAAGACACGGGGCTAGCCGAGTAGGGTAGCTGGTACCATGGAGAATACACATATGGGGTTGCCGTTAGGGAACCGCTACATATGGAACCCAGCCTACACACACGTTCCACAAGCATACGGGTGCAGGCCTGGCACCAGACGGCCGCAACATCTGACACCGAAGGGGTGACGGAGGAGCTCGACAGGGTTCGCCATTTTCTGGGGAACACGACTGGAGATAAATAACGCACGCATCCGGCCCAGGGGGCGGGAATGGCGTCGCAAGCCGACACTAGAACAGGCACTTTGCGCTGCTGGCCACTGGGGGCGAGTACACAGGAAGATACCGGCTCTAAACAGAGGCTATAGAATCTAGCGAACGTGTTAGGTGTCGCCCAGCCCGCAGCTCTACAAATATCTGTTAGCGAGGCGCCCTGAGCCAGCGCCCAGGAGGAGGCTACACTCCTAGTTGAGTGTGCTCGCAACCCGAACGGGCAGGGCACGTCTTGGGACTGGTACGCCAAGACAATAGCATCCACTATCCAGTGGGCTAACCTCTGCTTGGAGACAGCCTTTCCCTTCTGCTGGCCTCCGTAACAGACGAAGAGCTGTTCTGAGGTCCTAAGGCTTTGAGTTCGGTCCACGTAGGCGCGGAGAGCGCGGACGGGACAGAGCAAAGCCAGGGCCGGGTCTGCCTCCTCCGAAGGCAGCGCTTGCAGGTTCACCACCTGGTCCCAGAAAGGAGTGGTGGGAACCTTGGGCACGTATCCGGGCCGGGGTCTCAGGACAACGTGAGAGTTACCTGGCCCGAATTCTAGGCACGATTCGTTGACCGAAAGTGCGTGCAGGTCCCCTACCCTCTTGATGGAGGCCAATGCAACCAAGAGTACTGTCTTCATGGACAGGATATTCAGCTCAATGGACTGCAGAGGCTCGAAGGGAGGGCTCTGGAGTGCTCTCAGCACCAGAGCTAAGTCCCAAGAGGGTACCGGGTTTGGACGAGGAGGATTCAGCCTCCTCGCACCCCTGAGGAACCTGATGATTAGGTCGTGCTTCCCTAAGGACTTACCATCAACTGCGTTGTGATACGCCGCTATTGCCACGATGTACACTTTAAGGGTGGAGGGAGACAGCCTTCGCTCCAACCCATCTTGCAGAAAGGAAAGCACGGCGCTAATCGAACACCTTCGGGGATCTTCGCGGCGAGAAGAACACCACTCAACGAACAGGTTCCACTTCGACGCATAGAGGCGCCTCGTAGAGGGGGCTCTAGCGGAAGTGATGGTGTCCACCACTGCCTGTGGTAGACCACCTAGAACCTCCGCGTCCCGTCCAGGGACCAGACATGGAGTTTCCAGAGGTCCGGACAACGGGTGCCATAGTGTGCCCCGTCCCTGAGAAAGTAGGTCCTTCCTCAGAGGAATGGGCCAGGGAGGTGCTGTCGCGAGGAGAGTTAGTTCGGAGAACCAGGTCCAGTTGGGCCAGTAGGGCGCAACTAGCAAGACCTGCTCCTCGTCCTCCCTGACTTTGCACAGTGTCTGTGCGAGAAGGCTCACTGGGGGGAACGCATACTTGCGTAGGCCCCGGGGCCAGCTGTGTGCCAGTGCATCCGTGCCGAGGGTGCCCCCGGTCAGGGAGTAGGGCTTCGCTCCTCTGTGAGGCGCACAGTTCGATTGACTGAATCCAGCTCCATACCAAGATAAGAGATCCTCTGTGTGGGATAGAGTTTGCTCTTCTCTCGGTTGACCCAAAGGCCCAACAGGCTGAAGTGACGGAGCACCAGGTCCCTGTGTTCGCACAACTGCTCTCTGGACTGGGCGAGTATGAGCCAGTCGTCGAGGTAGTTGAGAATCCGAACGCCGCGTTCTCTGAGCGGAACAATGGCTGCCTCCGTGACTTTTGTGAAGACACGGGGCGACGGGGACAGCCTGAAGGGCAGGACTTTGTACTGATATGCCCTCTCCTCAAACGCAAAGCGTAGGAACGGTCTGTGTCTCGGGAGAATGGAGACATGAAAGTACGCGTCCTTCAGGTCGATTGCTGCGAACCAATCTTGGGACGGATGCATTGAAAATGCGTTTTCAAGCGTCAACATTCTGAACGGGAGCTTGTGCAGGGCCCGATTCAGGACATGCAGGTCCAAGATTGGTCTCAACCCACCCCCTTTCTTGGGTACAATGAAGTAAGGGCTGTAGAACCCTGACTTCATATCGGCTGGAGGAACCGGCTCGATTGCGCCCTTCGCCAGTAGGGCTTCGATCTCTGACCGCAAGACATGGGCATCGCTGCTCCGCACAGAGGTGAAGAGGATGCCCTTGAACTTGGGAGGCCGGCGAGCGAATTGAATCGCGTAGCCGAGTCTGATGGTACGGATGAGCCAGGCCCCCAGGAACCGGACAAGCGGGACCATCAGCACCACCGACGTACCCGGGGTGGGGCAGCGAGGTGGGAGACTCAGACCCGACTCGGGAGGCCCGGAGGCGGCCCGGAGTGTTGTCTGAGCCTCCCCGGGTGGGGCAGAGAGTGGGTGAGAAGGCCTGGTGGCGTCCTCGGTGCCCACTCTGCTGCCCCCTGCCTGGGGAAGGCAGGAGGGATGAATACTCGAGTTTGACCCGGGAGGCCCGGAGGCGGCCCAGAAAATCGACTGAGTATTCCTGGGTTGGACAGAGTGTGGGTGAGAAGGCCTGGTGGCGTCCTCGGTGCCCACACTGCTGCCCACTGGCGAAAGGAGGGGAGGCGAGGAGTGGCAAGACCCGGGGGCGTTGCACACTGCCCACCTGAGCCTCCTGGAGCCCAGGGAGGGAGGAAACTGCTCTCTTAGTGAGTATGTGGGTACCGCTAGTCTCCGGAGAGCCAGCGGCAGGGGTGTTGTGTGTGTGTGTAGACCCCCCGGTCCTCCTCCCGGGGGGGGGGGGTGCGGACACCACCTCCCGTCGAGCAGTCCCTCTCGTCCCTGGGCTGCCCGTCTCAGGGCCGGTTGCCCCTACGCTTGCCGGCAGGCTTAGCGGAGCCCTGAGCGGGTTGGGCGCCCCCTTTCGTCCGGCACCCTGCTGCCCGGGTGGAGGCTGCTGCTTGGGCTTGGCAGGGGCGGAGGCAGACGCAGGGGGAGGCCTTCGGCGACGAGCAGGTGGAGGCGCTGCGGCCGATGACTGGGTGGAGGCAGCAGCTGGTCGTCGGGGCAGGATATTTTTGATCGCCTCCGTCTGCTTCTGGGCCATTGAGAACTGCTGGGCGAAGTTCTCGATGGCGTCGCCGAAGAGGCCGGTCTGGCAGACAGGGGCGTTGAGGAACCGCACCTTGTCAGTATCACGCATGTCTGCCAGGTTCAGCCACAGGTGGCGTTCCTGGACCACTAAGGTGGACATCGCCCGACCCAGGGAGCGCGGTGACTTTCATCGCCCTGAGGGCGAGGTCCGTCGCGGTGCGCAGTTCCTGCATAACGCCTGGGTCAGAACTACCCTCGTGCAGTTCCTTGAGCGCTTTGACTTGGTAAACCTGCAGGAGCGCCATGGCATGCAAAGCTGACGCGGCCTCTCCGCAAGCTGTGTAAGCCTTGCCTGTCAGTGCGGACGAGAACTTACATGCCCGGGAGGGGAGACGTGGGTTGCCACGCCAGTCGGTGACGGTCTTGGGACACAGCTGCATCGCAACCGACCGTTCAACTGGGGTGATCCAAACGTAACCTTTAGCCGCGCCGCCATCAAGGGTAGTGAGGACGGAGGAACCCGTCGATCGATGTCTGGCGTGGAAGGGCACCAGTCACGACCTCGTGAGTTCCTGATGCACCTCCGGGAAGAATGGTACCGGGGCCGGGCGCTGAGAACCAGCACGGGCCGCTCCGAGAAACCAATCATCCAGCCGCGAGGGTTCAGGACACGGTGGAGGGTTCCACTCGAGCCTGACCCTCGCGGCGGCCTGGGAAAGCATAGCCGTGAGCTCTGGATCAGGCTCGGGCAACGCTACCATACCCGAAGGGGGCAACGCAGCCGAGTCTTCATCTCCAGAGTCCATTAGCTCGTCCCCCGATGCAGCAATCGACATCATGTCCTCAGCCGGAGCCCCAAAGGTAACGGCTGGTCCCCCATGGGAAGGACCAGGACGCTTCTTTGGAAGCTCCACCGGCGCAGCGGAGGGGGGAGGGTCCCGAGGGGCTTGGTGTCCCATCGGGGGTGCCCTCACAGTTACCCTCAGGTCTCCACCAAAGGCATCAGCCAAAGTAGCAGCCCTCTGCTTTGCAGCGGGAGGACCACTAGATCGGGGGATGCACAATGGGACTCCACCCCTTTTGAGGTAATCAAGCCTAGACCGTAGGACTGCGATGGTCATGTTCCCGCACTACATCCAGAAACACACGGTTTGAATGACATCTTGGAGATGCAGGGTCAAACCGTGTTTTGCTCTTTTAGAAAGGAAAAAACGCTCTGATAGTTCTGAAGCACACAGGGGAGATGGCCACGGCTCCAAGCAGTTCAATAGTGCAAGCCCGCTGTGAGCACTCAGAGAACGCCCAGGCAGGCTGAGAACAGCTGATTCCTCGTGAAGCGACCACCCGCTGAATCGCGCCGTCACACCCGCACCCGGAAGTCGAGCGATCCTTTCCGACTCGTCCGTTAAACACTCTTCGCAGGAAACCCAGCGTTGAAACAACAACAGGATTCGGCTCCGAAGTAGAAAGCAAGGATGCGGTATTCCACTTCCGTATTTATACCCGCATAGCGGGCGGAGCGTGGACCGCATGCCAATCGGTATTGGCTCGTTTAGAAACACTCGAAGCAGATTGGTCTCTGAAAGCAGATCCCAATTCATCGGTCAGTTCCGACGTACGTCGAACGTGACCGACTGAAAGGGAATGCATGTTAAAGTCCCAGTGAACCGGAACTAGCAAGTGAGTTTTCTTCAGTGCTGTGACGTATTTCCAAATTAAACGGAATATTGAATAGAGGGCAGGGTTTTACTTCAGCACTCCTCCTCTCCATCTCTCGCTCATAGCAGACTAACGGTTGGAGGGGAGTGGTTACGCATTTTCAAACCTAAGCCGTCAAACTGACATCATCTGAGAAGGAATGCCGTTTCCAGACCGAATGTTACTTTTCAGATTTTGATTAAAGATTACCGCGACAAACTATTTTTTTCTGTGTATTAACTTGCACGGATTAATTGGTCACCTTAAGACCTGTAATATGTGCTAACAAAGTAAATAGGGTCAATTTTGATTTCATGAGGACTTTAATGCTATGCGTAAGGGTGAACCTATGATTGCCTGTCTGTGTTGTTTACTGTCACAGCTTTTTAAAGAATATTGAGAAATGCATTGCCTCAATACAGTATGCTTTACTTTTTCTTACATTTCAAGAGGGTTTGTTCTGAAACCCATCAGCTTTGGTCATTTTGTAAATTATCTTTGGTAAATGATGTAACTTTGGGCAATACCACTCTTTTTTACCTCTGCAAAGATGCAATGTTTTGAAATGTCCAGTTGACCACAGAACAAACCGTTTAGGCTAGTTACTAAAGCTGGGTGTATTACATACAAAAAGCACATAGACACACACATGTACACACACATCTCTCAGGGATGGACTGATCCCTTGCTTGTTTTCATGCCAAAGTGAGCAGCTAAGCTGCAGGATGCTGAAAAAGAAGAGAGCAGGGGAGAACCGTCTCAGTGCCTGTCAAAATGAACAGGGGTGGGTAGCCGTGTAATTATATAGTCAGATATTGAGTGTGTATGTGAAAGAGAGAATGTGTGTCTGTTCATGTGGCCATTTGTGCCTGTAAAGTCATATTAGTGCTGTATTTCTTTTGTGCAAAGGAACTATATAGGACTTTTCCACACTACTGGTTTAAATACAGATCAAAGTCTGTTTGATTCCTGTTAAAAAGACAATCCTTAATCATCAGTTTGAATCAGTTTTCTATGCAGATTAATGGTTCGATGCTAGTCTAGCTGGTGAACTATTACAGTCGTGTTGTTCACCATCAAAACGTAAAGGTTTGTTTGGTTGTTGTAAAAGCGGTTTTCTAAACTCAGGTGCGCAAAAATAGTGGTAAATCTGAAGGGAATTATACATAAATAGTCTTTACCTCTAGTTTAATTACATATGATTTCCATGCTTTCGAGTATTCATGAAAACCGTGAAAGCGGAAAGCTGTCTTGTGTGTTTATAAAGGATGCTTGTGAGTTTGATAACAGCAATCATGCAATCAACTTTCTATGCAAATTTCAGCAACAAACCTTCAGAGTAAATTCATGTTACCTCTATGTGACCTTGCAGTTCCTAAAAGCTTTTAGCTAATTCCAGACCTAATGGAATGGAAAAGCTTCTTCTTGTGCCTTCTCTTTTTTTCCTGTGAAAACATCTTCATCTGTCCTCTGCGGAGGCTCCAAAATGCATTTACAGGTATTTCAGTGCCTGAAGAAGATTGCCATGATTACATCCATCCTATACTCAGGCCCATGGTCATAACACATGGTTTAGATGTTTATGTAGTTTAACATCATAGTTTAACAGCACAACAATTTTTAACATTGATAATAATAAGAAATGTTTCTTAATCAACTCAGCATATCATAGGATCATATGACACTGAAGACTGGAGTAATGGCTACTGGAAATGCAGCTTTTCCATCACATTACATTTTAAAATATAGAAAAATTTACAATATTACTGTTTTTTTATCTAATAAATGCAGCTTTTGTGAGCATGAGATACTTAAAAAACATTCAAAAAATATTGCTGACCTTTGAACAGTGGTGTGTGTAGATTACTTATTTTATTCACAGTAGTGCCTTAATTATTTACCATATATGTTCATCTGCATATGTATATTGCCAGTGTGGTGTTTCTTTTTGTAAAGAAGCTTTAAGGAGCACTGCTACCCTAGATCACTGGCAAATTGAACATTACCTGGAAATAAAGCAAAGCAATGTCTCGCTTGTGCTCAGACGGGGGACGCTGATGCCAATTATCCTCAAATTAAATTATTAATCTTACACCGCTTAACCTGAGTAGCTCTCTCTATTCCCTGTCCAAAAGTGCTGTTCTCTCATATACCCATGGAGAGCTCTTCTGTTATGTTATAGATGTTGCAAAACTCTATCCTGTAATGCCCCTGTATAAACAGTCTTTAACTAATCTGCAGAGGCTTTAATTAGGCTAAACAGTGAGGAAATTAAGCTCTAATCTACATTAAATGAACTCTCAGCAGAGTGCCTTTATTAAGATCAGATCCCAACACCTCAGTAGGGGCCAGGGCAGGGAGCAGGGGGATACTGGATTTACCAATGACAGTTTTCAGTGGTTTAAAATAAGTAGCAAGAGAGTTAGGATCACATTAAGGAAGTGTGCCATTTTATGTTAAAAACTATCAAAGTATAATATACTGAGAAAATTATAGTCATTTATTTATGGGTTCCCATGAAAAGTGAAAAAATCACTTTTCAGAATATTGCTCTTTAAATTTTCATATTATTTAACTAATATTTAATATTTCATTTATATTATATCTTAGCTTTAATATATAGATTATATTTATAATTATGCAAATATTTGTTATTATATTTTTATTATTTATTTTTCTATTGTTTTGTCAAAATGCATTTTCTAATTTTCACAGTAGTAATATTTATTTAATATTTATATTTTATATATTTTATTCTAGCTTCATGCATTCCTTTTTATCAACACTTGAATGTGGATAAGTAAAAAAGTAACATTTTGAAAATCAAATTTTTGTCAAAGACTACAATCCACAGATTGGATGATCAAAACATAGATGGAGTAGATTGAGTCCATCAACACCCCTAAATCTTTACAGTCCTATAGCTCGTCCTGGGTTGACATTTCATTCAGTAACATTAGATAGTTTTGATTTATATGCTGTTTAATGTTGATGATCACGTTATTTTACATATGCATCTGCTTACATACGATCGCTTGTTTTCTTCTCTGTGTTTTGATCAGGAGATTCTGTACTCATTCAGAAGATGTGTAATAGTGCCCTCTACTATAACAGTGAAACACAGAAATCCAGAAAATCCTGTGTTTTCCGGGGAAGCGCTTTCTCACAAATAACGGAAAACTCTGTGTTTGGTGGGGAAAGAGTAAATAATAAATTGACATGGTAAAATAAAAGTGACACAATTTCAGATTTTAATTGCAATATTTGCAACATGCAGTGAATAGCAAGTTGATCTTGTGCTGATGTAATAAGCATATTTTAGTTTAGTTTAAAAAAATTAGTTTTGCGTCCATCCCCTTCTAAAGTACAAATGTAAAATCTGAATATTATTATATATTGAATCTTATACTATATTGGCAAAAGTTTTAGAACACCTGCCTTTACATGCACATGGACTTTAATGACATCCCATTCTTAATCCGTAGGGTTTAATATGGAGTTGGCCCACCCTTTGCAGCTAGAACAGCTTCAACTCTTCTGGGAAAGCTTTCCACAAGGTTAAGGAGTGTGTTTATGGGAATTTTTTACCTTTCTTCTATAAGAGCATTTGTGAGGTCAGGCACTGATGTTGGACAAGAAGGCCTGGCTCTGACTCTGTACAGGCCAGTCAAGTTCCTCCACACCAATCATCCATGTCTTTATGGACCTTGCTTTGTGTACTGGTGCGCAGTCATGTTGGAACAGGAAGGGGTCATCCCCAAACTGTTCCCACAAAGTTGGGAGCATGAAATTGTCCAAAATGTATTGGTATGCTGAAGCATCAAGAGTTCCTTTCACTGGAACTAAAGGGCCAACCCCAACCCCTGAAAAACAACCCCACACCATAATCCCCTTTCCACCAAACTTTACACTTGGCACAATGCAGTCAGGCAAGTACCATTCTCCTGGCAACCGCCAAACCCAGACTTGTCCATCGGATTGCCAGACAGAACAACATGATTCGTCACTCCAGAGAACACGTCTCCACTGCTCTAGAGTCCAGTGGTGGTGCACTTTACACCACTGCATCAACGCTTTGCATTGCACTTGGTGATGTAAGGCTTGGATGCAGCTGCTCGGCCATGGAAACCAGCTCTTTATGCACTGTTCTTGAGCTAATCTGAAGGCCACACAAAGTTTGGAGGTCTATAGCTTTTGACTCTGCAGAAAGTTGGCGACCTCTGCGCCTCAGCATGCGCTGACCCCATTCTGTGATTTTATGCGGCCTACCACTTTGTGGCTGATTTGCTGTTGTTCCCAATTGCTTCCACTTTGTTATAATGCCACTAACAGTTGACAGTGGAATATTTAGTATTTAGTAGGAAATTTCACGAATGGACTTATTGTACAGGTGGCAACCCATCACGGTAGCACACTTGAATTCACTGAGCTCCTGAGAGCGACCCATTCTTTCACAAATGTTTGCAGAAGCAGTCTGCATGCCTAGGTGCTTGATTTTATACACCTGTGACCATGGAAGTGATTGGAACACCTGAATTCAATGATTTGGAAGGGTGTCTCAATGCTTTTGGCAATATATTGTATGTGTGTGTGTGTGTGTGTGTGTGTATATATATATATATATATATATGAGGTGTCACCCTCACCACAGATTTCTGTTCCGTCAGTCTTTGAGCTCCTCAACCAGGAGGAGAAACGTGATAGACAGCTTAGAGGATTCCATCTGTCTCAGACTGACATCTTTTCATACAGGTGACAGGTGGTGTATCAGCACTGTGCTAGTGTGTTTGTGTGTGCGTTATTTTAGTACATACGGTGGGGGTGTTATGTAAGTTCAGCAGGGCTGTTATAATTACCATATGTCAAAAAAAAGAAGGTGATGGCCATTGTTAATCGCCGCTCAACCGAGCAATACTTTGATCCTCCCCCGTATAATTCGTTGTTTTTGATGTGTGAGGTGATTGTAAGGGATTTTGCTGATGCACAGAAGTGTGAGATGATTCTGACAGGCCCTGGGGTGAAGGCACAGACACTGGCCACAAATGAAGTTTGAGTCGGAATAACCACGCTTAGATTTTATAGACAACCAATGCAAAGAAAAAGTGTGTTTAAATGTGTCACAAATGTGTGTATGATTGTGAGAAAGGGAAACATGGATGTTCCCATCTGAATGCCGCTGTTGGGAGTTTGTTATTGTAGGGGTGTCAAATTGGGTTAGCGAAACAGGATTTTGAGGGGGGCGTCGTCTGTGAGACTTTCAGAAGGGATTAATCCTGAAGTCCCAACACATTTGAGTTCAGCTAACAAGGCCATAAGCATGTATGTTTGGCCTCTAAAGTCCTCGGCTTTTCAACGGAGCAGAAGCTGCAGATTGCAAAATAATGATTCTGACCTCTGGATTTATTTATGAAGATGAAGAAAAGAGCAGGTAATATCTAATGATTCAATATGATAATATAATAATTTAAATTACAAATACTTAAATTATAATACATTTATACATTTAAAGTAAAAATTTAGTTTTTAATCAAATAATTTGACTGCAACATTATAGTTATTTTCAGTCATTAAAGTGGTCATTTTAAAGTTATTAATGAGCTCTACCCTTACGAAAATGAACCATGGTTTTACTACAAATAAAACTAAAAACCATGGTTATTGTAGTTAAACCATGGTAACCACAAATTAACCATGGTTTTGCTACTCTAACCATAGTTTAACCATGGCATTTGTGGTAAAACTGTGGTTATATAAATGGTAATCAATTAGCCAAAAACCATGGTTACTACACTTTTACTACAATAAAACCATGGTTATTTTTCGTAAGGGTAACTTTGATGGACCATTTAGCTTCGTGATGGTATGAATTTGCTGTTAAATTTACTTTGAAACATGCATTACACACATGCAATATCTATTTCCAAAATATAAAACATTTTTGTGTGTTTTTTGTTTTATTTTTGTTTCGCTGACTTGATAATAGTTTGATGCATAGCAAGGTACTACCCTCCATAACATTACCTGTTGGCATAGATCCCCTATAGATGTTGAGATAAATCCAACAAGGAGCAAAGCTGTTCTTTGCCTTTCAGGGGGCCAATCCTGAGGACGAATCTTAATTACACCGCAAGCTTTTGGCAGCTCTCCGCTGTGACTGGAGAGCCCTACGAATCATGTCAACACTCACAAACAAAATGAAAGAGAAAGAAATGAAGTATATGAGAACTTTATGAGGTCTTTTCAACTAATAATTGTTTTGAATGTGTGCTGCATTTTCTGATATCACCTACAGACACCAATATAGCTTACCTGGTGCGTTATCACATTAAAAACACTCACAGGAATACACTGGAGACTAAACTGATTATGCTCATCACACTTGAGCAGAATTTCAGAGATATCACGCCTAGGGATCCCAGTTGGGTTTAATATAATTCTGGTGTTACTTCCCAAACTATTTTACTTCTCCTTTGCTTTACTGTTAATATTAGCACATTTGGCTCTGCAAGCAGCAGGCTTTTGTTAACCCTCATGTTCTTTTGATTGTATGCTGTTAATATTAAGGTTCAAGAATAATATTAATAATTAACTTAAACTTATTTCATTTTGGCTTGTTGCCAAATATTTCTAAATATTCTAATATCTAATATTTCATATATTGCAACATTTCTTATTTTCATTTAGTTTAACCTGATGTATACAATAACTAAAAACTGAAATAAAAATGAAAATATATGAGCAAGCTATTTTTATATTTAGATTACATCTGGTGGTCTTTAAAAACACCAATAATTTAAATGTAATTAAAATTTTTATTTATGTTTTATGCTTTCAGTTATAATGGCTACGTTGTAAAAAAAGTGTACCATTTAAAACTATTGATTTTATTTTTAAATGTATTATTTTGGTTAATATATATAATATAGATGTTGGCACATTCCTAACATATTAGTTCATGTTTTAGAACTGGGATCTGTGAAACGATAAGTAATGTAACATTCCAAATATGAAACTTTTGAATTTTGTTTATATAGTTCTCATAAGATGAGTAAAGGTTGTGAAGTGTCAATCCCATTCTTAAATGTTAAGTATGTTTTTTGAGCAATTAAAATGGCCTTGGGGTCTCTCAGACCTCAAAAAGGAAAGGTTAATGCATTGCTTTTGACCAGCAGCAGAGCAGAGAGCTGCTCTCACAGCAGCTCTGTCAGAAAGCATTGAGTTCAGTCAGATCTACATTATCCATGTTCATGTTGGCGTAACGATGTGTGAATGTGGGTGGTCAGTGATGCGCCCTGGATTCACTGAGTCATCACATGGGGGTTTTCCTCTAAAAGCTAAACCCCACTACCACCTCCCTCTCTACCTCATGCTAGCTTTTTATAAGAGTAATGGTGTACCATAGGAAGTCTAGTTGTGGGGTAAGTGCCTGTGTAACCACTTGCTGTTTTTGAGGTGTGTTCACAGATGGTGCTGCTGTTGTTTTGAATTAGAGCAAGCCACTCATGCAAACAGTGTAAATGTGTAAATTTGGTAAATGCAGGACCTGTAATACCCTTGAATAAAAGCATTAAAAGTTCAATTTACACATTCTTTGTTGGTAAGATTGTTATACTCAAAAAAAAAAAAAAAAAAAAAGATTGTTATACTCACAGTATTGCCAAAGCACCAATACACACAACGAAAGCACTGACAAGATTATAAAAGAAAACAATAGTATCTATGATTAAAAACTAAGGTGACAGTAATAAATGATAATACTTGTTTATTTAAAATACTTCAAAAAGTAAAACATAAACCGAGAGACAAGTTCATAATCATAAAAGGAAGTACTATATGTTAAATGATTTTTAAGAAATTGTAATCTGAATGAACAACAATTGGTTAGGCCTAAAATACAATAAAGCACCACATCCTGGTGCTACAATGTGAAGAGGTTGGTCACATGTGTGTATTGGATATTTTTTTGCTTGTCATTTACTGGTCTCTTAAGTGGATGCAGGAAGCTGGCATTTCTCTCTCTAGTGATTTCCGTAACTTATACATATTGTGTTTCTCCCCAGGCACAGAAATCATGGATAGAAAGAGCTTTCAGCAAAAGAGAATGTGTGCACGTTATTGTAAGCACCAAAGACCCCCATAGGTGAGTACGGCCACTACTGCTGTAGTCTGTGCACAAGGTGAATTTTTAACAAACAAATAGCAGATTTAAACTACTTTTAGATGTAACTAAATATGTCAGTACTAGTAATGAAAGAAAAATCATTCTTCATTAGCGTGGCCTTGTTCGATACTGTTAGAGCATCTAAAGATACCACTAAGCATCTAAATAATCACTACAGATTGAGGAAATGAACGCTTGTGAAGAAGATCTTGTTTTCTAAATGCTTCTTTTTAAATTTTTTTTTTTTTTTTTTTTTTTTTTTTTTTTGATATGAATAATTTGTTAGCTTTGCTGTAATTAATCTGGCAGAGAAATGTAAATCTCAAAGCCTCTCTAAAACCTTTTATAACATTGAAATCTGCAAATAAGGATTTTGTAGTTCACTTCCTGAGAGTTTTTACTTTCACTTAATTTCACATTCTTTTCACTGGTTGTGTCTTCTGTCACAGGTGCTGTTGTGGCCGTCTAATTGGTCAACATGTCGGCCTGCCCCCCAGCATCTCATCCAATCAGAATGAGAAGTCAGATCGTGTGCCAAAGAATGACAGCTTGTCAGAGAAGTGGTCCATCAGCAAGCACACCCAACTCAGTCCCACTGACGCCTTTGGAACCATTGAGTTCCAGGGAGGTGGACACTCCAACAAAGCAATGGTAGACACATTCAGTCTCATATTATTAATGGTTTAATGCTCAAAGTGCTCAAAATAACTCTGAATCTCATGAACCTTTTAGAACCTTTTGCAAGGCATTTATTAATGTCTTTTGATCCTGCCAGATTGATCTTCGAAATATCATCCATTTTACAGCCATAAAGTGACATTCAGTATTTCAGAGGACATTCAATAAGACTAAAGATAAAAAAATGTAGTGTGCAAAAGGATTTTATTCATTGGAAATTGATTGAATAAGTATAAGTAGACATTATGTATCAGAAAAGTGGCTGTTATTTAACACTATACAAGTGACATTAGTGGAAAATAATTTAAGAGGAACACACATTTTACCTACATGTTGACTCAAATGACAGTTGCAGTCTTGCTGGCTGTTATCTGCACACAAAAGTATTAAGCAGCAACGTTTCCAAGATTGATAAGAAGAAGAAATGTTTCTTGAGCACTAAATCAACATATTAGAATGATTTCTGAAGGATCATGTGACACTGAAGACTTTGCCATCACAGGAATAAATTACATACAAAATATTTGAAAATAAAACAGAATTCTTTTTCCTATATTTTTTCAAACAATATTTTTCAAACAAATGCAGCCTTGATCAGCACAACAGACTTACTTTCAGAAATAATAGAAAATCTGCAGACTCCAAACTTTTAGTGTAACATCTTATATGTACTGTTAAAGATTGTCTCAAGATTTCACTTTTATATTTTCAGTATGTACGTGTGTCTTATGACACAAAGCCAGACTTACTGCTGCACCTGATGACAAAGGAGTGGCAACTAGAGCTTCCCAAGCTGCTCATCTCTGTTCATGGAGGACTTCAGAACTTCGAGCTGCAGCCCAAACTCAAGCAAGTCTTTGGCAAGGGTCTAATCAAGGCTGCCATGACCACTGGGGCCTGGATCTTCACTGGAGGAGTTAACACTGGTGTGTACAAGGTGTTAATGTATCTTTCAGTTTAATTAAGATTCTGATTAGATTACTCTTATTAAGATTCTAAGAAACGCTAGTCAAAATCATAGACTGATACTGTCTTAATTCTTAAAGAACTTGGAGATTAAGGGCTTATGAAGATCATATGTTTAGCTGTGTATATCTCAATGTCCATAATGCATTATGTGATATCTCTCACACTGAGAATCTGTTATCTCTTCCATTATCTGTCACTTCAGGAGTCATCAGGCATGTTGGTGATGCTCTAAAAGACCACGCTTCCAAATCGCGGGGGAAGATCTGTACTATCGGCATTGCCCCCTTGGGGATTGTTGAGAACCAGGAAGACCTGGTGGGCAAAGATGTAAGTGACTCGACTACAGATAAATTGAATTACTAAACCTATTCTATTATAGTATATTTTTCTAAATGACCAGTAAGACTTTATTTGGTTTGGATCATGCAGATTTCACAAAATGTGCTTTCGTTAAATAATGAAATAGTAAAATTTATACGTTCATTAAAATTATTATTCACAAGACCAAATCTCCAGATCACAACAGGTTGATTTTCATGTTGTCTCTGCATGTATTCTGTGTCATGTAGAATTCTATAAATAATTTATGTGTGAGCCACTACATATATCTACTCAGTTTCACCTCGGCTTGTCGGTGTGTGTCTCTGGGGACTGATGCACAACTGAGACACAGAGATAGAATCATTCTTTATTTATAACCTCTGATTTTTATCCCCCTTACTCATACACCATTTTGGTTCTGTCTTTCTCTCAATCTCCCTCAAAGCCCCTCTCAACCCCACCACTTTCTCTAGTCTGATCTGGTCTGGTCGGATATCTTATGTGAATGTTTTAAAGACGATGTTCAAATAAGACACTATATGTATATTGATCACTGATCAAATAAGCAAATTTGTGGCATTGATTGTGTGACTCTGTAAATATTGCTTCCATTAAAGCACAAGGCAAAAAGGGAAACAAGCAAAATACTAAAACATTTTGAAATTCATGTTAATTGCAATTTTTACAATATTAATTATTGCTCACTATGTTTACTGAATGTTTTATCTTATGTCCACTGATAACTTTTGCATGCCACTCTGCTTTTATGTCACTGTCACTATTGTGTCATTTTTCATATCCTGAAAATCCCTGGACAGTTTCTTTTTACTTCATGCGGTGTTTATTGCAGGTGGTCCGGCCATACCAGACGATGTCTAACCCTCTTAGTAAGCTAACGGTACTCAACAGCCTACACTCCCACTTCATTTTGGCTGATAATGGCACCACCGGAAAGTATGGAGCAGAAGTCAAACTGCGCAGACAGCTAGAGAAACACATCTCTCTGCAAAAGATCAACACACGTGAGTACAGTTGCAAGTAATTAGAGATGCTAATGTTCATGTGATTACTCCAAAGTGCAAATTCAATGGTGCATTTAAATTCTTTTCTAGAGAGGTTATAATAGTGTTATGTCCTCAGTCACTACTTCTAGGTTTTGTTGTACTGATCTTCAAAAGCCCACAGAGGAGTTTCTCTATAGATTGCTGTCAGAAATGCCCAGATCAGTTTGAAGCTCAATGTCAAAATGCTACATGAGTTGCAAGATTCATAGCTGACTGCACTGAGAGCACAAAGCCCTCCGCAACTGCATTCCGCCAGATAATATCCATACAGTCCATTTACTCATAAGAAAGATATCAAATAAACGTCATTCAACTGAAGGAACACATTCAGAAAAAAATGCATTAAATCACAAACACACAGAAAAAATATGTTTTGATTGTGCTCATGTGGATCATTTAGGGTAATTAAAAAGTGCTTTTAATATACACAGGCTACTTTTAATATACACATGCATGCTTTGATCATACTTTCTTAAGATTTCTACCCTGCACACAGATATATATACAAGCAATTCTCAAATTAAATTGGCCTTATGGCTTGCTTTCTGTGGGCAATAATAAAGCAGCATTCATTATGGCAGGCTAATAGCTTTGAGTTATGTGAATAAGGGGCAATCTGTATTCAGCCTAATTCACATAGGCTGGGTTTCACAAACCGGGTTTAGTTCAAGCCAGGATTAGACCTTAGTTCAATTAGGGCATTTAAGGAGCTTTTATAAGCATGCCTTAGAAAAAAAATGGGTTCATCTTGGGACAAAACAATGGCACTGACATATTTTAAAATATGTCTTGTTTGCAGCTGAAATGCAAGGTTTTTTAATTTTTAGTGACCTCCATCTATGTCTCCAACGTTGTGTATCTTTATAATTTAATAATTAATTAACTTGAATTATAATATATTCATTCAGGAAAATGTATATATTTATTTAATAATTTTGCCAATATATTTGACTTATTAGACAATTTCCCAAAGCACCAAATGAGCCATTCCATATACCTGCCATGTACAAGGTCAACAGGAGGTGAGCCGGAGATTGACCTCTGTCATGTGACCTGTGGACTTCCCTTTGTCATCCTATGCCTGGAGTAATAGAGGGGGCTGGGAAGTCAAAGGGACGCTCAGGCGTCATCATTCGCATCAAAAATGACACCAGCCTCACCCACGCTGATTCATCCGTAGGAAGCAGCATGTGAATGGATCACTTAAAATAATCAGCATTTAAACCGACAACTGCCTTGACATTTAAATGGGCAAAACCTATAACACATCCAACCCTCTAGCATGTGGAAACATGTTTGAGCCCTGTAAGCAGAACAGATGAAACATGTTTAAGCTCATTAAATCATCCTGTGACACATTCATGACACACATTCACACTGCGATAAGAACAGTTTATTCTGACATCACTCTCATGACAGAAGCTTCAAATATCTGAGCCATATCTCAGCCTGCAGCCACCTCTCTCTCTCTCTCTCTGTTGCATCAGCTGTGTGATGTGGTGTTTGCTCTGGCTTTGGGCAGAGCTCATTTCTTTATTTTATTACCTGTCCTTTTCAACACTAGAAGAACATCAATAATACTCTGAGCTATCACCATAAGGCTCACAGAGCTACAGAGACCCTCAAACATGGAATCAAATCTCTTTGTTTTGGAAGAATTGCGGCAGGCTGCGGCCCGGCTTATGTATTCACAGCCTGACAAGCACTGCAGCGGTACTGGATTAAAATGAATTACGGACTTGTGCTTGCTGTTGTTGGGCTAATGAGGAGAGCTTTTTGAGTGTTTCTCAGATGAAGTAAAGAGTAGCGTGCACAGGACGCAATGAAGATTTCCTTGCAGGATAAGTTGGGATGTGAGAATCAATTTCATTGTACACAATTAGGAGCAGTCTGATTGGAATCAGCGTTTAATTCCTAGCTCACATGGGAAATATGTGTGAACGGTCCAGTGTGAATTAGAATGGATGTTGAGAAATTCCAGACTTCTAAACAGGGAGGAATTCCGTTAGAATGACTTGCGGCCACTGGTGGCATCACTTATGTAAGGATTAATTGACGACGGGCTGTTGAATTATTATTAAAAAATAATGCACACCCAAGACATTTGTCAGGTTTTGTCCTTAAAACGCTCTTGTGTGCAGGACTTTCTTACGCATCTAAACCCAAGCCTCCGTTGCTAATTCCAAAACATAATTTTAGAGCTAGTAACAGAGGCTTGAGATAGAAGATTAATGCAGTTATTAATGCAATTATTAGAGAGAGAGAGATAGAGAGAGTATGTGAATTACCTCAGGCTAAGTCTGTGCATGTCTTTCAACAGTGTTTGGCAGCAGCGCCTACTAATACGAAAGAACCTCACTAGTGAAAAATATCATGTAGCTTTTAAGTTGCTAAACTATTTTCCTGATAAAATCCTCAGAGCAGCGCTGACAACATGTTTCTGCGTGAGTGTGTCTGTGTTTGAGTGAGCGGGGGAGAAAGAGAGTATGTGCTTTCCGCACATAATAATTTTGTAATTTTGTGGCAAAAAAACATGGAAATAATTTGTTGTTTTTATATTGTTTACTATATTTCTTTGCTTACTCAATGTCGCTGTGGGTGTTGGTTCTTTTGCTGTTGTCGGCTGTAAAGACCTTTGAAATAACTGAAATCATTTGGTGGAGTGATATGGAACTGTAATGCGGTCAAGACCTGCCTGGCCTGGAACTACTTTAGCCGTGCGTTCCTCTGAAAATAATTACACACCTTAGAACGCTCGCCAACCAATCAGATTCAAGCATTCAACAACCCCCGTAGTATAATGGTATATGCTCACTGTGTTTTTTTAGCAACTGATTCACTTAAGCAATTATGCAACTGTACATAAACTGCACAGTGCAATTCCCCACCTTGCAGGTTGTTTCTTATTATGCTATTTTAAAGTTTCCTAATTAAGTTTTGGAGGTCTCCAACAACAGGTTCATGCATCAAAGGTTAAAAAACAGTTTTATTTTCTCATAATATACATTGCACATCACCACAATGTTCAATGATTCTCAAACGACTCGATGGATGAATCAGTCTCTCTAAATTCCTCCTTTCCACGGGCCTACTCTGCTCTGATTGGTCAGATGGTACAGTCTGCTGTGATTGGTCTACTGCGTACAGTGCGTATTTCGGAAACAAACGCCTATTACCATAACTGAACTCCAGCTCCGTCCAGCGCCTGGGAGCTTCCTAAAGCTCAGCGACTCAACGATGACGTCGATTTTACATCAATCCTAACGTGAGTCCAAATCGATGAAACATTGGAAGAATTAGTTATTCAACCCGAACCTTGAGCAGGACGTTTCTCAGTGATGCTACTCAGTTTGAGGCAGTGTTGTAGTCGAGACCAGCTCATTCGAGTCCGAGTCAAGACCGAGTTCAGAGAGGGTTGAGTTCGAGTCGAGGCAGAGACCAGAGAAAATCCACAAACAACATCAGATCTTAATTTGGTTAACTTTTTAGTTACGGAGGGCGTGCACAGAGTGACTGCAGAAAAATTGCTGCCTTTTTAATGTAATGTGAATGTGCCGGAGGGAGAGAGGGCGGGCAGCCTTCTGTCAGACATTTTTGCATTTTTGGGGGGGGGAGATGCTCAGTGTTGAGACTGTCATCATATCTGTATTCATTTTATTATTTAATTAAACAAGATTTGGTTTTCTCTGTGACATTTTTGTCCTACTTTGTAAACAGTAAATATATTAAAATTACACAGTTGAGACAAATAATGTAGAAATGGGGCTTTCTGGAAAGCTGGGACTGTAGATCCACCTCTCTGAATCAAGCACCTGAAACTTTAAAATGAAGACTGTTCTTGATTACTAGATATATGCCTGGTTATAATGCTCTCCATCATTTCCAATAGTGTGATGTTAATTGTGCTAAAAGTCGTACAACTGTTTGGTGGATTCACCCCTTAGGGAATATCCATAATTTCATTAACATATGAATTCATATTCTCAATTTTTTATTACATTTGTATGCTGTGTTATATTTAAATTTCACCCATTATTCAACACTCTAGTCATTCACACTCTGATTAAAAGTCATATTAAACTATGTTGGCTGATGGTGTTTCTAGCCTAGAAACCTGTTTTAGCCTTCCCTTCCACTAACTGGGTCTCCAAGTGATGAGATGATGAGTTGGTCTTTTTACTTTGGTGGTTTATTTCTGGATTTTGTTCCATGCTGCTCATCTCTGCGGGCTCTATCACATTAGCATAATGGAGCAGTAGCTGCTGTATTGACCAGACAGGAAGGGTGCTGTGGGAGTTTTTTCCATCCTCTTAAAGGTTTATTTGATTGGAGTTTTTTTTTTACCCTCTTAAAGGAGTATTTTAGGAAGCTTATGCCACAAATGTTGTTGATTTGCACAGAAGATATTTTCGACCAATTCCTTCAGTTTTGTAAAAACAAATCCATGAACAGTAGCTATTGCGCTTATAATAGAAGCCTATAGGGCAAGCAAACATGAGAAAAGGCATCATTATTAGGTCCATATGACAAAAGTTTGGGGTCAGTAAGATTTTTTAAAAGAAATGTATACTTTTATTCAGAGGTGACTTAAAGACATGTATAATGTTACGAAATATTTCTTTCAAATAAATGCTGTTCATTTAAAGGTGCCATAGAATGAGTTGAAACAATATTTTAAATTGTTCTCTGATATCTACATAGAGGATATGTGGCTTATTTAAGGGCAAAAATTGTCCAGATACAGTTTTACAGGTCCATTTACAACCCTAGAAATTGCCCCTAGAATGAAATGGTCTGTTTTTGCCTTATTTGAAAGACCGACTGAATGACACTTTAAGCAGAAAATCTCAAATGGAGATTGCTGAAATGCATCTTATTTGTTCATTGGTGTCGCGCGCACATGGTTGCCAGATTGCACGTTTAAGTAAAACTCCGGATAGAAATTGAATAGAAATATCAAAAGATACTGATGGGATTAAATTAATTAAATTAATCTGACAAATGCAAGAATGAACGCTCCTAAAAAACTAGGTTGCTGCTGGAAGAGGGCAGCAGGGGGTGCTTACCCTGTGTTCTGTCTGAGTCCTAACACCCCAGTATAGTGATGGGGACACTATACTGTCAAAGAGCATCATCCTTCGGATGAGGCGTAAAACCGAGGTCCTGACTCTGTGGTCATTAAAAATCCCAGGATGTCCTTCAGAAAAAGAGTAGAGGTTTAATCCCGGCATCCTGACCAAATTTGCCCATTGGCCTGTTCATCATGGCCTCCTAATCCTCCCCCTATACTGATTGTCTTCATCACTCTGTCTCCTCTCCACCAATAAGCTGGTGTGTGTTGGGTGTTCTGGCGCAATATGGCTGCCGTTGCATCATCCAGGTGGATGCTGCAAATTGGTGGTGGTTGAGGAGATTCCCTCTTCCATATGTAAAGCGATTTGGGTACCCAGAAAAGCACTATATAAATGTAACAAATTAAAGAATCATGAAAAAAAATTATCACAGTTTCCACAAAAAGCACACCTTTTTGACAGTAATCACAATAATAAGATATTGTACTTGAGTAGTACCAAATCAGCACATTAGAATGATTTCTGAAGGATCACGTGACACTTTTCTTAAGCCATATATCAAAATATAACAAATCGACATGAGGGTGAGTAAATAATGAGGATCATCTTTGGATGTTTTTTTATTTTATTTTTTATCATATACTCCGTGTGACATTTTCTGTACTTAACTGTAAGGACTATGATGATGAAGGGTCTAATAGACTTGTGATTATTTGCAGTTACTGTAGGTGTGGAAAGAGAGAAAACTCTGGATCAAATCAAAGTTTAGCCCACACAGAGAACCGAATGAATAGTACATGTTTTCTTCCTCACTTTCAGTTCTTGATCATTGTTTGTTTGGCTGTTATATTCACAAAAACTCATTATACCAGTTTTGGACATGGATCTTGTGTCTAGCTGTTGTGTTTAATCTTAATGAATAAATAAATAAACCGCATTTGTCACTGCCAGGCAGGTGATGGGACTGTTCACACAAGGTGTAAATGAAATAGATTGAGAGTGACACAGAATGAACTGACTTGTTTTTTTTCACGGGTCTAAAAAATGTAGATTCATCTTCCATCTACATGCTTGGCAGGGGGGCATACAAATCAACCTGTCCCTGCCTCAGTAACACCCCTCATCTCCTCATCTTCCTCTCCCAGAGCACAGGGGCTTGTGTCTATTAATGCTAGGCTTGCTGTCCACTTGTAGTGGTGCCGTAGGTCAGTTGGTAAATGTGAAGAGGTTATGGAGTTAGCTGAAGGCACAGGACTTATCACTGTGGGTCTCTGAAACATGGCAGGGGGACCATCAAGTGCTTGGTGGGGGATCAGCACAGAAAACCATATTTTATGAAAACAGAACAACTCAAACTTTTAAAATCTTGTTTACAGTCTTTTGTGTTGTTTTGTTTGTGTTTAACTGCTATAACCCTCTAGTTATTTCCAGCATCATCATCATGCTTCTGAATGGATCTGATCTTAATGAGAGATAACCGACTTGATTATTTTTTCTTCCTTTTTAATAGATGATCTGCTTTAGAAAATGAAGGCATGATGAGGTTTTTGATGACGATAATAGAAGATCTAAGATCATTTGACTTGCTGCTGGGTACACGTCTGACATTCTCTGATTAAATGGCAAATGACTGTACTGAGATTCAAAAACAACTTTTCTTTCAGTTGTTTACTTTCTCTGGCCACTGATGTTGTTGGCAGCTGAAGATATCGGCCGTTAGAACAAGAACTGACAAACAAACACCCTGCCCACCCAGATTCTTTTCAAAGTCTCTTAGGGATCTACTGAGGGTTGTTTGAAAGGGAAGGTTAGGTTTGGATGACATTATAATAAAATAGCACAAGCAAACACTCATCTGCTTTAATCTTTTTATTTCTTATCTGATTTATTTCTTATCTGATCTCTCTCTGAGATTTGTGACAGCATGTTTTATTGCTCTTCACACCCAAATTGAAAAACTTTGGAAACCACATTACTTTCCCCCAAAGAACTTCTCTTAGAATCTGCTACAATGTCTGTGATTACAGTGTCATTATTATGTTTTGTTCCGCTTAGTTTCATTGGGCCTTCTTTAAATAACACAAAAAAAATATTGCACTATTGACTTTAGACCAGGTTTTAGTTGGTCAATGGCGCAGTCAATTTCAGTTGCCTCAAAATAGCAAAACTGCAACAATGTGCCTGAACACACCTCGTTTTCAGACCAGCACGCCCATGGGCGCACAAATGGCCGCAAACGCATTTGCTATTTAAACAGTGTGGCGCAGGACGTGAAAATGATAACGTTGGATTAAGCATTGCGTTGTATGATAGGGCCCATTGTGTTTTGGTGTGGTTCTGTTCTGTTTCTGTTGTCTGCATTTGTATGTTGACTTAGTTTCCTTGTATGTATTGTTATTCACTAATTAAGTTTTACTGTTGCTCATTTAGTTTCCTTGTTTACCCCTGTTTATGTCCTTAGTTACCTTTGTTTTCACAGGCCTGAAAGGTTTCAGGTTTGTTTTTCAAGGTGGCAGAGACATTGAGGACTATGTGGAGAATTTTACCAAAGTCTGCCACCTTGGATTCTGTGACGACCTCACCCTGATGGAGGGTTTTAGGTGCAGGCTGGATGATGACATCAGATTACTGATGCCAAGAGGGGAGACCTGATGGACCTTGGCATAGTATATTAGCATTTCTCTGTGGCTAGATGGCTCCTCTTTTACTGTGGGAGAAGAAGAGAATGTCATCCCTATTGTCCAGACCCACCTCACGCCCGTCACCATGCCATTCACTGCTATGCACAAATCCTCTCCCGTGGACTCATGGGATAATAAAGTGTCCATTGTATACACACTTCAGAATCTCGCCAGAAAAAGTAGGGTTATCCGGATACTTTTTGTCTACTCTTTTATGAGTACTGTGACTTTTGTCACATACTGTATAGTAGGGAAGTATGCAATTTCAGATGCAGCCCATGTCTTCTTTATTGCTGCTGGTTCCACCCAGTACCAAGCCTGTGTCGTCGCCCAGCACCAAGTCTGTCATAAATGATACTCCCACCCAGCCTCCCTCTCCCTCCTCCTCTGCCAAATCCAGCCAGTCCTTTGGTCCCACCTCTGCTGACTCCCTTCAGTCCCTTGGCTCCTCTATTGCCAAGCAACCCAGATCCTCCTTGGATGTTCCGGTCACCAGCGCTGCTTTGGCAAGAGGATCCCCTGGCTCCACCTCCAGCAGTCGAGCCCATCACTCCATCTTGGCTGGGTACTTGTTGGCTTCACCTTGGCTCCTCCCTCCCTCGGCTCCACCTGGGACCATGATCCTTACGGCTTAGCAAGGCTCTCTTGTTCCTCTGGCTCCGCCTTGTTCAGACAGCGTTCTGTCTGTGCCATGGAATTCCAGGCCTTCAGCTGCGATACATCCCTCCGGCTCCACCGGGCTCCACCTTGGACCTCAGTCCCACAGGTTACGCCTCAGCACCCTGGTTCCACCTCGGACACCCATTGCTCTGCCTTGGTAACCTGAACCATCGGTAGTGTGTGGTCTCATCAGTCACTCGTCCTTTGCAAAGTCAAATCTGCCTGATTCTGATCTTCTCTGATGAGTGCAGTTTTCAGCTTTGCCCAACACCTGGTCCTCTAATGGTTAGAAAGAGACCTGAAAAGGCCCAACCGACAGTCTCTTGTACCCACTGTGTAATTTGGTGGAGGATTGGTGATGATCTGGTGGTTCTTCAGTAAGGCTAGAATCGGGCAGATACGCCTTTGTGAAGCATGCATAACTCAGGCCACATACAAGATTATCCTGAAAGAAAAATCGCTTCCTTCTCATCTGACAATGTTCCCCAACTCAAAGGATTGGTTTTTCGTGCCTTCATTTCGAGGTCTGAAAACATGGCATTTTTTTGTTATTTTGACCAGTTGTCACTTTTTGCAATTAAATGCTCTAAATTACAATATTTTTATTTGAAAATTGGAAGAAATGTTGTCAGTAGTTTGTAGAATAAATAAAAAATGCTAATTTTACTCAAACAGATACAGAGAAACTGCCACTTTTGCAGTGGTCTCGTATTGTTTTACAGAGCTTATGTATTTGTTGCCAAATTATGTTTATGTATCTGGGGCTTAAACCTGAATATAACCTGAATAACACAATTTCCAATTAACAAACAAATTGCCAGTTCATTTTAGAGGGTTAAAAACATAAAGCATGATGAGTGTAGCTTGATTCTTATTCTGATTATTTTAATGAATAGCTCTAAAAAGGGTTAAGTTACCAATTTTAATCTAGAAGATATTTTAAAGTCTGAAACTTTTAAAGTCTGAAACACTTATTCTTTATAATTAAAGCATCAGCAGTTATAGAATTTCCAGAATGAATCAGAATAGAAAAAAGTTAAATTTGGCCATGGCTTTTAACTTTTTGAGAACACAAACATGATGGCAGATGAATAATATATATCTTGTCCTGTTGTAACATAAGAGCTAGTCTAGACAAAGTGGCAGTCATGCTGAATGGGAGCGAGCTGCTATGTATGTGTGTTTGTGTGTGGGGGAAAAAAGCCTTCCTGTAAGCCCACAAACATCATGGCAGAAGGACTCGCTAATCAATAAATATCACCTCAATAAAACAGAAAATTATATAGAGAGAAAACAAGAGACACAGAGAGATAACAGTGGGAAGAAGAGGTCTGGAATGAAGAAGTAAATCCCACGGTTTCTGATTCCTATACCAACTGAGCAGTTGCTTTTGAAGTCGGTGTGCTGCTAAAAATAGAGATTACTTTATGTAACCGTACCCATTTTAGGCACAATGATGACAGCACATGTGTATCTGGTGTACCTCTCTGTCTGTCTCTCTCTTGCTTTCCTTTTCCCTCCTTCCCTCTTTCTTTATCTCACGTTGCATAATTTAAGATGTGGTAGGAGGATCTAGCTGCAACATGCTTTTTGAATTATAGTCACAATATCATAACTTGTATTCTTCAAGTTGTAGGAAAGAGTCTGAGTGCAGGAGAACTGATCTGTCTCTCCCGCAGGTCCTCTCCCACTGCACGCACACCTGTTAATTAAACCAAGAGCTGTCAATTGCAGCTGATTAATGAATGCAGAGATGATCTGATTGTGCAGCAAGTGTGTGCTTCCACAGCAAAATAAATGTTACATTTCAATGTGCACTAAAGTTGTCCTTGCAGGCTGCACACAAAAAATGACATGACCAGTATAGTCCAATTAACAAACAAATAAGTTCATTTTAGTGGGTTAAAAAACATAAAGCATTATGAGTGTGGCTTGATGTCATGATAAACAGGCGGACGCGGACGTAAGTGAATCCAGATATGTTTATTAGTAGCAAACCACTGAAGAGGCACGGAAGGGACTGAAGAGAGACAGAAAAGGGCTTAACTGTAGCGGAGATCCAGGTGGTGTTGTCCAGGTGGAAGAAAGCGATCACGGAGATAATACTTGAACACAGGCAAGACGGTAATAGGAACCACAAGCGTGGGAGTTGGGTTGTCTGAGACGAGACCGGACAGTGAGTGCAGGCTGAGGGCAACATTTAAGGGTGTTGGTGATTAGTGACAGGTGTTTCAGAACTCGGGTGATTGGGACCGTGTGGGAGGAGTGATTGAGTCTGGTGTGAGGACATGGTTGGATCTGTGACAGTACCCCCTCCACACGGGCAGCTCCGGAGGACCGCGGCGGACGACGACGGGGCCGGCCTCGACCTCGGGGTGCAGGACGAGAGGGATTGTTGGCGTGGAATTCCCGTAGAAGGTCTGGGTCTAGGATATCGTCGCGGTTGACCCATGAACGCTCTTCAGGGCCAAACCCTTCCCAGTCCACTAGATACTGTAGTGTGCCGGCCCGTCGTCGAGAGTCCAAGATAGAAGCAACTTTGTAGATGTCCTGGTCCGCCGGGTCCATGGGAGGAGGAGGAGGTGCGGCCTCAGCACCAGACTCTGTGGAAGAAGGAAGAAGAGGTTTAGTGAAGGGCTTGAGAAGGGAAACGTGGAATGTTGGTGCAATTCTGTAGTGTGAGGGTAGTTGTAACCGGTATGTGACCTCATTAATCTGCCTCACCACCTTGAAAGGGCCTATAAAGCGGGGACTCAGCTTGCGACTGGGCAGCCCGTGAGGCGAATGTCCCTCGTCGACAACCAAACGAGTTGGCCGGGATGGTATTGAGGTGCCTGGCGACGTCGGCGGTCGGCTTGAGTCTTCTGCCTACGGACTGCCCTTTGCAGATGGACGTGAGCTGAGTTCCATACCCTCTCGCTCTCCTGGAACCAGTGATGGACCGATGGCACTTCCGTGGGCTCGCCTGACCAAGGGAACAACGGGGGCTGAAAACCTAGCAGACACTGAAAAGGTGTGAGGTGTGTGGAATCCTGCCGGAGTGAGTTTTGGGCATATTCTGCCCACGGAAGGAACCGGTTCCAGGTGTTCTGTTGGTGGCTACAATAGGACCGCAGATATCTCCCGATTTCCTGGATCTTTCGTTCCGTCTGGCCGTTGGTCTGGGGATGGTAACCAGAACTAAGACTCACGGAGACTCCCAGAAGGCGGAAGAAGGCTTTCCAAACCCTGGAAATGAACTGGGGCCCCCGGTCGGAAATGATGTCTTCGGGGAGGCCAAAGTGACGGAAGACTTGGTGGAACAGGGTCTCCGCCGTTTCCAGAGCCGTGGGCAACCCTTTGAGAGGGATCAATTTGCAGGTCTTCGAGAACCGGTCAACAACCACGAGGATGCAGGTATGACCTTCAGATGGAGGCAGATCCGTCAAGAAATCCACCGCAATGTGGGACCAGGGCCGGCGAGGATGGGTAGTGGCTGTAGCTTGCCTTCTGGGAGGTGGCGTGGAGTCTTGGAAGTGGCACAGACGGAACAGCCTTTGATGTAGCGGGAGACATCACGGTCCATCCTGGGCCACCAGTAGCGGCCCCGTAGGAGCGAGAGGGTCCGCTGGCTGCCTGGATGTCCAGAGCCCGGAGAGGTGTGGACTTGTTCCAAGAGGGGCAGACGGAGTCGAGATGGTACATAGACCTGCCCCTCAGGAGCCCCCGGCGGAGCCGGTTCCTCGCGAGTTGCTTCAGCAATCTGATGGTCCAGGGCCCATTGGATGGGGCTCACAATCAAGGCTGGAGGGAGCACGGGTTCTGGAGGTTGTGGATCATGGTCAGGGGAGAATTGTCGAGAGAGAGCGTCGGCCTTCTGGTTCTTGTCGCCTGGTCTGTAGGTCACTGTGAAATTGAATCGGGTAAAGAAGAGTGCCCAACGAGCTTGACGTGGGTTTAGCCTTCGTGCTTCCCGTAGGTACTGCAGGTTTTGATGGTCTGTTATCACCTGGAATGGGTGAACTGCCCCCTCCAGCCAATGCCTCCACTCTTCTAAGGCCAGCTTGATGGCCAGCAACTCGCGGTTTCCGATGTCATAGTTCCGCTCCGCCGGGGACAACTTTTTGGAAAAGTAGGCACATGGATGGAGTTTGGGAGGCTCACCCTGCCGCTGGGACAGCACGGCTCCTACCCGGTACAAGATGCATCCACCTCGACGGCGACGAAGGGCAACTGGGGATCCGGATGGCTGAGGGTAGGAGCCGTACAGAAGGAATGCTTGAGGGTCTGGAAAGCTTGGTTGGCTTCTGGTGTCCAGGACAGAGACTTGGGCCCGTTTCGTAGCAGAGATGTCAATGGTGCGCTGATGATACTGAAATTTCGTATAAACCGGCGATAGAAGTTGGCAAATCCTAAGAAGCGTTGAAGTTCCTTGATGGAGGTGGGTTTGGGCCAGTTCCGTACCGCGCTCACCTTCCCCTGGTCCATCTTGACGCCGCTCTGGGTGATGATATAACCGAGGAACTGGATGCTGCTGCGGAGGAACTCGCATTTCTCCAGCTTCAGGAAGAGGTGGTATTGGCGGAGCTTGGTCAGGACCTGTTTGACGTGTTGATGGTGTTCAGTGATGTTCTTTGAATAGACAAGAATGTCATCCAGGTACACGATGACGAAGACGTTGAGGAATTCTCTGAAGATCTCGTTCATGAAACCTTGGAATACTGCAGGAGCATTTGCCAGACCGAATGGCATGACGAGGTATTCGTAGTGTTCTGAGGGTGTAATGAACGCTGTTTTCCACTCATCTCCTCTTCTGATCCGGATTAGATTGTAGGCGCTGCATAGATCTAGTTTAGTGAAAATGCGAGCCCCCCGCAGCTGCTCCAGAGCGGCGGGGACCAGGGGCAGTGGATACCGGAATTTGACCGTGGCGTGTTCAGGTGTCGGTGTCGATACAGGGCCTCAAGCCTCCGTCCTTCTTGCCCACGAAGAAGAAGCTTGAAGCGGCAGGGGAAGTAGATGGGCGAATGAACTTTTGTTGAAGAGCCTCCTTGATATATTCATCCATGGCCTGTTGCTCCGGGATGGACAGGGCGTAGATTCGTCCACGAGGGAAGGTGGCCCCAGGCAGCAGGTCGATGGCACAGTCCCATGGCCTGTGAGGTGGAAGTTCCGTGGCCCGTTGTTTACTAAACACGTCCTGGGCGCCCGGTATTCGGCAGGATCTCAGGAGGCGATGAAGAATTCTGTGGGCTCTCAATGGATGTGGAAGCGAGCGGGAGTTGAGTGATTCTGTCGGAGGTCTCAGCGGGTTGGGACTTCCTGACGATGGTTGAAAGACAGTTTGTTAAGCAGAAAGAGCTCCATTTTAACACTTCACCTGAGTCCCAGCAGATCATCGGGGAATGTTTGGACATCCACGGGCGCCCCAGGACGATGTCCGTAGTGGCTCCTTCCAGCACCAGAAAAGTAAGTTCCTCTAGGTGGAGCCAGCCGATTTGGAGCTGAATAGGGGAGGAGACGTACCGAATGCATCCATGGCCCAGGGGTTTTCCTAGGATGTTATGGGCCTCGGAAGGGACGGTCAAGGCGGGTCTTGTGGGCTTTCAGTCTGTTAAGTAGGTTGGTGGATATGAAATTCCCCGCCGAGCCAGAATCCATCAACGCCGAGGCTGAAACGGAGAGGTCATTGACAGTGACTAGAACCTTCGTTAGGGACATCTTGTGGATCACCGGCATAGTGTGAATCGTACTCACCCCTGGGCGTGGTGGTCGGGTCGGACACTGGACGCGGGTATGACCCTCACCACCACAGTACAGACATAGGTGCAAGCGAATACGTCTCTCCCTCTCTGCAGGTGTTAGTCGGTAGTGGTCCAGCTGCATAGGTTCTGGTGCTGGAGGATCTGGCGCCCTTGGTGGAGAGCGGGCGTGTAATGCAGGGGTTTCTCTAGAACAGGTGGAGAGGTTTTGTGCTAT
The DNA here is from genome assembly GCA_018749465.1 of Paracanthobrama guichenoti. NCBI lineage: Eukaryota > Metazoa > Chordata > Actinopteri > Cypriniformes > Gobionidae > Paracanthobrama > Paracanthobrama guichenoti. The sequence continues at coordinate 15,471,744 of CM031947.1, forward strand.
TAGGATGGATTTCTGAATAAACCTTTCCAAACCATAACTGTCATCATAGATGGAGAGGTGAACACGGATCCGGGGGTCAAGCCCCTGGCGGTAGACTGCCAGTAGGGCCGTCTCATTCCAACCGCTTGACGCCGCGAGGGTGCGGAACTGCAGAGAGTAATCTTGGATGGACTGGTGGCCTTGTCGTAAACTGAGAAGTTGGTCGTTAGTGGAGATTGTGTCAGTAGCGTGACATCCTTGAAGTGACTGATGAATACAGTTAGTGATTGCGTGACAGGGCTGTTGGAGTCCCAGATAGCGCGCGCCCACTGAAGCGCGCGTCCGTTAAGTAGAGAGATGATAAAAGCGATCTTGGCTCGTTCGGTCTCAAACTGACGTGCATTAATCTCAAAATATAACTGACACTGCAAAAGAAACCCGCTGCATTCTTCCGCCTTACCACCGAAGGGCGCTGGCCGAGCCATGGGACTGGGTGAGGCAGATGTAGAAGAAGCACTCTGCAGGACATGGTGGAAGGCTTGCATTAAGTCGAATAATGGGTTTCGTTCTATAGGCCGGTTATATCTTCGGTCTGCTGAGGGGTCCGGTCTTCTGTCATGATAAACAGGCGGACGCGGACGTAAGTGAATCCAGATATGTTTATTAGTAGCAAACCACTGAAGAGGCACGGAAGGGACTGAAGAGAGACAGAAAAGGGCTTAACTGTAGCGGAGATCCAGGTGGTGTTGTCCAGGTGGAAGAAAGCGATCACAGAGATAATACTTGAACATAGGCAAGACGGTAATAGGAACCACAAGCGTGGGAGTCGGGTTGTCTGAGACGAGACCGGACAGTGAGTGCAGGCTGAGGGCAACATTTAAGGGTGTTGGTGATTAGTGACAGGTGTTTCAGAACTCGGGTGATTGGGACCGTGTGGGAGGAGTGATTGAGTCTGGTGTGAGGGACATGGTTGGATCTGTGACACTTGATTCTTATGAGTGATTCTTTCACTGAATAGCTCTAAAAAAGCTAAATTACCAATTTTAATCAGTCTGAAACACTTCTCTTTATCATAAAAGCATCCGCAGTGATAGAATTTCTATCATTTGTAAGCAAAATGGACATTATAACTGACATATACCCAAATTAATCAGAATCCAATCACAGTTTGAATCAAATTGCGAGCTTGTGAGCCGGAATGGAATTGTTTGGTCATCAAATTCAGTACATATGGCAGCTATTGAATTCTCCAGATAAAAGTTATAAAAAGAAAACACTTTCTCTCTGTAGAGTGTCTCATGAGGGTTATCTTGTGTTCACTGTGGCTAAGTGGATGTTGGGCGTCATGTTGACAGACACAATTGGGTTATGATGAGGATGTCTGAAGGGTCAGTCATAACAGCCAGAATAATCTATTCCTCTGCATGCCAAAATGATGCAAATGTCTCTTTTTATATGCTTTCCCTTTTACTTGCTTTCCTGGTTCATACTTAAAGGGGTCATGAACTGCATTTTTTATAACGTTTCCTGAGGTGCACTTATAATGTTAGTATGATTTTTACATAAAAAATTCAGTCATAATTCATTTTAGCCCTCTGATTTTAATGCTCTAGGGGCATGCCTGCTGTGATACTTCAGTGTAAATGCCCACCTCTGTGATTGGCTTCATCTTGCATATGAAATAATTATTACCTTGGAACTATCAAAAAAAACAAAAGTACTATGTTTTTACTATTACAGTAGTCAAGATTAACTAATAGTGAAAATTGTTGATTATTTTTAGATCCACTCCCGTCGCATGAAAGGTTGCAGCAATGAGCACTATAGCCAGAATTTTCTCTCATAAAGGCTTTCATCATAACTAACAGTGCAAACACAATGTAAATAAGAGATTCATTGTGCAGTGTAGATGGCGTCATTGATTATAACGGGAGTTTTGGCCAGAGTCCTGCTAAATTTGTGTGATTGACAGCTCCAGGGAGGGTTCTTTTATTGCTTTCTGTATATAATTTAATCACAATTCAAATAATAATAAAAAAAATTTAGACAAAGAATGTCTGATAGTACATGAATATACCCGCTTTTCCACCGTTGGGCCGAACGGTTCTCATTGCGTAACCATTCCATTCTGGGCCAGCCGGTACAGTTACAGTTTCTTTTTCCACTGTGGGGCTGATAACGGCCGCTTTTTGGAATGTAATTTAAACACATCCGTTTTTGCCTTGGTAACACGCGTTTATTTAAAGACAGTATATTATGTAAATAGCGACCACTTTATGGAGGGCGATCAGGTATTTTTTAAAACTGTATTATTAATCTGCGTTTACCTCGCTTAAATTGCGCACTAAGCCAGCTACAGACAAACTGGTAGCCAGACAACAAACACAACAAACAAGTGACAAATCCTCGTACGCTCGACGCACTCAAAGGAGCGCGCACAGAGTAAAGGCTGTTACTTACTCCACAAAAACAGAGGAAAAACGTTCTCGCTGACATAATTTTGTTCTCGCAGCCCTGGTTTGGGAGTTGTCGCAGCTTGTTCTCGACACATCATCTGAGCAGAACTTTTTTCTTGTGGATGTCCGAGAACTATTATGTGATTGGTCAGAAATGTTAAGTGGTTCGGTACCTGCTTTTCTCAAGAAGTATAGAATGTCCTGGCCAGAACGAACTTTGTTCTTGTTCTTGCCACCTCGAGAAAACGAAAACATTTCTTTGTTCTTGTGGAGTATGTACCAAGCTTAACGGCCGAGCTCAGTATTTTGACTGAATAATAAGGGTTCTTTTTTGCAAATCCTTATAGTATGCCTCATGAATCCATATATCATTGCGTGATACTTTTATATAATTTTTGCAATGTTTTAGTCTGGTGCAGGACTATTTTTTTAAATTTCTGCTTTTGAGGGCCGAAAAAGATAGAAAGGACATAGGGCATTGGAACAACAGCAGGGTGAGTAAAAGATGGCTTTATTTTCATTTCAGGGTGAACTATCCCTTTAAATAATTTCCTAGCATTAGGATCCTTTTGGAAGGTAATGTTATTTTTAGTCCAGTGATCTTGTATCTCTCTTCTCTCCATCTTATCTCAGTAACGTGCCAGTGGGCAGGGCCAAAAATCTGATGTAGAAGTAGGCATTGATCTGATTCTGCAGAGGCTGTCTTTTGTCGCACTATTACATCATAAGCCTATTGGGACGGGACTAATTTTCTAAACAAAGTTTGAGTTACAATTCTTATCACATGACATCTGTGATTTCATGTACAGATTCGGACGGGTCTTGATCCCGTATAATGTGACAAAATCTGAAACGAGTCGTCTTCAAGCTTGGTTTCAATAAAAGCTGTTTTTGGACTAACAAGTTTTGAGTTCTGAAACTTACTGGTTTTTATAGTACAATGACCTCTTACATATCAAATTCATGACCCCTTAAAGGCATAGCTCGCCCCAAAATGAAAATTCTGTCATTTACCCCTGTTACCTACACATGCATACTTTCTTTGTCCTGTGGTATACAAAACTTCTTTTTTGGTCTACTACACAGTGAAAGTCAATGGGAACCCGTGTTGTTTTGGACCCTACTGCTATCTATTGTATGGACAAAGGCAGTTAAAATATTCTTCACAATATCTTCTTTTGTGTTCCACAGAAAAGTCATACAGGTTTGGAATGATGTCATTGTAAATAAATATTGACAGAATTCACATTTCTGGCTGACCTATCCCTTTAAAGTTGAAGTGTGTATTTTCTGTGCCACAAAAGGAATTTTTCGAAAATAATGATTGTTTTCCAAACACCCCTTTTGCCCCTTCCACTCTGCTTGTCGTCAAACTAATAAATTCCCTGTAAATAGCTTATTATAGGTAGTGCTGCCCAAAACACATACCCCTGGTTAAGTCAGACGTTGAAATATCAGACTGCTCAAACAAAGCACCACATGAGCAGTGTTTATATGAATGGCTTAGCCTTTAGTTGTCTTTGCACATTAAAACTAGTAGAGGAGAAAAAATGCACCCTTCACCTTTAATCTTTTTGATTGGTTTTCCTTGTGACAACCACCCCCACGGCCACTCACATCCCCCTTTTCTCGCTCACGTTTATCTCTCACGTTTCTGCTTCCTCCACAGGGATCGGACAGGGTGTTCCAGTGGTGGCTTTGATAGTGGAGGGGGGCCCTAATGTGATCTCTATCGTACTGGAGTACCTGAGAGACACTCCTCCAGTACCTGTGGTGGTGTGTGACGGCAGCGGTCGGGCCTCTGACATCCTGGCCTTTGGGCACAAGTACTCAGAGGAAGGCGGGTATGTGAGGTTTATCTCTCTCCACTGTAACAGTACGATAAGATATGAATATTCATTTACATATAGATGAATATAGATTGAACTGTATCACAGAATAGAGCGCATCAGTAAATTCCCACTTTTTCCCAGTATTTTTCCCATTCATTTTCTCCACTCCGACTAAAGCACTGCATTGATCTGTTCTTCAAATGTCCATAAATTATGGGCAGTTTTTAAACATTCATAATATTTTTGAAATATTTTGTATAGGGATGTCACAATACCAAAATTCCAGTAGTCGATACCAATACCATACAATTTTTACGGTTCTTGGTACCAATTTCAGTACCAAAGCAAAATGTTTTTTTTATTTTTATTTAACTGTTTAAAAAAAAAAAAAAAAGTTTATTCAATTCAATGAGTTTATTTTTATGATGATAATCATTATAAGTAAATAATACATAAATATTTAAAGGCTACATGCTGTTTAAAAGTAAACATTGTTTATAAAAAGATAAAGTGAAAAATAAGCAACCATCTTGGCATAATTATTATTACTAGTAGCCTATTATTATTACATAGAGACGTAGCTAAATCTACTGTACAACAGTAGCCTAATATATTTCTGTCAATTTCTTCAAGCTAAACCGAACTTTCATTTTGATGGGTTGCCGTTAAGACCTTTGAGTGTCTGTGTTCATGATATGACAGTTTTTTCAAATGAAACAGTGAATTCTCATGAAGTGACTGTCAGATCGGCTCTGGAGATGAATTTTATGTGTTCATGTCCTCATATAGTGACACGGAAGAAGCTAAAAAGACAGCTATTGTCACTTGTGCGTGCGTGTTTGAGTGTGTGTGTGCAAATGAAACCGTTCATCTGCGCCCGTCATTCACACAGATACGCAGAACATGGAAGAGTAATATTTCAATAGTATTTTGCAGTTTAATATTCACAGACACTAGTATATATTCGGCTACAGTCTGGAGCCCTGCGCTTAGATAAACACGGAAGCGACTGAACTCAGTTGCGGGTACCGGATATACTCGGGAGTCGGTACTAGCGGTACTACAGAAATGCTGGTATCGTCACATTTTTAAAATTTCAGTACCGACTTGGTACCGAAGTACCGGTACTTGTGACATCCCTAATTTTGTAATAATATAGAATATAGCCATTTACATAGATATTGTATTAAATATGTCTAAGTATAACTATAAAATAGAATACATTTTTATTAGATTTCTGCAAATAATTTTGGACCGTTTTTGCATGTTAAAAATAATTAACAATTAATGCAGTTTATTTCACTTCCTGAGTCTTTTGTTATCACAGGATTGTGATTTAATGCACCTAACATGATTAATTGCAAATAATTTGAGAAACCTGTATAGTTTTTTATACAATACATTTCATGTGACGTGACGTGAAGGCCAAGTATGGTAACCCATACTCAGAATTTGTCCTCTGCATTTAACCCATCCAAGTTAGTGCACACACATTAGGAGCAGTGAGTAGTGAACACACACACAGTGCAAACCGTGGAAACACACACCCGAAGCAGCCATTTTTTGCTGTGGTGCCCATGGAACGATTAGGGGTTAGGTGCTTTGCTCAAGGGCACCTGAGTCATGGGTACTGAGGGTGGAAGAGAACGCTGTTCATTCACTCCCCCACCTACAAGTCTGATCCTCTAACCATTAGGCCTTAGTTGATTCACACCTATTTTTTCATTTACTGCAAAATATTTAAACATATAACATTTTTAATGTTATTTCATTATTGATTAATTGCAATTAAATACACCTAACATAATTAATCGCAATTTATTTTAGGAACCTACACGATTAATTCGATTTTTGTCTATTCACAGCATAAATTTCTCATTTACTGTAAAATATTTACATACATACAAAGAATTCCAAGGAAGATTTCTCTTCAAAATTATAGGTAGTGTAGTTCTTTACAGATAATTTGAATGTTAAGCATAATTATTCTTAAACAAAAAGTTGAAATCACAGTGACTTGAGCTGTGGTGGGTCTTTTTTGAAAGGGTCGTATGTTATCATTAAAAAGCAGTTTGTCTGTGGAGAAAATTAATGGGATTTTTCCTTCAGGAACCCTACTGTTGCACTCTGTTGGAATATTTTCATTGCATAAATGAATGGCTCTGATATCCCAGTCTCATTTTTCTCTCTGACTACATGTTAGAATCATAAACGAATCTCTGAGAGACCAGTTATTAGTCACCATTCAGAAGACGTTTACATACAGTCGGACGCAGGCCCAGCATCTCTTCATCATTCTGATGGAGTGCATGAAGAAGAAAGAACTGGTGAGTGTGTGCAGTGTGGCTGTAGAAGTCCTGATGATTAACCCCCCCCGATCTGATAGATTTAAAGAGATTCCTCTAGAGCCTTTTTGTTGTACTTTGTATCTTTGAGTTCTTTGTATGAGAGTGAACTGGCGATAAAGCCAGGAGATTTTTCTGCTGCACATTCCTCTCCATGTCAGCATGCCGTTATTCTATCAGACAGTCAGAGATGCGTGTAAAGTGGCCCCTTAAGCTTGGGGCTGATAAATGTCACTACCTCTGCAGCCTACATGAAGTACATTTCCTCAGGCCCTGAGACCATCTCTTCATATTAGCTTCTTGCACACATACACGCTCTCTTTATCTCTCTGATGCACAGAAAGTAAAACTATTCTTACGTACTAAACAATTCTATCAACTAAAACTTGTCCTATATTTGAATCCACTGCTCCTCTGTTAAATTATTCACCAGATTGCCGACACAATAATCTGTATGACTTTTCAATTAGAGTGCGCTTTCCAGTTAGCTCATCTAAAAGCTCTCAGACACTTCACATTTATCCTTCCCGTTAGCCATCACTTCCAGAACATCCTGAAAATAAAGAGTTTTAACAATCAACTTCAGTGTCACCAGGAGAAACATATCCTACTTTTATCTCAACATGCTTTCATATTTTTTAAATCTATGAAGTAAAATCTATCAAGACCATGATTTGCATGCAAAACGTATCTAGTTGTCTTTGATTGTGAATGTACTTTAACTTAAATTTCAATGTTGTGTTTGTATATTCAGATATTGTTTTCAGTCATTAAATCATACATCCTCAAAGTGATTTTTGTGTTTGTTCTTTTATTACTAATGCTTTGATCCTTCTTTTAGCCATTGTAGTGGTTTCACTCATTGTCTGTGCATGTGTCTATGTATTTGTGATTTTATGTACGTGCACACCATGTTTTTTATTAATTCTTTGTATAACTGTTTTTCAGTGTTGATAGTGCATGCGTTTCCACTGTCTGTAGCTGTAGATGTGTTAATCCTCGTTATGAAGATGACCTTCTCAAGAATAGATATGAATCTTTGTACCCACACACCATATGACTTTTAATTAAGCCTTTGTATTTAAATGCAATTGTTCTCAGATGCAAACTGTTTTGTTGAAGGTGATAGCTGGTTTTGAGTACAGCACATTGGCTTAAGTTTATATGCCACCCACTTTTTGATGACTCAAAAGTGAGATCACAAAGCCTTTGAGATGCAACTAAGGGAAGCAAATTAAAAATATTACTTAAAAGAAGTATTTTGTCTCAGAACCGTTTGTAGATTTGGCATTAAACCAGTGTACAAGCACAAAATGCCACTGCTAATATACCAAATAAACACACACACATCATAATCTGTCACTGACTCGCACAAACATGTACGCTTCTGCTCAGTGGGGTGTCTGATGTGCTGGCAGATGAGTACAGCATGTGTGTTTGGGACCGAGAGATCATTAGTCCATTGCACTCATCTCACATTCATCATACGTGCACACAGTTCAGCTCAGCGCTTGATCTCCTCTTTCGCTCCTTCAATGTTGTACTTTCCACAAAGGACAAGCCCATGGGAGAATTTCCATGCTTGATGATTGGAACAAATGCTTACAATTTACAATGGTGATTAGAAAGCTAGTGAATGGGTATTAGAGGTGCCTTTGACAGTCTTTGAAGATGGAGTTATTATCATATCTTAGCAGTTTAATTTGAAGATGTTAACAATGTATAAAACATAAATGTAAGAGTAAATAAAATGGCATCAGAGTACCAGAGTATTGCTGCTTTGTTCATAAAAGTGTACTACTGTACAATTTTTACTATTGCTGCAATATGTCATAATGTATTTATGGAAGCCCATTTCCACCACATAAGAAAAAAAAATTCATGCTTTGGTAAATTTTAATTATGATATAAAAAGTCTAAATGATGACATACTAAAGTTCCCTTCCGAAGGAACTCGCACTGTGTCGTATAACGACACTTTGGGGAAGGCCTCCAGAGTGACAGAGTCTTAAACATGTGAAACTAGCCCAATGATTGGCATTGCGTCGTGACGTAGTGTGAATGCACCAAGGAAGCTTCAAAGGTAAGCCAGCACACGACAAATCAGCTTCTGTTCTTCAGCAAGCACTGTGTGTGTGTAAAACTGTCATTTACTGTTGTACATCCTATTTGGTGTTTGTCAATATATATATATATATATGGCGAGTGAAAGACAATACAAACAGTGCCTCCTCCCTGACCCAGATGCATCACAGGTGGGGACACACACGAGATTTGTGTACTCTGCCTGAAAGCGGAGCTTACACGGGCAGCTCTCAAGGGGGCTGTCTGTACCCACTTTGAGCAGCTGTCGCTCAGGATGCTCCGCTCCCGCCTGGCTTTGTTTGACGAGGCAGGCCAGGCTCGAGTTCCTCGCGGTTCGGACTGGATGATCTCCGACAGGACTGGACTGGAGATGTCTTACCCACGTAAGGTTCTTTGGACCGAGGCTCAATTCTAAAAAGAGCGTGTTATCCGCCCTTCGGTCAAACTGTTTCTCGGGGTAGATTGGTATTCGACTATGACACGGGCATGCCTCTCCTGCTCTTATCGAGTCTATCCTGACAACAGTAACCAGGATCAAGCTAGGCCAGGCCTTAACTGTAAAACATTTTCAAAGATTGCTGTGGCTCATGGCAGCTGCGTCCAAAGTGATACCTTTTGGCCTGCTGTACATGTACTCTGCAGTGGTGGCTCAGGACCAACCGTATGATCAGCATTACATGCAGATGCCTTTGCTCCCTGGCTATATGGAAGAAACCTTGTTTCCTGTCCCAAGGTCCTGTGCTGGGAACATTGTTTACTGGGGTGCAGTCATGAAGGCCGCTCAGCATGGGGTCTGTGGAGAAATCATCATCTCTCATGGTACATAAATTGCCTGGAGATGTTGGCTGTATTTCACGCTCTGAGGTACTTCCTCCCAGACCTCAGAGGCCATCATGTTCTAGTTCAAACAGACAATACGTCAGTGGTCTCTTACATAAATCCCCAGGGGGGCCTGAGGTTGCACCCTCTGTAAAGACTGGCGCATCAGGTCCTCCTCTGGTCTCAGGGCAAACTGTTGTCGCTCAGAGCTATGTAATGTATATCCCTGGAGAACAGAATGTGGGGGCAGACATCCTGTCGAGGCAGGGGCTGAGGCCCAGGGAATGGAGATTTCCCCCCGACAGTGGAGTTAATCTATAGGAAGTTTGGCCAAGCAAAAGTGGCTCTATTTGCGTCTCGAGAGACAACCCACTGTACGCTGTAGTTCTCCCTCGCACATCCAGCTCCACTGGGACCGGATGCCATGGTACAGTCGAAGCCTCAGCAATGCCTCGGAATGGGCCTCAGCAATGCGTGGAAGCTGTGGAAGCTACGGGTCTGACCCCTGAGGGGGACCAGCTCCCAGGGTTTGGTCTTGGACAGTTGGATCTAGTTAACTGCTCAGTGGCTTCAGTGCTGGAATTCTTTCCCTGTCCAAGCTTAAGGTTTATGTGGCAGCCATAGCTCTACGAGGAGTGATATATAATTATGACATACTCATAAGTCGTGAGTATGAGATAAAAAGTCAAATGATGTCAAAAAGTCAAATTATGAGATAAATAGAAATTATTACATATTATGACTTAATATAATTCAATAATTATGATTTTTTTTTTTTTTATGTGGTGAAAATGGGCTTCGATAAATATGTATACTGTGACTTTTGAACTCACTGCTGAGCTTTGCACAGAGATTATCATGTATTTGGTAGTGCAGAGATTTATCGAAATCAATTGATGGGTTGTGTAAGAATGCTTAACGGCAGTTTTTGGCCCCCAAGCTGCTAGTTAAGCTCTCGTGCTGATCATGACGTGCTTGAGGGCTAGTGCTGATGCCACCATACATACATTCATGTGTATATTGCATTCAGGTGCAAATAAGCAAAACATGCCTCGAGGAACATGCACTGATAAAAAAATGTTCTTTGTGTGCGCTGTAATGTTTGTGTTTGTTGAGGAGAAGCTCTATTACTTTATGAATGTTTCATATCATATTTTAGGAGATATTATACCAGATTCATTTGTGCAGTTTAACCATCTTAAAAGATTAGTCCACTCAAAAATTATTCATTTATTATACATTTTTATTTTTTTAGCATTATTTAAATATAATGAACAAAGGCTGAAACCTGGCCATTTGTATCCTAGTTACCAAACATATTTATAAGAAAAATGCTGAACTATGAGAATAACACTAAAAACAAGCTTGTGTTTTACGGTGAATCGGGAGTGGGATAATGAGATCTGTAGGGAGGTGTCTTAAATCTGCTCTGTTCCTTCGAAGCACCTGAGCAGATGTTTAACCTGAACTCGACAGGACATGATTCCATAACCTCCTGCCTCTCAGTACATGACCTGACTACACCTCTCCAGATTTGGAGGGGGCCGCAGCAAACTAAATTAATTACAACCTTATTAGATTAGATTAGGGTCCTTTTAGGTCCTTATAATTCAGTATTTCTGTTCTGTGTGAGATTAATTGGCACTTGACACATAAAAAAAGCATTATGTCAATCTTTTGCACTTCTCTGCGGTTCAGAATTGAATTCCATTCTTAATTTCTTTCCTACTGTGGAGGTCTTTGTTCCTGCAACCAAGGCAAGGATGGTTCAATTAATCAGACTGACAGCTTCTCTTTCTATACATGCCTCATTCTCTTTTCCTTGAGTATCTTCCTTGTGTTTCATGTTTTTGTTGGCTCAGAGAGGAGTTAGCACCCTCACACCAATGCATTTTAAACTCCTCTTCTAAGAAACATCATGTTTTGGCTCTTGCTGAATTGTGTAAAAATGTTTTTTTCAATGTCAAAATATGTTCTCCCACCCCAGCTTATGTAATGGTCCTCTATTTCCATGGAAGGGTTTATGTTCTGAATTTGACTGTACAGTATTTCACTTATCTACTCACCAATCATATCCTCATATTGATTTCAGATAAAAATTATGTAATTTTGTAATTCTACATTACCTTAAAGCTTAAACTAAAAACAAATAGTCAATTACAATGCACAAAACAATTTGCAACAATATTGCAATATTAATATATGAAGTCCTCGTTTCATTTTCACTACAATCGCTAACTGAAGGTCCATTAACGCCATGTCGTAACTACCGTAATTACGAGATTACAACTTGTAAAAAACATTCACATCCTCGTAGAACACATAATTACTACTTGTAAACTGGGAACTTTCTGAGCGTTGACTTAGACTATGACTTGCTGCCATAGAAGCACATCATTCCGAGGATGTGAACAGCTCCGAGTTGAACGTTGCATGTTCTTATCTCGTAACTTAAGCTCAGTCAACTTGCTCTCGAATGTTCATGGACCGGCTTTGACTGGTGGACACTTTACGTATAGTGGCCAATAGAAACAGCCACTAATGAGGCATCTGTGTATTTATCTGACATGGAGTGAGACACAAGGACATTTCAAACTTTTTTCTGATATGTAGTTGCCAGGGTGTTCGACTTGAAGCGGCAGACGGAGGTGTCTCGCTCTCGCAATACTTTGATGTCATACACCAATCGTTCTGCGCAGCGCCGTTTCAAGTCAAATACACCTATAGAGGGCAAAATGCCCATCCCCTTTTTTACCGGAGCTAGTTCCGGAAGTATTAATGAGTTTTTCATTAATTTTTCCCACAGGGATTTTAAAACAGTCTTCGTTAAAGAGTTATAAGCTATAAACAAGGCCAAATGGCTATAAGGTGAATCACGACATTATAAACTTTGATTTGAAGCTAAAAAGTATTTGAAAATTGGACAAAAAGACAAAGTTACAAGAATGTATGCAGCATGTGTACTTAATGGTTTTAGTGAGGAAAAGAACTACAATCCCATGAAGCATTGCGAACAGCATAATTGAACAATGGAGAAATAAATACTCATTTACATATATTGATAATATGTATAAAACAATATATTTTAAGTTTATTGCAAAATATGCATATATTGCTTCATTTGAGTGGGCAGAACTAAAGAGTTATTTTGAAACGTGTTGCGTTTTTCGACTCTGGTGTAATTTTCTGTACAGTATCATGGGTAATGTAGTTTTTTCACCAGGAATTTCACTGTTAAACACGATTATTTGAAAAATAAGCTGGAATAATGCAGGCTGATGGTTTCAGCAAAAGCAAATACCATGGATTAACAACCTCTTGCCTCACATATCTTTCTTTAAAGGTTTATAGTTATCGTTCAAAATCCTTATGGAGAAAATTGAGTTTTTACTTCCGGAACCCAACTGTTGCACTATTATCAGACCTCTGGTGCAATTGACCAATCAGAATCAAGTATTCCAGAGCGCTGGAATAATTTGCTGTTTGCGTTAAGCATCCCAACATAGCGATAACCAATGGTGTGAGTCTGGTCTGGTGCAGGGCTATTTGCATGACCCATGGAGGGAGTGTTTGGGGAAACTTGCTTGAAAACAGTCATTATCTTTGCACAGTTTTGTCAGTGGGAATGAATCTGAATGAAAATAGACTGATGCTTCAGGGGATGACATTCTGATCAGCTGATGATGATGGATGGAAAGATGGAGTCACATCCGGCCACATGTCGAATGGGTCAGTGACTATATGGATGAACAAATGGATGGACAGCTGACAGATCAGAGGAGACACGAACTCCTGGCACATGTGAGGAACAGTGAGTAGTGCTACTGTAGGATTTAAGATGATGTGAGAGTGTTGGACTGGTGGAAGGGAGAGGGGGCAAGGAAGGAAATTTCGCCCCTGATAAATGAAGATGAATGTTTGCCCATGGGCCTGGGTCACTGATGCATGAAACAATCCACCGAACAGCATTCGCCAGTGAACGTTAGATACAGACTTATACACACTATCCCGTCCTTTAACATGCATTCAAATTCACTGATTAGAAACATTTTACACAATGGATCAAATTTCCATTTGATTTTAATTAAACAATATTCCTTGCAGAAGTTTTAATTCATTAATAAAATGGGTTGTCCCAGTTGGTGAAATGTCAGATACCAGATATTTAGATGTTTAGTTTAGACATAAAATGACTGTCTTAAACATTGCCAGAAAAAGCGATCACAAAGTTTTGGGGCCACATAGGAGAAGGCTAGCAAAAACCTGCATTTGTGCCCCTAATTAAAGCTCTGTAAATTTAAATGTAGTGGAGAGTTTTAAAATAGAGTATAATGAGAGAGAGAGACTCCTTAGCCTCTTTCCAGATGCTGCTGCTGGCCATAATTTCACACCTCTCAATGTAGTGATAACCTTTAACAGCAGGAAGACAAGCCCCATGTGATGGACAGAGCTATTTTCACTACGCACTGCAGGTGGTTTTTTTTTTTTTTTTTGACTGAGGCGATTTGCCATAACAGACACTTATGTAGCAGGTCAGGATGCTTATTTTGACTCACCTGTAAAAGGGTTGGCACGGGTTGCAGACCAGAATATTCAAGAGGCTACTCACTGTAGAGCCAATGGGTGAAGTTATAAGGTCCAATCACACCCTAAATAAACATAACTCCACCCATTAGGTCCACATAGGGTGATCTGGACATCATTTGGCTCTTCAGTGAGCACCACTTGGAATATTCCGGTATATTATACAGTTGTATCAGCAGCATGCTGTTTATTACCACAAAAAATACTTTCATCTCAAAGAAAAACATGTGTACATGTATAACATTACTGAATAATTTATGTAAGTGCAAAAATAAGACCCTCATATTTCTGTTTTAAAACCGCAGATCAGCAAGCCCATATAGACTTCAGTGGTACAGTAAACTGTAAACAGTTAAAGTTAACCTGTAAATTTTAAAGTTCACATGCACACAAAAAGTGACCTGAATCATTTTAAAATACATTAACATAAGCCCCCTTAAAGGGTTAGTTCACCCAGAAATTAAAATTCTATCATTTAATTACTCACCTTCATGTCGTTCCAAACCCGTAACAATCTCTTCCCTTAGTGTCACTCTCCTACGCGATTCATGTAAGCACCACAACGCATGCATGTGTTGTTCAGCCAATAGTGAGCCGTCGTTCTGTCATAGAGCCCAGAAGCGCTTCACTGTGTGAATAGCCCAACAATGTGAATAGCGTAAGAGAGTGACAGGAAAGAGATGACATTGTTAAATAAAGTATTCATTGTATTCTCGTCGCTTCTTAACTTTAAGATTGAACCACTGCAGTCACATTGACCATTTTAACAATCTCTTTACTACCTTTCTGGGCCTTGAAAGTGGTCTTTTTGTGTTGCTGTCTATGTGGGGTCAGAAAGCTCTCGGGTTTCATCAAAAATATCTTTATTTGTGTTCCGAAGATGAACAAAGGTCTTGCGGGTTTGGAACGACACAAGGGTGAGTAATTAATGAGAAACAATTATTTTTGGGTGAACTTTTCTTTTGGGTGAACCATAGAAAATGTTGCCGACCACCATTTCTCAATTTTTATTTGCAGTCTATGAACGTTTTGTATTTAACACAATTTTACGGAAATTATACAACAGTACGTTAAAAAAAACCTGTTGTCTTATAGTTAGTGACACAATTACCCAGAGGAGTTTTTCTCAGCTCTTTTAGCTTCCTTTAACATTGTTTCATTTAGACATTGATTTAGACCATTGTGAATGAGTTGTCAAAAGAAGCAGATCTGTTCACTTATTTGCATGTTATTGCATGATTTAAAAGTCCTGCAATGTCACATAGTTGTCATATTCCACCAAATGTCAGAACAATATACAATCTAATCTCCAGCTCATTGACCTTAGTTTATACACCATATTGAATTTAACGTGAATGAAATCGAGTCTGTGAGGGATAGACAAAGTCTTTACGATGTAAAGCACTGTATAAAGTTCCTAGATCATGTCATTTTCACATTTCACAACTTTCAAACAAGACATTTTGTCAGCTGAACAATCGGTCTGTTGTTAAACACCAGTACAATCCGTTGAAAACACTATACTTCTGTCCCTCACAGCCTTGTTTTCATTCCTGTCAAAAGCATGGCACTACCCTGATTAAGGTCTATTCCTACGGGACATTCTGTAAAGCATGTATGAGTTAGCAACAGTAACCAAGGGTGGTGGAGCTTTCCAGCAATGTGACATGACCGACTGTGAGCGTTCAACTGTATGCAGATGAGCAGTGACGTGACATGACGAATACCAGTGTGAATACAGACATTTTTCTGCTGCCTTTTACAGAAGAAGAAATAAATGCTATTAGCAGCCAACAATCAGTTGCAGATGCACCAATTTCCAGTGATTTAATCAGTGTCATAGTGAACGCCCTGTTAGGATGTTGAGGTGCTGTTGTTTAGTCTTCAACAAAGAAGAGGCGTTCAGGGCCAATGATAATTTGTTGGTGATGCACACACCCATTAACCTAAGGCTGCCTGTTATCTCTTCCTCCACATTGTTGATGTGCTGCGATTAATGAACTGCTTGAAACCATAGATCTAAAGTAAACAATCATCAGCACAGGACCGTGTTCTGCGGTCCTGTGCTGATCAGCTCACCGGGTTGTTTACATCTATCTTTAATGAGTCCCTCGCTACATCTGTGGTCCCCACCTCCTTCAAAAAATCCACCATCATCCCTGTCCCTAAGAACAGTAAACCCTCTTGCCTAAATGACTATCGTCCAGTGGCTCTCACGTCTATAGTCATGAAGGTCTTTGAGAGACTCATTAAAAACACCATTTGCGCCTTCATTCCTGACACTTTGGACCCTCTTCAGTTTGCCTATCGTCCCAATAGATCGACTGAAGATGCCATCTCTCATGTCCTCCACTCCTCCCTCACTCACATCGACAGCAAAAGTGGGAACTACGTAAGACTGCTATTTATTGACTATAGCTCAGCCTTTAACACCATAGTTCCCACCAAGCTAACCTCCAAACTCCTGGATCTCGGCCTGAATCCTTCTCTCTGCCACTGGATTGAGGACTTCCTCACTGGCAGGCCTCAGGTGGTGAGAATAGGCCAGTCCACCTCCACCTCCATCACCCTGAGTGTGGGAGCTCCACAGGGCTGTGTCCTGAGCCCCTGCTCTACTCTCTCTACACGCATGACTGTTTGTCCACACACAGCTCCACCTCTATCATCAAATTTGCTGATGATACTGTTGTCCTGGGCCTCATTTCCAACAACAATGAGACGGCATACTTGGACGAGGTGGAGCATCTAACATCATGGTGCCAGGACAACTGTCTCTCTCTGAATGTTGGCAAGACCAAAGAAATGATTGTGGACTTCAGGAAGAGACAGCAACGGACATACTCCCCCCTCATGATCAGCGGGTCACCAGTAGAGAGAGTGAGCAGCTTCAAGTACCTGGGAGTAAACATCTCCGAGGACCTGACCTGGACTGCTCACATTCAGACACAGGTGAAAAAAGCCAGGCAAAGACTGTACCACCTGCGCCAGCTGAGGAAATTCAGGGTTTCACCAGCTATCCTGAAAACTTTCTATTTAGGGGCGATAGAAAGTGTTTTAACTCAGTGCATCACAGCGTGGTATGGGAACAGCACCAGTCATGACCGCAAAGCCCTGCAAAGAGTAGTGCGCTTATCCGAGCGTATCTCAGGGTCAGCTCTCCCGTCTCTGCAGGACGTCTACACCAAACGCTGCAAAGGTAGAGCTACCAAGATCATCAAGGACTCTAATCACCCTGCAAACCCTCATTTCACGCTGCTACCATCTGGTAGCGCTTCCAAGCCTGATGGCCAAAACTGAGAGACTCAGGAGGAGCTTCTTCCCCAGGCCATCAGACTCCTGAACTCAGTCACTTAACACCACGTGACTTCACTTCAGGATAAACATCGATACACTGACATTGCACTGCACTTTCTGTTCTCGTTGTTACTGTGTAACAACCTGTCATAAACCTGTTTGCACATTATACTCTTTATACATTTGTTAACCACATATTTATAAGTCTACAGTTTACTCACTGCAAAGTCTACTTCAATTATTTTATTCCACTTTATCCTTATTTGTTACCTTTTTTTCTCTTGACTTGATTATTTATAATTCTACAGATATAGACATATATATATATATATATATATATATATATATATATATATATATATATATATATATATATAGATATATATATATATATTTTATATCCTATTTCTATATAATTTCTTCCTTGTGTTTTTAACTGTGAATTTGCACTGTCCATGGAGCGGACCTGTTTACATTTCACTGCCGGTTGTATATTCTGTATATAACTGTGTATGTGACAAATAAAACTCTTGAATCTTGAATCATCTCTTTTTTTACTAGCATTAATGTCTCACCTCTTCCCTTGGTTGAGCCCCTTAACAGAGGCGTTGCAGACTTAATGATTTCTCTGATATTTGGTGATGCACTCATAGTGTTATGTGGATCCTTACCACCTCAAAGCTATTGCTTCTGAGGTCTAGGACAGAGTTACAAGTGCCGCTAGTTTATTAGGGTCTGGGGAATAACTGTGATCATTGCAGAGATGAAGTAAACATCAGCAATTTGACATGAGATTTTGTTGGCTAGGTAACAAAGTGCAATAAGGATGACAGATGCTATGCCATGGTGTATGGAGCTGTTGTGTCTGAAGGTGTGTATTTGAAAGTATATTGTGGAAAGGTGGTCTTGCTGTGACCAGTTTCTCTCAAAACACTAGAATCACTGGAGTAAATGCAATGGGGTGAGAATCACTGAAGTCATTTTGGCACTCGGATGATGGAGGTTGATTTGAAGCATGTGGGGACATGACAGCCAAGCCAAGGTGGATTTAAATGAACTCTGTGATGTCTGCAAATATTACACTTCATTTCTCACAGAAAAAAAAAACAAAAACAAAAAAAACTGGCAGCTGTTGTTGTAGCCAGAATAATTCTGTAAAAATACAATAAAAGTCTAAGCATTACAGAACAACATGGAAATGGTTTCTATTTAAATAATTTATTTAAAACTGTAATAAAAATAAGATAAAATAAAAAGTAAATCTAACAGCCCTTTGGTATAGGGCTTGACATTAACACCTGCCAAATGCGGATAGGTCACTCCTAGCTACTTTGGCGGTTGAATATAATATTTAAATTTTTCAATCTGTCAATTTTTCAGTACATATCAATACTGAAATATCTTAAACGCTTCAAATACGCACTTCAAATTTCACAGAATAGATAGGTTACATGATACCAGCTGCGCTTTCTCGTTCTCTCAACTCCAACAGCGACACAAAAACCTGCCTCCCCTAACTCACTCGTTTCATTTGCTCCGGATGAATATTGTTGTTACAGGGCTTGAAATTTGGCGTGGTATTGCGTGTATTGCACATCATTTTACTCATTCCCACAGATTTTGTGCTCACATCCAAAGTGTGCGCACAAAGTAAAATACGCACAAAATCATGTCAAAAGTCTTGGCGAGTATTCACGTAAACACAGTCAGTTATGTTAGTGAATGTAAAAAAGTGAATATAAAACACAGTTGAGAATGAAAACGCTTGTGTAACAGTTTAATGGATCCATGTGTCAGGTCTTGCTAATATAGCCTACCTGTTGGCGCCAAATTATAAAATTAAAAATATCGGTAACATTTTAGTTTAGGGTCCAGTTCTCACTATTAACTAGTTGCTTATTAGCATGCATATTACTGGGATATTGGCTGTTTATTATTACTTATAAAGCACATATTAATGCCTTATTCTGCATGACCATATTCTACATCCCTTAATCCTACCCAATACCTAAACTTAACTACCTGACTAACTATAACTACAAAAAAATAGCTGAATTTATTAAAATGACCCATTCAAAAGTTTATGAATCATTGATTCTCAATACTGTGTGTCGTTCCCTGGATGATCCAAGGTTGTTTTTGTGTTTTGTGATGGTTGTTCATGAGTCCCTTGTTTGTCCTGAGCAGTTAAACTGCCCAATGTTCTTCAAAAAAATCCTCCAGGGCCTGCACATTCTTCAGTTTTCCAGCATCTTTTGCATATTTGAACCGTCTCCAGTAGTGACTGTATGATTTTAAGATCTTTTTCACACTGGGGTCAATTGAGGGACTCAACACAACTCACATTCACTGATGCTCCAGAAGGAAACACGATGTATTAAGAGCCGGGGGGTGAAAACTTCTGAACAGGATAAAGATGTCCACATTTTTCTTATTTTGTATAAATATAAATTTCATTCATTTAGTACTGCCCTTCAGAAGCAACAGAAGATAATTACATGTTTGCCAGAAGACAAATTAAGTACAATTTACCTTGATCTTCAAATTCAATAAGTTTTCACCCCCCGACTCTTAATGCATCATGTTTCCTTCTAGAGCATCAGTGAATGTTTAAAGCTTTTTTAAATAGTTGTGTTTGAGTCTCTCAATTGACCTCAGTGTGAAAAGATGGATCTCAAAATCATACAGTCACTACTGGAGACGGTTCAAATATGCAAAAGATGCTGAAGAAAACTGAAGAATGTGCAGGTTTATTTATTTATTTTTCACGGATTCTGCAAGCGGTTCACATACTTTTTCTTGCAACTGTATATAAAGCCTGCAGTATTACACACACAAATACAAAACACTGTTATGTTAAAGGTGTCATGAACTGGCTTTTTTTATTTATATTTTTTATACTGTTATCTGAGGTCAACTAATGACGTTCGTGTGGTTTTACATTCATAATAAATAAGTAAATAGGTTATTTTCTACCCTGGTTTTGAGGCTCTCTCCTGAACGCTCGTTTTTTATGGGCGTGCCACACTGAAGACTTGGAAGTAAACGCCCACGGCTAGGATTGGATAAGATTTGCATATTTAATGAGCTTCTGCTCCCCTGTCAGTTCACATAGACTTGGTCGGCGTCGTGTCATAGCAGGGGGCGGAGTCGGCGTGGGGGAAACAATCCAATTCCCGAAAAGCATGGTGTTAACTCAGTACGGCGTACATAAAATCACTTCTGCCGCTCGACAGAGCAAGATACGTGGAGAAACTGAGCCGTATTTGGTCAGATTGTCCTTACAGTATCTGTGACTGGACAAACGACCCAACGGAATGGCCAGAGGTGTCATTTCCCGACATTTTTTGTTACCTGATTGAGTCTCCAGGTAAGAGACAGCTTCTTAGATTATTCAATCTGACTGTAATATCAGTATCATCAAATAGTCTATATTGTTATCCATGTTCATTAAAGCTATGGAATAAAAGACGTATGGCAGAGTATGGCAGTTGCCATACCCTGGCTTTCAGACAAGCAGAGGAAATAAACAGCTCATGATGCCGCTCGTTAGTTACCGTTAGCGTTAGATGCCTAACGCCGTGTCCTAATCAGGCATGATGTGACAAGGTTTTTTTAGCGGCAAACCAGACTCGACCTGAGATCAATCAATCAAAAATCACAGCCAATCAGAAGAGCATGTGGGTGGGCTCTCTCTACAAGCGCACTGACTGCATTCGCAATGAAATGAATAAGTACAATATCGAATTCCTAAATCTTACGCCATTTTAACATGATTAAAAATACATACTGAGTGACTGAAACAATTTTTTTTAACATAGAATACACTTGTTTGCTCATCTTGAGTTGACGGTTTGAACATAGTTGTTTCGTTTAATTTATTTTCAAGATCTGAGCTGAGGTGAATTATCCATTGTTGCTTTCATTAAGGCTGTCTATAAAAGGTCACAAAAAAGATATTCAAACTCACTTTAAATTCTTTTTACATTAAATAAAACACATAATCTGCACTTGTCATACTTTGTATGTTGTTCCAGCAACAACGCTGCAGAAATAAAAAGTGTTTATAAAATAGAATCGTCGTGAATCGCCGTTGCGGCTGGTTAGTACAAAATAACATGATTAACATGGAAAAGATCATTTTTCTCACGTGGTTAGGACAAGGTGAATTATAGGGCTGTTTCAGTATTTGCATTGATTTTATATTGTTGTTTAGTCTGTTGTAAAGTTCTTTTAGTGGATTTTTGTCCACATTTTGTTTAGATATAATGTAATTATTTGGGAATGTCGTTGTTGTATGGCCAAAAGGACTTATGCCATACCCTAGGTTTTTGTGAAATGCCGCCACTGCTTAAAACCCTTAAACATTAAAATGAAAAACCATTAAATGTGAGGTGTCACACATAGAATTCTATAGCAATATCAGATTGATGATTTTTCTTTTACTTCCAAAACATTTTACATACATTTAACAGTATTTTACTGTAAAATTAAATGTAAGGTTAGTTATATATATATATATATATATATATATATATATATATATATATATATATATATATATATATATATATATATTCCCAGTTCCCCAATACAGTAGTAAGGAAACTTACTGTTAACCAATCAACAGGTTTTTACTGTAGTATTTTTTTTTTACACGCTGTTACAGGTAATATCAGGCAAAATCACAATCATTTTTACAGTGTAGTTTTTCAAATCTTTGTAGAGGCATAACCTGTGTTAAAAGATTCGCAATTGATTGCGGCACAGGGAGATGATTTCAATATCTATTATTGACCTATTCTATTCAGCTACAGTCTCATAAATCACAGAAATGTCCCATAGGTCAGCTGTGTACTCAATATGGATATGACATTTTGAAAAGAACTAACAAGTGTCTGAATCCCTTTCTTGCTGCATTTGAGTGATGCGTGTTGAATTTAAAGGGATAGTTCATCCAAAAATGTAAATTCTGTCATGATTTATTCACCCTCATGTCATTCCAAACCTGTATGACTTTTTCTTCTTCTCCTTCTTTTCTTTCTTCACACAGTGAAAATCAGTGAGGTCCCTGTTGTTTTGAACCCATTGGCTTTCATTGTATGGCATTTTCAATAGAAACATTCTTCAAGTGTGTGTGTGTGTGTGTGTGTGTGTGTGTGTGTGTGTGTGTGTGTGTGTCCACAATCCACAGAAGTGACATGAGTGATATTGAGTGTGTGTGACATTGTCATTTTTGGGAGAACTATTTCTCCTGGTTGGAGTTACACACACATGCAAAAAGAAAGCAATAATTTAATTAATAATTGATTTAGTTCATTAAGTTGTATTATTTAAAAATATTAATATTGTTGTGAAAATAAAAATCAATACAATATTTGTTCTTGCCTAGGATAAACAGTAAGGATTAAATTGACATATAGGGAAATATCGACATCTATAGGGACATAGCGTAAAGGTCAGTGCCTCTCATGCCTCAAACCCCACACACACACACACACACACACACACACAAAGTTGGGTCACCTCCATAGTCACAGGGTCATCAATAACTGTCACTTCAGTAATTGGCCGTCACCATACTCTTTGTAGAGGAGATGAAGTGCTTGTTCGATATGATCACATTCCATTTACTCTCCAATTTCAACAGCAAAAAGATTTCATAGTGCACACAGAACCACACCACACACAAGACATAAGCATAGCACCATTACTTTATGCATCGGTTCTGAACTATAAGACATTTTGAAGGATTATATGTTCCGTTATTTAAGCTCGCTGAAGTGCTCCAATTCTTTATTCCGCCGCCACCTCTCATGCTCACATACATTCTAAATGTGCCATCATTTCATGGTTGCTTGAGGGGATGAAAATGAAAACACTATTGACATTAGGCTGAACCAATCCTCCCACTTCCACAGATAAGTTCATTAGTCCGTACCAGACACAGATGGAAAATGGTTACTGGAGGAAAAGTAGATTGTTCAAATGACAGGCGTTAGATTAATGGCCTGTACGTTATATGTTCTGGAATTCAGAACACACGCGTTGCATATGGAGACGTAAGGTGCCCTTCACATGCGACGTTGCAGTGATTACAGAACTGCAATTCCGGTTATGGCAGTGCATGCAGCGCATTTCTGTAAATCCCTCTAGCTCTATTCTTGTCACTTCTCTTCACTATATGGGCAAGACACTAAGCAGTTATCACCACGATTGGATTTGCCTTTTTCATGCTATCATACTCAAACAGTTGTGATGTTCATGTGATGCCAGCAATAATGCAATATCTTTTCCTCAGATAACAGTGTTTCGGATGGGATCAGAGGGACACCAGGACATTGATCTGGCTATTCTAACAGCTCTTCTGAAAGGTAATATTTGTAAATTTGTGGATACTCATATGTATCTGTGGATCTCTCAAAGCTTATTGGTTTGGATCAGGGTTTTCAACAGGGTACAGCAGGGGATCCATTTTTATGTACATAAATATGAAATTAAATGTATTTTTTTTTAGCAGTGATTCATTTTGACTCCAAGACTGAGACAATATTTTTGACTCAAGATCGAGATAACATTCAAAGGCCCTCTTATCTCAGCTGATATGTACATCTGGTATTTCTGTTGTAATAAAACAACTCAAAAAACAATACAATTTTTTTTTTTTAAACTTCCGTTTTATACGATATCTAACAAGGTGCCTGCTCTGTCTCTCTATCCAACAATTGATCAGTGGATTGGAAATGTTTGAAGACCCCCTGGTTTAAATAATGATTGATGGTTGTAAAAGAATAATGAAGGCTCTCTGAAACATCTTTATGTAAATTTCCAAGCAATTCACTGGAGTGTCCTCCAGATTATGGCAATCAAAACACATGAAATCTCCTGGAAGTTTTCTGATCACACTAATTTCCATTTTACCGCCCACCGACTTTTTAGTGCTCACAATCGTCAGGTTAACAGGACATTTCACCGCTGAGAGGTGTGAGCAAAGTGCAAGCTCTACTGGTTATGCTTCTTAAGACCCGCGTTTAAATCCCTATCAAAAGATGGGATTCCAGTGAAGCCTTTCCATGTGTTCCTCTGAAAGCCAGCATGGCTCTTGCATAATTCATAGTACTTTGCAGCATCTAAAGAATGATTTACTCATGCAGTTCCCAGCTCTCTCTTTTTCCCTTAATGAATGGGACATATATCAGCTGGTATATAGTCAAAGAACAGATAATATGTTGTATTTTTGAGTTCCCACAGGCAGTTAATGTCAGTGAAGTCAATTATACAAGGGACAGTTTCAGTGTTCTGAAAGGGAAGTAACAGTGACCCCCATTACATATGTGTTAGTCTAGTCCAATGCTACATATTTTATGTAATATATAACGGTTTTCTGTGAGATACCAATTTAGGCCATATTTATATCGCTGACGCTAACATGTATTTAAAAATGCATGCTTCTTGTTATCTTAAATTTCTTTAAGAGAATCATTTGATGTATGATATACTAATTACTGAAAACATGCAAGTTTATATTATATCAAGCCAGTATTAGCCATGCCATGAGAGGTTACTTTTGAGGAGGCAAAATGGCACTTTTTTTTTTTTTCTTTGAACACACTTGTGAATATCTGACAAATACAAAGTGTCAAGATTTATTATGATGTAGCGTGAAATTGAAGCGAGAATATAAAGCTAACCTCTGCTGGAGTTCAAAGCAGCAGAAAACAGCAATTAAAGCTCATCCTCAGAGACTTAATTATGCATAATTATGTGACCAATCTCTGCTGATAAAGCGCCTTCCTGTTGCTGAGGACTAGTTTCCCCAGTATCAATATAGTAACTCAATACAGCATGAAATACAAAAGCATAAAGTGCCCCATATGGACACTTTCAAGTATTACAGACCTATATGTCTGTATTTTAGGTTTAACAGCTCATAAATGGAGTCAGGCAGGATATTTTCTGGCACTTAACTGAGATTATGCAAATACGGTTTAATACATGGCGACACCTAGACAAGCCACGGAGGTGTCTATTTAATAGAGTGTGTCTGGAAAGATTACCCTCATAAAAGTAAATGTAGAAGCACCAGGCCAGAGTAAGTAAAGACAAATGTCCTGCTGCTCAGGGGGAAGGTTTATTAGCTTGAAGCAGGAGCGGAGCAAAGTGCCAGAGACCCTGGAGAGTGCTTTCCTCTGTGATTTATCTCTAGAATCAGCTTTTTAAACTGGAATAATGGCATGCATTGTAATGATGTGAGAACTGGAAATTTCTCAGGATTCTCCACTGTGAGAAGCACTTGTAAAGCAATGGGAGTTGAGAGTGTTTAAGCATGCCAATGATTTTAAAGACATTAGCCTGTAAAATTGGTAATATTTAATAGGCATTTATCTACATAGTTCATCCATCATTTTATACATTCTCATTAACATATTCCCATGCCTTTTTTAAGGGGATTGTTGATCAGCTTTTTTCGAAGGCTTGATTGTGTTTATGGGGTGCACTGTAACATGGGTTCATGCTTCATTAGCTGGCCCAGTGAGTTGTGGTTCCCTCAGAGATTTTCTTTTTCTTTTTTCAACGGCTCTGGGTTCGCTAACCACCTTGTGCACGTTGTCCAGAAACATGACGCCCCTTACCATTATGAGTTTGTGCTCACTCAGGTGTATTGTAAACAATGGCGTCAATATTGCCTTATCAATCTGAGCCCAAATCAGCCCCCGAATCAGAGAATATTAGTGAAGTGTACAAGTGACAGTGAAGACCTGTGCAAGAACAGCTGTTACAGGACGTTTCAGAATGGTATGTTTTTTTCATTTGTAGTTGTCTCATACTTTGTTAATCATTTTAACAAATAATAGGCTACTACAGTTCTCGAAGGGATTACTGGGATTACATGGATCGCTACTGACTGTATAGCACCGTTAGTTTTGTCTTTATTCAATGAGTGTAGCCAAATATCTGTCGCCAGAACTACGAGGCCATTGCGAAGACTAATCATGGATTTATTACAGTGGCCATATCAAACACAGAGCCATTTTTAGCGTGCCTGCATTTACACTGATTACACTGATCACGCCAACACCAACCTTCGAAGTTCACTAATTTAGTGGGATTAAAAAGAAGTTTATAGGTGTTTGTCGGATAAATTTGAATTAGCAATTAGGTAACTGGCTAGCGGAGCCAAACAGCCTTTGCCTTTGTTTACATCCTTGCTACACAGCTACAGCATAAAAATAACGATAGAAACTGTTCATGGAAAACACATCAACAAAGAATAAAACATACAGGTTGTGTCCCATAAACAACAGCTTCTTCTTTTAAAGTGATGTCCTCCGTAAAGGACTGCTGTCCTCTGTAAAATGTGCAGCACAGAGAGCTATATTTGGATTATAATGTTCAGGAGGGTTCAGCGTTTCGATGGCATGGCAACAACATTCTTCCTCTTCTCAACATGGCCTTTATTGTGTGTTCCCGGGTGCGGGGTTTATGTAAATGTTAGGGTTAGTGATGTCACTAACCCACGAGAAGCTTGTTGTAGTCCCTACCAGCCGTTTGTTATATTCCTTAAAAAGCAATTTCTTTAAAAGAAAATATCTCCCTTTTCTTTGATCTTTGAGCGTCGTAACTTTGCAGATGTTATTTATGTTCAAACAGCAACATTACACAATTTAATAAGTTAAAAAAGTGAAATCATAATCAACCACCCCTTTAAGCTGGTTTCGTTGAACTAACCTTAATTATGTGCCCTTTTGCTTGTCTGTCCAGGGGCCAATGCATCAGCTCCAGATCAGCTAAGCCTGGCTTTGGCCTGGAACAGAGTTGACATCGCTCGGAGCCAGATCTTCATTTACGGACAGCAGTGGCCTGTAGGCAATATCCACTCACACAAACTTTGTACCTCTGAGTGCTTGTAATACCTTTAGGTATAGATACAGATATACTTTATTGATCGCAGAGGGGGCAAGCACTTCTGTGTACCTCTGACTCTAATTAAACACAGTAGCTGCATTTCAAAGAGATTAAAATTCATGAAATCGATTAATTGCTGTGCACCTTTAAGCACCTATAAGGACCTGTAAGCTTTATTTATGTGTGGTCAGGTGGGCTCTCTGGAGCAGTCTATGCTGGACGCACTGGTGCTGGACAGAGTGGACTTTGTGAAGCTGTTGATTGAGAATGGAGTGAGCATGCACCGTTTCCTGACGCTGTCCAGACTTGAAGAGCTCTATAATACGGTAATGTAGCTTTCTTTTCTGTTCATCAAAGAATCATGAAAAACTGTATCACGGTTTCCACAAAGAATTAAAGGGATAGTTCACCCAAAAATGAAAATTAGCTCATGATTTACTCACCCTCAAGTCATCCTAGGTGTATATGACATTCGTCTTTCAGACGAATACAATCTTGGATGACTTGAGGGTGAGTAAATCATGGGCTAATTTTCATTTTTGGGTGAACTATGCCTTTAAGCAGCACAACTGTTTTTGAGCACCAAATCAGAATATTATTTTATTAAATATTTTTTGAAGGATCATGTGACACTGAAGAGTTATGGCTGCTGAAAATTCAGCTTTGCCATCACAGGAATAAATTATACATTTTAAAATGTATTATAATAATCATTTAACCATTTTAATTGTAATAATATTTCACAATATTACTCTTTTATACTGTTTTTGATCAAATAAATGTAGCTTTACAGTACTTCTTTCAAAAACATTGAAAAACAATCGTACTGACCCAAACCTGTTTGTTCATATATATATATATATATATATATATATATATATATATATATATATATATGCTGATATACCATTCAAAGTTTTTGTACAGTTTGAAAATATAGGCTTATGCATTAAAAAATGTTTGTCAGTCAGTCCAATAATTCAGCATTCAGTTATATGGATAGTAATATTTAAGTGTAATATCAGGTAGAAATTGCTTCATAAAGGGATAATTCACTACTTAAATATATTGTTCACTACTACCCTCATGTTGTTCCAAATCTGAATGTTTATTTTTGGGTGAACTATCCCTTTAAGATAACAATTTCACATGTTATCATTTGTTTCTAAGTTATTGTTTGCGATTAGATGTAATTGATTATTAAAGGTTACATTGTTTCTGTTTCTCTTTAACAGAGGCATGGTCCATCCAACACCTTGTACCACCTTGTCAGAGATGTGAAAAAGGTAAGAATTCACTGTGCATGCGTCTGTGTGTGTGTGTGTGTGTGTGCGTGCGTGTGTTTCTGTATGCATGTGTGTGCATGAGTGGATGTTAGAGTGTGTGTGTAAGTGGTAGATTATTCTTAGATTTCTGTTGCATATTTAGTAAAGGTGTCTTACCTGCTTCTTAGCCTGACAGAGGGATTTGGCGAAATAGTTGCTTATTTTGTTTCTGTCTGTGTCTTCTCTGCTTTTTTAGTGGTTTTCAGACTATAAAACATTCAGAACAACGGGTTTGTTGCTTCTTATGTCACTTGTGTATAGTTAGTTCCCATTCAGTCGGTCACTCTCGACGCCACGTCGGAGTACCGACGAATAGGAATCTCGCTCGCGAGAGCCAATCTACTTCGCGTGTAACTAAAACGAGCCAATGCACATTGGCATGCAATGATTGCACCAGGTGCTCATGCCACGCTGTGCGGGTATAAATGAGACACAGGTGATTGCATCAAATTAGCATTTTGCTTCGGAGCCGAGTGGTAGATGGTTACTACAGATATCACTCCTTACTCCTCCCCCTGCGTGCTTCAGCACCAAGGAGAGCGTCCTTCTGAAAGAGCTTACACAGATAGAGCTTGCGTCTTTTTCAAGATGACATTCTATCTGTGTGTTTCTGGATGCGGTGGTTTCCTGTCACCGAGGGATGGTCATCAGCGCTGTATCTCGTGTTTGGGCGTTCAGCACGCTGAGGCAGCGCTGGTGGATGAATCATGTTCTCACTGCGGGAACATGACCATCTCGGAGTTCGCAAGGGGCGGAGCCTCTGTGCCTCTGCCGCGATCTAACTCTCCTCAGAGAGTTACTTCAGGCAGTAGCCCGGCTGATTTGAGGGTTACGGTGAGCGCGTTTCCCCCAAGGAACCAACCCCGGGAACCCTCATCCCTCTCGCACTCCGCAGCCAGTAGAGCTGCCATTGGAACGCGGTGGGCCATCCACGAGATGTGCACCATCCGTATCCTTTGGGGCTTCCCTTGAGGACCAGATGTCCATCGCTGCATCGGAGGGAGGGTCAGAACTCTCTGGAGAGGATGTGTCGGCGCAGGGGGCTCCTCCGGGTAGACCTGCTGTGCCCGATACTGATCCGGAGATGATGGCTATGCTTGCCCGGGCCGCCGAGAGAGTCGGGCTCGTGTGGAACCCTCCACCGTGTCCCGAATCCTCAAGGCTGGATGATTGGTTTCTCGGGGTGGCCCGTGCTGGTTCTCAGCGCCCCACCCCGGTGCCTTTTTTCCCGGAGGTGCACGAGGAGCTCACAAGGTCGTGGACGGCACCTTTTACTGCCCGAAACCGGCCTAGTGGATCCTCCTCCCTCACCACCCTCGATGGCGGACCTGCAAAGGGATACCCGTGTCTTCCCTCCGGGGCCTGTAGGTACTCATCCGATCTGATCGGGAAGGCCTACCTGGCTTGTGGAGAGGCAGGCTCCGCTTTACACGCTACGGCGTTGTTGCAGGTCCATCAGGCCCCGGCTCTGAAGACCTTGCACGAGGGTGGTCACGATCCCGCAGTTCTCCAGGAACTGAGAACCGCAACGGACCTCGCGCCGTGCGACGAAGGTTCTGGCGCGGGCCGTGGGTCGTGCGAGATGTCCACTATGGTGGTCCAGGAACGCCACCTCTGGCTGTGTCTGGCGGACATGAGGGAGACCGACAAAGTCAGGTTCCTTAACTCCTTAACGACGCGGCCCAGAACTTCGCCCATCAGTTCTCGGCCGCACAGAAGCAGACTGAGGCGGTCAGTCACATTCTGCCTCGGCAGTCAGCTGCTGTCTCCACCCCGCCGCCGGCAGCGCCTCAGCCTGCTCGTCGCCGAGGGCGGCCGCCTGCGTCTGCCTCCGCTCCCGCACCGCAGCAGCAGCCTCCACCCAAGCGGCGTTGGAGCCGGGCGCAAGCAGGCCGCCCCTACCCGCCCAGACACCTGCCAAGAGGAGGCAAGGCCAAGGGCAGGCTGCCACGAGACGGGCGACCCGGAGGTGAGGAGGACTGCTCTTCTGGAGATGGTGACCACACCGCTCCATTCCCCGGTGGAGGGCCGGGAGGAGAATCTTGTGTTCCATTTTGTCTCTGTTCCGCCGCTGGGCTCAGCCCCAGCGGTACCCAAATTCTCAACACAAGAGCAGTTCCTTCCATCTCCGGGTCCGCAGGGGCTTGGAGAGTTGTGGCGGTCAAACGCCGGACCACACTCATCCTCCCTCTTCGCCAGCGGGCAGCAGTGGACAACCCCTCATGTTCCTGCTGCCCACCTGTGGAATCAGGTAAGTGTTGCACGGCACACTCTCACCTCGCTGCGGGCCGCCTCCACGAGACAGCCGCCCCAGTCCGGTACCTGCATTCCACCTCGCTGCCCCACGGTGGGTACGCCGGTGGTCCCTATGGTCCTGCTTGTACGGTCCCTGGGAGCCTGGCTAGTGCTCCTCGGTCCGTCTCGCTGGCTCATTCGGACCATCAGGCTCGGCTCACGCGATTCAGTTCGCCTGGCGCTCCCCAGGATCAGGGGCATCCGCTTCACCCGGTGAATGCTGCAGATGCCCATGTCCTGTGTGTGGAGATCGCTGTCCTGCTGGCGAAGGACGCGATAGAGCCGGTCCCTCCAGCCGATATGAAGACCGGCCTCTACAGCCCGTACTTCATTGTACCCAAGAAAGCCAGTGGGTTACGGCCAATCTTGGACCTGCGAGTCCTGAATCGAGCCTCCACAAGCTACCGCTCAAGACGCCACGCAGAAGCGCATTTTCGAATGCATCCGTCCCCAAGATTGGTTTGCAGCGGTCGACCTGAAGGACACGCACTTTCATGTCTCGATCCTTCCTCGACACAGGCCATTTCTGCGCTTTGCGCTCGAGGGTTGAGCATATCAGTACAAAGTCCTGCCCTTCGGGCTGGCCCTGTCCCCCCATGTCTTTACGAAAGTCACGGAGGGGGCCCTCGTGCCCATGAGAGAACGGGGCGTTCGCATCCTCAACTATCTCGGCGACTGGCTCTTTCTAGCACAGTCCTGGGATCAGTTGTGCAAACACAGGGACCTGGTGCTCAGACACCTCAGCCAGTTGGGTCTTCGGGTCAACTGGGAAAGGAGCAAACTCGCCCCCGGGCAGAGGATCTCTTTTCTCGGTATGGAGTTGGATTCGGTCGAGCAGGCAGCGCGCCTCACAGAGGAGCATGTCCAGTCGATGCTGAACTGCCTGAACACGTTTCAGGGCAGGATGGCGGTTCCACTGAAACAGTTTCAGAGGCTCCTGGGGCATATGGCAGCCGCGGCGGCAGTAACGCCGCTCGGCCTGCTTCATATGAGACCGCTTCAGCATTTGCTACACGGCCGAGTCCCGAGATGGGCGTGGCAACGCGCGGCACTCACCGGGTGAGCATCACACCGCCTGTCGCCAGTCCTTCAGTCCGTGGTCAGACCCTTCGTTCCTTCGGGCTGGAGTGCCCCTGGAACAGGTGTCCAGGCATACTGTGGTTTTCACGGATGCCTCCGCCATGGGCTGGGGAGCCACGCACAACGGGCATGCAGTGTCAGGGGTTTGGACGGCCCGCACCTGCATTGGCACATCAATTGCCTCGAGTTGCTAGCAGTACATCTTGCTCTGAGCCGCCTCAAAGGGGGGCGGTTACGGGCAAAGATGTACTGGTCCACACGGACAACACTGCGGCTGTTGCGTATATCAACCGACAAGGTGGTCTGCGCCCCGTCGCATGTCGCAACCTCGCCCGCCATCTCCTCCTCTGGAGTCAGAAGTGTCTGAGGTCGCTTCAGGCCATTCATGTCCCTGGTGTGTGCAACCGTGTGGCCGATTTAGCTCTCACGAGCTGCGCTCCCAGGGGAGTGGCGACTCCACCCCAGGTGGTTCAGCTGATCGGGAGACAGTTCGGGGTGGCACAGGTCGACCTGTTTGCTTCCCCAGAAACGCCCCACTGCCAGTGGTTCTTTCGCAGACCGAGGGTACACTCGGCACGGATGCCCTTGCGCACAGCTGGCCCCAGGGGCTGCGCAAATATGCGTTTCCCCCAGTGAGTCTACTTGCACAGACACTGTGCAAGGTCAGGAGGACGAGGAGCAGCTCCTGTTGGTGGCGCCCGCACTGGCCCAACCGACCTGGTTCCCAGAACTTATGCTCCTCGCGACAGCCCTCCTTGGCCGATTCCTCTGAGGAAGGACCTTCTGACTCAGAGACGGGCACCCTGTGGCACCCGCGCCCAGACCTGTGGAAGCTTCATGTCTGGCCGGGGACGGGACGCGGAGGTTCTAGGTGACTTACCCCAAGAGGTAGTTAACACCATCACTTCGGCACGTGCACCGTCTACAAGACAGGCTTACGCCTCGAAGTGGAACCTGTTCGTCGAGTGTTGTTCTCGCCGAGAGGACCCCAGAAGATGTTCGATCGCGTCTGTGCTTTCCTTCCTGCAACAAGGGTTGGAGCGTAGGCTGTCACTCTCCACCCTCAAGGTCTATGTTGCTGCTATATCCGCCTATCACGACCACGTAGAAGGTAAGTCGGTTGGGAAGCACGACCTGGTCGTCAGGTTCCTTAGGGGGGCGAGACGGTTAAATCCTCCTCGACCCCCCCCTACCCTCTTGGGATCTTGCTCTAGTGCTCCGAGCACTCCAGAATGCCCCATTCGAGCCTTTGCAGTCAGCAGAGCTAAAGATTCTGTCTATGAAGACTTTGCTGTTGGCTGCATTGGCCTCCATCAAGAGGGTAGGGGACCTGCAGGCATTTTCGGTCGATTTAATCGTGCCTAGAGTTCGGGCCGGGTAATACCCACGTGGTACTAAGGCCCCAGCCTGGCTATGTGCCCAAGGTTCCTACCACTCCCTTCAGGGACCAGGTGGTGAACCTGCAAGCGCTGCCCCCGGAGGAGGCAGACCCAGATCTACGTGGATAGAACTCAAAGCTTCAGAACCTCAGATCAGCTCTTTGTCTGTCACGGAGGCCAGCAGAAGGGAAAGGCTGTCTCCAAGCAGAGGATGGCCCACTGGATAGTGGATGCCATCACCTTGGCTTACCAAGCACAAGGTGTGCCCTGTCCGCTCAAAAGTGCGAGCACACTCTACTAGAAGTGTTGCATCCTCCTGGGCGCTGGCACGTGGCGCCTCGCTGTCAGACATCTGTAGAGCTGCGGGCTGGGCGACACCCAACACGTTCGCTAGATTCTATAGCCTACGTGTAGAGCCGGTCTCCTCCTGTGTTCTCACCTCAAACGGGTAGAAGCACTGAGAGGCCCCGGCTCTTGTCGGCTTGCTGCGCTCCGGCGCTCTTATTCTCCAGAAGCAAACTCTGTGAGTCCTCCATCTCCTCGGTGCCGGACGTCGCGGAACGCCGGGCATCAGGCCCCTGCCGCTGAATCCTTGAGAACCGGTAATGGGCTGAGCTTATATGAGTGACCCCGCGGGATCCCATATTTCTTCCACGGTCGCTCCACGGGAAGCCCGTGTCTTTCCCTTTGGGAGAGCCTTCCCGTCACCGGGACTGAGCCCCCCTCCTCCCTTGCGGGCTACGGCTCAGCTTTGTACTCCACATAACTCCTCCGGGTACGATGTGGGCTCCGCAGCTGCCCTTTTCTAGGCACGCTTTCCCAGTGTCATCCAATAATCACTGAACAGGGTCATGCGGAACAGCAGTGATGGACTTCCTGGTGTGAGCCCCGTCTCATCAGGTAAGAGAGCTCAGGTGGCTCACACTGGGCACTGGAAGGGGCAGAGGCCATGGCACTTTGGTAGGGATTCCTATTCGCCGGTACTCCGACGTGGCGTCGAGAGTGACCGACTGAATGGGAACGCCTCGGTTACGTATGTAACCCTCGCTCCCTGAAGGAGGGAACGGAGACGCCACGCCCCGCCGCCATGTCCTCTGTACCCTGCTGGGGTGCCTGCCTACCTACTCGGCTCCTCAGCAAAAGGCTAATTTGATGCAATCACCTGTGTCTCATTTATACCCGCACAGCGTGGCATGAGCACCTGGTGCAATCATTGCATGCCAATGTGCATTGGCTCGTTTTAGTTACACTCGAAGTAGATTGGCTCTCGCGAGCGAGATTCCTATTCGTCGGTACTCTGACGTGGCGTCTCCGTTCCCTCCTTCAGGGAACGAGGGTTACATACGTAACTGAGACGTTTTTCTTTATTATTCCTAAGTGCATTTCCAAGACATAATGGGGCACTTGGTGATTTTCGTGGTCTTCTTGCAGTGACATTTGTTCATAGATAAAAACCTCATGGTGTACCTGCATTTATTCTTTTCTATTTTTTTAATGGAAATTGCAGCTTCTCTCTGTAAACTTTGTGTACTCTACTTTGAAGGCTCAGATTTGCTTGTCCCTGGAGACTGACATGTATAAATGTCTTTGGATGTCACATCAACTTACTCTAGTACAAAATGTCTTTAATGAAATGCAGCATCACCTATGATTCTGATCAGCCTGTTGAAACATATTGTGGTATTTGCTGAGGTTGAAGTAATTAGCCCAGCTTAGAAGATCCATGGTGGCTCTGCGTTGATAATTACAGAACTAGAGCAGAGCCTTTATCATAGCCTGAAGGCTGAATGTGGGATGTAATTTTGCTAAGAGATTTGCCTCGTAGATCTAATGAAAGGAGGAATCTTAGTACTTCATGTTCTCTTCATGTTGTTAAGTCTTACAATCAAAATGTCGACACCCTGATAAGGGTCTCTAATTGGAAAAGCTCACTAATGTCGGCATATATGTCGGCATACAGTTAAATCATTAAATTAACAACTGAGGAATCGTTTCTTATCACTTTCCCCTGATCTTTCTTTGTCCCGCCCATTATTAGACTCCATTCTCTCATTTTCACTCACTTTCTCTCTCCTACACTCTCTATTGTTGTTTTTTTTTGTTGTTGTAGAGAGGCTTATTGTTTTCACGGTCAGTTCAATATGGCACCAAACCCTGATTCTAGACTTGCTTGGTCTCAGTGGGATGTTTGTCCCTTTAATATGATTCTGTCTCACTGACCTTGTGTGTTCTTTCCAAGCAAGAATATCCAGGGTTCAGTTGGATCTACCTCAAGGTGAATCAGACAATCTTCTTCAATTATCTTGATTCCTTCTAGCAATATGTCAGTGTGTTTGTGGAGTGAGAGCGGATGGGGGTGTATGTAGTTGAGCACGTGGTTTGTATCGGACTTCACCGTTTGTCATTTTCATAGTCATAACTGTTAGCACAGGTTCGGTGTTGCCATAAATAACCTTTTTGTCTCCAGGGTAACCTGCCCCCTGACTACCGCATCAGTCTGATTGACATCGGATTGGTAATTGAATACCTCATGGGCGGAGCCTATCGCTGCAATTACACCAGGAAGAGATTTCGGACCCTCTATCACAACCTTTTTGGACCCAAAAGAGTATGTTATTTAAATCAAATCAGCATTGTACCAAACTTAGATTTCAAGAATGAAGTAATGTAAAGTTGCTATGTTACTAAAATATAGTCGTTATGTTATAAGAATACATTTGTAATGTGAGAATAAAATAATCATAAAAATAGGAGATTAAAGGCACAATATGCACAATAAAGTAAAGTGGCTGCCCCTGTTTGCCACATATTTTGTTGACTTTTGTTGATTTTGTTGTAATGGCCCATGTCATTTCGTCGCCCGTCAAAGACGTCATATCCGTACACTCGATTTTCGGTTTTACCTCCGTGGAAACCATGGAAACACCAAAGACGCTTTCATATATTATGTGTTTTATTAGACAGGTGAGCAACTTTTTAGATACCTCTTTCGACAGAAAACTGATCTTTATGTAGCTCAACACGTTTAGTCTTATTGTCTGAATCTTGTTTTCTTGATTCACCGCTAGTAACATGTTTGTACCATGCCTCAAAGACAACACTAAAATCAGAAAGAGCTTTATTTGTAGTAACAGTAATATAGCATTTTCTCCACCATACAATATAATTTCAAATGAAATTTGAATAGCTTACTGCAATGTGCAGCAAGTGTCTCATAGCAGCCACTGAACTAATGCACAGAGTAATATAACATTACTTCTTTAACACGCTCAGATGTATTTTTAGTATGATTGTTTTGACCAATTAAAGCAAAATTATCTAAAAATATTAAATTGTTAAATAAAGGAGGTGTAGTAATTAAGGAGTAGTAAAAATAAATAAATAATGTGATTTAACTGATCAGATGTAACTGTAACAAAGTTCAAGTTCATTGAAGGTGGCAGACTTTAAACGTAAATTTAATTATAAAATAAACATAAAAACAAAACGAAAAGAGCGGCAGTGGCCAACTGGGGGATATAAGTGTAATAAAAACAACAACGTAAAATATCCCAGGCTCTCAGTCCCACTCTGCTTCATACCACTGGAATGTTAATAAAACTTTAATAGACCCTTTTTCAGTTAGTAAACATTGTGTCGTTTTTTTGTGGGCGGAGTTTAGCTGGAGGCAGAACGATTCCCCTGATTGCGTCACTAACGCTAGCCAGCAAGTTTTTTTTTGTGTTTTTTTTTTTAAGGTGAGCTTGTTTTTAAACAATGACTGGAGTAATTTTATCTGAATATGTAAGGTCACTCTCTGTCCGGGACCGTGACTGTTATTTTAAAAAGTTAACCTTAACGGACAGAACCAGATTGACTGACCCGTACACACTCACTCAATGGATGGACGATCTGACAGGATTACCTCCAGTTGAGTGGCCTATGAATAGGCAAATGCTTATTTTTACCTAAAAATCATGTCAGTTTCTTCTAAACACATATCACTTTTTTAATAGCCTAATGTTTTTACTTCACAGTTGTGCAGTTTTAAGGGGATATATGGCATTTTAAAAATGTATTTGCCGAAATTAGTAATGATATTTATATACAGGTTTATTTAAAATGGCAAATTTTTTTGTAAAATTCACATTAAATATCTAAATTTCTCAGTTTACTTCATGGTGAAAACATAAATGTGCATAGCTTAGAACTTTAGATGCCTATAACTAAATGGACACGTACAAGTACAAAGATTTAACAGATTTTGTTCGTAGTTCATATGATCCGAAGTTCTGCCTAGCCAGTGCCTTTGCACACTCACTCCAGTCGTTTTATTGCGTTTAACCACAGCTGTCGTCGTTTTTTTGTCTGCCAGTAGCAGCAGGTATGAGGTAAATTTTCAGTTTGGAGCCTATACTCGTCGATTCTTGCACCCAAAAACACAACAAGATGACATTTTGAGCTCCGACTGTGCTGGTTTGTATTGGCCGCCAGTTTTCCCTTTGTTTTGCCTCCAGCTAACGCCGTGAACGTAATTGTGACGTTGGTGCAAAAAGGGTCTATACATTAGCTCATCCATGAACATGACCTTTCCGATTGCCTTTCATCAGCTGTGTTAGTTAAGACTGCAACTCCCATGATTCCACACTCATTCATGCTGTCATCAAGCTATGCCTTTGTTATTGTTTTGAATAAGCGACCTCTTAAACGTACATGCCGTGCCTTTACGAGCATAGTATTCTATGAATAAAGTAGAAATATTTCAAGTAAAAAAATTATTTTAACTTTTGACTGTATTTTGTTTAACTTTATTCTCTAAACTTTTCAGATTTTTAAATAAAAACTATTACAAGATTCTTAAAATATTATGTATATTACAAAAGTTGTATTATTTAAATGTATTGGTATTATTAAAACATCTTTGTAGTTGACCCATAGAAATACACATTCTATTCTGCTATGTAAACACTATAATATGTTATACTTGCTTTTCAAACAGATTATTCTCTCAGGTTCCCATAAATGAAAACAATTTTCCAATGTAATGTTGAGTATTTTATCAGCATGGCTCACCTGGGGGGAAAAAATATTTCCCATCTGAGCTACCACAGAGATGGCATATGGAACTAGCACAAACTAGATACTCAGTGCAGAGCAAATTTCCATATAGCAGCACTTCAGCTGTGTGGAGTAAACAGGAGTCAAGACAAATTCTCAAGCCACTGACACCTGGATGATATCTAATTTTCTCACACATTTTGAACACCTCTGAAGGCTCAGGCATCTAAGCCACAAATCTCAGCCCTCTGACGCACAACGGATTTCAGAGAGTACAACTGAGAGTACATGGAACATCGCTGCTTCATCATGCCATCAATGTCACATGAGCATCTTATCGTTAATAGTAGTTTGCCAGTACATGATGTCTGAGAATGTATATTCATGAATCTGTGCATGCACTTCAATATTGTGAGTGCATTTTATCTTGCATGAACATACACACATACATCTACATATGCGGCTGTATAGGCTTGAAATAGATCAGACATCTGCGGTGCCACCAGAGAGATGCTCTAAATTTATCATTGCATAGCATGAAGAATCCTATCTACTCATTAAACCTGCCATGTTTTTACATGTGTACCAAAAGGGTGGTGAAACAAATCTAACGTGTCTTGTTATTTTTGTCCTGTATATGTTTTTATTTTTGTGTGTGTTGTAGCCAAAAGCCCTGAAGCTGCTTGGAATGGAGGTGGGATTTATTTCTTAATTTTATGTATCCCACTGCTTTCCATTAAAATCCCCACTGAGTTTCACTGAAACGCTTTCTTTAAGCTCTCCTTTGATTTGGAGGGTTATATTTAAGTAATGAA
Organism: Paracanthobrama guichenoti; assembly: GCA_018749465.1. Lineage (NCBI taxonomy): Eukaryota > Metazoa > Chordata > Actinopteri > Cypriniformes > Gobionidae > Paracanthobrama > Paracanthobrama guichenoti. The sequence goes on from CM031947.1 coordinate 15,510,975, forward strand.
GATTCACAATGAAAATGCTCCTTGTAATGCATGTTCAGAGATTTTTTACGAAAACAATTTAAGCATTATAATTACCTACAATTATCTTACATTTGTGTTTACTGATCCACTTACTATTAATAACCACATTTAAACTATACATTTAGCTATTTTATTGCCCTATTTTGCTTTTTATATTATTGTATATTATATATTATTGTTATTATTACAATTCTAGGGCAAAATAGGAGAATAAAGTACCTATAATTTATATTCTGAATGTGGTTATTATTGTGATAAAGGAAAATGTATTATAATTATTATTATTTTTTTTTTTTAAATCTTTGCCATGATAGGATGACATGCCCATTAGGCGAGGACGTCAGAAGACCACACGGAAGCGAGAAGAGGAAGTAGACATTGACCTGGATGACCCAGAAATCAACCATTTCCCTTTCCCATTCCATGAGCTTATGGTTTGGGCAGTGCTGATGAAACGCCAGAAGATGGCCCTGTTTTTTTGGCAGCATGGCGAGGAGGCCATGGCTAAAGCACTGGTCGCATGTAAGCTCTGTAAGGCAATGGCCCACGAAGCATCAGAGAACGACATGGTGGATGACATTTCACAGGAACTCAATCAGAACTCAAGGTATGAATGTAAAGATACAGTATGGTATGACATGGTTACTTCAAGAATGAGTGTTCACATGAGGATTTTACCTGCATGTCCTGTTCCCATTGCTGTTGAGTATGTTACATACGTAACTCTAGGGTGGGTACGTTTGGGGAGACCATCTGTTATGTGCCAAACTGGCATCCCATCAAAGGCACAGTGACTGACTACAAAGACTCCTCTAAAAGTCTAACGTGCACCCTTTTCTCTTTGTATTTGAGACTAGCTTATCCTGCTTATATACTTAAAACAAGCTGTCTTGTGTGCTTATGTGCATATGAATGTATCTTTGGCACAGATATATTCCATCTTTTTTTTTTTTCATCAGGGAGTTTGGTCAGCTGGCTGTTGAGCTGCTCGATCAGTCCTATAAGCAGGATGAACAGATGGCCATGAAGCTGTTGACCTACGAGCTGAAGAACTGGAGTAATGCCACCTGTCTGCAGCTGGCAGTGGCTGCCAAGCACAGGGACTTCATCGCCCACACCTGTAGCCAGATGCTTCTCACTGACATGTGGATGGGACGTCTGCGCATGCGCAAGAACTCTGGCCTGAAGGTCAGATCTGGGAGAAAAAAGTCAGCATGATATAGAAATTCACCTAAATGCATCTAATGATCTTATTGTGAACACTTTATTCATGCTTATTTCATTGGGGAAAAAAAATTTACCTCGTACTTTTTAATCAAAATGTCATAAATGGTTCTTCCAATCTTCCAAGTGAAACGATAGATTTCTCTATGCTAGTCTTCTCCAATCATTTAGTTTGCTTAAACAATCATCTACAAGCTCACATTCAGATCTGCCTTCATCCAATCAACAACTGATAGATAAAAGCAAGTCCCAGCCATACAGTTACATTTCACTCGGATGTACATTACAATCCGAAATAATTTATCTGTCGCTACTTCTGTAAAGATATGTATTCAACAGATTACGGTATTTGTGAAATTGCCTGCCAAAGTGAGTCTTAATTGGGTGAATTTTGTATTTACAATGTCCTCATCAACATGAGGCCAGCAACTTGCATGTAGTTGCTGTTTCAGTACTCTAATAGCTTTCTTAATAATCTCTAGTCTAATTATCATTCTTATCATTCTTACTCGAGAGACACCAAAATGACAGGAATATTTATTGTCAGGAGATGTGCAAATTAAACTGGTTGGCCGTGCAAAGAAATTTAATTCAGAAAATTGCTTGTTTTTCATGATGACAATATCCAAATCTGGACATATACAAGGTTTCCGGTGTCACTTCTGGTGTCAAAATCAAGCAAGGGATATGAAAACTCAAAATAGTGTACTGGTGGATCCATGCTGTACTTTTGACTTTTGAAGAGGACAGTTGGCATACTAACTTCAGGTTGTGAATGGAAGTAATTTGCATGCTCTGTGGTCTTTTACACCGACTTGTCCATCAAAACACATCTTTAAACCATTTAATACCTGTTGATGAGAACATGCGTTATTCTTGTTGCAACTCTTTTCGCACACTAAATGAAGGAAAACATAAAATCCATTCAGACTGACCTTCTCATTCACATTTATGCATTAGGCAGATGGAAACATTGCATTAAAGGTAAACATTTCATGCATTCCCTGAGAATCAAACCCATGTCCTTGGTGTTGCTAGCGCCATGCTCTACTGTTTCAGATAAAGGAACGACTGAGACACAACAATCTAATTTTAATTGGATTTCAAACCACATACAAATGTTTAAAAAGTTTCATACATTAAAATACATTAAAATATTTGCTGTGTTTTTGATCAAACAAATGCAGCTGATCCCAAACTTTTGAATACACTCACTGGCCACTTTGTTAGGTACACCTGTTCAACTGCACATTAACACAAATATCAGCCAATCACATGGCACCAATGTAATGAATTTAGGCATGTAGACATGGTCAATATGGTCTGCTGAAGTTCAAACTGAGCATCAAAATGGGGCAGAAAGGTGATTTAAGTAAATTAAGTGAATTTTTGAATGTGGCATGTTTGTTGGTGCCAGACGGGCTGGTCTGAGTCTTTCAGAAACTGCTGATCTACTGGGATTTTCACACACAACCATCTCTAGGGTTTACAGAGAATGGTCTGAAAAAGAGAAACTGTCCATTGAGCAGCAGTTTTGTGGGCGAAAATGAGTTGTTGATGCCAGAGCTCAGAGGAGAATGGACTGGTTCGAACTGATAGAAAGGCAACAGTAACTCAAATAACCACTTGTTATAACCGAGGTCTGCAGAAGAGCATCTCTGAACGTACAATACGTCAAACCTTGAAGCAGACGGGGCTACAGCACCAGAAGACCTCACCGGGAGCCATTCCTGTCAGCTAAGAACAGGATATTATCCGCATGAGCTCACCAAAATTGGACAGTAGAAGATTGGAAAAATACAATGCCTGGTCTGATGAGTCTCGATTTCTGCTGCAACATTCAGATGGTAGGGTCAGAATTTGGCATTAACAAGAAGAAAGCATGGCTTCATATCAGTGGTTTAACTGCTGGTGGTGTAATGGTGTGGGGGAAATTTTCTGGAACGGGAGAATCGCATCAAGGATGTGTTGCTGACAAATCTGCAGCAACTGCGTGATGCTATCATGTCAATATGGACCAGAATTTCTGAGGAATGTTTCCAACACCTTGTTGAATCTATGCCATGAAGAATTAAGTTCTGAAGGCAAAAGCAGAGGTGGACAGTAGTGAAGTATTTTTACTTTCTACTCAAGTACATTTTTCAAGTATATGTACTTTATCAATGATTTTCTTTGGAAAACTTTTACTTCACTACATTCAAAAGTGTAATGCCATACTTTTTACTGCACTACATTTCATAAATAAGTTTTTTTCTTTTTTTTTTTTTTTTACCTTTAATACTTACATTAAAAATCTAGTACTTTCTTAGTTGTACTCAAGTAAAAAGTTAGAAAGTACTACATTTTTAAAGTAATTAAGTATTAAATGATATTCAATATGAAAAGTAGTGCAGTAAAAAGTACAATATTATGCTTTAGAATGTTGTGAAGTAAATGTTTTCCAAAGAATAAAACTATATATAAAGTACAGACACTTGAAAAATGTACTTAAGCAGAGTAAAAATACTTCACTACTGTCCACTTCTGGGCAAAAAGGGGTCCAACCTGGTAGTAGCAAGGTGTACCTTATAAAGTAGCCAGAGAGTGTAAACAGTCAAAGCTTCAACCTTTAGACATATTCTCAGACATATACTGTATATGTCAGTCCCTAATAAAACAAGCTGTCCAAAGCTCCTCCTTGTGTTTCGCTCACTTTCTGCATGGTTTATTCCTGCCTTTGGTACCTCACCGGTGAGATTGGTGTTTCATATTTCACAGGTGCTATTGTAGCAAGAAAGAGAGAGACTTATTTCATAATCACAAGCATTCTGTGACTGGAGGATCTGGTCTACTGACTTATTTTTTTCTCAAACTTTGTGTTTTTGTTTTGTCCACCAGGTTATCTTGGGCCTACTTCTCCCCCCTTCCATATTGAGTCTTGAGTTTAAAAATAAGGATGAGATGTCATATATGCCTCAGGATCAGGACACCTACCTGCAGGAGAAGGATGTGGATGAACCTGAGAAACAAGCTAAAGAAAAAGAGGAGGAGGACATGGAGTTCACAGTAAGATCTTACTGTGAGACGCAGTACAACTCCGTGGTGAGAGCACCCACCTTAGCCTCGTCTCTTAGCTTGTAATCTAACACACTCGGGCACACACACGCACACACACTTAGGCACATCTGCTCTGCTCTGTCCTCAACCTGCCCCCAATTTGGCCTCTTAAATATGCTTCCGATTTTTTTGTTGTTGTGTTCCTCGAGTCCGTGGCTCCTCTTCTTATAGATCCGTACCAACCCTGCCTTCTCTGCCCTACACCCCTCTCCCACTTCCTCCCTTTCTCTTCGTTCCTCGTTGTCAAAGCGAAGACGCGTGGTTGTGGAGTTGTATCGTGTCTCCGTCTGCCTCTGTCCTTGTCTCTCTGTTTCTTTTCTTTATGCTAGGGTCTCGTCTGAAGTACGGTACTGTGACTGAATGCTGCCTGTGTCTTTATCAATCACGCATCTACAACACCATTGTGCATGTTAAAGGCTTGTTTCAATATTGCATTATTTTAGCAGCCTTGATCTGCCGTATATCCATGATGACAACCTTCACTTTTAAGTTGAGCCAGAAGTGCCTTCTTTCACACAAAACTGCACGAATATTGTTGTTCAATCTTCCATTGTGAACTATCAAGTGTTGCTCTAAAGCAGTGGCTCTTGAACTGTTTCAGATGGTGAACCACATAAACAAGCCCCAAATCTGGGGGAAAGCAACAAATTACTTGATTTGTATTAGTGTATAAATTGCCCTTAATTTGTACCCTGTATCTTGAAATTGTCTTAATTTTACGGATCCATAATTTTGTTCTTATTTTGTTAAAACTGCTATGTTTAGCTAATCAACCCAAATGAGTTGTGTTTGCTAACAAAGAAGTTGGACTAAACAATTACACTACCATTCAAAAGTTTGGAAACACTAACCCTGCGTCCCAAATCGAATAGTACACCAACAGAGTAGTATGTCTGAATGCATAGTATTTGAAAAACAGTAGACGAAAAGTCCCTGGATGACTTACTATTTCCAGTGAGATTGTATTGAAGTGTGCATTCAATGGATACTTTACTATCCCATGAGGCCACAGGAGAGGATTTATGAAAGGCAGTGAAGCGACAAAACTGATGCTGGTAGGTCATATGATAATGACAACATGGTGGATGTTATACGTCCAGATTACATTCATACTACACGTTCATACTATATAGAGCATACTCTTTTAACGGTCACAAAGTAAGTTCAGATTCAAATGTAGTACCTACTCAAATGCACGATTTTGGATGGTCTTTTGGTCTTATGGTGATAAGACTTTTATATTCACCAATATAGCATTTCATTAATCAATATACAATCAAAAACAGTAATATTGTAAAATATTAATATTGTTTTGAAATAAAACTTTTAAATTAAAAAGTTAGCTATAATTGCAAATTGTTTTCAGTAGCCATTACTCCATTCTTCTAAAAAAACAAAAACAATGGAAAAACGTTCTTATTATTAGCACAGTCTAAATGTCTATTCTATTTAATGAAGTGTATAAATGGTAGTACAGTGTCTTTTTTTCAGTTGCGAAGTATTTAGTACACTTGCATTTCTTACAAGTCACTGTACACTTTGAAGTCAAATTTTGGTTTTAAAAATAGCAAATACAAAAATATTCTTTTGAGAGTTGAAGGCTGTTCTGTACACTACTGTTCTGAAAGAAGAAGCGCAAACCTGATTTAAACAGAGAGAGAGAGAGAGAGAGAGAGAGAGAGAGATGTGTAAGGCCCAGATGAACAACCACAAGATAAGGAGTACATCTTAGTCTCAGAGAAACAGACTGATGCTATACTTGTGCGATCTTATAAATATCTCATAAACTGATGACTAGAATGCATAAGCAGTTAGTGCTGCACATGACAGAGAATTTGAATAATACAGTTTTTATATGAAACTGGAAATTGTCTTGTGACGTTTTAAAAGTCAGTAATTTTTGATCAATTTAATGCATCATAAGTATCAATTTCTTTCAAAAACATAAAACTGTCCTAACGTTTCAAATGGTAGTGTGAAAGAAAAAAAGAAAAATCTGCAAGACAGCAATACATTGATCAAAGGTGACCGCAACGACAGTTATAATAATAATAAGTTTATATTATAAAAATATTAAGCAACACATCTGTTCTTGAGCAACATATCATCATAATTAGAATGATTTCTAAAGAATCATGTGACACTGAAGACTGGAGTAATGATGCTGAAAAAAGCAGCTTTTGTAAAATATATTAAAATAGAAAACATTTTAAATTGTAAAAATATTTCACAATATTACTGTTTTTACTGTATTTTTGATCAAATAAATGCAGCCATGATGAGCATAAGAGACTTCTTTCAAAAGCATTCGAAAAATCGTACCAACCCCAAACTTTTGAATGGTATACATAATACATTATTAAAGAAAGACAACAAAAAACTTGATAACAGATTACATTAAACAGTCATTTACAGTAATTCATTGTTTTGAGTTTATTAATCAGTTGATTAATTCAATATTGGTGCTTTGTCAATTACATCGTTTAATTTATGTAGGTCTGTTTTTAACTCCACTCGTTCATCTCGTGGACTTAATCCTCCACAGTTTGAGAACCACTGCTCTAAAGAAACAGGTCAGCACAAGACACTAGTTTAGAAATGTAGTCCAAAAGTTACTAGGTCAAAACAACTGAGAAGGACTACATTTCCCAGAACGTGACTGGGTTGACCTGATCTTATTCAACACGGTTTCAAAAACTGAAGTTTTGCACCTCACTTCACTATGAATATATTATAGATATATGAGGTTACAACACAAGATAACAATTGTATTGCAATTTATTTGAATGCTCTTCTGGAAAGTATTTTGAAGCTCTTCTGTAATTGCAGTAATTTGTCTCTGTTAAAACATTGAAATGCCTGTGCCAAAATTAGATCCTGTGCATAACATAAGCTGTGAAATAAACAAACAAACTGTTTTTCATTGCATTTAGATTGACAGTGTGTAGTTTGTAAGATTGTAATGCAGCAAAGTTCGAGCAAACAGCTTCAACAGCAAAAAAGTTGTTGCAATACAATTCTGCCATAATGTCCAAGAGTGCGCCATATTTTTCCATTTATGGGATAAGCTCCCCACTCTTGGAATAAGGATGGGTCCAAATAACCCATGGCACTGGGCATTTTCATTCGCTTTTTCTTTTTTTCCTCTCTCTCACACACACACTCACACTTTGTCTTTCTTTTTCCGCACGACCATTCCCAGCGGATTCATCAATGCCCAGCTCATAGTGCATATCTCACCTTCCTCAACACTCAGTATTGCTTTGCAGTGAAACAGCTGCATGCAATTCTGGGTGAGACCTCACACTATGTAAATAGTGTGTAAAAGCAATGCTTTCTGTTTTTCTCCTCTTTCTATCCTCTGTACTTTTCCCAGGCCATGCTGGGAAACGTCAGTTCAGAAGTGTCACGTAAGAAACAGGTGGAGGAAGTTCAGAACCGCCATCGGCTGATTCCACTGGGTCGCAAAATTTACGAGTTTTACAACGCCCCTATCGTCAAGTTCTGGTTTCACACGGTAAAAGCCCCAGCTGTGCCCTCATTTAGTATAAAATGACATACAGTATTGTTCAGTGTGTTTAGCATATCAAATCATATCAAATATATGAACATCAAAATATGTGAATTCTTCAGAGAAATGTCTTCTGAAATATTTCAGTTGCAAATAAAGTGGAGAAATTCATAAAAATAGATACCATATCAGGTCCAGGGGGAGAAACGTTCAAATGCAGGCAAGTAGAGATCAAAACAGCTGAGTTTTTTTTTTTTATTTAGCCTCATCCATGTTTTAAATATAGGCCATGAATCTGACAAATCTCCAGGCTCCAGAAGATGAAAAATTCTGCTCTGTGTGCCGTGTCTTTATTATTTACTCACTCTTTTTTTCTCTCGTTGCTTGTACTCTCTCTTTCCCATCACACTGTCAGTTTACACTGAGCAATATTTCTGTTGCGAGTCAAACTTTCTATCATTTTGACCAAATGCATGTGTAAATTTAAAATAATTTGTCAAAATAAAATCGAAATAAGTGTAACTGGGAACCACTGAAACTAAACTAAAATACATTCAAATACATACTCCAAAAATAACTCAAATAAAATAAAAATGACAAATAATTTTTAGTTTGTGATGTATGTTATATTGTAAGATAATTAATGCTAGACTGTTGTAAATAATTTAATGCTGGTAAGCATTTTTAAATGATATCAGTTAGCACTTTGGCAGACCTAAAATATAAAAAATAAATTAACAAAATATACTGAAACTAGAAAACTGAAAAACTTAATCAAAATGAAAACTAACAATGATGAGTCTACTGAGATACACGGTTCAAAGTTTTGGGGTCGGTAAGATTTGTAATGTTTTTGAAAGAAGTCTCTTATGCTCATGATCATAAAGATCAACAATGCATTAAAAATAGTAATATTTTAAAATGTTATTGCAATTTAAAATAACTTCTTTAAATAAATATATATTATAAAATAGCAGTGTCACATGTTCCTTCAGAAATCATTCTAATATGCTGATTTGGTGCTCAAGAAACCTTTATTATTAGCAATGAAAAACTGATAATGTTTTTCAAGATTCTTTGAAAAGTAGAAAGGAAAAAAAAACTGACCTTACTGACCCCAAAGAAATCTTTTGTAACATTATAAAAGTAGTATCATGTAGCTCAAACAATAAGAGCATGGCACTAGCAATGCCAAGGTCATGGGTTCGATTCCCAGGGAAAGCATTTAAAAATGTAAAAATGTGTACCTTGAATGCAATGTAAGGCACTTTGGATAAAAGCATCTGCCAAATGCATAAATGTCAATGTATTTGCTGTGACTTTTGATCAATTTAATGTTCCTTGCTGAATAAAATTTCTTTCAAAACCCAAACTTTTAAACAGTATTGAAAATAAAATAGAACCTTAAAACTCTAAACTATAATAACCCTGGTGTAAGTAAAGCTAACATAATCACAGTCAGAATTATCATGTATTCTCTGTGTTAATATACTTCATTGTTTGAGCTGAAACAGACCAAAGAGGGTTATTTTCCCTGATCCAATCATGATGCTGTGTATTCCCACAGTTGGCCTATGTAGGATACTTGATGCTCTTCAACTATATTGTGCTAGTGAAGATGGACCTGTGGCCCTCTCCTCAGGAGTGGATTGTTATTGCCTACATCTTCACCAATGGCATCGAGAAGATGAGAGAGGTGAGTCTTCATTAGAGCTCAGTGAGCAAACAATATTGTTTCCTTCAATCCCTGAAATATGGGGAAAATATGATTTATTATTTATAGGCAATGTCTAATAATCACATTTAGATATAATTACACTGCTGCTATTCATTTAAAAACTTGCTGTTAAAGAGAACGTGAACTCTTCCAAATAGACAGTCTATTACTGCCCTCTTGTGGAAATTAGTAAATGCAGCTACTTTTGCTTGTCTGGTTAATAGCTGTTTTGAAAAGTTCAGTTGACCATGTCCCAGGGCCATAATCACCAGAGACATTGAGGGGGACAAGTCCCCCCGAATAAGAAATTTCCAAATTGTCTCCCGCACTCCCATCCCCCAATATTTGATATTGAAGATGCTGTAGGGGAGCTGGGTTAGTTGTAACACGCTTGGTTTAACACTTTCCACACATGCCAGGATGACGATACTTTGTGTATTTACTAGTTGCCATATCAACATTATTTAGAGAAAACATTGTGCCAAAATTAAGAAATCTTTGGAAGATATCACTGAACATTTATTTAACCGTAGCAAAAGTAGATTTCTTATTTAAGTTTATTTTTCATCTCTGTTTTTGTTTTTATTTAAAATAAGACAAATGTGATATTATTGTAATCTTATATCTGTTATTTAACAGTTGAGATGGTTCTTTAATGCTGATCTAACAGCAGAGGACACGAGCCGGGTTTAAATCCCAGTTGCTCAGGTGGGGCATGTTGTCACACTGCGATACAATGAGCCCTTATTAGATCTACACTATTATATTCTATACTTTTATGAATTCTTTTGAGAAACCATGAGAAAAATGTGAATAATGACTGAGAGTCAATGTTCAGAAATTATTCATTATTATTATGTTTTGAACTGCTGTATAGCTGTATTTAGCGATGTGTTTGTTGTCAAACTCAAAAATTAGTATATTTTTAATTATTCGAAAATGCCATTTTTTTATTTTTTAAAAATTAATAATTGTATTTTATTGACAAAGTATTTTAGTTTGTCTTGTATATTATTTTGATTATATCAGGTAACACTTTAAGCTGTCATTTGGTGACGTTACATCGTGCCCCTCACATGTTACAGTGTACCCCACCTATGGGGCATGTTGTCACATTTCACTTCCATTGTTTCAGGGTAAATCAAGAAAAAAGTATACACTGTATTAATGAAACAAAACCACATATTTATACTAGACGTGGGAAATTAATGTGAGAAAAAATAAATACTCTGAACCCCAAGTGGATTTACACAAACTGAGAAAGTCAAAAAGCGTTAGGTTGTGCCCCGCTCTCCCCTACTCCATCACACCGTTCTGTTTGTTGCTAGGATGACAAAAGTAAAATGTACAATTTTTTAGGTTGGTCTGCCTCAGCAGTCTAACAGCCATCGTCACTGTCAGAAAGAGTGAGAAGGCCAATCAAATCAAAGGCGAGGCTTACTGTTAGTGAATTCCAACGCCACACTGTAGTTATAGCAATGACTGTCGTAAGATGTAAGTAGCCTATAGCTAAACATTTAATATTTGACAACTGTTTTATGATAAAAACGTTCAGCGACCAACAGTAATATCAGTAAAAGTGACCGAATTTTATGTGACAAGAAACGTTTTACATATTTATATTTTAGACAGATGAAAATAAGACTGAATGTATGCATATTAAAAAAATAGTCTACTTCATAACTACAATAGAACTGGAACTTTTACTGTTCTTATTGCTTTTTCTTTATTTCCTTAAATCCCTTTTAATCCTTTAATAATTTAATTCCTTTAAATAAACCACTAAGAAAAACCCTCACTAATACTAACCTAATAAACCCTCCCCCGAGAAAAAAAAAAAAAAAGTTACACTTGTTTAGAAAAGTTCCTTTGTCCAACATGAGGGCTTTCATTGTGTTCTTGGCTGTTTAACTCTCCTGTCCCATAGATCCTCATGTCAGAGCCAGGGAAGCTCCTGCAGAAGGTGAAAGTGTGGCTACAGGAGTACTGGAATGTCACTGACCTCATGGCCATCCTTATTTTCTCCATTGGGATGGTGCTTCGCCTACAAGACCCGCCCCTGATGAGCTACGGGAGGGTCATTTACTGCGTCAATATCATTTATTGGTACATACGACTGCTTGACATCTTCGGAGTGAACAAATACCTGGGTCCATACGTCATGATGATCGGCAAGATGGTGAGGGAGACTGATTGATCGGTTTAATAATGAACTCTGACAACAATTTCAAATTACTTTTATGTAGATATATAACAGTTCCTAATCTTTCTCTTTTCCTTCCTTTTCTCCTTCTTCAATGATCCTGGGTGAACGTAGATGATTGACATGATGTATTTTGTGATCATCATGCTGGTGGTGCTGATGAGTTTCGGGGTGGCGCGGCAGGCAATCCTCAATCCCAATGAGGACCCATCCTGGATGCTGGCACGCAACATCTTCTTCATGCCATACTGGATGATCTACGGAGAGGTGTTTGCTGACCAAATCGACCGTAAGGCTGGCTTATTACTAACATTTACCTGGGTACATGAGTATTCTGGGTATACTCAATTTTACACACGACACCTCAGTCTTTATGACTCATCATTAATGTAAAAACAAATATGATGAGCTGTTACCTGATTACAAATATTATGAAAGCTTTGCGTTTAACAGCTGAAACAGTTATACAGTATATGGATCAAATTTTATGGTGTACAGTTATGCTTGTGTATGTTCTCTTAAATGGTCTCATTTTCTGTAAATGGCTGCACTTATATTGTCATTACAGGATGACACGGAACAGTGCTGCTGCTGTTTCAAAATGGTTTTAAGATCCAATTGTTCATAGTAAAACTGCAGATGGAGCAGCATCAACAAAAGTCTGACTAAGAAAAATACTCTTAACATATTTCAATTTTGGTGATATATATATATATATATATATATATATATATATATATATATATATATATATATATATATATATATATATATATATATACTCGCCTAAAGGATTATTAGGAACACCTGTTCAATTTCTCATTAATGCAATTATCTAATCAACCAATCACATGGCAGTTGCTTCAGTGCATTTAGGGGTGTGGTCCTGGTCAAGACAATCTCCTGAACTCCAAACTGAATGTCAGAATGGGAAAGAAAGGTGATTTAAGCAATTTTGAGCGTGGCATGGTTGTTGGTGCCAGACAATTTGTACAATTTGCACGAGCTCACCAAAATTGGATAGTTGAAGACTGGAAAAATGTTGCCTGGTCTGATGAGTCTCGATTTCTGTTGAGACATTCAGGATGAGAACATGGATCCATCATGCCTTGGTGGTGGTGTAATGGTGTGGGGGATGTTTTCTTGGCACACTTTAGGCCCCTTAGTGCCAATTGGGCATTGTTTAAATGCCACGGCCTACCTGAGCATTGTTTCTGACCATGTCCATCCCTTTATGACCACCATGTACCCATTCTCTGATGGCTACTTCCAGCAGGATAATGCACCATGTCACAAAGCTCGAATCATTTCAAATTGGTTTCTTGAACATGACAATGAGTTCACTGTACTAAAATGGCCCCCACAGTCACCAGATCTCAACCCAATAGAGCATCTTTGGGATGTGGTGGAATGGGAGCTTCGTGCCCTGGATGTGCATCCCACAAATCTCCATCAACTGCAAGATGCTATCCTATCAATATGGGCCAACATTTCTAAAGAATGCTTTCAGCACCTTGTTGAATCAATGCCACGTAGAATTAAGGCAGTTCTGAAGGCGAAAGGGGGTCAAACACAGTATTAGTATGGTGTTCCTAATAATCCTTTAGGCGAGTGTATATCAAAGTGTAATGATACTAGAAATAGTATATATTGGGTTTATTAATGCCCAGAGCTTAGGGTGGGAAAATTTAACTTTTGATTTAATTTTTTCATGATTATGTGGGTACAGAATGATAATTGTCTGAATAAATGTTGTCATCATGTTTTATTTTTTTCACCAAAGACAGGAATATTATATCATGGTTTGTCATTTATTATATATAGGCTGCATTTATTTGACAAAAATACAGTAAAAACAGTAATATTGTAAATTACTTTTATAGTTTAAAAAACAGTTTTCTATTTTAATATTTTAAAATGTAATTTATTTCTGTGATGGCAAAGCTGAATTTTCAGCAGCCATAACCCCCGTCTCCAGTGTCACATGAACCTTCAGATATTAAATTATTATTATCAATGTTTAAAACAGTTGTGCTGCTTAATATTTTTAAAGAAACTGCGATGTATTTTTTTTTCAGGAAACGTTGATGAATATTTTTAGAAATGTATATATTTTTGTAATTTAAAGTCTTTACTGACAATTTTGAACAATTCAATGCATCCTTGATGAATAAAGGCATTCATTTCTTTCTTAACCCAAAACTTTTGAACGGTAGTATATAAATTGTAAAAAAAAAATGTAAAAAATATTAAAATCATAACAGTTTAGTTCACTCAAAGTGAATTAAAAATAATCAAATCACAGAATCACAGTCAAAAAGATACATACAAAGGTGAATAATTTATTAAATTACATATATTAAACCTAGGACGGAATGTGACAATAGCGGCAATGATTATAAAATTGAATGATAATTAGGTTGTGAATAATAAAGATGTTTGACATGTATCTTACCCCAGGGACCATCTTACTCTATAAGCTCTCAGGTTTTGCAGCAGTAGTGTTGTTATTCTTTCTTGCCAGATTTATGCCTGAAATCATTTTAAAACACTCAGGTATAGTAATGCAGTGCCTCGGTCACGTGGACTTGTGTATGAAGTGAATGCCAGAGAGTTTGCATAAGCGTATCTTTGATTTTTCTCATTAAGTAGTGTGTATGTTTGTTGTTTGCTTACTTTCATTTGTTTGTTTGTGTGCTGAGAGATGGATGGCCCAAAGACAAGAGAGCTGAAATAACGCTTTCGTTCTTTGTTTCAGATGTGAATAGTAGGAAGCTACAGCACAAAGTGAATGAAAAACTCTGGCTGGTCGAAAATTACTTTCGCACTCAAGGACCTGGGCGTAACAGTGGTCCATCCCATATAGGCAATTTCCAATATATAAATTCTGCTAGATTTATCTCCGTCACCAGAGCCATTCTAATTTCACAATCATGTCATCACCTCATCTCCGCCCCCTGATGGTCATTGAGTGTATGACACCCCTGCACGGCACTGCAAGGCTAAATGGCCAGGTTTCCGTGGTGGGGGAAATGTTCAAGGTGCTATGACAATAATAAATTGTTTAGGTCCAATTGCAGTTTTAAAAACAAATAAATAAATGTAAAAAAATAAATAAAAAAAAACCCTATCATGGAAACTTGGAACATGGATAATGTTAAAGTCACCATCATAGGCCTCCCACAACCAGCTAGCACTGACTGATGTCCCATTACCCTGGTAGTCCACACAGTCAGTGTGAGTTCTTCTCATTTCACAATGTAAACTGAATTTACCTGTGGAAAATCCACTGGGTTGATATTACGTGTTATGCATATCTAATAGAGCATGAGCATCAGTGCCTATTTGCGTTTCCTCAAAGCTCCAAAAATGTTTCTGGAAAGACCATCTCATATGTCCTTTAACAGCAAAATGCATTTGCCTCCACTCATCAATATGAAAGTTTTTTCACGTGGTTCAGTTGTCAGAGTTTTTTGACAATTTGAATTTGGAATTTAAAAATAATAATGATAATAATAATAATAATTGCGTTTTCAATATTACACGTTACTTCAGTTCTCTCACTTTGGGCTTCTGGGTGTGATTTTAAAAATTGAAACCAGTAAATATGTAAATTAATATGAACCTGACTGACTTTCCTTTCCTTAAAAGCTACAGCAACTGAACCATCCCATTTGGAAAAAGCGTATGATGTATTGTCAATACATTCTAACCTGCTACAAGCAACCATCAAAAAGATTGCTGTACATTTAATATCAATATATTTTAAACATTGCATATGTTTAAATATATTGGGGATGCAACTTTACATATGGAATATATTTATAATATATTTGAATTCCACAACTTGGTGCATATAGTCTTTCCATTCAAGTTTTAGCCACAACCCACTGGTTCTTTTGATTTTGATGTTTTTGAGCATGTGAAAAGGAGTAGAAGATTTTCTATTTTCTAAAGTGACCTTTATTCAAAGAGAAATCAAAGAGGTTTTTTGTTGTTGTTGTTGTCGTTGTTGTTGGTCCAACGGTTCATTGATATTTGGGCAACACTCAGTTGTATATTTATTTTAACAGCTCCATGTGGTCAGAACATCACCACAGAGGATGGGGCCATCGTGACTCTTCCACCCTGCAAAACCGGAGCTTGGATTGTCCCCGCCATCATGGCCTGCTACTTGCTGGTGGCCAACATCCTTCTGGTTAATTTGCTCATTGCTGTCTTTAAGTAAGTTAAATGAATATTTATATTTGTATGTGCTTTTCTAAACAATGGACAAACTAAACAACAAAACCTTTCAATGGCAAAATTACTTTCAATAAAACTACCATAGTGTTACCAATTTTTTACAGTATAATAGTAACATTTCTTTATTGATTTTTCTTTTTTTTTTCATGCTGTCAAATCAATTAATCGGCATTAATCACGCCCAAAATAAAAGTTTGTGTTTACATAATATATGTGTGTGTACTATTATTAACAGTGCATCCAGAAAGTATTCACAGCACTTTTTCTACATTTTGTTATGTTACAGCCTTATTCCAAAATGGATTAAATTCATTATTTTCCTCAAAATTCTACAAACAATACCCCATAATGACAACGTGAAAGAAGTTTATTTGAAATCTTAGCAAATTTATTAAAAATAAAAAACAAACAAATCACAATTCACAGCATTTGCCATGACACTCAAAATTGAGCTCAGGTGTATCCTGTTTCCACTGATCATCCTTGAGATGTTTCTACAACTTATTTGGAGTCCACCTGTGGTAAATTCAGTTGATTGGACATGATTTGGAAAGGCACACACCTGTCAATATAAGGTCTCACAGTTAACAGTGCATGTCAGAGCACATACCAAGCCATGAAGTCCAAGGAATTGTCTCTAGACCTCAGAGACAGGATTGTATCGAGGCACAGTTCTGGGGAAAGGGTACAGAAAAAATTCTGCAGCATTGAAGGTCCCAGTGAGCACAATGGCCTCCATCATCCGTAAATGGAAGAAGTTTGGAACCACCAGGACTCTTCCTATAGCTGGCCGCCTGGACAAACTGAGCGATTGGGGGAGAAGGGCCTTAGTCAGGGAGGTGACCAAGAACCTGATGGTCACTCTGACAGAGCTCCAGCGTTTTTCTGTGGAGAGAGGAGAATCTTCCAGAAGAACAACCGTCTGTGCAGCACTCCACCAATCAGGCCTGTATGGTAGAGTGGCCAGACAGCACAACAGCCCGCCTGGAGTTTGCCAAAAGAGTTTGCCTGAATGACTCTCAAACCATGAGAAACAAAATTATCTGGTCTGATGAAACAAAGATTGAACTCTTTGGCCTGAATGGCAAGCGTCATTTCTGGAGGAAACCAGGCACCGCTCATCACCTGGCCAATACCATCTCTACAGTGAAGCATGGTGGTGGCAGCATCATGCTGTGGGGATGTTTTTCAGCGGCAGGAACTGGGAGACTAGTCTGGCTCGAGGGAAAGATGAATGCAGCAATGTACAGAGACATCCTTCATGAAAACCTCCTCCAGAGCACTCTGGACCTCAGACAGGGGCAAAGGTTCATCTTCCAACAGGACAACGACCCTAAGCACACAGCCAAGATAACAAAGGAGTGGCTATGGGACAACTCTGTGAATGTTCTTGAGTGTCCCAGCCAGAGCCCAGACTTGAACCCGATTGAACATCTCTGGAGAGATCTGAAAATGGCTCCCCATCCAACCTGATGGAGCTTGAGAGGTCCTGCAAAGAAGAATGGGAGAAACTGCCAAAAATAGGTGTGTCAAGCTTGTATCATACTCAAAAAGACTTGAGGCTGTAATTGGTGCCAAAGGTACTTCAACAAAGTATTGAGCAAAGGCTGTGAATACTATGCGTGTGTGTGTGTGTGTGTGTGTGTGTGTGTGTGTGTGTGTGTGTTTTTGTTGTTTTATTTTAATAAAATGCAAAGATTTCAAACAAACTTATTTCACGGTGTCATTATGTGGTATTGTTTGTAGAATTGAGAAAAAAAGGAATTTATTCCATTACGGAATAAGCTGTATCATAACAAAATGTGAAGCGCTTTGAATACTTCCCAGATGCACTGTATATATAAATACACACACGCATGTATACATTTAAGAAAAAAAAAAAATGTATATCTAGCCTAATATAAATTATATAATATATACATGCAAATATTTACGTATGGATGTGTGTATTTCTATACACAGTAAACACAAACTTTTATTTTGGCTGCGATTAATCGATTTGACAGCACTGTGATTTGTTTAATTATCATTTTATTTTATTATAATTTCAACTTTATATTTTATTTGTCCTTGTTTTACTATTTCTTTTTGACATTGCATCAAGTTAATACCATTTTTTTAAATATATACATTACTATAATAGTACTATAGCATTTTGAAGTCCATTGAAGCACCATGTAAATAAATATCACGTGGCATATGAATATCTCGCATGACCAGCCTTTTGACTAATGACATAATTAAATCATGCATATTAAGTCATGAAATCTGATTTGCCATTTTCTTTCCAGTGCGTTCCAGATTTGTTTGCACTATGCATCACATAGTCAGCCAACGGAATGTGGACATGCTGTCTGAGACTGCTAATATTACTTTCATTTTCACAGTAACACATTTTTTGAAGTGAAGTCCATCTCCAACCAGGTGTGGAAGTTCCAGAGGTACCAGCTAATCATGACCTTCCATGAACGTCCTGTCCTTCCTCCTCCACTCATCATCTTTAGCCACATAACTATGGTCCTCAAACACCTCTGCTGTCGCTGGAGGAAGCATGATGAGGATGAACGGGACTATGGGCTGAGTGAGTGATAAAAAACTGTTGCAATATACTGAAAGCCTCAAAATGACAGCAGGGTCTTTTTGTTTTCTCAGATCATACAGCTAATGAGAGTGAAACTAACACATGCCAACTTAAAGATTCTCTTTGATGCATCTGTTGCCAAACATGATTATTTCGTAATAGTGAGACATTTCTGTGCTTAAAATAACTTTTTTATGCTGTATACTGCCATGCAAAAGTGATGCACATTATGTGTACTGCATAATAATAAGGCATGTATAGTATGAAACTCTGCTACAGTATGGTGAAGACACAATTTAAATAATGTAAAATAAAAAGAAACAGTAAATTAAACAGAGAATACATGGACTTATACATGGAAAAAGTCACAGAGACAAAAAAAAACTCTCCCCCCACAGAGCTCTTCATTACTGAAGATGAACTGAAGAAGGTACATGACTTTGAAGAGCAGTGCATGGAGGAGTATTTCAGAGAGAAAGATGATCGCTTCAATTCCTCCAATGATGAGAGGATACGTGTGACATCTGAAAGGTTAAAACATCACAGACAACACAAAAGAATGTTAGCACTGTACACACATTTTATGGCAAGGACCCCCAAATATGATGAACCCCCTTTCTAACATATAATAGGCAGCCATATATTTTCATGCTAAATATTACATGATATTATAAAACGGTGTGGATTTACATTTTCACTGAAGCCAAAGTCAATATTTCAAAATCATTTGAGAAATACTTTGTATTAAGTTGACAGTATATCTAACTATTATTAGAGTAATGTTAGATAAATAAACTGAAAGAAAAACATTATTAATTCAGTTAAGATTTGTTTGGAAAGCCCTTTTTAACAAATATATATTATTCCATTGCAACATTTAATAATACGCGTTTAAAATCAATTACAAAGTTGTATTGTAATGCAATTTGAACAAACAATAAACAATTCGATTTTTACTAACTGTCCATGTTAGCTAATACATTAATATTAACAAATGAGATAAGTGTTTCTATGAATATATTTAATAGATATTTAAAGTTAACATGTTAACTTTGACAACCCTACCCCAGACTTTTGAATGGTAGTGTATTTTCATTGTATTTAACAAATACTATAATGTAAAGTATGACCAACACAACATTACTAGATGGCCTAATATTCATGGAATTGTCTAATGTCTTTTCATTCAGGGTAGAGAACATGGCGATGCGTCTGGAGGAGGTGAATGAGAGGGAGCATTTCATGAAAGCATCCCTACAGACTGTGGACATCCGGCTCGCTCAGATGGAGGAGATGATCGCCCGCATTGCTGTGGCACTGGAGCGGGTTACTGGTATGGATCGAGGTGAGGTCAACAAAGCCCGTTCCAGGACATCATCTGACTGCACAGATACAAATTACATCCTGCGCCAGAGCAGTTTCAACAGCCAAGAAGGCAATTCCTACAGGCTACAGGAGTCTCTGGAGCAGGGTGGTGAAGAGTCCATTTCCCCTACATCTCCAACTGCTCTGGCCCCACGTGTCCGCAGTCACTCCTTCTACGTGAGCCATTCTTCCAAAGATAGGAGCGGAGCAGATCGTGGAGAAGGCTTCTTTAAAGATAGACTGTTCAGTCTCCATCGAGCCAACAGTTCACAGTCTGTGTCCTCGGGAGCAGGTCCCAAAGAGTCCAAGCCCACACCTTTGAATACTTTATCTGTGCAGCAACAGCTTCGCCCTTCTTCCTGCATAGACATCTATGTTTCTGCCTCAGAGGACATCCCACCTACTGAGAGCTTCTTGGAGCCAGTGCGGACAGTTCCATCTCTTGCTCGAGACTCATCTCTCCATTCTGAGATCATGGAAGCAGTGCTCTCAGGGGGGCGGGACTGCAGTGGAAGGGCAGGGGGCAGCGAAAGACAGTCGGACGGTACGGTCCTGTATGAGGACAGTGCCGCCGCTGACCTATCACTCTGCTCTGCCCACCTGCTGCCAGATACCTTGCCCCCCTGGGACCTTGACCCCTCGCCGCCACCATCGGCTGGTGTTCTGGAGCGGTCCAAGAGCAGTCGCTTCCTATCCACAGCAGGGCCTCTGTTTCTGGATGAGCCGCCAATGGTTAAGTCACACAGCCTGATGTTCACATCACGTGGTTACTATGGTGGCATGGGCGTGCAGGTGAAGGCAGCCGAATATACCAGCATCACAGATTGCATTGACACCCGTTGCGTCTCTACCCCTTACCCTGTCCCAGAGCGGTCTGACTCTCCTGGAGGCTCTTTCACGTTCGATAAACCCCAGGACCTGGGCGTCTCGCACCCTGAGAGAGATGCCGAGCTCAGTCATGCCGAGTCTGATCCAGAGGAACCGGCAGAGGGGTCGGCAGACACAGGTAAGGGAGGTCAAAGTAGTGGTAGCAGGGGAACAGGCGCAGACCTGGGCCTGGGCCTCGCACTGGGCCCGTTTTGCTCACCGATCTCTAGACTAGAACGAGCAAACAGCTGTTCCTCCTCGGAGGAGTCGCACTCAAACATCTACTCCCGAAAGAGCTTCTCCATAAGTGAAAGAATGGACAAGGGTCGTGGGAGCTCGAGGAATCCTTTCCAGAAGGCCAGAGCCGGGGCAAGGCTGGAGGGTAAGACAGACTCGCTGTCCATGAGGAAACTGGCCAAACCCTCGGCGTTCCAAAGTTTTGACAGCAGACACAATTACACGTGATGATGGCAGACCTGTAGTAATGGCATTGTAGATCTAGTTCCTGTAGGATGGCTCTACCTCGTTTAAATTCCAAGGGCCAGTCCGTTAATTAGTACTGTCTGAGTGAGTAATTAGCTGTACACTGGAATGTTTTATAATGGGTATCAACTTCCTGTTCATTTCCTATTATAACACTGCAATGCAAAGTCAGATTTTCTTTAGAACTCATAAATTCAGAACTTGACCACTGCCATTAGGCCAACATTAGTTCCAGTTCCCTCAAACTCGAAAGTGCTATTGGAGCTATATTCATAATGAGGGAAAACTTTGAGATTAAAGGCCTATTAACACCAAGACGACTGTTTGGTGCAAAAGTTTGGTACGATAAAATTTTTATTCAAATGAACAGCTGTTAATGAATTTTTATTTTTGGAGAGGTCTTCTAATAATTTTTTCATTGAATTGTGAAGACAACTAACCAACCAATACATTTTGTGTTTTTAGTCACATGGCCAGAGCCTCTGCTATTATTACATAAAATGATGAATTAGTGACGACAGTAGCAGAGGCAGAATCTAGAACTGGCTCTCTAGTCTCTGTATTCTTATATTTGGTGTTGTTTGATAAACACCATAGCGAATGAAAAAATCTGAATGGCTATTTGAATCCATGTAAATACTGCTTGACTTCCTTTCTTCTCTCTGATAAGCGAGTGTCAGAAACGGAAAGTTGTGATGCCGCACTTTGCGTACGGGGTAAAACAGTATTTCTGCATTTCTATATGCGACATCTATACTATCTGAGAGTGATTTTGCATTTTGAATGATCAGATATCCGTCTGTCTACTATTTACTTATTTATTTTTCTGAACAGACAAATCGCATGTGCAAATCGTACTGAACTTTTATGCTGAGCATTCATGTTGGTGTGAACGGGCCTTAACAAAACTTTGCAATGCAACTCACTGTTTTAGCTTAGATGGGCTACCCTTGTCACAGCATGAATCATGCTCTTTTTCTCCATACACTTGAGAATATGTCTTACAGGCCTGGTACAGTGGTAGTTTCATTCCAAAAAAACTGAAACTTGAAATGGAAACAAGTTTAGGACTGTGACAAGATTTTTAACACTGATGTTCTGTCATTTCAAACCCACACAAACATACACCATACTGTATCTTCCATAAAATGTTGAATGTAGAATATAATTAGTTTTATTATGAAAAGATTAACCTTCTTGGACCCTTGATTTACTTTTAGGCCCTTGTTGGGTGTATACGACTGCGTTCAAAAAGCTTTATAACCATACAGCGGTTAGTAACGTTATATGACGTGTCTGAATAAAGCATAATTTTGTGCAGAATTTATTTTTAAATGGATAACATCAATTTTAAAGCACTAAAAAATCATGTTTTGTCTTTTGTAGTTTGTATTGTTCCAAATATATCACAACAGGGTGCCCATTTGAACATATTTAAAAGGTTAGTTCAGCCAAAAATGTTGTCATTAATTCCTCACCCTCATGTTGTTCCAAACCTGTAAGATATTTTTGCTGAAAACCGAGAGCTTTCTGACCCCCCCATTTTTTGCGCAAAAAAACCCAAACAAAAATTTACGACGTTTAAAAACCCAAACAAAAAAAACGACTTTATTCAGCGTTGCATGCATGTGGTGCTGATCCAGGAGCCGGTGTTCTGACGTAGAACCCAGCGTCAAAGACTGTCACAGAAGAGAAGAAATTGTTGAATAAGTGTTTCGTTTTTTTGTGTGTTTTTTTTTGCGCACAAAAAGTATTCTCGGCACTTCATAACATTAAGGTTGAACCACTAGAGTCACATGGACTTTTTAAATGGGAGCTGTCAGAAAGCTCTCGGATTACATAAAAAATATCTTCATTTGTGTTCCGAAGATGAATGAATTCATTCATTTTTGGGTCAGCTAACCCTTTAAATAAAGTAACCACTTAAACTCTACACTAACAGCATGTTTGGTATGGAATGCTAGTATACTGCTTAGTGCGCTGTATACTGCATACTCTTTTAGTATGTGGAAAAAGTAAACGGTATGATGATGATAAATGTTTTAAACAGTAGTATGCTACATTGTTGTCACCATGACTATATTGCAAGTTTCATTTGGAAACATTTTGTAAAGATGTAAATTATGGTTTATTTTTCACTGCAAATGAAAAGTAAAGCACATTGTATTGTCAGCTGCAGTATTCCTACACATTGTGTTCAGATTGATAACTGCACATTTGGAACATGTAGCAGGTCAGTATTTCCATTCATATGTGTTGCTGTGGTAAAAATAAATAGTAGTATGATAGTATGCCATTCCAAACATACTTTTAGACTGTTGCAAGTGTTAAAATGCACAGAGACCCTTTCCAAAAAGGATTTAAAAGCAAAAAGTCTGATTGTCTTTATATAAGTGTGTTATTTTAAACAGAACAGGTACTATATGTTGACTTGCTATGCAAGATGCCAGAGAGAGTGGGCCGGTCAGTAAGAAGTGTTATGCACTTTAGGAGTTCATTATGCACACCAGTCTCATCACTAATCAACCGGATTGAGTTAATATGTTAACATGCTGGAAGGACATAATGAAGGCTAGTACATAATATTATCTAGTTATATGCCTTGGCAATTTTCTTCCTATTTTATGGTTAATGGGTATAGATGGGTATATATACACTCACCTAAAGGATTATTAGGAACACCACACTAATACTGTGTTTGACCCCCTTTCGCCTTCAGAACTGCCTTAATTCTACGTGGCATTGATTCAACAAGGTGCTGAAAGCATTCTTTAGAAATGTTGGCCCATATTGATAGGATAGCATCTTGCAGTTGATGGAGATTTGTGGGATGCACATCCAGGGCACGAAGCTCCCGTTCCACCACATCCCAAAGATGCTCTATTGGGTTGAGATCTGGTGACTGTGGGGGCCATTTTAGTACAGTGAACTCATTGTCATGTTCAAGAAACCAATTTGAAATTATTCGAGCTTTGTGACATGGTGCATTATCCTGCTGGAAGTAGCCATCAGAGAATGGGTACATGGTGGTCATAAAGGGATGGACATGGTCAGAAACAATGCTCAGGTAGGCCGTGGCATTTAAACGATGCCCAATTGGCACTAAGGGGCCTAAAGTGTGCCAAGAAAACATCCCCACACCATTACACCACCACCACCAGCCTGCACAGTGGTAACAAGGCATGATGGATCCATGTTCTCATTCTGTTTACACCAAATTCTGACTCTACCATCTGAATGTCTCAACAGAAATCGAGACTCATCAGACCAGGCAACATTTTTCCAGTCTTCAACTGTCCAATTTTGGTGAGCTTGTGCAAATTGTAGCCTCTTTTTCCTATTTGTAGTGGAGATGAGTGGTACCGGTGGGGTCTTCTGCTGTTGTAGCCCATCCGCCTCAAGGTTGTGCGTGTTGTGGCTTCACAAATGCTTTGCTGCATACCTCGGTTGTAACGAGTGGTTATTTCAGTCAAAGTTGCTCTTCTATCAGCTTGAATCAGTCAGCCCATTCTCCTCTGACCTCTAGCATCAACAAGGCATTTTCGCCCACAGGACTGCCGCATACTGGATGTTTTTCCCTTTTCACACCATTCTTTGTAAACCCTAGAAATGGTTGTGCGTGAAAATCCCAGTAACTGAGCAGATTGTGAAATACTCAGACCGACCCGTCTGGCACCAACAACCATGCCACGCTTAAAATTGCTTAAATCACCTTTCTTTCCCATTCTGACATTCAGTTTGGAGTTCAGGAGATTGTCTTGACCAGGACCACACCCCTAAATGCATTGAAGCAACTGCCATGTGATTGGTTGATTAGATAATTGCATTAATGAGAAATTGAACAGGTGTTTCTAATAATCCTTTAGGTGAGTGTGTGTGTGTGTGTGTGTGTGTGTGTGTGTGTGTGTGTGTGTGTGTGTGTGTGTGTGTGTGTGTGTGTGTGTGTGTGTGTGTGTGTGTGTGTGTGTGTGTGTGTGTGTATATATAGATTTATTATAGTGGGAATTCAGAAGGATGAGATCTGCGCAGACTCTGTTTTTAACAATTAATTTAATATCAGATAAATCAGTCACTTTAATAAAAGTAGAACATTTACTGCTCTACAGTACACCGTTTTAAATGGCTGTTTAATCTAAATCAAATGAAACAGTGCAGTTTAAAGCAATACAGAAATGTATCTCTGGCGTAAATCCTATTCAGTATATAGTCACTTTTTAGTAAACAAATTACTCCACCTATTCCATTTCCACCACATGCATCACTCATTGGATGTATTTTATTTGCCTTACTAATGTGCAATACTGCTAAGAGATTTGAAAACATTATTACGATCACAGTGTTCTGAGATGTAGAAATGTACATTTGGTATTAGAGCTTGTATGTGAACCAAAATCTACTAAAAGGACATTATTTTTTGTGCATAGAAGTAATTCTAATCACTGTGGTTTTCAAATAACCAATGATTTTAAAATCAATATTAGTATGACATTCAATATGTTTATCAGATTTTCTTCATTTTATATGATTTCAAACTCCTCCTTATTTGGGCCTAACACTTCTATAAGGTGATTATATTGCAAAAGAGCCTTAAAATGGAGGAAAAATGAATGCATGATCAATATACAGGCCCTTAAAATATGTCCATGCTGTATTAATTAGGGTAATGTCATTTAACAAACCCTCTTGTTGGACTGGTTCCAGCTAAAGAAGACAGAGAGGGCATTTGATCTAAGTTACTGAATGCAAGTTTATCTCACTATCCTCTGTTTCGCTCCCTTGTGGGATAGAAAGAGTGAGCGTACTTATGACACTTGTTTTTCCACATGTAAATGTTCTGTATATGATCTGTAAATCTTTCTGTGGATGTAAAAATTAGTTTAATATAATAGGATTTTAAGAGAACGTTTCTGTGTCTGATAGAAGACATTACACTATGACAACCTACCCAGTGTGCCAAAATGACATGATGACTTATAACTTTATGTACAGTATTTTCTTAATATTTTCCTATACTGTAGCATAAAAGGTTGTGAATTGTATACCACTTTTAGTCAAGTTTCTCCCCGCCACTTCTTTTTAAACTTATTGGTGAGCACTTCTCTTCTAACAAGTCCAAGCACATGTTTTCTGCAATAATGCTGTAGTTTGAATGGAAAGGTCTCAGTTTACTTAGTGTCTTTAAAATGCATGTTGTTCTTCCAAAGGATACAAGATGAATGAGAGATGAGAGAGCAGAGAGTAGGGATCCGAGGACTCTTGTCCTGCTGTAGAAGGCTAAGTATTTGGATGCAAATACAAATGTGTATACTGTATTCCTCAATGTGAATAAGATGTTTGGCATGTATTAACAAATAAAAGAATATATATAATTTGAAACATCATTGTGGTTCACTTTGTTATTAGGGGAAATTATTGTAAGCATACTAGGTCAGTGTGATAATGAAAGTGAAGTTACATTATATCCAGAGAATGTCATCTGATTTATTATTTCATTACTGATTTTTGAAAGATATAAAAATACACCTCTTATAAGGTTTCACAGCTGTTTCTCTACTTTCATTGTCTTCCATATTCACTATCTACGAGTTCAATAAGGTCACACATAAATGGCACACATATTTTAAAGATTTTTTTAAACATTTTTATTTATTTTATATATTATATTATATATATATATATATATATATATATATATATATATATATATATATATATATATATATAAAACTTTGATTTGTAGCCTATTTATTTTATTAATTCATTTATTAATTTAGATCCGTAGTCTATTTCGTCCCATGTCTCAAGGATTAGTTTGCCTCATGTATCTTTTCTACAAAGCTCTTAAGTGTGCTATGGTAGTTTATATCCCGGAATTCCAAAGAACAGATCCTTCTTGATATCGGAAACCACGGCATGCGTCCTGTTCTGCCTAAACACAGGCATGACTCTGCATTAGAGCGGAAGTGTTGCTTGCACTGTCCTTTCTGCATCGTAGGGAGGCGTTCAAGTTCACTTGTAGTTCAGGGTACATTCTGTTCCACAAAAACAGACACGTGTGTGGCGCTGGTTAGAGCGAAATAACAACCACAACGTGACCCATCTCGTACAGACAGCGTTGTTAGAAACGAGATGATTTATTAGACGCATGTTGTAGGGCATCTAACACCTAACACCTGCAATGGTTAAATCTCATTCTTACGACTGACACCAAGAAAAGCCAAACCTAGCCTATATCAAGAGCGCATAATCAAATATTGTTAATAAAAATGTGTTATGGTTCACAATGTTTAGGCTATATCTAATATGGAAAGCTAACTATGCCCTATAGATGATTACAGAAATAATCGGTTAGGCTATTATGTTCAATTTTAAGGGGTTGTTAAGATGTTAACCTCATGCTGTCCTGTTGTAAATGTAGCCTGTTTTTTTTTTTTTTTTTTTGTATTAACAGCACCATAATCAGCTCATGCCGTTCATATGGGCAAACTTTTGAAATAGGGTCGTGAGGGTTGTTCCCACATTTTCCTAGAACTGTCTCTCACTGTGAAGCTCTGTGAGTTCGGAGATTACTCCGAAAAGAGTCCTGTT
Source organism: Paracanthobrama guichenoti (assembly GCA_018749465.1). NCBI lineage: Eukaryota > Metazoa > Chordata > Actinopteri > Cypriniformes > Gobionidae > Paracanthobrama > Paracanthobrama guichenoti. The sequence continues at coordinate 15,538,876 of CM031947.1, forward strand.
ACGTTTGCTCTCATTGGCTAATTTATCCTCCTCCAATAGCCCTCGCCGAGTGCCCGCCCCAAAAAGTTCTACTAGCCTACTCATAAGCCACTCAAGTGTAACACAAATCATCCGCTCAAATGCGTGCTTTATTTAAGGAAAAGGACTTTCATTTGAAATTGAAACGTGTCGTGTGTAGATATGCTAAATTCTTCCGTGCAATCAATTTCCATGAAAGCTGAGAGATAAAAAATAATGCATTTCATGTCAAACGCTTTTTAAAAGCAAATTTCTGTACAACTTTAAACATTGTAACTTCAAAAGTTACAATGTTTAAAGTTGTACAGAAATTTGCTTTTAAAAATCCCCTTTAAAAGTGAAAAAGCACTAATTTGGTGCAATGGCCCAAATCTTTATTACATTATTTATTTACTGATTTTATACCTTTTTTCACTGCATGGTGTCTATTGAACAATGCAATGTGAAACTGGCTCAAATAGTTTATTTTTTATTTTTATTTTTTACATCCAGTAAATGTAATAACTAAATGTTAGATAGAAAAATGCTAAGTCTGATCAATGCAAACTACTTTTTATTTTTTTATTTTTTTCTCCATGCTATTAGTTCCTGCTATGTTAACACGCCCTCCGTCTCATACTCTGAACACTATTGGATCCATGACCCTTCAATCTCATGCTGCCTAGGTGATTCCTGGTAGTGCATTCAAAGCGTCGCTCTTGGACCATTATGTCCAATCAGCTACAAGCTTTATGATGACACCTTGGGATTCCGCGAAGTAGTTTCTTTCAGATGGGAACAGCAAACAGCAGCACAGAGTTGACGCACTTGTTAGGGGAGAGAAGAGTGAGAGTAGCCTACCCAAAGTTTCCACGATTTCTGATGTGCTTGAAATAACACTGAGTAGCCTATAGACACCTGGATGTTTCATGTGCGCGTAGACGCAAGAAGCGACACAAGCTTTTATTCTTCGCCGGGAACATTGGGCTATTTCATCCCAGTCACATTGGGAAAGACACGTGTAGGCGTGAAGCCACGTTTACTGGAGTCGGCTGTATCCCGATGCGCATATGATGAGAATCCACACTCTGCCCTGAGTTTTGATTTGTGGCAGGTGACTTCTACAATTGCAGCAGTTTGGGTAACTACAATGACGGATGTGGAAATTGCATCAATGTCCTTGGACGGCTCGAGCTCTGACCGATTAGACAAACTAGCCGGTGAGGAGGGACCTGAGGAAAGTCAAGAGAGTCGGACTCTGTTAATGGTCGCAATGATTCTGCTGGACCTAAATCAGTGCAACCCGAGCGTAATCAGCACCAAACGTAAGGTGGACAGTGATGCGGAGAATCAAACCGGCGTAAAGGAAAACCGGGAGAAACGCAGACAGAACGCGAGCAGGGTGAAAAGGACACGGAACCGTGACAGACTGCATGTATCAGCTGAGAAGAGACACTGTTGTCCCTATGCTGGCTGTGGTAAAATATACGGCAAATCGTCCCATCTCAAGGCGCACTTCAGAGTACACACCGGTATGAAATGAGCACGGTTGAATTCATTGTGTGCTTATGTGTACAATTACTTAACTAATGCCAGTAATTCGATACCGATTGTTGGTTTTGCTGTAACGCCATCTGTTATTACGCCCCACGCTCGCGTGTTCTCAGGAACAGTTCGGTTTCAGGAACTGCCACTCGTGTAACAGTGGGTGTAACTGCAGGCGGGGCGCTCAAGGGTGCACACGAGGGTGGAACAGTACACAATGTTACTAATCAAAATGAGAGCAAACATGTTGCGTAGTCTACATTGTCAGGACACGGTGTGATCATAAAATTGCGTAATAGTAGGAGTGAGGAGGTGTAACCTATTATAATTTCAGGCTTGCTAATTTGCAATTTAATTATTCTGTTTGACCCATGTGGCAAATATGTTCTATTCTATTCTATCCTATTCTATTCTATTAATTAGCCGTAGTCGTAGTCACTAGTCCTTGGTGATCCGCTTACATCACTGCGACACCCACTAAAGTAACCCCATATAGACCTTATGCAGCCCCGCCCCTTTCCAGCGCTGCGCTCGTTGTGTTCTGTCTTTCGGTTTATACCACAACATGAAAGTAAAATCGTAAAGATTAATTAATTAACCGCTCGTTTTAAATTCTATTGTCTACTGATGTAATGACATCCGCTTCAAATAGGCTATTACAGTGTAACTTTCGTTAACTCTTCAATAAGTAAATCCACTTCACCAGCTAATTAGTTAACTCTTCGACAGCGATGCATAGAAATATACCTACATAACTACACACACAATTCTAAAGTTTGCTGCGTGATTGTTTCTCTGGCGCATAAGGTCAATAACCCATAGAGATATACGTAGATGCCGCATTCGACCGCGCCAGACACGTCGGCCCGCCCGCCATGTTGGAACGGTCAGTATGTCGTCACTCACAGTAAGACTCAATGATGCCACAACATTGCGAACCGCCGAGGTTTAAATTCCTGAAGAAATCGGACAAACTCTCACAGGTGAGAATGTTTTGGTTTGTGTTTTCATTTGTATTGACTCAATATTACAGGTTTTTACTATGATCATTTTAGTGTTTTAACTTTTACTACAGTAACGTTTTAATGTCGTTAGCTGAAGCCTTCGTCTTGTATTGTCCTAGTTTAGCAAAATCATCTGCTGAAGTCTATTGCGGATAGTCTATAGATATTCATACATGCGTGTAACTACGGTTGCAGACGCTCGCAACTTGTTCTCGAATGTTCACGGACCGGCTTTGGCCGCTCCAATAGGGCAGATAGCGGCCCATAGAAAAAGTCGCTAATGAGGAATCTATGTGTAAGTCTATCATTGCTATAACCTAACGCAACGATGACGTCATGTACACACCTCCTGATTTTTACAGTTGTAAACATCCGGCACGTGGTGCCGCATTGTAGCCTAGCGCAGCCATTCCTAAATGAGTGCCAAAATAAAATAAAAAATCAGCGAATTCTGATTTTCGAGATCAGAATTCGTCTTAAAACGTTTTCTCCGGGTTGACACAATAACACACGCACATCTAACAAGTCGCCCATAAATCTGTTTCGAATGGGTTTTGTTGTAACTAGATTAAGTTGTTATTCAGTATAGGGCCTTAACTTTACATTTGTGTGTGTTCTTAGGTGAGAGGCCCTTTCAGTGTACCTGGTCAGGCTGCAACAAGAAATTCTCACGGTCAGATGAACTGACACGACACTTTCGTACGCACACCGGGGAGAAGCGTTTCATGTGCCCGCTCTGCGACAAATGCTTCATGCGGAGCGATCACCTCACCAAACACGCCCGCAGACACGCCGGCTTTCACCCCAATATGCTCCAGGGTCCTGCCGGACGAAGACGACACTCTTCAATATCCACGTCGTCCTCTGGCTCCAGCGATCACATGTCTGCTGGTGTTTGAGCAACTACGTGACCCCCACATTTTGGATGTCTCTCTTACCTGACACCCAATTCAGGCATTGGAATCTCTATAAATGACAGATAGTTAATAGATATCTGATATGATATCTATCAATTATCAATTATTAATGATATCTATTAACTGATGATAAAATATATCATCAGGTGGGTTACATAATGGAGTCTACAAAATATGCTTGCAGGAGTACTCCAAAACAAAGAATGAAAATGGGCTTCTCAGTTGAATTGACAGAAACCATCATTTTTTGGAAACTATGTAATGAAGTCCCAATGGTTATTTCAACTGAGTAAGGATATTTACGGTATAATTTTATATGTATAAATTACAGATATTTACATTATCCTACCACACAAATGGTGTTGATGTCAACAGAGAGAAGCCAGATGACATATTGCACACCCACTGTGACAAAGGGAAATTAACAGATTCTGTGTAAAGATCTATTATGTGAAACAGACTCTAAGTGGGTATGCTTTAAAATAATCACTTCTTTGTGATATTTGGGGGGCGGTTGACTTCAGTGTTGAAGACAGTTTTTGTATGATATTAAAACTTCTGGGTACTTATGAGACTAACTTAACATCGTGTGAGGTTTTGCACACACAATCACGCTTTTGTTTTTAAGCAATAAGTAATTATTGGCATATTTGAATCAGTTACGCAGAAGAATGTGACATAATGTAGAGAATTGAAAATACTCTTCATTCAGAACACTTTTAATTTTGCTTTTTTAAATTTTTGCGTTGTTTTTGAGCAAAATCAGCATTCATAAGTGATGTAATGAGGCCGGCCAACAGTTTCACTCATAAATAGTTTACCATCGCCATCTACAGGCGTGTTATGAGCTAACACCAGGTATGAGCTGTGCCTTTGAGCTCCAAATATTGCACAGCTGAACCATACAGAACTGAAACTATAATTATTTTCACTGCCTTTAGATTTATTAGTAGCCTATAGTATTTACTTTCAGTCAATGAACATATAATTTTATTAATGAGATTTTCAGATTCATATTGAGCTGTTGAAATACTTGAAATAATAAATGTTATTTGAATGTAGATTTAGTTTGAATCTGCCGTGATGATCAGCCATTTAAAAGACAAGCACAAACAGAATTTTACATGTGAATATCTGTTAGATCTTTATTCAGTTGTATATTTTTATATATTACGTTATGATAAATGATCAACAAATATTTCGCTTTTATCGTCACAGAGTATCTGCTAATTTATTTGTTCCATATGTTTAATAGGTTGTGAGTTTGAATTCAAGGATTTGAAACACATGGTCGTAAAATGCTCAACCTGTGCCTTCTGTTTTGAGGTTTAGTACTCTTTAACTTAGATTGCAGAATGTAATTAGCAAGCTATCGAGAAATACTTTGCTGTAGTTTACAAAAGTCTTCACAGTTGCATAGTTTAAATCCTAATGATGTGATGTGTTTATCTGCATCTTACAGACTGAGCCACTACCATTGTACATATATTCTGTATTTTTACATCACTATCATTTGTACATGTACATTCTGTATTTTTACATCACTATAATTTGTGCAACATTCATCTTTCATTACCTGTAAATTATGTGTATAGAGGATAACTAATTAAAACAAAGAGAAGTGTAATTCAGGTCTGCTTTTATTGATATCACTGAAACCAATAACAACATTGTTAGTACATTAATGGATTTTCTCACATAATTAACATATTCATAACATAAAAACACAGCTTTTGTCCAACAAATGCTCACTTTTGATTACGCTTGAATTGAATACATCAGGTCATTACACTGTTTTAAAATTCACTAAAAAGTGAATATGAGCAGTTCAAATGAAAGCAATTTGCATTTTGAGATACAATGTGATCAAGACAATATGTAGTGTAAAGATAACACATAAAATGTGCTTATAATAATAATGGATGTTAAGATAGACCAGGGGATTTTATAATTTTAACAACATTAACATTCATAGTTTATTTCCAAAGATTAGCAGAAACAGCCCACAATGTCTGAAAAAGTAACCATTTCCATGAAATGCAGTGATCGTATAATCTAATTGGTTGTATGCATATGAAACATTAAATGAAAATGGGCACAAGGTAAAATAATAGATTCCAACAAGGAGCATAAACACACACTATATTACCAAAAGTATTGGGACACCCCTCCAAATTATTGAATGCAGGTGTTCCAATCACTTCCATGGCCAAAGGTGTATAAAATCAAGAACCTAGGCATGCAGACTGCTTCTACAAACATTTGTGAAAGAATGGGTCGCTCTCAGGAGCTCAGTGAATTCAAGCGTTGTACTGTGATAGGTTTGGCCAGGTTTCCAAGTCCATTCGTGAAATTTCCTCACTACTAAATATTCTACGGTCAACTGTTGGTGGTATTATAACAATTGGGAACAACAGCCACGTAAAATCACAGAGCAGGGTCAACGCATGCTGAGGTGCACAGTGTGCAGATGTCGCCAACTTTCAGCAGAATCAATAGCTACAGACCTCCAAATTTTGTGTGGCCTTCAGATTTGCTCAAGAACAGTGCATAGAGAGCTTCATGGAATGGGTTTCCATGGCCAAGCAGCTGCATCCAATCCTTACATCACCAAGTGACAATGCAAAGCGTCGGATACAGTGGTGTAAAGCACGCCATCACTGGACTCTAGAGCAGTGGAGACGTGTTCTCTGGAGTGATGAATCATGCTTCTCTGTCTGGCAATCTGGTGGACAAGTTTGGGTTTGGCGGTTGCCAGGAGAACGGTACTTGCCTGACTGCATTGTGCCAAGTGTAAAGTTTGGTGGAGGGGGGGTTATGGTGTGGGGTTGGTTTTCAGGGGTTGGGCTTGGCCCCTTAGTTCCAGTGAAAGGAATGCTTAATGCTTCAGCATACCAAGACATTTTGGACAATTTTTCGTGCTCCCAACGTTGCGGGAACAGTTTGAGGATTGTCCCTTCCTGTTCCACCATGACTGTGCACCAGTGCACAAAGCAAGGTCCATAAAGACATGGATGAGTGAGTTTGGTGTGGAGGAACTTGACTGGCCTGCACAGAGTCCTAACCTCAACCTGATAGAACACCTTTAGGATGAATTAGAGCCAGGCCTTCTCATCCAACATCAGTGCCTGACCTTACAAATGTGCTCCTAGAAGAATAGTCAAAAATTCCCATAAACACACTCCTAAATCTTGGAAAACCTTCCCAGAAGATTTGAAGCTGTTCTAGCTGCAAAGGGTGGGCCAACTCCATATAAAACCCTACGGATTAAGAATGGGATGTCATTAAAATTCATGTGCATGGAAAGGCAGGCATCCCAAAACTTTTGCCAACAAAGTGTACTTTGGTGCCTTCGAGTGTGTGACATCTTAGCATCTTCCTGAATAAAACGATACTTACTGAAAGAAAGCTTACAGGTGCTTTAAATATCTAACATGTTTGGACAATCTGTCTAAACAGACAAAAAAATGTCATAAGACTGATTTCTGGCTTTTGAAAAACTGCTTTGAGAGACACAAAATGTCTTCATGTAATCATTGTATCATCTTAGGTCTGTAGTGAGAGGTTATTGTGAAAAGTACAACAGTCCAGACTTTGACCTGTCAGATCAAATTCTTAAAGAGGTTGCTGTATTGCCTTTCCTCAAATCCAGGGTAGTTTCAAACATGATTCAATTAAATACACATATGTGACATACCAAGAGTAAACAAAACAAAGTGTGATGCCCTGGTGCATGCCAGACAAGGCTACAGTTAGCGCTGCGGTACGAATGCGCCAACATGTTCAACAGAAACAAACCCAAGTATAGCTTCAATAGCAGCCACGAACAATAAACATCCAACCAGATCCGTACGGAAATCAAATCTTACCCTAATGACAACGTTAATGCGATGAGTGCAACATGAAAGCAGAGAATTCAGTGGACAAGCTATTTCAAACTCTCTGTAACATCAAGTTGTTGTTTTTAAATCACAATTAAAGCCGTTTTAAAGCTTTATTTGTTCTACGTTCACTTGTACAGTAACGCAATGCCGACTAGGAGGTGAAAGTGAGCAGACTCTCCTAGCGTATTAGCAAACAGTGCATATCCTGCCATAGGAGGAAGCAACCAATAATAGTCATGTTAATAATCATATGTTAGAGTATGTGTGTGTGTGTGAGTTAGCACATGTAATGTGTTTTCGTGTGTGTGTTCACATTTTCCTGTACACCATGTTTATCATAACGTTTACTGTACTGTACATTTCTCACTGTAATATTGATTAGATGTCTTATCTGAGGTTATGAAAGGGAATAAGGGATGGAAAAGAGAGAGAGGGAGCACGAGGAGGGAAAAAGGTGATAGGTTTACTGGATTTGACAAGCAGTGGAGGAGGTGGCTTGGCAGCACATGCAGGTGGAGTTGACAGATTTGGGCGGTATGAGGTCCAGGTCTTCATCATCAGGGATCTCATCCAGCCTGTATCCATCTTTCAGTAGCTGGATGTTCAGATCCTGGTTTATCTGCTGCAGGAAGCAATGAACAGCATGTCAGGCCACGCTGCATAACCGCAACTAATTAAATCACATTGATTAATTTGATTTTCCTGGCAGCAGTTATTTGATAGATTAATAGGAAAACAGGGTTGGCTCAATAGCTTGATTGGGACATTTATTGGTTTAATGAATCAATGACATGAACAACAACATGAATATGATTAGCAACAGCAAATGTGCAATGGTGACCTTTAAAGCAAAATTGTGAGTGACTTTTTAAAAAAAGAAATACACCGTCATGACTCATGATGCTTGTGGTATGGGGCTTAATACATTCTTAATACAGTTCATAGGTACCTGTTCCCATAGAGACCTCACCTCGGCTGATGAGTATCCTGATGAGGAATATCTAGACATGTCAAAGTCGTCATCGCTGCAAAGGCAAGTGAAAACAGTGAGCTTGAAGCCTGTGGCCAATTGGGACTTAAATAAATCAGTGTGGGATGAGTAAAGAGCTTACCTGTCAGTGTCTAGAGCAACTAAAGGTTTCTCATCTGGACTCTGGTCTAAAGAAGAGTAGCCTTTATTGGGAACCACTAGCCTTGATTGAAAAATAAATAAAGAGTTAGCAGTCTGTTTGTGGTTGAACTTAAAAAATAGACAACTTTCATTTTGAAACGCCTCTTGTTTGTACCTTGTTCTGGCCATCACATTATTTTTCTTGGGTTGTTGATTGACAGGGCTTCCAGCATTGCCATTTTTCAGTGATCCTTTCCTAACCAGATCTCTCTGTTTGTCTATACAGAGAAAAAATAATGCAAGACATATTTATAATTGAATCATGTCATATGACAATAATACATAATTGCATTGGCATTTGGCAGTAAGGACAAACCCACAACTCACCTATCTTCATATGGAGAGGAGAAGGTTTATAGTTCAGGGTGGCAGGCTCATTCTCCCTGGTATCCGAGTCTGCCTCTGATGTGGTCGATGATGCTGGATCCTGGTGAACAAGACAGAAGTGTCAGGACTGTCTAGTTTTATCGATTAAGTCAATTTTATGTGATGTATGTTCTTCAGAGCTTTGCTCTGTCCATTTTCATCAATGTGGATGAGTAAAGCATCACTTTATGCCTGCTATGATTTCTGTCAGCTCATTCTAAAAAAACCATGGGATTGATGTGAAAGGAAACACAACATTTGCAGAAACAAAAGGCAAAATGGCAAATTCCACAACTTCAAATAAGGAATGCATCAAAAATTTCAACATTACAAAAGCATAAATCTACTAAAACTGGAAAAAGGATGAAAAACATAGGTACAGTGCAAGACACTGTATGTTGATCACAAAAACTCTACATATTATAATGCATATAATAAATATAATATAGTATAGTATAATATAATAAGCATAATATACACCAGACCAGTGGGTCACGACCAAATAATGGATCACAAAAGGGTCGAAGACCAAGACTACCTTAAATATTGGTTCACTTGCACAGAGAATAAACAAGGTTTGTGCCAATCACAATTTTGTGTGGTAAATACAGAGAGCATGAAATAATTGAACTTCAACAGACATTTAGAAAACAATATTGTCAATTTTTAATTCATTATGTCACATTAATACTTTTGCATTTTATTAGGTCTACACAGTTCATATGAATAATTTTTAATTTCTGATCTTAAGGACGTATTGTTTACATCTGTATGATAAACAGTTTGGGTTTTGCGTTGGGTCTCCACTTAATGTCCAATGTAAAATCTGGGCTCTGAAGCAAAAACCAACTGAGAACCATTGATCCAGAACTAACCAGAGGAAGCATCTGCTGTATGGATCATTGGCTAAATATGGGCCATCCAGATGTCCCTTCGAACAGAGCTGGTTATTTTCCTGAGAATTATTGATGAATTTGGGATGGGTAGGAGGCGTATGGACATTATTCAGGTACCATAGCACGTATTCTGCATGATGAAGCAATCTAAGGCTGTGAAGGCCTCTATGAGATAGAAGAAACATCACGCAGTTTTAACGTTGTTTCAAATGAATGTTACAGACAGCGTTACGATGGAAGTACGAAGAGATAGAAGAACAAGTTGAGCTGAAGTTATAAAATAAAATGAAGCTGTTGTTTTCGATGCAGGGAGACACACAGTCTCAGTGCGCAGCATCATCACAGTAGCATCCTTACGTTTACAAGCAAAATACACATCAGACACAGAAGGGACATCATCGATCTCTCGTAATAAAATATATTTACCATTTTGTGAAGAAATAGCGGTTTGTGATGACAACATGAGACTAATGAAATACTCCACGGGTCGTTAGTTCATATTGAGCTACAATTCGCCCATCAAAAATGTTATTAAAACCGCATACTGACAACATTTGTGCTTTAATCGGCTGTTAAAGAGTCAATCTTGGTTAACTTACAAAAGGCTGCATCTCTGCCTCAGTCGGCACTTGAAATCTGTCTATTTCTTCCATCATCTTGGCGGCGGGCTGTCTGAGCCTTTTTGTGAGCGTTTGTGGTTGATTTCTGCGGATATACCGCACCTAATTGGTTAAGAATGAAAATTTCACAACTGTGTCGTCGGATATTTGTCAGCCCCAAGAATATCCCCGACTCTCCTTCATCCCAGCGATCGCTCGTTAGCCAGCAGTGACCGAGTGGCGACTTAACCACCCACTTCCGGGAGAAACGAGTCTCGAGACGCGAGCAGCACCACGGATTCCGCCCCACTCAACGCCATCGAGCGATGTCTGCTCCACCCAAGACTAGCATCAGACACAGACATTGTGCAGGGTTTGTATAACCTCAAAATGGCAAGATTTTGTGTGGGACGATGTTTTTGCAGTCTATGTCGAATCTGTAATCAGGGGTGTTGGTTAGGGATTAGAATCAAATTAATACAAACAAAGATTTCGTTCCCCTTATTAACGGAATTAGATCTGCAGTGACCCCATTTGTGTCGACAGTGCCGAAAAGAGGTAGGCTTATACACCTGTCCAATACCAGGCACAAAGCAAGTGACTTCAGGACCCTGGACAGCTTCTGGAGATTAACCTTAATAAAACTGCCTATGAGGCCAGTAAGGGAGCAATCTGAAAAATAGGCAATGTCTATAGTCTAATATTTGATTTTTTGATTTTTATATTTTCCTCACCTGTTTTCTAACCATTAATTCCAATCCCAACCTAACTAGACTATATGCTACTTTGAATCAAGCATTGACTAGATTAAATTAAATTAATCTAAAGGTTAACAACATTAGCTCAAAATAGAAGTAAAACTGTATCATGTCCATATCTTATGTCCAGTATGCTGTAGACCGCTATCCCTTACTATTTTAATTATGCTGAACTGCTAGCATATTTCCAATTATATTCCTGCGTCGTAGATATGTGTTTGCCAGTAGATGGCGCTAACCAATAAGGCATAAAAACAAGTATAATTTTACTGAGGATTATTTCAGAAATTAGTCGCATTATCAGGCAAAGCTGTATGAAAGTCATTCCCCATTTACACTGACGTCGAACTCCTTTGTGTATTATAGCGTATATGTGATCCTGGACCACAAAACCAGTCATAAGGGTCCATTTTAAAAAAATGAATTTTTATACATAATCCAAAAACTGAATAAATAAACTTTAAATGGATGTATATTTTGTTAGGATATGACAATGATGTTTATAAGGCGAGATACAAAATCTAATTTCAGATTTAAATCTGAAAATTTACAAAATATCTTCTTGGAACATGATCTTTACTTAATATCCTAATGATTTTTGGCATAAAAGAAAAATCGATAATTTTGACCCATACAATGTATTGTTGGCTATTGCCACAAATATACCCTTGCGGCTTATGGTTTTGTAGTCCGGGGTCACATATTTGTATATTATCATTTAGCATTGTAAGATGAACATTAAAATGTTATTTAGCTTGTAGAATCCCTGCATTTTACAACAGCACAAATAATTAAATATTTCACATTTCAATCAAATAAAAAAAAATTGCATAGACTGAAATTTTGATAAACTAAATATTATGATAAAGGTGATGATGTGGTTCCTTGGTTATTAAGTATATAAAATGGCATAATTGATTGTAATTGTTGAGATAGCTGTTGGAGTATTATAGGTTTGGGGAAAATTCAATAATTGAGGTAAGAACATTACAAACACCATTGTAAATAGAAAATTAATAATGGTTACTATTGTGAAATCTTTTTCTTTTTTGGATTTCATTATCTCTTTGATAACCTCAAGGTGTTTTCCATTACTAATAGTCCCTGTGAAACATAGATGCTTGCTCTCATCTATGTCAACTGACACAAATACATCCTTTAATTCAGGAGGAAATGTATATTTATTTCATATAGGTTATGCAACCATGACATCACAGATGGGGATGCAGATTAAGGTTTATTAGTAATCTGGATTTTATTCCAGTAGCCCGTATAATGTTATGTAATTCTTCACTTTGTTTCTGTACTCTACCTCAGGGCAAATTCTGTTCTGAAGCTACTATGTGTCATTACTATAGTTTTTTCCTTCAAACAAATCACCAGAATAATACAATTCTGCAAACCATAAAAAAGAAGGCCACATTTTCTATGGTTGTCGTAATTTGTAGAAAACAACCACATTTTATGTGGATATTAAAACTACTTTAAGTCTGTGAAATGGCAATTAAAGCTACTACATAAAATCATTCCTGCCCACATCATTCCCTCAAGTTATGATTTTGAATAGGTAATAAACAGTTATTGTACAACATCTAAACTTTGCTCTAAATAATGACATTTATGTTTGTACATTCATCTAGAAGCTGCAGTCATGTCAAACTATTTTCAGGAAGAGATAAAATCCTAAATCTAATCTCAAAAACCATTTGGTAACCTTTGATCATAATTTATTGTTGCTGTCAGACACTATATTAACAGACAATATCTGACATTATCTTTAGTCAGTGATGCACTATTTAAAATACTATACCCCTTAAGGTGCATATTAACACCAATATAAGGTTGATAATGCACAAAGGTTTTTAACTTTTATTTAACTTCAATTTTTTTCCTGACATTGTGCCAGAGTAAAAACCATTTGGTGTGCTATATTTTTATAATCATGGTAAATCTTACCAGTGATCTTTCACATCGCTGATCTCTTTTTTAGGGTTGCCAAGTTTACTTTTAAAATGTTACTTTTTAAAGGGTTGTATTGAAATATTTCATATTCTACCAATGATAAAACTGTGCTATGTTTAGTTTTGTGAAGGACAGCCATTGGTAGGGAGCATCTGTGTTTATGATCACAACGATATATATATAGTGGTTTTCAATTTGCATAACAGTTGAATGTAAAATATGTATTTTAGGTATGGGAAAGTATCTCATATTTTGAGATCCGTTTTGGATGATTTTTGATTGGCCATTGGGCTAGTTTTGTTATGTAGACCTGGCAACCCTGGCTCTTATGCCCTCCTATCCAGGACTGAGATGTAATGCTACAGTCTTTGAGATAGAAAACCTTCCTTAACAACACCTACAAGTTGAAACGTGTTTATTGGCTGTTCATTATTTTTACCCTGCTGACCTATAAACAATAGAGGAGGCTAAAACCAAAGCCCAATGCAGTACTCACAGGTTTCAGGCAACATAAACATGCTCAAATTAAACTTTGATATTAGTAGTTTCCCTCTCCTCACCTCTTCAAACTTTCTCTATCTCCTACTTCTCTATCTGCGACTTCTGCTCACACAATAACTTCCCCATTTTCTTGGTTATTTATACATTTTTGATGAGTGATAAAGTATACTGTATAACTTGACCTGGAGATAAGCAGTCCACACATGGCCATTTGCTGGAAGTTAGGCCCATTTTGTTGGTTTGGGCAAGAGAACAGGGAACTGATCCAAGCTTAGCGCAAAGTGACTAGATGTCCAATGAAGAGCAATAAATAGACTAACAGATGGACTGTGTCCAAGCACTGTAAAATAGATAAGAGGCTTTGTTGTCTTTACGTAATGACCCTCCAGTTGCAAATCACCAACACACACAAACAAGTGCAAGATTAAGACACACAAGCAAACACATCTATATGAAGAAAAGTTGGCGCTAAATGCATTTCAGTTTCAATATATTTCATACATCAATTGATTTTAATGTGCATGATCTATAACTTTGTTTCATCCTTATTACCCATAATTTCAGACAAAGGAACAAACTATCAGTGAGTTTTATTTTAGTATAAAACATGTTAAAATAGTAAAATGCATTACATGCATCTCAACACAAGCTCTGCATTAATAAAAATATTTTAGTATTCCACCAACTGACAATAGCATGCTTTATGACAGATTTGCCATAGAGTAAGCAAAGAGAACTGTAAAAATATAAATTGTAAAAAGATGGAACACAGTAAAACCACAAGTGAATCAGGCATTTTAGATGTTACCATACTGTCCTCATAGGCTGACAAGTGTGTCTATTTCTGAGATCCTTTTTTACAAACTAGAACCTTTTAACATTTTCTAATCTTACTAATTGTGTGGTTTTCCACAAAAAAATCATATAGAGCACATGTACATTTTACATGTTCATTTCATAGTTAGGGGGACAATCAGAAATGTTGAAAAGGGCTCCTCTGGACCGTAAATACTGGGTCTAGGAAAGAACGGGGCTCAATCTTAAAAAGATTCCTGTGAATGTAAGCAGCCCTGTATTCATGTTTTTCAGTTTCACGCTGCAGTTAATAAGTATTTTTGCTCCATTTTCTGTGGCTTTTGAATCTCTGCCAGCACCGGAGCCCTCTCCGGACAGGAAGGAATTTTGCAGGCCTTGTAGAGTATAACAAAGAGAATGAGAATAAGCACAGCTACTACTGAGTTACACACAATGGCCACTATGGCAGCTGCAGACAGCCCAGCTCTTAGTTCTGTCTCCATGGTGAGTTGACTTCAGGGATCTGATGTTCAATAGGGAAGATATATGAAATCACAGTTCATCTCAATGGGTTACTGTGCTTAAATTTCTGCTGTCATTTTACTCGATTCTTGAAAGAGCCAACAACACCATCTGGCCCTTCAGTGAGTAAGAGTGATCTACTGATCAAAGGTTTGCATCTCTGCAAAGGCTGACTGTCTTGTTTATGTTAGCTGGATCCCAAGGGAAACATCCTTAGCCTTCCTGAAAAACAAAAACAAACAACCACAATAAAGTTTGTAAAAAAAAAAAAAAAAAAAAATCTATAATTTACTCATTAATAAAAAATAAACATATACATACAGTGGGATCTAAAGGTCATGAGACCACCAGTGAAAATGTGTTGCATTATTTTTTTATTATATTGTGAGCATTGCAATTTGAGTGAAAAGTTAATTTTATAATGTCTTAGCATTTACTTTAACTTTTATGATTTTATGTTTTTATATTCAAAATCCTAAAACATAATTTAGAAAATGTATTTCAGCTTTAAGTAATATTAAAAAAAAATGTAATGCAATTTTAAAATACTAAAGTACTAAAAACATGAACTACTTAAACATGACTTGCACTCAGATAAAATGTGCTGCCATGTTCAAAAAAAAAGAAGAATGATGTGTAACTCACTTGGTCTTCAAACCCATTTTCTCATACAGACGCATTTAAAAGTCCATGTCTCTAAATCAAGATGGTTCATCATCATGTTGAATCTGTTTCTAACCTCATCTCCAGTTGTTTTCTCTACCATAAGGTCAGTTCTCTTTTCAGAGCTCAAACTACTGTTAGAGGGTCAGTTTTTGTAGACAATCCAATCCAGAGCAATTACACTCTCATCATACTCAAGTTAAGAGCCCTGGCACACAGCAGTTATTACTGAGATTGAAGTGAGACAAGAACTGCCGGTTCATCACATGGGAAAGACTGATGAACATCAATCTCTCTCTCTCTTTCACTGCCACAGTATAGGGAGCTCATGTTCACTCTTTGTGAAATTCTTTCTCTTTTTTATTATTTTTACCCGTGCTGATAAAGAGAGATTCCCCTCAACATTAGACAAACAATGATAATCAATTAAACTAAAAGGAAACATTAATCATGTCATATTGCACTTTAAATTGGATGAACCATGTTCCACTCACAGTACGGTTTGGAGTAGCAACTCCAAAAAAGCCACAATATCATTTTACTTCCAATATGTTTTAAAGTGCCTCCCCAGATACAAATAACCTCCCCTTTCTAGTCCTATTATCACAGCTCTATATGCATGTGCTGTTAAATAATGCAGACCTGATACTATGGTAGTTCTGCTTCTATAAAGACTCTTTGCAAACAATATTCTGTAGAGAGGACATAATGTCAAACTCCTTATCCTGGAAAAAGGGTTCCGCGGATGTTATATATAGGTCTGAAAATGTGAATTGCACTGTCTATCTATGACATACTTATATTGTAGTTTAGCTAAGCCGAGCTAGTCAGAATCAGTGACTTTCTGATCAATAATAAGCTGAAGGCAATTGATGAGCCACAGTCCAACAGGAACATTAGGGATCAGATTTAGGTTATACTGCTGCCTTCCTGATCCATTCATTAAGTATGTTTTACAATGACTAGAGCATGATTGGATTTGTTTGTTTAATATTTACCTAATTGTTTCTTATTTTGCTGTGTTTTAATAGGGCTACAAATAAATGATAACAAACATGCTAATTTTCCCTGCAACCCTACACAGGACAAGGAGTTTGGAGACTGGATGGATGCTAATTTTTACACCATCTCAACGCCTTCAATTTTATTGATGAGATGACAGTTATGTCAAATGAGAGAGGTGAAAAGTTAACATAAACAGCAAAAATAAAACCACCCACAAATACAAGTGTGATTGCTCTTGTCAGTGTGCTTTGAAATGCAAAAGAAAGAAAGATGCATGAAAACATTTTACTTTGTTGACCTTATCGTGGGCAGTATATATGCCTGTGCTTCTTTTGCAGATGAAACAACATATATGTTTGCCTGGCCAGGATATATATTTGAGCATCTGATCTACACTATATTGGCAAAAGTTTTGGGACGCCTGCCTTTACATGCACATGAACTTTAATGACATCCCATTCTTAATCTGTAGGGTTTAATATGGGGCTGGCCCATCCTTTGCAGCTAGAACAGCTTCAAGTCTTCTGGGAAGGCTTCCCACAAGGTTAGGAATTTTTGACCATTCAAGCGCATTTGTGAGGTCAGCCACTGATGTTGGACGAGAAGGCCTGGCTCGCAGTCTCCGCTCTAATTCATCCCAAAGGTGTTCTGTCGGGTTGAGATCAGGACTCTGTGCAGGCCAGTCAAGTTCCTCCACACCAAACTCGCTCATCCATGTCTTTATGAACCTTGCTTTGTGCACTGGTGCGCAGTCATGGTGGAACAGGAAGGGGCCATCCCCAAACTGCTCCCAGAGTTGAGAGCATGAAATTGACCAAAATGTCTTGCTATGCTGAAGCATTAAGTGTTCCTTTCACTGGAACTAAGGGGCCAAGCCCAACCCCTGAAAAACAACCCCACACCATAATCTTGATTTTACACACCTCTGGCCATGGAAGTGATTGGAAAACCTGAATTCAATGATTTGGAGGGGTGTCCCAATACTTTTGACAATATAATGTATATCTATTTGAGGAACACTGCAAATAAGCTGGTATGTGTTCACAGCACCACAGTAATCATGAGGGAACAAAATAGCTGTTTAATGACTAAATGTTTCATATTTATATAAAAAACATTCAAGCTGACATCCAGCCTTTTTAAAAAAATCATCATGTACCAGGGTTATTATAAAGAACTAGTTGAAGTACTAGTTTGACTGAGAAAAACAGCCCTACCCCCTAAAAGAAACAGGAGGGGAACAATGAAACACTTGTCTGTCCCACATTATGTGGAAGCACAACAGCTGACCGCTACTGAATACTAAATACAGCAGATAAGACTACATTCAACCAAGTGAGAAAATGGCTATCCATGACTTTATAACACAGTTACATAAGCAATAAACATTATGAAAGGATAAACTTGCCTGTTTATAAGATGAGAAGATGGTGCTCCATTCAAAACAACACGATGCAAACCGTCTGGCGCCACGCTGCAGTTTCATCCCCAGCGTAAATTCTGCTGTTATGGCGATGCTGCTTTTGCAAAGTGAACTTAACCGCAACTTTTACATACTGTCAAGTACTTCTGATGCCGACCCATTATAAGAAGCAAGTAAAATGAGCTGATGTTCTAATGTGGAGATCAAAAAGTTTTAACAGAGACGTAGATACAGACGGGTCCGCGTCTGCCCGCGTACAGCATCCAGTGAATCATGTTGATCTGAAGCGTCAGCTTCTCAGAGATCTCATTAGTGTCATTTACTTACGCAATGTTTACTTTGTGCAGCTAATATGCAGATATAGTGGCGTTATTCAGGGCTTAGAGCTCAGCCTCCTGCAGCCGCTGTGTGTGCCCTGTAGGCGTGGTTGTCATTGTCATAGTGTTGTCCTGAGAACGAAAACAAACGTTGGACTCTGCTAACCAATGAGAACGCGAGCAATCCCAGCAGGTGGCGTGAGTGTCCCTGCACTGTCTGGAGGGCAGGCTCAGGTCGTGTAGTTTAAATATAAATCATTTTTAATCAGCTGTTAAAATGTGCACGTGTTCCCTGTATTCAAAAGATGCAACAAAATATGCAGTTTTGTGGGAGATATATTCAAAGTCTCTCCTGAAATTCAGACTTTTTTTTATTAACATACTCTATGGTTGTTAATTAAAATAATTATGCATGTTTCATTAAAATGTATTACATCGATTTTTCAAAAAGAATACAAATACATGCAGTACTACAAAAGCTGTTTTCTTATTATTGATCCAGATTAGTTATTGTGGATATTTTTCAACTTACTCACTATTCACTCTATATTCTATTATATATAGTCTATATAATCTGCTAAAATTAATTTAATTAAATGATTGAAAGGGGTTCTCATGTTCTATGGAGGTTACAGCTCTGGGTGTACGTGTTATTGCTGAATATTTTATAAATACAAATATTTATTGTGACATAAACAATAGCCATAACAATATAAAAAGATTTGTTTGTGTGCTCCTTTAAAATGTAATACAATATTATAATTATTTATAATGAAGAATGCATTTTCGAGCAGCAATCAAATGTTTTCTTTGTTTCATGAGTAAGGAGTCCCCATGGAGCCATTAGGGGTACGAAAAACTGCAGAGAGAGAAAAGCTTCACCCTCAGAATGGCACTCTTTGAGATATAGAAGCAAATAATTCCCTATCTCTAATTCAAATATGTATTTCTTGTAGAAAACCAGGAATGAGAAATAATTATAAAGATTTATTTTTATACCTCACGTCACAAAACAGCCAACAGGCAATCCTTATTCCCATACTCTTCTAGAAAAACATTCATGCATCCATAACACTTATTGAATTTGACATGCAGAAGCATTCATCTAATCGCATAATTGATTGTACCACACTCTCAAAAACAAAACTTATCTGTTTTCCTGAAAAGCCCTTAAATTATGTTTGAAAATTTGGCAATCAAAAATACACATTTTTATTTAAACCCACAGATCCCTGATCATCCATGTGCTGTTTTCACATGATATCGTTGTATGTCAGCAGGTCATGATTATCATCCCTTCCTCCTACACTTGAGTGGGAAGCGATCATAGATAGCCTCACCTCCTTTGGCCAAATGATCTATTGTTCTCTGAGGTACTACAATCTTTAAAACACCATTTCTGACATTCATATCTGCTGCCTTCATCATGTATGACATATGCAACATAGTTGCCTTCCTCAAACACAGGTGCTTAATCGAAAGATTCTTTCAATCAGCTAATTGGAGTTTAGATTAATATTCTGGCAAACATTTGACAGTTTGTATTGAATCAGTGTGGGAGAGTGGGAAAGGAAAAAAAACTGATGGAAGAAATTGATCCCTTGTTGAGCCATTATGTATTTATTAAAAATTTTCTTGGTGGGTTGGTTTTCTAGAATTAAAATATGGTCAGCATCCTTGGTCCGTCTTAATTGTTCATCATGACCTTCAATGAGCAAAAAAGAGAATTTTTTTTTTTTTTTAAATGAATTCATCACATGCAAATCTCTAATTTTCTTAGGTAATTTCCAAAGTTTATGGATTTGTTAACCAGAATGTCTTTAGACAGAACTTAAAGGGATAGTTCATTTCAAAAAAGTTGTTCCAACCCTGTATGATTTTCTTTCTTTTGTTGAACACAAAAGAAGATATTGTGAAAAAATGTTGTGTAGCCATTGACTTCCATAGTAGGGAAAAAAATACAATGCAAGTCAGTGGCTACCGTCAACTGTCTAGTTACGACATTCTTCAAAATATCTTCTTTTGTGTTCAGCAGAAGAAAGAAACTCATATAGTTTAGAACAACTTAAGAGTGAGTAAATAATGATAGAATTTTTATTTTTGGGAGTCTATCCTTTAAAGAACTGTATTAGTTTAACTAAACTTCATGCATATTGTGCATTAAATCGTACACAGTGTTGTGAATACATTATATCTGTTAATGCATCATGGTGTACCTTGTCGATCCAGTCATTAAAAGAGGACACACGGGTGAAAACAGTAGGCTTCCTCACTGTGTTACAGCCCAAACCAGAAACGAAGCTGGCAATACCATGCACCTCCCAGACGTCATCAGAGTTCTTACAGTTCAGAGGACCGCCAGAGTCACCCTGCAGGTTGTTAAAAAAAAAGCAATTAATTTACTAATTATCATATATTGTGCTTACACACAAAAGCACTGAGCATTTTTTAATCATAAAAAATTCGTTTAGACAGGCTTTTTTTCCATGAGAGCTTTTTAGTGACTCTTTCTGCGGGTTACATTGTTCCGCCAGTAGGCTAAGTGGTGGCAAGTGACTTCTGTCTATAAAGGCATATTTGGTGGGGACTATATTTCTAAATGTTGTTTGAGTTATATGCCTTTTCATTTATTATAATTAATTATTTGTTGATATTATTTACATTTATTATAAAAACCAGGTGAAGTCAGAAAAATTGTCACCTCAGCTAAAATGGGACAAATAAGCTTTTTGGTGTAGTGCTCTTTAAAAAAAAATGCAATAATGATGGGTGGTCTTGAAATGTTGTAATAACATTTCAATTGTTTTGTTTTACAGAAAATGTCACAAAGCTATAGGCAGAAAGGAACATATTGGAAAACATGTCAGCCAAACATAAGAAAGAGGTATAATCAGTGGAGTGAAGAAAGAATGAAAGGGACAAGGGTAAGAGTGGTGGCAGGTTTTTTGGCCATGCAGGGCACGGTGTGTTCCAAAATCCACCTTGGAAAAAAAAAGTGTTGTGAGTGGATGTAGTCATGCCTCTGGCAGAAAATCATTTTTGTCAGAGTCATCTAAGAAGGAACTGGCAAAAATGTTCAAGCTTTTTTTTCACAGAGATGCGAAGCTGAATATGCAAACGCTAATGGAATTAAAGGGTTTTCTGAAACCAAATACAAAGCAGGCTATTACACCGATTCCAAAACTTCTTAAAAAGGAACCCAGAACTGAGCATGAAACATCATCATCATTAACACAATCCGTTAGTCTAGTGTGTCTTTTTTCATAAAATGATTCCTTTACATGTAGAAAAAAATCTATTGAAAAAAGAATTGTTTTCCCCAAAAACACTAGGTAATTTGCACTGGAATTTTTACTGAGGTTGTGTGAGAAAAACACAGAATCGGACGGGATTATATCACAAAGTAGGGGAGAGCGGGGCACAAACTAACACTTTTTGACTTTCTCAGTTTTTGTAAATCCACTTGGGAGTATTTATTTTTTCTCACATTAATTTCCCACGTCTAGTACAATTATATAGTTGTGTTTCATTGATACAGTGTATACTTTTTCTTTATTTACCCTGAAAGAATGGAAGTGAAATGAGATAACATGCCCCATAGGTGGGGTTTATTGTAACATATGTGAGGGGCACGATGTAACATAACCATATGACAGCTTAAAATGTTATCTGATATAATCAAAAAATATCCAAGACAAACTAAAATATTTTGTCAATAAAATACAGTTATTCACTTTTTCATATAAAATAATGCCATTTACAAATTTTTGAGTTTGACAACAAACACACAGCTATACAGCACAGTTCAAAACTTTTTCTCATGGCTTCTCAGAAGTATAGAATTCATAAAAGTATAGAATAGAATAGCATAGGTCTAATAGGGGCACATTTTTTTCTGCTGGTATTAAGAACTATCTCAACTGTTAAATAACAGATGCTATTAAAATAATATCAGATTTGTCTAATTTTAAATAAACACAAAAAACAGAGTTGAAAAAATGAACTTAAGTAATACATTTTCTTTTGCTATGGTTAAATAAATGTTCAGTGATCAAAGATTTTATTTTTATTTTGGCGCAATTCTTTCTTTATATAGTGTCGATATGGCAACTAATAAATACACTAAGTGTGTGGAAAGTTTTGTGTTTACTTACAACTAGCCCCGCGTGTGCCCTGCTCACCCCTACATCTGTGAAACACTAATCTCCAAGTGGTACTCGCTGCAAAGCCAAATGGGAGGAGCTAGGAAAACTAGTCCCGTTCGAATAGGTCTTAAGAATGAGTCATTAAATCATTCATTCAAACGATTCGTTCAAAACACAGAATCATCCAGTAACAAAACAACACGCGGTGCTCGTGAGACTTCGTTTGAAATCTAAAATGTAAGTTATTTAATATTAGTTTGTTATCTGCACTGCTGCATGCCTATAAAAGCACATTTGGAGCAATGGCACTCTTGATGTTGCATAAATGAGTTACGTTCAGTTACTCTGTAAACTTCAGCTAATAGATGTCTCACAAATGAAGTGGCACAAGATCAGAGCTACACGATTCTAGATAAATTGAGAATCACATTTTTTTTTTCTTCAAATACAACTAAACAAAATAATATAATTTACTAGAGGTTCTGACAAAATGTTAATTGCTAATGCCTATTTAAAATGTTAATTTAATCTGAGTGAGTTGATGAATGATTCAATGACTTGCTCATAAATATTTGTTTTATTACTGAATTAATCTCTTAAAAGGTACAATATGTAAGATTTTTGGATTAAAATATCCAAAAACCACTAGAACGATATATTTTGTTGACTTGTGTACTTACATGATCCCAGATGTTTCCATGAATGTTTAAATCCAACAAGTGTTTCATATGGCTTGTTTCCACCAAGCGGTACGGTTCAGTACAGTTCAGTACGGTACACAATTTTTGCCGTTTCCATTGTCAAAAGTTGTGAATCATAGCCTAATTCCGAACAGTACTGTAACACTTTTTTTTGGCACCCTTCCATTGGGGTACCTAGCACAGTAGTCCAGTACTAAAGGGTGAAGCTAGGTTCACTGCAGAACGTTGATTGGTTGACAGAGAAACTTGCACATGCTTCTTCTTGTGACAACAGCCACATGCCGAGAAGCAAGAACAAGATCTGCTGTATGTTGTCCACTGTTGTTTACAGTGTTGTTTTCTTTTTTGTGTGAGAATGATCGTGATCGCTACACCACGCCTATCATAAGCAAGTTACTGTTGGTGGTGGAAACGCAAGCTGGATCAGGGTATACAGTCCCGAATTGTACTGTACTGTACTGAACCATACCGCTCAGTGGAAATGAGCCATTAGTAGAAGCATTATAACATAACTTTCAACACACTCAAATAATGTATCTAATATGATAAAACAGCGACGTGTACATCGGAAAAGGGTCGTCTGCGGCATAATAAAAGCTCCACGAAATCAAGCTATGCCTATGTTTTAAATAAGCGACCTCGAGCGGCGAAAAAAATTACATATTGTGTCTTAAATTAATGATTCAATGACAAATACATTTTTAAGAGTCACCTGTCAGCTACCTCGTGGCATAACAGTGTAATCAGCACAATCCTTATTTGAAGTGGCAAGTTAATTTTAAAAAGTGATTTGCTCTACTTGCTTCCGTAGACATGTTTATATTCTAATTCTATATTAACTATAAACTTTTAGCCCAGTAATATGAATACTTATAACACATAACGATACTGAGATGTTGAAAAGACTGTTTCTGAAGCTGTTTCATACACCTGCTCTCTAGATCAACGGCAGCACCAACACCGATTGGAATGCTCTGGTATGATTTTTGTGAAGGTCTAATAGACACAGGTGTAGCATTGTCGATTTTAACAATTAATTGTGCAGCTCTACACAATATCATTTATACTGAACACAGACAGAATAACTTTACTCACATTGCAGCCAGCGACAACACCGTCTCCACCAGCACAGACCATAGACTGCTTGATGCTGGAACCCCACCAGTCAGACCTGGAGCAGGTAGCGTGATCCACAGCGGGCATCAGTGCTTGCTGCAGTCTGTCAGGAAGAGGACCTCCAGCTGGGACACAACCAAAGTATGTTTGTTTATACAATGTTCTGTACAGATTACCACACAAAAACATGTCAAGGGTTGTTTTAAAAGGTCAGGTTTGTTTTATGCACTAGGAATATTCAAACAATATTCAGTTATTATTACATGCATGTATGTCAGGTCTTATGTGCACAATGACTTACTGGAGAGTCTTCCCCAGCCTGTAATATAGCAGGGGTAGTTGTTTGGGAGGATGGAGCCAGCAGGAGGAACACAGCCCAGCTGAACAGTATCACTCAGTGTCACAGGCTCGGACAACTTGATCAGGGCAATGTCGTTTCTGAATGAGCACAATCACAAGTGAGAGCTGTTGTTTACACTCACTGTGTTGATGCCTAGTCAGTGTCACAAAATAAACCTGACAGGGTGATCAGGACCGGGATGTGAAGCGCTAATATGACTTGCTGACTGTACTGTATATACATAAAAACTGATTTGAGTTATTATATAATAACCTTATCAATGCTATTTTCTCTTAATGTGTTAGCCATCTGATTCACTTGACACTATAGGTCAATAACTAGAAGAATAACAAAGTGCCGTAAACAGTCAATTATTCGCTTACCAACAAACCAATGTGTTTATGATTATGAGAATAAATAAAAACAATAGTTTGCAATATCAAGCAACATATAAAATGGATAGATTTATTTTATGAAAATTGGTTGCCTGTCATTTTAAAACCGGTCAGTTTTACAGTAGGTGGACTCGTTACACAAAAATACTTAACCGCTGAATGCTCTAATAACCAAATTAAGTTTTTCAGAGAGTTTAAAATCGAAAGAGTGTGAATTCGATCAACGTATTTACGAGACATGTTTACCTTCCTATTCCTTAAAATGAAATATGACAAAATTTATATATAGATCTACAAAGCATAATATTTACCCAAAAGCCACAAACAAGGAGTTCCATTTCTCATGTACAATGATCTTCTGAGCACTGATGGTCGCTGAGCCATCCTCAGATACGGACAGGTCATGCTTGCCTACATGCACCCTGTAGTTGCGCCCAGAACTAGAGAGAAAATGCATGATGGTTAAAATCCAGTGGGAAGCTATTGAATTCCTCATGTTCACAACATTTAAAACATTTGAAAATGAATTTTAAAGCTAATTAATTCAATTCTGCACTGACCAGAGATCAATATGTAAAATGAACAACACTGGATTGGACTCTTATACCTGATGCAGTGAGCAGCAGTCATCACCCAGTTTTCAGCAATGATAGATCCTCCACAAGTGTGATACCATGAGCTACCACTCTGATACTGCAGAGAGATCTAATCATGGGAATAAGCATGGTACTATTATATTAAATAGTACACCTTAGTTAGTACACCTTTGTACTAGCAACGGCAAAATCATTGGTTTGATTCCCAAGGAATGCATGAACTGATGAAATGTAAGCCTTAAATTATGTAAATTGCTTTGGATAAAAGTGCCAAATGTAGAAATGTAATAAAAGAGAGGGAACAGATGCAAAGACGTGTGGAAAGTAAAACAGAGGCAGAAATGGTGGCTATTTGTGAGACAGAGGTAGTAACGAGAGGGAATGAGAAATAAAGGCAGACAAAAATTGATGCTACATACCTGCCAGGGCCAGCTGTTTGGTCTGGCTTCCTCTCCATTGACCACACGAGAGATGAGCGGCTCAATGGGAGGTTTTCCACACCCAAAGGCTGCAATAGAAATTCAGAATAAAACCTTTACAACAATATCTGTAATCATTTTGTAGGCTGCTAAGTTTAAGTCTCCTGAACACTTCTGCTCAGGTACTTACCGCTAGCGATGAGCACTGATGCTAGGATGAGGGCGAACATGTTGACTCCAGTCAGCTGCCTGAACACTGGCATTGCCCACTTTTAAATCCTCTTTATTAGTGATGTCACATTGGCCACACAAAATCATGAAAAAGGTGCTGCATGAAGCATTCCACCAGTTTTGCCTGGAAAAACCTATCAGCTTCTAAGCAGCTGCTTTCCTTGAATCCATTCACATGGCCTTCATGCACAAACCTCTGTAGTCTTGACTAAGTTAATTTAAACTGATTCATATATATACATACATATACATATACAGTATATATATACATTTACTGTCTACTATCTACAGTTTAGCATTCACATAAGAAAGAGTTCATCCTTTGGAGTTTTCAGTTCATATTTCCAGTGATATTTGATCAACTTCATGCCAAATCAGTGGGTGTGAGTCTCCTGCCAATGTTTACTAAAGATTTATCAATTTTAATAAATAAAAAGTGTGACAACTAGCTAGCTAGCATATATACTCTTGCAGAAGTTGGTTTTTAAATGTTCTTGAAGGAAGCCTTTTATTCTCACAAAGGCTGCATTTATTTGATCAAAAATAAAAATAAAACCAGTAATATTGTAGAATTTCATTACAATTAATAAAAATCACTTTGTTTTATAAATTTTTTTAATGACATTCATTTCGGCGATGGCAAATGTATTGCATGATCCTTCAGAAATCATTCTAATATGCTGATATGGTGTTTAAGAAATATTTATTATTATTATTATCAATATTAAAAATAGTTGTGCTGTTTAATATTTTGTTGGAAACTGTGATACATTTTTTTTTCAGGATTCTTTGATAAATATAAAGTTATAACATGTTTTTAGTTAGTGTTTTTTTTCTCTCTCTCTTGTGAACAATGTTCACAATGTGCTGTAGGTATAACCTGTGGTCAAGTTTGGTCAGCACAGCAGATGGTAAGTTCTCAGGGAAACAAGGTTAGCAGCAAGACTGACCTATGTCTGCATTTGCTTTTTTGGGTCAGAAAATTCAGCAAAAGGATATCACACCTTTGAACCCACTGAGCATTTCTCATACATCTTTATATGCTGTGTATTTACACTCACCTAAAGGATTATTAGGAACACCATACTAATACTGTGTTTGACCCCCTTTCGCCTTCAGAACTGCCTTAATTCTACGTGGCATTGAGTCAACAGGGTGCTGAAAGCATTCTTTAGAAATGTTGGCCCATATTGATAGGATAGCATCTTGCAGTTGATGGAGATTTGTGGGATGCACATCCAGGGCACGAAGCTCCAGTTCCACCACATCGCAAAGATGCTCTATTGGGTTGAAATCTGGTGACTGTGGGGGCCATTTTAGTACAGTGAACTCATTGTCATGTTCAAGAAACCAATTTGAAATGATTCGAGCTTTGTGACATGGTGCATTATCCTGCTGGAAGTAGCCATCAGAGAATGGGTACATGGTGGTCATAAAGGGATAGACATGGTCAGAAACAATGCTTAGGTAGGCCGTGGCATTTAAACGATGCCCAATTGGCACTAAGGGGCCTAAAGTGTGCCAAGAAAACATCCCCCACACCATTACACCACCACCACCAGCCTGCACAGTGGTAACAAGGCATGATGGATACATGTTCTCATTCTGTTTATGCCAAATTCTGACTCTACCATCTGAATGTCTCAACAGAAATCGAGACTCATCAGACCAGGCAACATTTTTCCAGTCTTCAACTGTCCAATTTTGGTGAGCTTGTGCAAATTGTAGCCTCTTTTTCCTATTTGTAGTGGAGATGAGTGGTACTCGTGGGGTCTTCTGCTGTTGTAGCCCATCCGCCTCAAGGTTGTGCGTGTTGTGGCTTCACAAATGCTTTGCTGCATACCTCGGTTGTAACGAGTGGTCATTTCACTAAAAGTTGCTCTTCTATCAGCTTGAATCAGTTGGCCCATTCTCCTCTGACCTCTAGCATCAACAAGGCATTTTCGCCCACAGGACTGCCGCATACTGGATGTTTTTTCCCTTTTCAAGCCATTCTTTGTAAACCCTAGAAATGGTTGTGCGTGAAAATCCCAGTAACTGAGCAGATTGTGAAATACTCAGACCGGCCCGTCTGGCACCAACAACCATGCCACGCTCAAAATTGCTTAAATCACCTTTCTTTCCCATTCTGACATTCAGTTTGGAGTTCAGGAGATTGTCTTGACCAGGACCACACCCCTAAATGCATTGAAGCAATTGCCATGTGATTGGTTGATTAGATAATTGCATTAATGAAAAATTGAACAGGTGTTCCTAATAATCCTTTAGGTGAGTGTATATACTCTGTATGACATAAAAGTAAGATGGTTTGTCATTTATTGACAGACTGAAAGTCATATCACAAAAACACATTTAGATCCCAGCTTGTGTTTATGATTCTTGAATGAATCAAAATAAGCATGTCTTCCCTTTGTACATTTTCACATTTAAGCAAAACATTGTCTCTAAATGCATTACCATTGCAATTAAGTTTGTTTCACGTTTATATGAAGATCTTAAGTGCAATTACACAAATATAGCTGATTTCGGCTGAACATTTAATTTGACACCTGAATATTGTACATACAAACACCGAGTTTAGCTGTTGTCCAAAGACAAAGCAGTTGCAGCAGGATGGTCATGTATGGCTTAAAATCTTTTTTTTTTTTTTTTTTTTTTTTTAAGTTTAAAGGGCTTTTCAAACTGTTCTTATTGATGCTTATTCACCCAAAAATGAAAATTCTTTCATGAATTACTCACCTTCATGTAGTTCCAAACCCATAAGACTTTCGTTCATCTTCAGAACACAAATGAAGATCGTAAAACTAATCCATATGACTTTAGTGGTTTAGTCCAAATTTTCTGAAGAGAAACGATCGCTTTATATGATGAACAGCTTGAATTTAGGCTTTTATTCACATATAAACATTCATCAGCTCCCACATCAGATGTGGTTAACTGAAGCTCAAGTATGTTTGCTTGATGTGCAAGAACCAGTGAGGTTCATTCACATGTGTAACACAGCACGTTTGAGCTTCTGCAAGAGGTTTATGTTTCTGTTCGCTGATCAGAATGGAAAAGCACAGGATTGTGGGATATCAAAGGCAGCGAAGGTTACATATATGCTGTCTTCTTCTAATGGTACAGCCATGAGCCCTTGCATCTGACCACAATAAGACCATCTCTGGGAAAAATGTTGAATGGTGACAGAAAATGCGACAGTTGGAGTGAAGAAGAGACCGTTTATCCTTGCCTTTATAGTCTGAAAAGTCCATTGAGGATAAACTTGATAGTCTGCAAATTCGTCCATTCAGTGACATTGACACTGCAAATATGCACATAAGAGTGTGAACCCAGGGTTTAGGAATGTAGGCTATAGTGTGAAACAGCAGCATACAAATACTATTAACTGTTAACCCTGGGTCAATTTATGAGCAGTATGAAATGTGAATCAAGATAACCCAGGATTTTCTTTACCCTGCATTTAGAATGACCCAGGGTTAGCTATTTCAAGTAAGAAAAGTGTGTTATTCTTATATATAAACATCAAACTCAGAATTCAACCTCACAGGAACTGCCTTCTTATTCAAAGGATAATGTTATAAATGTTCACCTTAAAAGCCCCACAAAAAAAAATGCATTATCCTACATCTGAGATGATTTAATCTCATCTAGATAACGGCATCCCTGAAGACAATCAAAGATCATGAGTTGTGGTTGTGTCACCAGGTCAAGACTTTTATGTTATCTAATGGAAATCAGTCAAAATGTCAAATATATATATATCCTTCCTTTGAAATCAGGTAACTGATTTCTTGTTGCATTGCTGCATCAGAGAGTTACAATAATATGAATGAAGTTCCAAGTGCCCAACCAAGGGGAACACAAATCACAATAATGGTGAGAGGAAGTGGAGGAAATGAGGGAAAAGTCTATTAAAAATGGCCACGCCTCAAAAACCTTTTGCCCGCCTGTTTTTTGGTTTTTTTGTTTTTTGCTTTGATAAAATGGTACTCAAACCAGTCAAGTAATGTTTACTTGGGTTTTCTAAGTAATGAAGTTTACTAAAAAATCTTTAGTTGAAGGGTGCTTTCGATGTGTACTTCAGCTGAGCCTGCAAGTTTGTGAGCTATGCAGAGGACGGCAGTCAAAGCGTCATTACATTGTGAAAATATGGACTCAGAGGAAGACCGTGAGGGTTTAGGGTGCCATTTGGGACAGGGCCTATCTTGTGATTTCCTGTCATCTGTATTTAAGCCATGTGTTCCCACTGCCTCCAGGGCTCTCTTTGGAGGACGGGAGTCTGATCAGATGTTACACCATGACATGTTATCATATCTGTCTGTTTTCCATAAATATAAGAATGTTCACATTCAGAATATTAACATTTCAAAATCTTTAACTTTGAACTTATAAACATTTAGATTATATTTGAGTATATAATTGTTTATAGGAAAGCATTATTTCTTCCTATTCCGATGTGTAAATAGTTTAATTAATTTTTACAAAGAATAATTAATATATTCTACAAATGTTTGACTATATGACTTTCTTTCGATACCAGAAAAGGTTGGAATTAAAAACAGCCATTACAGTCGCTTAATCATAAAATTAAACAAAATTCTCTCATCTTACTTTATCAATAGGAGAAGCTTACACTCAAAAATGACTTGTTGAATTTGCTTAAAAAGATGCGTCAAGTGGTTGCACACAACTATATTGAGTATTTTTTTTATTTAGTTATATGAACAAAAGAAATTCAAGTAAAGCTGACAAAATTTCTTTGAGTAAATACAAACCATTTGAATTTGTCACTGTTACATAATATTTATATGTGCAGTTTACTTAATAATGTTACATTTATAAAAGTTTATTATGTAAGGTGAGCACATTTATCGATTTAATTTACCTTTACATTTTTAAAATAAAAACAAGCATAAATAACTCATTGGACAAACTTAAATTTAATTGAGAGCAGGAAATCCATGCAATAAATTTGTGTATAAGTGCCCACAGCCTAAACACAGGCACCACTCTTCTGCGTAATGGTAACCACAAAATTACAGAAACTCCTCAATGTCCAACATAACTGAACATTAAACACTAACATAAACTAACAACATCTTTCCCTTTACTGAAAAACACATAAAATAATACTTTAATCCCTAAATTTACTCTCTTAACGCAGTCCCTTGCAAAGCATGCTGGGAACTACAGATCCACTGCCCAGTTATTTATGTCAGCACAAATATTTCATGTAGTTTTAACACAAATGAATTAAGTAAACTTCAGTTTTAAATATATTAGGTTGATTGAACAAAATTAAATTGAGTTGAGACAAAAATAGATATGTTTAAGTAAAGTGGACAGAATTTAAATGTCATATCTATGAAGGGCCTTGAGTGTACCCTTCATCTCTCTCACTAACTAAATAATGAAGCATATAAGCCTGGTTTTACAGACAGGGCTTAGATTAAGCCAGGATTAGGCCTTAGTTTAATTAGGACATCTAAGTATCTTATATAAACGTGCATTTAAAAAATAAAATAAAAAACACTGTTGTGCATCTTGAGACAAAACAATGGCACTGACATATTTTAAGATATGCCATTGCAAGATGCTTTGAATTTACATGAATTTACAAAATACAAGATGCAGTTGAAACAGCTCAAACACGCAGTTTAAAAACCAGGGGTTAATGTGTCAACTCTGAACAGCAGCACACTGTGTTGCTTTGGCTCTGTACAAGGTCCAGTTCGCTTTAGATGTAGCCCATCCCACCCTGTCATGTGATTATGGGACAGTTTTCTATTGTCAGAATCTCATCGTTTGTTCCACCTCTTCTGTTAAGTGTTTCATATGTTAAGATCAAGAATCTCAACAGCCAAAGTCATGTCTAACCTTGCACAGGATTCAGTGTTTAAAATGCCAGGTAAGCCTTTCTGTGCTCTACTACTATAGGCTCATCTCAGTGTGCCATGTAATCATCATCTCTTAGGCCTTTATTTAATGTTTTGCTACATGAATGAGTATAGTAGTTTGTCAAGCCATAACTTTTGTTGTTAGAAATTACATAGATAAGCAAGTTTGAGCTGATAGTTTACACCATCTGTTGTCTGATCTACAATTAGAGATAAATGAAAATCAACAATCGGTTATGTGCATTGCCCATAGGGTACGCTAGATATTCATTTATTGTGCCAAACCAGTATTCAATGAAGACATTTTAAAAAAAGGGCTCTAAAACTTAACTATTCTACTGAACAAGTCTATTAAATGCTATTCTTTGAAAGCTAGTGAGGTTCTAAATGAGGTATATAATCATGGTTGGTGGTTCATGGGAATAGTTAAGGCAACACACACACAGAAGAGAGAATCAAAAGCAACTTGAGTTTTGCAACACTTTATTTCTTTACATTCTCTATATTAATGTATTTCATTGAGTTTATGATTAAAGTAAGATACCATTGTTCTTCATTAGCTCTGATATCCTCCAGAACTCTGTTGAGTCTATTCATCCATCACATTATCTGTGTCATAGCTCTCATCATTTGTTATGGTGTGATTTCTTCTCAGCTAACAAAAAACGGCCATCTGCCAGTGGTCTGGAGTTCATCGGTCCTCTTGTGAGCTCTGTGGAGGAGACCCCAGACCCTATCAGTACAGTTATTAAGGGTGAAATTCCCTCCTGGATCACTGGTAGCTTCCTTAGGAATGGACCTGGCAAATTTGAGTTTGGTGAAAGCAAGTAAGAGTGCAAAATATTTCTATAATCACAGCAAGATCAATTTATTTTTATCTGGTTATTTTCTTTGCTTATTTGGCTTCATCTGTTCCTTCTCAGATTCACCCACTGGTTTGACGGCATGGCCTTGATGCATCGTTTCCACATTAAAGATGGTCAGGTGACCTACAGCAGCCGTTTTTTGCGCAGTGACTCTTATGTGCAGAACGCAGAGAACAATCGAATTGTGGTGTCTGAATTTGGCACCCTGGCAACACCTGACCCATGCAAGAACATCTTTGCCCGGTTCTTTTCACGTTTTCAGATTCCAAGTAAGCATCAATTGGAGGTGAAAGTGACATGCGTACCTGATCAGAAATTCAGACAGAACACTCTGACTGAATCAGGCCTAGCTATAAAGATTAGATTAAAATACACAAGTACAGTACTTGTCAAATTACTGCAAAACCTTCATCTGAACCCATTCTAATCATCAGTTGTGTTTGATTAACAGAGGCGACTGATAATGCAGGAGTGAGCTTTGTAAAGTACAAAGGAGATTTTTATGTGAGCACAGAGACCAACTTCATGCGCAGAATCGACCCTGCAAGCCTGGAAACCAAAGAAAAGGTATATATGACAATGTTTCACAGATACAGAAATTCATACAGTTCTCCTACAATGAACCGTTATCGCTATGTGATTTTGGTTTTGAAAGGTGGATTGGTCAAAATATATTGCAATTAATGCAGCAACAGCTCATCCACATTATGACCGTGAAGGAGCAACTTACAACATGGGAAACTCATATGGCCGAAAAGGTGGGATGCCTCATTTATGCTTATATAACACAACTAAACTCTAATGGCTTCTTTTTGTTAATGTTTTCAGACCAAACAGAATTGCAAAAGTAAATGTTATATTAACAAAGTTCGGGAGGAGCACGTTCAGATAATCAAGCCATTTAGAATGAGAAGAGGTATACAACATATACCTTGCCTCTATCCCTTTACAGTTTCCCATCATCCCTCCACCAATCCCAACTCCTCACTCTTAACTATTTCCTAATCCAACCAGGGATTGGGGGAGTACGGGCCAAAATCAGAGCTTGGGGCTCTCCCCTCTGACAGCACGCCAAATATGCATACTAATAACTGATTATATGTAATTATATTATATTCCCAACCCCAAACACATGCACCACAGAGCCATACTGTTTGGGAAATATTCTTAATATATTCATTCAAGGATATAAGTAAATATTTTAACAACGAAAGAAAGGCACTTTACCTTCTATTACGTTTCTCAAAGGCTTCTTCTACCATATCCTGCGAGTACCACCAGGTGAAGGAGCGAATGATGTTGCTGATCTGTCTGATGCCGAGATTCTTTGCTCTATTCCTGCTTCTGACCCCAGGAAACCATCATACTACCACAGTTTTGGTAAATTTGCCTGCCATATTTGCATTTTTTCGATCATTTGAGCTGCCTTTCTGCTTTTTTATCCATCTATAATATTATACAAATTATTTTGCATCTATTTACATAGGGTTGGAAATGTGCGATGTACTTTTCATGTAGATTGTTCAGTATATTATATTATCCACCAACAAGCAGATGGAAAATAATGCTTTTTTTCTGTTTGTTCTTTTATTTTACCTTACTGTTTGCAGTGATGTCGGAGAATTACATAGTCTTCATTGAGCAGCCGATCAAGCTAGACCTGCTGAAATTCATGCTGTACAGAGTTGCTGGAAAGAGCTTTCATAAGGTCATGACCTGGAACCCAGATCTAGAGACCATTTTCCATGTGGCAGACAGACGCACTGGCCAGGCATGACAGAGTCTATACTGACATCTAATTGTGGGCAGTGTATATTTCTGTTGCTTCACCTCTGCTATCCATGTTTTCATTTCTGCAGCTCATCAAGACAAAATACTACAGCAGAGCCATGTTCACCCTGCACCAGATTAATGCATATGAGGATGATGGATATTTGATTATGGACATGTGCTGTGGAGATGATGGCAGTGTGATAGGTGACTTCACAATGGAGAACCTTCGCCAGGTATCTGGGGAAAAACTTGACAAGGTAATGCCTTCACAATCCAATACATGTCAAAAATGGACAATGTTGACCTCTTTTTCAGCTTTATAAAAAATTACTTTAATGCAACGTGTATCTATTGGCTTTTCCAGTTCTTCAATTCATTGTGTACAAACTTACCACGGCGATATGTACTGCCTCTGGATGTAAAGGAAGAGGAGACCAATGACCACAACCTCATCAAATTGCCTTGCACCACTGCCACTGCTGTGAAGACTATAACTGGGGTACATGAACAAGAGGTGGAGAGGTAGGGACTTGAAAAAATGGATACCAATGAAAGTAATTTCTCTTTGGTAATAATAGGTGCTCCTCACCCATGAAGATCTCTACAATGATGACCTGCTGCAGTATGGTGGTCTTGAGTTTCCACAGATAAACTACACTTATTACAATGCTCGTCCTTATCGCTACTTCTATGCCTGTGGCTTTGGACACCTGTTTGGTGACTCTTTGATTAAGATGGATCTAGACGGAAAGAAGCTAAAGGTGAATGAATGAATGAATGAATCTTAATTGAAAATACTTTTATTCAAGATTTGATGAGGTCAGTTTGAGAATTCACTTCAATTGAGAATATAATGTTTTATCTGTTTTGTTGTATGTAGGTGTGGCGCCATGCTGGTTTGTTCCCATCAGAACCAGTGTTTGTTCCAGCACCTTATGCTAAGGATGAGGATGAGGGTGTGGTCATGTCTGTGGTCATTACACCAAGAGAGGTGAGATTCATGGTGTCATCATACCCTTGTTAGTTTCTTTGCTCTGGGGCCTCATTTATAAAACATGTGTACGCACAGATTTGATTTTAGAGAGTGTATACGCTAAAATCCACACCAACATTCAGATTTATAAAAATGGTCTTTGATGTGGAAAAGTGCTTAGTGCCACGTCATGTTCTAAGCAGGCACACACTTTTCCTTGTGGCAGAGTCGGAGTACTGTTATTCTCAAGTAAAGGATTTGGAAGTTGACAGGTGCTATTTTAAATGCTAATGACATTAATAAGGGGGCGTTTACATGGTGGCGGTCTGAACCCATTCTAATGCGCACAATTTCAAGATCATTTGCAATTTATAGATTTCACATCTGGAAGAGAGGCGTACATGTTTTTTGTGCCTCTGTCATTTTCTCTGAATCACATTTATGCACAGTTGAGAAATGATCTTAGATCAAATGTAGGATGGTTTCTAGACAACATTTTATAAATGTGGCCCCTGGAGAGCAAAGGGGCAGAAATTTGTTTTTATTCATATATAAGAAACATAATTTGATTCAATTAAAGAATTCAGGTGTGATAATGTCACATAACTCTCTTTAGAAAAAGAGCAGTTTCCTCCTTGTCCTTGATGCCAAGACCTTCACAGAGCTTGGACGAGCAGAAGTTCCAGTGGACATCCCATATGGCACTCATGGACTCTTCAATGAGATGAGCTAAAATAGAAAATCACCAGCTCAAATCAACTCATAAGAGTGGAACCATTCACCTATTCTGCATCTTTTTTGAAAGAGTAATTCTACACATCTAGGTAAAATAAATACATTTGTGAAATTTGTGCAACCCTTACCTGCTTACATATGCAGCATAATGAATCAACTGTGCAATATTTATAAACCTTGTACAAGATTAAAAGGCTTATATTATTTTTTTATTATCTGTTTATTACAATTATATCATCAAACTTTCTTTTTACTTGTATTTTGTATATGGGTAACTGACATTAAATGCACTGGAGAAGTTGACATGTCTGTTTTTGATAATATTTTTTTGATATTTTAAACAACATTTTGTATTTCTAGAGTCTTGTTAACGGAAATATTACATGGAATATTTGTACTTTTAAAAATTCTGTAATTTTGCTGGACAATTAATCTAGGAAGGCATGAATATGTTTAAAATTATTAAAAATCTAAAAGAAGTGGCAACCAGTTACAAATTAAAGTTATACAATTTTGAAGGCTATATAGCAAGCTAGCTTTGAAAGCCTAAGATCCCACCCTCCCTTCAAGACAAGACCTCACACACCAGAGGTATACAAATACATTATGCTGACAGGCAGGTAGGACATTGTATCGTTGCATTTGGACCAAATTCAATGATTGGACATAAAAAAATGTTTTATGTTCTGTGTCTTTTGTTTTGTATGGACTTTTATGTTGAGTGCCTTCTCTGTTTTCATTGTTTCCATGTTCTCTTCCTGTTTGGTTTCTGTCTCTTCTCGTTGTCTTATCAGTTGTTATGGTTACCTACTTCTTGAGTAATTTGAGCTACAGTAGCTCGTCTGTTTGATCGGACCACACGGGCCAGCCTTCGCTCCCCACGTGCATCAATGAGCCTTGGCCGCCCATGACCCTGTCGCCGGTTCACCACTGTTCCTTCCTTGAACACTTTTGATAAATACTGACCAATAAAACAAACAATATAATAATATTTAATGAACAGAGCGCTGAACACTGAATAGAAAGTATAGCATGATCCAAATAGCTTCCTTATCCTCTACTTGTTTGGTATATTTCATTCAGAGCCATAGAAAAACAACGGCTCCGATTTCATTAACAGCTAACGTTAGTGCAACACGTGATCTCCAAATCAGAAGGTGGCGCTCGTGATGCACGGAAGCACTGATTTCATTCCAACTTCAACTGTATTTGACTTCACTCTACTAAAGGGGAAATAGGTTTTTATTTTTTTCCCCTCTCTGCAAACAGCTCTGACAACTCTTTACTTATATACAGTTGTCAAAACCTGTAAAAATACACGTCGTTGCTGGAGCGAGGAAAGTATTTAGACGTTTAGGGCAAAGGTCTGTCGTGTTGACATACAGTAACGTAAGTTCATTCGTAAGTGACTACATTGTCAGTGATTTATCGTTACTACAGCCTCAATAAAACCTTTATGGACCATCCAAACTTATGGACTTGTTTAGACTGAAAATTAAGGTAATGTCTTTGCAAAGGAGCACAAAACAGATCTTCAAACTGTTGGTAAGACCCTTTTTTAATTTTTTTTTTAGGTAAACTTAATTTACTATTCTTTAACACTGATATTTTCAGTTTATGATCGCCTGCTGTTTTAACTATTTACTTAGTTTGTATTTTGGTCAATTGTAGCCTATATTTTTCTCTTATGAGTATTATACTCATTAAAAAGAACTGTACCTTGAGCACATATCCTTACAGGTGAGGTGTGGCTCCGTAAGGCCATTGTGCTTCATGTCATAATAAATGCATTTATTGTCTTTATCTATGTCAGTAACTGTCAGGGTCAAATATGCCTTTGTTCCGGCAACTTGAGCCCACACCGGAGAGGCAAGGTCAGAAGAAGAAAAAATGCAAGAATGAATGGGCTGAGGATGAGGAAAAACCTTCCACACTGATTGGCCTTTGTCTTCAAAGCCTAGCCGAGAACATGAAGGACATGTGGGTGAAAGATTATGCCCAAAAATACATGGACCAGTATTTCTTCAGATACGTCATGGGTCCTTTCAGCTCATTACGTGAGTATTGCTAAAACTTGTACATGTGTAGATATGAATCAGTGTTTATCAAATTATTTATTTTATCTGTGTGTTTTTCTTTCAGCTTGCGAGTTGTTGGAAGAGCTGTTGTGCATCCTGTCCTCGCGTAATCTGTTGACACGTGCGGCCCTGCACCTCCTTCTCCTCCCGCAGCTAAGCTGTCTGTCCCTCGCATCTGCATGCAGTCTTGTCAATGCCAACCTCTGCTCTCTTATCCAGATACGCTGCCAGGTTAAACACTAACTTTAGTATATTTCATATTTGCACACAGTTTGCACAAACATACAGATGTGCTTGTAAGACTTCAGTGAACTTAATTTAAAGTCATCCTGATCAGACAGCAAATACCAGATATGCCAATTAGATCTGAATTTCCATCTGTGAATAGCAATGCCTGCAAAGCAGCAATAGAATAGTGTTTTAAGTTTTAGGTAAGCTTTGGTAAATAATGTACTGCTGTTGTTACATATCTTGTTTTCAGTCGGTTGCACACAATTTATCACAGTCATTGTGCAGTGGAAGCCATCCCTAATTGGTTAAATATGTGCAAGGAAGATAATAAATTCAGTATGCAAATAATAAAATAACTTCGTCATTGTTGGTTACATTTGGAATGCCAAACAATCGATAATGTCAGTGGGATATTTTTAAACTTGAATGTTAAAGATCAAACATGACAAAGCAAATAGATAATATATATGAAAAAATGGTTAGTAAATAATCAATATTATTAATATAATAAACAAATATATAACACTGTTCAAAAGTTTGGGTTGGTAAGAATTTTGTTTAATGTTTTGAAAAGTTTTTATGCTTAACAAAGTTGTATTTATTTGGTCAAATATACAGTATTAAAAACAGTTTGAAATCTCAAACAGATTTTAATCTCCCTTAAAACAAGATTTGATTAAGTGGTGTTCACCAGATGCCGTATAGGTCATACAAGGTAAAGACACAACTCTATGTATATTCTGCAAGACCCCCTTTCCATTAAACATATTTTATTGGACTGTCCCAAAAACAAATAGAAAACATTTTTATGAAGTAAGCTCACTTAATGACTTTACCAATAAAGGTTTTAGAATTTTTATCATGTGTTAATGTTCAAAATAATAATATTAAATTATATTATGCACAATTATATATAATATTAATTGCTGTATTTTTTCTGTTTGCTTGGTTTGTATTTTTATTGTGTATAGATGTAACTGTTGTATTTTTGTAATTCAGTTTTTGCCATGGAGATAGCAACAGTTGCTGACATGGCATTAAATAAAACTATACTGATACTGAAAACATTTGTTATGCTTATTATTTTGTAGAAACCAGGATGCATTTTTTCGGGATTCTTTGATGAATAGAAAGTTTAAAAGAATAACATTCATTTGATTACTGTCACTTTTGATCAATTTAATGCATCCTTACTGACCCAATCTTTTGAATGGCAGTGTATATATAGTAATTAACATAATACAATAAAACAACCCCTTATTTACCTTAACCAGAATGTGGGGAATGCTAGTAAAATGCATTGAAAACACTGTAATGACATCTTACAATTCTTATGTTCACTCACTTGTCTCTGTCTTGCACAGAATCTTCAGTCTCTGGATCTTAGTGGCGCACATAATATATCTGCATCAGTGCTGTGTGAGCTCCTGGGCAGCCAATGTAATCTTCGTTCCCTCTCCTTGGCTGGAACTCTGTGTGATCAGAGAGTGATATCGGTGGTTTGCCGCCAATGCCCCAAGCTGAGACACCTGGATGTGTCACGGTGCCTTCACCTTGCCCCTGCAGGCCTACTGCCTCTGGCCTACCAAGAACCCCATGTCAAGAATGCAAACACCTTCAACAGTCTGCTTGCTTTAGATATCGGTTTAGCAGAAAATGAGAGGGATGCCGTA
This sequence comes from Paracanthobrama guichenoti, assembly GCA_018749465.1. NCBI lineage: Eukaryota > Metazoa > Chordata > Actinopteri > Cypriniformes > Gobionidae > Paracanthobrama > Paracanthobrama guichenoti. The sequence goes on from CM031947.1 coordinate 15,579,373, forward strand.
GCTGCAGTTGCATTCCTCCTACTTAGCTTGCCCGGTCTTCAGAGGTTGGCAGTGGAGGGACTGGGACAGGCTTGTGTTCTCATACAGAACAGACAGTTTGAGGTGACAGAGGAGTTCACTAGTCGAGAAGGTGTGCCACGTCTTGAAGACCTGTGGTCGAAGCGGACACAGGTAGAGCACTTGAAAGACAGCAGTTTACTGAGTGCGGATGGAGACGAGAGTTTTACTTTGGAAGGAAAAATAGATGAATGGTTATCATTAGAGAGACACAATGATGCTTGTGATACTGCAGAGATAAATGAATGGACGGGGACTTCAGGAGAGGGTTATGGAAAAGATGGAGGTAGAAATAGGGATTGTAATGGAAGGGATAGTGTGACAACATCTCTCAAGGATGTACAAGGACTGTCTCTGGATACTTTGGAGGCTGTAGGAAAGATCTGCCCTGACCTGCGTGTCCTGTCTTTGGACTGTCTCCAGAGTAATGCTTATCATAATGCTAACAACTTTGAACAGGCAACAATTTTAGCCAGAGGACTAAGTACATTTTCGGGACAGCTACACTGTCTTTCTCTACAGTTTTCTGGTCTTCTGTCTAATTTGGTTCCAGCCCTGAGAGCCTCAGGCTCACACCTACTCTCGCTCACCTTGGAAGGGATCAGAGCTGATGGTCATACTCCTCTTCTGGAGCTCATTCATGCCTGTCCCAGACTCACCTCTTTCACTGTTCATTTAGACCCACCCAGCACTAATTTGGATGGAGATGGTGCTGATGCTGAGGAGGAGGGTGAAGACGAAGGCCTTCTTTCTAATCTGCCATGCCTTCCACACCTCCGCTCCTTAACAATGAAGTAAGCCAAATGTTGTAATTTCTTACAAAATGTCATGCTGATGCTCTTTTCCCATTAAAATCAAATGTGCTATAAACTGCTTTCCATTCAGTGTTCTTTTTTCCCAACAGTTTTTCATTGGATGAACGACAAATGAAGCCCACATTGTGTTGGAGGTCTCTTAAGGGAGTGCTGTGGGCACTGCTTAGGGGTGCTTCACTCCTTCAGAAGCTCTCGCTAATCGCTGTTCCCTGTCGACTGGACCTTGTATTTCGACTTGTCCTGAACCACCCGGCCAAACCCCTCAGGGCTCATGGCAGTCCCCCACTGCACTGCCTTAGATCTGTTAGTCTGAACCGCTCTGATATCACTATGGAGACTGTCGTACATATTGTAAACACTTGTAGGCGCTTGTCCCATTTGGATTTGAATGGCTGCTGGGCAATGACTTTGAGCAATATCACAAAGTTACAATACAAAGCCAAAAGGAGGCGCCATACACTGCAAATAGCATGGACATGAGCTGGGGAAAGAAAAGGCCAAGCCGAGATAGAAAAATAGTTTTTTTGTTGATTATTCTATAAAACAGATATTCTAGGAAATATATGTATGAATATAATATGCATTTAATCTAGTTATGCATATACATAATGAACATCATTCATTAAAAATACCATTAAATAAAATTACCATGCGCTGTTCATAATTAGATTTAGCTAGTACATTTATTAGATTTAATCTTTTATGCAAATATCCTAGGATAAGAAAAAGGAAAAATCCTATTTGAAATGTTTCTGTTCTTTTTTCACAATCTGTTGGTGTTGCTGGGAAATTAGTAATAAAATGCATTAAAATATTATTTAGCAGAAAATAACGTGTTGCAATAAAATTTTGTACTCTTTTCATTTGTGTTGTGTTTATATATTTATTCACTAATAATTGTACCTTGAAATTTGATCTAAGGGTGTTCATAAACGCTGCTTTCGGTCTGTGCTGTGCACGGGCTACTTTTCAACACGCATGTGCCGGGAAGATCGACGCCGTCACAATAATAGAATAAGTTCATTGGACAATTTACTAGCGCCAAAATCCGTTTACGAGCGTCATACTTTTGAGCAAAGTGTTATACGTAGTACGTACTCGTGCGTAAATGTACTGGCGGGAGGAAGACAAGATTGTAACGTTACTAGCTAACGTTTGATTTGTTATATACATTCAGGACAGTTATGTCTCGAATACTCAGCTGTATTGTAGCAGTTTGTCCAGATATGGGAATAGGGAAAAATGGAAATCTCCCATGGCATCCAATAAGACTAAGGTGAGCGAGAAGCAGCTCGTTTTTGTTGCTAACTCGGGTATATTGACACAATAATATAAAACGTTGTAGTTGTTTTCCAGGGCTCCGTGATGTGAGTTTTGTATCTCGCAACAGCTAACGTTATAAGTTGTGACACGTTTGCAGTGATAAGTATATTAGCTGGTGGATAGAACATTTTATGATTTCACGTCTTAAATTAGAGCTTGACCTTTGTCCTGCAAAAAAAAACAAAAAAACACACCTGACATAAGGATAGGTTTGTTCACCCCAAAATTAAAAAAATGTCATCACTTGCTTTCAAGTTGTTCCAAACCTGTACGAGTTAACCTGTTCTTCTGTTGAACATAAAAGAAGATATTTAGAAGAATGTTGGTAATACAACCGTTGACGGTAGCGATTGACTTCCATAGTAGGAAACAAAAAAAAAAAAAAAAATACAATGGCTAACGTTACCATCAGCTGTCAATTTACCAACTTTTTAAATATATGTTTTGTGTTCAACATAAGAAAGAAACTCATAACGGTTTGGAACAACATGAGGGTGAGTAAATGTTTTAATTTTTGGGTGAACTATTCCTTAACACAAAGCAAGCCTCCAAATATATTCCAACCATTAGCTTTGATTCTTCTTTCTTATATTTTTAGTAATGAATTCAAGCACTTTCAGAAGATGACCATGACCCCTTCAGTTGAGGGTAATAACATGCTGTCATATTTGTCATGCCTCTTACATTATTTTATTTTTAAATGTTGTCATTTTATCTGTTTGTGCTGAAATTAGTCAGATCTTTAACCAAAACTCTGTATTGTTGTCTTTTGCATTCCCTCTGTGTGTCATTTGACAGGTAAAAAAAATGTGGTCATCATGGGCAGAAAGACATGGTTCTCTATTCCTGCACAAAACAGACCCTTAAAGAACAGGATCAACGTAGTTCTCAGCAGAGAGCTGAAGTAATCTAAATGCTTGCACTTTATTTCACCTTACAGTTGACCGTTATGCCACATATACGTTTTAAATGTTTCCTATTTTCTATCACTCACTGCACAGGACAGCCCCAGAGGGAGCTCACTACCTTGCTTCAGACTTGAGTTCAGCTCTCCAACTGTTAGACAGCTCTGAGCTCGAAAAACAAGTGGACCAGGTTTGGGTAATTGGCGGCAGCGCTCTGTACAAGGTTAGTAAAAAAAATGATACAAGTCAGCATCTCTATTGAAAAACAAAGAAAAATGCAATAAAAGTATAAACATAAGCTGAATATGCATCAAATCCCTTATAACAGTCATTAGTTATGTTTCCGTCCACCCGTTTTTATGTGCATTTTAGGATATTGCATAAGAAAAAAACTGGATGCCAAGATGGACATAAATTTAAAAAATGCACATAAAAACATGTGCAGTCAAATGAGGCTGATTCATTTTTTTATCTGAAAAGAAGATGTGCATAAACTATGATGGAAACACATTTACAGAATAAATCCCTCGATGGGCAACAACAAACTCACTTGCTTCAACAGTGGATGTGGTTCTATAACTAGACTAACCAGCAGACCAATTTCATTTCACAGTATCTCAAATGTTTGTCTGGTTATTCTGTTATTCCTGAGCCAAAGTCTGTCATCAGAATGATTCGGTTTAATTCCCTCCCAGAAGTTTCTCACATGATTGCGTTCCCAAACACCAGGCATCAACATCAACATGACAGTGTTTATTGTGTTTCATTATTTATTATTAGGGATGTAACGATATTCAAACCGAACCAAAAAACCGTGATACACCACCCACGGTTTGAACCGCGATACTCATGTTGAACCGAACGTGCCCCAGCCCAGCTCTCACTTCACCTTATGCCACAAAATATTTTTTTTTCTTCCTTGACATTTGATTAAATAGTAATTAGTACACTTTTAAGAACTAATAAGAGCTGTATTTTACTGAATATTATTATAATAATATAATTTACTAAATATACACAAAATTTTGTCTTCCAAGTGCATGTCACGTGACTTGGGCGATCGCTCAAGCTGCATGGTGGAAGGACAAAGAAAGCCAGTTTCCCCATTTAGCCAGGTAGGCAAAATGCTACCTTAGAGTCCCAACAACATGATAATTTTCGTAGCTTGTTACGAAATTAAAAAAAATCTCTCTCACCTCAGAAAACCGTTTTCCTGTCGCAAGAGAAATTGCGAACATGCAACGTTACGATGCCAATTTGTAAGTCATGAAATAAAAATAAAGTACCAATAAATCACGTAGCTGGTTTGACGTGTGTTAGCTGGGAAGGCGGAGTTCATCAGGAGCAATTTTCATCTTTCATTAACAGTTCATGACGTATTGTGTATTAGCCATGGTAACTGTTGTTTCCATATCCACAAAATGCCACTTTATTTCACTTTGTTATTTTGTTTATTTTAAATTAGTGTGGTGGCTACTTTATAGTATTAACAAAAACTTTAACTTATAGGCCTATTTATTCATCAGTATTAGTCATATTCATACAATTTATGTGTTTAAGTAGGCTACAGTGGGACATTACTTGTTTGTGTCATCAGTTGTTATGAAAAAAATGTGCTTGTTTTTTTTTTTTTTGTGTTTTTTTTTTACATTATGGTAAATGGTAAAAGAAGTAGATTATTTCTGACTAGTCTACAGTGCAGACATTTATTTCATTTTAGTTACTCAGGTATGCTAACTGCTCTATAGAAAAAGGGAAGCCAATGTATAAAGTTAATAAGATCAATTATTGTTGTTATTATTAAGTTAAACGTGAATCTAGTGTTTTTATTGCTGGTGCCCTGCCATGAACCGCCTCTACAGCGAACCGAACCGAACCGTGGCTCCAAAACCGTGTATCGTTACACCCCTATTTATTATGTATGAAAAAAGAGCCGCAAGGCTTCCCCGATTGCAGCAACTTCCATTTTTATTACAGATATTTTGCACCAATTTCCCATGAAGCGACATTTTTGTTCTCTTGAACACATGCGATGGAAACACTGTTTTGTTCGCAAATGTTTTATGCGACATTCCAATTTTGCGCTTAAGTTAAATTTGCAACTTTAGATGGAAACATAGCTACTGACTCATGTATTTGATTCAAGATTCAAGAGTTTTATTTGTCACATACACAGTTATATACAGAATATACAACCGGCAGTGAAATGTAAACAGGTCCGCTCCATGGACAGTGCAAATTCACAGTTAAAAACACAAGGAGGAAATTATAATAGAAATAGGATATATATATCTGTAGAATTATAAATAATCAAGTCAAGTAAAAAATAAGAATAAGAAGTGGAATAAAATAATTGAAGTAGACTGTGCAGTGAGTAAACTGTAGACTTATAAATATGTGGTTAACAAATGTATAAAGAGTATAATGTGCAAACAGGTTTATAACAGGTTGTTACACAGTAACAACGAGAACAGAAAGTTCAGTGCAATGATAGTATGTTTATCCTGAAGTGAAGTCACGTGATGTTAAGTGACTGAGTTCACGAGTCTGATGGCCTGGGGGAAGAAGCTCCTCCTGAGTCTCTCAGTTTTGGCCATCAGGCTACGGAAGCGCTTACCAGATGGCAGCAGCGTGAAATGAGGGTTTGCAGGGTGATTAGAGTCCTTGATGATTTTAGTAGCTCTACCTTTGCAGCGTTTGGTGTAGACGTCCTGCAGAGACGGGAGAGCTGACCCTGAGATACGCTCGGATAAGCGCACAACTCTTTGCAGGGCTTTGCAGTCATGACTGGTGCTGTTCCCATACCACGCTGTGATGCACTGAGTTAATACACTTTCTATCGCCCCTAAATAGAAAGTTTTCAGGATAGCTGGTGAAACCCTGAATTTCCTCAGCTGGCGCAGGTGGTACAGTCTTTGCCTGGCTTTTTTCACCTGTGTCTGAATGTCACAGGTGAAAAAAGCCAGGCAAAGACTGTCATATTTGCACAGTAGTTGTACAATGGTCTTGTTACCATTTTACTAATGAACATTATAATGGAATTCATCAGCAAGTACTGCAATATTTTTTTTTTAATATAGAAAGTATAATTCTAAAATTGTATGGCTTTTGATCAGATGTGTTTGTATGCACATTCGCCATTGATATCTTCCTTTCTACATACATTAAAATATTCTTCTTTTTTAAATCTCGGTTTTAAAATTTAGGTCTGCCTTCACTTTTCCCATCATGCAGCCGATTTTCTCTCATATCATGAAATGTATTTGTTTTGTAAAGTAATATGATATTTCCTAATTTGAGGGTAAAATTAGCTGTTTCACCTGTTATACAGTATGCGTGCAACAATATACATTATACACCCACCTATACATTGTTATAGCTCAGTGTAGTCCAGTTCTCTGTATAATCAGTTGTTATGGAAACTGCCTCAAGGCAAAATGTACAAAAGACTCCCTTCCTTCATACTCCTTCCTCCTCATTCTGTTAATATCTTGTACAATGTAATCATAATACACTGTTTGTGAATGTTGTGCTGTGTTTTTTAGGAGGTGATGGATGGCTCTGGTCCCAGGCGTCTTTTTGTAACACGGGTCCTCAAGCAGTTTGACTGTGACACATTTATACCTGATATTAACATGGACAAGTACAAGCTCCTGTCTGAGTGAGTGCTTATACAGTTCTTTGAATGCTTGCATTGAGGTCTATAATACACGGAGAGAGGTTTAGCATTGCAGTTCACCACAAAGACTCAGCTCAAACAACACTCTACAACGAGAGTAAATCTTCACTCTGGGCGACTAAACAATATCTATCATTAGCCACTGGCTAATACATTCTCAGATTTTACTCGCCAGTGTGTGTTAGAGATTTTCATTTGTTGAACACTCAAGAGAAACTGCTTCACTCTCCGTCAAGCAATCTATTTCAGTTCAGCTCAATGAATGCGCAGTGTGCCTGTATTTGACGTACCGTAAACTCTAGTGTGAAGACGCACAACTCACCATCGCTTTGAGAGAACTGTGTTTCTCTCGCACGCACGCACACACGCGCGCAAATACATACCATGCAGAATCGACGCGCTACATGTAAACCATGTTCTTTGTTGTATTTTCCTGTCAAAACAACGGAGTTTGTTTGGAATTATTGAGCTTTTAAGAACAAGCAGAAAGGTTTATCTGGTAGTGGGCCGGACTAATGCGCAAATGGCAATCTCATTGGCTGGTGCTCATCTATTACCTTCACCGTTCAAATCAGTTCGACTGAACGCTGACAACGTGATTAGTATTCATGAACCCAGCAGCTCATCAATCCTTAGTGCGTTGTATATATTAGTAGTAGAATTAGTAGTAGTAGTATTATCTTTTTAATAATTACTATTATCTATTACTATTATTTTTTACAGAAACACTGAATGACGAAGAATATCTTAAGCACCACCACTAATCCTAATCTCTCTCTCTCTCTCTCTCTCTCTCTCTCATGTATACATGTATGTGTGCATATTTTACGTAACTTATTTTGGATGCGGTTAATCGATTTGACAGCACCTGACTGTAAGTTCACACCACCGGCGGTGAGAACGTCAAGGTGGCCGGAAGTCATTAATTTTCAATGGGAGCCGGCGGCAAGAGCGGCGTATCGCATCGTGGATGATTCGGGCGTCGAAGAGAGTTGAAATCAGGTCAACTCTATGGTAATGAGCTATGCTGCGGTTCGGCGGCAACCAATTGGAATGTAGAAGTGCTCCGCTTGAGAGAAACCCAGAGAACGCAGTCCTGTAAACTTTGGTTCTGACCACATTAGTTCCCAAGGAAAATGGAGAAGTTGATCATTGCTTTGCGGGTTTCCCTATCATTTACGATGTGATCATTCATAGTGATGTGTAATTTAAGAAGGCGCGCAACACTATTTTATAGGCGCTAGAACACTTGTTTTTCAGCGCGAATGCAATTCATTCTTACTTTCACATTTAAAAGATTTCATGAGGTTAACTTATACCCTACTTGTGGTCAGTCTGCCAATCAACATGCTTGTTTGCTTTGCGGCCCCTTTAAATACAGTTGAAAACATTTCTGGAAAATAGCCTCCGATGACGCAAATATCGCAAGATTTTGTGGCCAGAGGCTAAAGACTACAGCCAGTAGTAGGAGCTAGTTCCACATGTTTTCAACCCGCCCATGGGGGGTGGGATTTCACTCACGGCCGCTCGGCTCGGGCAGCTGCGGGCATTCATATAAATGGAGCGGTGCGGAGCAAAGTGAGTGTTTTCAACTTTTCAAATGAATTCCTATGAAAGTTAAGCTTCCATAGGCATGATCTGAACATGCGCCGTGAATGTATGCCGTGCCTACGCTTACCTCAGCTCTGCTCTTCACTCCCATGATGAATGTAATCTGACTCCTGCTGCGTTTGTGCTGTGACACTCGCTCGGCTCACTCACATTATATTGAACAGACACGTTCAGTTTTTAATTATAGTGTCTGTTCTCTAACTGAACTAAATGGTTTTATTATTATGAAAATGAAAACAACGGTAGGGGCGGTGCCACGGTGGACAAGTGATCCAGTGATCCAGTAGCAGTGGCTTTGGGAGTGGCCTCGTAGGCCAGCGAAGCAAGTGCATTCTGGGAGTTGTTGTCTTTCATCCATTTGAGCCAAAAATACATTTTCTGGCTTTACTCAGTCTAGAAGGCACCAAATTCAAAAATTATTTCACATTTCTACTACATAAATGACCTAGTTTAAATACACATTCATCTTCCCAGTGCTGAGTACCCCTTTAATAAAAAGTCATGGTAAAGACATTTATAATAATTTATTATTAAGTATAATGTTATTCTTTTAACCTTTCTATTAATCAAAGAATCCTGAAAAAATAATTACAGTTGCTACAAAGTGAATAAAACAGCAGAACTGTTTTCAACATTAATGTTAATTGATTGATAAATGTTTCTTGAGCACCAAATTAGAATGATTTCTGAAGGATCATGTGACACTGAAGACTGGAGTAATTATGATTCAGCTTTGCCATCACAGGAATAAATTACATTTTAAAATGTAGAATTTATAATAGAAAACAGATATTTTAAATTGTAATAATATTTAACAATATTACTTTAACTGTATTTTTGAGCAAATAAATGCTGCCTTGGTAAACATTAAAATACTTTTTTCAACATTTAAAAAAAATCATACAGACCCCAAACTTTTCTATGACTTTCAAGAGTATGGCACTTTTTCCTTACACGGATTTTTAGAACGCGGGAGTACTGGCGCTTTTTTTTTTTTTTTTTTTTTTTTCACCTCGAGCACTGTTGCAAAAAATGTGCGTCATAATATGATCTGTAGGGGCAATATTAAAATTCCATTAGTTAAACTTCAAAAAGGCCATTTTCTAAGGCTAAAACTGCACTGTTTGAAACACTTTAATTTATAAAGTACAACCTTTTTATACATAGGTTTAGGAGTATTTGTCTGATCGTATCTTTGAATAAAGTTAATGGATTTATTGGCACTGGAACAGACATATGCTGTATTGTGCATTGAGGAGGAGAAAAGGCTCTCTTATGTAAAAATGGCATCTAGCATCAAAAGGTGTACCTCACTAAATATCACACCTCTCAGGCTCACAGTAAGCATTTAAAGAGAAGTTGAATGCATGGATGTTGATTTGTTGTCACTTCATCTGATAAAGAGCAAAATGGATTTTACTTGAATTCTCAAATTCATTTGATTTATTTTCAGCAGTTAATTAGAAGTTTACAAGAATCTATACTATCCAAGTGGATGAAAGATGAGTATTTTCTCTCTGAAAGGCTATGTTATGCATGTTATATAATTGGGTTGTGTCTGTATTATGTTTTATATTAAAGGTTTTCTTTCCTTAAGTCCTTAGTTGCAATACATGCTTGTAAAATCAGCCCTGACATAACAAGGTGGTAATGTCTTATTGCTCCTTCTGTTTTTCTTTCTTGTTTCCTTCTGGTCAGATTCCCAGGTGTACCCACCGGTTTACAGGATGAGAATGGTGTTCAGTATGTGTTTGAAGTGTATGAGAGTACCAACCACTAAGAAGAAAATCTTTTAAGTAGGAGACGTGGGCTCTGACATGTTGCGTGATGCAGTTTTCATTTAAATTAGGTTTGTGTAATTTCCTGACCCCATCATCACTTCATATCTCTTGTCTACTTTCCTTAATAAAAATATCAAAAGCCCCACAATATGTTGTGATTCCAGGACAATTGAAAGATATGATATTACTTCCATTATTTAAAAAAAAAATTCTATGAGTGGGTTTTTGCAATTTTATATACAAAATGGAAAGCAGACAGAAAATCATGGGAAGAAAGAGGGTGGGTAAAGTCAGCCAGATTCATAGCTCAACATGTCAACAACTGCTAGGTCTCTCCTGATTTGTGGCCTTTTCCTAATGATGTATATGGGGTTGGACAATGCAACTGAAGCACCTGGTTTTAGACCACAGTAGATTTATTAGTATGGTGTAGGGCAGGATTCCTCAAACTCGGTCCTGTAGGTCCGGTACTGCCCTGCAGAGTTTAGTTCCAACCCTAATCAAACAAACCTGAAGCTAGTCAAGGGCTATGTCACAATTCAAAGGCCATGCCTTCGAAGGTCGGACTGAATGTTGTTAAATGCAGAGGTGAACAGTAACTAAATACATTTACTTGAGTACTGTACTTAAGTACACTTTGAGTATCTGTACTTTACTTGAGTATAATTTTTTTCTGGAAACTTATGACTTTAACGTCACTACATTTGAAAGACAAATATTGTACTTTTTACTCCACTACATTTCTATCAAAGTCCTCGGTAGAAAGTAGTTTCTGTAGCAGCTTTGAAATCAGTGGATGGTTTTTTTTTTCTTCTTCTTTGAAAGGTGTTTGGGTTTTTGCAGAAAGCCTTTCAGTAATCACTCTTGTAGGGTCACGTGAAGTTCAATGATTTCCCAGCATTTTTTGAACTGATCAGTTTATTGCAAAATGGAAGAAGACGGTTCCTCGGCGCAGTGTGTGCACCCGTAGCCATACTTAGAATGTATGTTTCAATTTTCTGAAAAGATTAGTTTAGTTGGCATACACTTGACGCATGTCTCATAAATTGTAAACGTCTGGGAGAAAGAGAAGAGCATATGTATGAATCTGAAAAAGCACGATGACGCGAAAGAGACCATATGACAATATATATATTTATATTATAATATTTTTTTGGCACTTAAACAGACCGATACATAAATTATGTACATTTAAATTTTGGTGAGTATTCACGTAAACAAAGTTGATTATGTCTTAAGTGAACAGTTGGGAGAATATCGGATGTGTATCAGTGTATAGGATCCGTGCATTCGGCCTTAAAGTGACAGCAGCTTTGTAAAGGACTTTCTAACTTTTATACAAGTATTTAAATTAGTTTAAGGTAGTCATGTGCTAAGCATGTTGGCTGGAGCATCACTGACTGGCTTAAACCATGATGGCATGGTGTGCATTTATACAACAATGCAACAATAATAAAATAATGAATTGACATTAAAAATAAAAATGTTTATTTACTTTTGATACTTAAGTACTTTTAAAAACAAATATTTCTGTACTTTTACTTGAGTACTTACTTTACCTAAGTTTTTACAACTGTCACTTGAAATGGAATAATTGACCAGTAGTACTTTTACTTTTACTCAAGTAATGGCATTGTGTATTTTGTCCACCTCTGGTTAAATGGGATGTCTAGCGTACAGGAACTGTTCTTGTCACCTAGCAACTGACAGCTGCCATTGATGAATGGAAGTAATGTTTGTACTGGACTTTTTTTAAAGTTATTCAACTGCCTAAATACAAAACGAGGTTCACAACCTGTCTAAATATGTTCACCGTGGTCCATTTGTGTACAAAATAAAGAGTATAAACTATAAAATTGCATCTTGGTCAGTGTTGGGTGTAACTAGTTAATAAGTAATTAGTTACTGTAATTTAATTTTCCATTGAAAAAGTAAAGTAAGGGATTACTCTTATTATTTCTGTAATTTAATTACAGGTACTTCTGATGTAACCAAACTAAATACTGTGTATAGACTGTAGAACAATTTTATATATATATATATATATATATATATAAAATATATAATACAATAGTGGAATAGACATTGAAATGTAAACAAATCTAACTTTAAAATGCATGTTTTTATGTAACCTCACATTTGTATTACTTTGGTCAGTTAATAAGAATAATTTATGTAGTTTTATATTATTTATTTGAATGAATTAAGAGCTGTTTCATGTCTGTCCTTGAAGCACTTTGAGGTATATCAGGTTGATATAGGAATTAGAAAGTAATAAGTAATTTAATACTTTTTGGAGAGAGTAATTTGTACAGTAATCTAATTACACTATTGAAGATGTAATTAGTAACTAGTAAATCATTTTTTTTTTAAAGTAACTTACCCAACACTGATCTTGGTTACAAGTCAACATTTGAACCACTTTATACGTTTATTTTTTATATATATATATATATGACTATTTGAGTAAGAAGAACTCAATACTTGCATTTTAAACCTGCCAATTTTTCAAAATTCTGTCTTCAACAGTAGTATGCAAGGCCACAAAGGGTCTATCTGTTGTATCCTTCATTTCCCACAAAACAAAGGGCACATTTCCAGGCTGCATTTAAGGGAGCCTTCGAATTGGAACAGCCTTCGTCACGCTGTGGTGTTGAAGAGGTGGCCAGATGAATTTTGAGGCATTCCTCTTCCAGAACAGTGGCCAGGTCACTGTAACGCTGGTGGAGGAAAATATTTTCTGACTTGTTCCTTTAAAATATCCCAAAGTAGCTAAAAAATATTTAGATATGGTGACTGCACAGGCCAACTTCACATTCATGCTTATCAAACCATTCTGTCACAACTCTTGCTGTGTGTATTGGTGCATTATCATACTGATACACAGCCCCACCTTCAGGATACAGTGTTTGAACATTACGTGCACATTGTCCTCCAGAATGGTTTGGTAGTCCTTGGCACTGTTGCCCATTAAACACAGTAAGGAATGCCATGATATTGCAGCCCAAACCATGACTGATCCACCCCCGTGGTTCATGGGCACACAACAGTCCAGGTGTTAAGCCTCTTTGGGGCTTCTTCACACCGTAACTCCCACGGATGTGGGAAAGACGGTGAAGGTGGACTCATCAGATAACAATACATGTTTCACATTGTCCACAGCCCTAGATTTGCACTGTTGACACCAATAAAACCAACATTTTCAATTGGTACAAGTGACCAAAGGTTTGGCTATATGAATACCATAGCTCTCAATACACCACAAAGACTTGCTGTCCTGCAAGACATGCGCCAACAATTTGTCCTCTTTTAAACTCTGATATGTCTTTCACATTATGTTGTGAATGCAATATTTTATGTACAGCTGTGCTATTGCTCTGCTAACTCAACCTTCATACTCTGATGGAATGTAAAATCGGTGAAGATTGGCCACCAGTCAATACAATAAGTATTCTTTTATCTGAATCAGGTTTTGTTCCTGGGTTATCATTTCAGATATTCAGAAAACCTAAATTTGATAGTAATAAATGGTCTTTTCCACATCTGCTATCCACTTAATTATTCTTCATCTTGCCAACTGCAAAAGACAACCTGCTCATCTCCATATCCAATAGCAACTGAAGTGTCTGCTGTTAAGCCAGTCTGAAGATCTGACTGCTTCATGAATATGCATGTTGTGTTTCATCCTCAGACTGGCTGATTGACAAAGGTTGTCATATAGTTCAGAGAAGGGTCACAATACTAATGCTTTCAGTCTCACCCACGCAAACTCCTTCATGACCCTTATTTTTAAAAGCCAAATGCTGCAATCAGGCACAACCTTTTTAAGCGGATTGTTTTTGATATGTCAGCCTAATGTACTACAACTGTTTATGGCCAGGCTGAAGTAAACCTGACTGGAATTACAATTACCCACCCAGCACATGCACCTTAAGTACTTGGATTTATTTTCAGGGTACAAACAGTATCTAGAGATTTGAGAAAGGTTTGCACTTCATTAGCTTATGCAAGTGAGTTGTCATTTTAGATTAAAAGGTAAAGGAGAGCAATTGATGGCTGTCTAAGACTTGTCATTTTTCTGTTTATGTCTTTAATTTGCTATCAAATTAAACTTTCTTCCTGTTATTATCCATTAGGAGTCTTATTATTGTTTTATTATTGGCCCTTCAGTGCCATCATTGCAGTTTTATAAATAGTGACTGCATCACTCAAACGGATCAATAAACTCCCTGCCCGTCTCAGGAGCGAAACTGCTGCCTCAAAGGCGAGACAGTTGTGTCATAATGATGTAACTGCACAATGGGTGCCATCATCGTGTGATCATGTTGACATCAGAGTGAGGAACAAATGAGGGTCTGCGCACAACCTCAGCATATGAGTTCAATAACTCCTTCGCAATGTGAGAATAATGGAGCGATGACTTACTGACGCTGGATGTGCAGGGACTGGCGTCACCTTGCTCTATTAAGCTTGACTGTCCTCCTGATACATAGGGACTTGGTCTGTGGTGAGCTTGCTTGAGCACAGGCACTTGTTCTCTTTCTCTCTCCTCTGTCTGTGCCACTCTTTCATTCACCTTCAGTGAGTGCACATCTCCACATGTTCATCTCCCACTTCAAGCTCCAGCTTTAGTCTCACACCTGGATTACTCGTCTATTTACAAAGATGACATGCCACAGGAACAAGCTATTGGAAATCTAGAGCAGCGACTTGTTTATAAGAGGGTAAGGACCTAATTTCATCTTTAAAAATAGGCATACTTTTTAAATGTAAAATACGAAACTTTACCTTTTTATGCTGTATAATGACATTTTACGTGTTAATATGAAGCCTTTCTTGCAGACTTTTTTTAGATGTGTGATGCTGTTGTTATGTTTTTGATGCAAGTCTGTGCAAGACCTGATGTATGATGTGAGTGGATAGAGCTTTTTCATTATTGTTGACCATGGATCAGTTCTATAAAAATAAAAGTAAAAATAATTCACACAAAATAGCATCTTCAGATGATTTTCCGTAACAAAGGACATTGTTTTTATTTTACATATATGGAGGATTTCATTTACGTTTAATTGAAAAACAAAAAAATTAAATATAAAAAAATAAATATTCATGTAAGTTAACTGAAGTAAATTATTGGTTAAAATTAAATATAAGTTTAAAACAATATTTTATATCACAGTATAATTTAATTACATACAAATCAGCAAATCATAATTTCCAAATTAACTTAAAAAAGCAAAGTAAAGGAACTACTGTCTGCTGCTTTTCTGTTTAGCATATTCTTTTATCCTATTGGAAATGTATATTTATATCAGCCAAGGAAGCTCATCATTTATTCTCCTGATCCTGGCAAACCTTGAAAGCATAGCAAGAAAGCTTTCATTACCCTCATTAATCAAGACACACAAAAAACTATTCTTATTCACTTATCAATTGATGTCGCAGAGAGTGCATTTTCATTTTCCCTGCAGGTGTTTTGAGAGGGACAAATTCAGCCACCATTTGCGAGGAGAGTTAAGCATTGCGTGATCTGGCATGAATCACAGATGCATACAGGTGCGTGGAGTGGTCTGTTTGGTGCTCCACTTCAGCGCTGCTGCTGCAACAATCACCACCCTCGTCTGTTTTGGGCCTCATTTGCTCCATGCTTTTTAGCACAAGGCAGCAACAGAGGGAGAGAGGCCTGTCATTAAAAATTCTCTCTGTTCCCAAAGGCGATTGAAGACTAGGGGAATGGCACACAAAGCTGTGGTTTTAAATGCCAGCCCAGGGAGCTCTAGGAATTAGCAGCTTGAACCGAGATGTCCTGCAGGCATCAGGCAGTGTGCTTGTATCATACCAATCAGGACTTTGTCCTGACAATTTGGCTTTTGAAATCAAGCTGACAGGCTAAAGTGGTGTATTGGCATAAAAAACATGACACGTGGAGAAAGAAAGATATGAGGAGGCTCTTGTTCAGGAAAGGTAGACATAATTAAGGCTAATATCAAAGTTAGGTATAAAGGTATTATAATTTGCACGTGTTTTGTTTTTTATTTAAGAAAACATTTAACCACAGTGCTGACGCATTTTCTAATCTAGCATTGTCACCTGCGGCCTTCACTGCTAAGAAAAGCTACCCTGAGAGCATCAGCCCAGGTTGTCATCCTTTTTATTTTTGTTGGAGGACACAAAAAAATTAATTTGCTTACTCGTCTTACCTCAACTCCAGTGAATTCACATTTATAAATCTGACTGAGGCAGTCTCGCGCTCGCTGTTTGTTAAATAAAGAGTGCACAGCAACTGCACTCTGAGTTGAGAGAACAAGGCCACATGCACAATAGACTGTATAAAGGAATTTCTTCATTCTATGAGGCAAATACAGATTGCCTCAAGCTATTGAATTTCAGCCTACTGACAAAAACACTGCTCTTATAAGAACAGACTGCATGTCTGATGCAGGCTAACATGCTTAAAGGGATAGTTCACCCAAAAATGACAATTCTGTCTTAATTTACTCACCCTCAAGTTATTCCAAACATGTATGAGTTTCTTTATTCTGCTGAACACAAATTCATAAAGGTTTGGAACAACTTGAGAGTGAGTAAATGAGTAAATTTTCATTTTGGGGTGAATTATCCCTTTAAGATGTCACATACTACACATGCTATATTAAAAGTACATGAAGAAATGAAGCATAATTGACAACATAGTAATTTCAAACCATCTTTGACCTTTTCTTCAAAAAAAGCAGAAATCAAGGTTACAGCAATGCACACAATGGAAATTAATAGGGATGGTTTTCAGAAGATTTAAAAGCAAAAAATATATAATTTCTATTAAACACTTACCTATTCTTCTGTTAAAACGTTGTTTTAATTTTAGTGTTTTACGTGTTATCTTGTCATTATGTTGGCCCCATTCACTTGTTATTGTTAGTGTCTCACTGAATACATTTTTCGGTTTATCAACATGATTCCAAAAGCGCTGTCGATTGAGCTTGACTTGTATTAAACACAGAATATATGTTGCATAAATGTATGTTGGGAACAAAAATTAAAAGAATATAAAAGAAAGAGTAATTAATATTATGTAATGAGGATTAGATAACTAATTCAGTTTTCTATTTCTTCTTGTCAAGTACCACCTAGACATGCCACCTACATAGCCATCATAAAAACAGCTTCATATTAGTGTCTACCCGGTGAATGGCGAGAGACACTAGATTAGAGCAGGAAGCCTCTCTAGCATATTCTTCTGAGGCGAAGAGGGAGAGAACATTTCAATGTCAAAGAGACATCAGGTTTGCTTTGATGCGAATGAATTGGATAAAAAGCAGACACTTAAGTGAAAACCTTGAAAAATTCTGCTTTTGATAAAGTATGCTCTCCTTCTCTTCCCTGACAAGCCAATAAAGAAATCAGCTCCTATGATCCACTGAACCCACGTGACATTAGCCGCTCAACGGTCACACCACATAATCATGGAGGACTCAACAGAGGTGCGCACGGGTGGAAACTCTTTGCTGAAAGCAGTATATCTGTGCCGTCTGAGGCTGACACGCCTGCTGCTGGAAGGAGGGGCTTACATTAATGAGAGCAATGAGAGGGGAGAAACTCCACTGATGGTGGCCTGCAAAAGTCACCATGCCGATGCTCAGAGTGTGCCAAAACCCAAGATCATCAGGTGGGTCTCCTGTAAGTTGACTAACTAGCTGATTGTGCATTAAAACCTTTTTTATTTTTTTATTTTTTTGTTTGGTAAAGTGCAATTCATACATACAGTGACTCTTGTATGATGAGCATATTTTTAATTTCTGAAATTTTATTTTGATATTTTTTGAAGGGGCATTAAGTAAAATAAATAAATAAAAACTGTTCTAAAATATAACGAGGAAGAAAAAGTCAAAAAGTCAACAAAAAAAAAGCTGAAGTACTGAAAAAATATTCTAACAAAACTGCTTCTCCACAGACCCTCATTGTGTCAAGGTCAATAAGTCTCTTAAACCATGCAAGATCATACAAGGACTCCCCAAAAATGTAAATTTTGTGTGTGTGTGTGGGGGGACTTTGGGATTTTTTTAAAAATAATACCTTTATTCAGCAAGGACACATTAAAAATGTCACAAGTGACAGTAAAGAAATGTACAATGTTACAGAAGATTTATTTTTCAAATAAATACAGTTGTTTTTTATTATTATTATTATTATTTCTTTCTCTATTCATCAAAAAATCTTGAAAAATGCATCATGGTTTCCACAAACAAACAAAGAATTAAGCATCACAGCATTGTTTCTTAAGCACTATTATTAATCATGTATTAGAATGATTTCTGAAGGATCATGTGACCCTGAAAACAGGAGTAGTGGCTGCTGATAATTCAGTTTTGCCATCACATGAATCAATTACATTTTAAAAGATAATAAAATAGAAAACAGTTCTGAATTGTAATAACATGTCACAATATTGCTATTTTTCAAATAAATCTAGTTTTGTGAACATTAGAGACTTCAAAAACATCCTACTGATCCCACGTTTTAGAATGGTAGTGTAACAAATGTTTTTGGATGAGATGTATACACTCGTATGTATTAAACAAAATTTGAACTGATTGTTACACCACATGAGTCATTGAATCCATTGTTGAAAATGATTTTTTTTTTAATCACATGAAACCAACATGAATACCAATAGTATACATCTTGGTACATATGTTTTAAACTACATTTCACTTCTATTTACAAGATTTTTATTTTTATTTTAAATTTTTATCATGGACACTCTGATATGCCATTGCTCCCTTCCTCTGAGCTCACTTTAATGAATCAATCTTCTCAACAGGTATCTTCTTGAAAATGGAGCAGACCCCAACATTCAGGATAAGTCTGGTAAGACAGCCCTAATGCATGCCTGCATAGAGCGGGCGGGTGAAGAGGTGCTGTCGCTTCTGCTCTCCAGTGGAGCTGACCCTAGTTTAGAGGACCACAATGGTTCCTCTGCTTTGGTCTATGCAGTTAACGCTGGAGACAAGGATGCACTGAGAATACTACTAGATGCCTGCAAGGCCAAGGGTAAAGAAGTCATCATCATTACAACAGACAAACTACCCTCTGGAAGACAAATGACCAAGCAATATCTGAATGTACCACCACCTCCAAATCTTGAGGACCGGTTGCACTGTGCCCCTACGTCATATATGTACCCCTCTGAAATTAAACTTTTTACCCCGCATATCTCACCACCCACCAATGACCAATCTGAGACCCTGGGATCCACTCCAACACTTCCCACATCCAAACCAGGATCACCGACTCAAGATTCAAGCCCTCTGCAAGCAGCTAGTGTGGTGAAGCTGCTCCATCTACAGAGGCTTCACTCTGAGCCCTGGCTGAAGATCCCTCCATCTCTGCTCCTACAGCAAAGCAAGTCCTCATCCTTGACTGAGGAGCTTCTAGATATCACCCCCGAAGAGGAGCTCTCATTTGGGTACAATGGTTGCCGACCACCACTGAGAGCGATGGTAGCTCGGCACCAAAGCATTGACGTCAAAGATTCTACTGGTCTGCTTAAAGCCTTTGAGACAACATCTGATGGTGAAAAAGAACTAACAAAAGAACAGAAATGGCTTAGTAGAAAAATGTCCTACGATGGTGAGTTGCTACCGCACTCATCCTCACATCAGAACCTCAAGCAGGCATCCATCTCAGACACTGCTCCTATGAACTGGGACCCAGACTGTCTTCCCAACCTGGCTGTATCAAGCCTGCGCAATGTGTTTCGTCGCCGCAACTTCGGAATGGACCACTACAGTTCTGACTCTCAGTTGCCTCAATTTGGGAGCCAACCCTCTGAAGACCTCAGGAAGACTGGAGGAGGAGGAACTGGGGGGACGGAGAAACGCAAGCTTGTTACCAGCCGCTCCTCCACTCTCTCTGGATCCAAAGAGTCTCTGGAAAGTTTTGTTCAGAGGAGGAGCCCGGTGATGCTGGAGCGGAGGGGATCTGGAGCCCTACTCCTAGATCATATCTCACAAACCCGCCCTGGTTATCTGCCACCTCTTAACCCGCATGTACCCATTCCTGACATCAAAGTCAATACCAGTGTTGGCCTCAACAGTGGAAGCAAGCCTGTGGCAGGAACTACACCGATTGTTCCTGGATCGAGGCATTTTGTCCCCTGTGCCCCGAACCATCCCAGAGATCTCAAGAACAAGAAGAGTCTGTTAAGACGACACTCCATGCAAACTGAGCAGATCAAGCAGCTGGTCAATTTTGAGGAAATCTTTGGTCAGTAAACATCACAGAGGAAAGTTGTGGTAAATATAGAAATTTCATTTGTCAAAGTCTGAAATCTGAACAGAATTCACTTTAAATATGAATCATAATAAACATAAACCACCCCCTAAAATGCACTTTCCAGGCTGGACAGTGGTAATATGTTTGTTTTGACTATTATAAACTTTACTGCACTTTACTGCTGTTCTTTGTACTCTCACTCATTAGTGCACTGAATCAGAATATTGAAACGTTGCTGCTGTTTAATGTACTGCTGTATCTTTAAACCTGATTTATGCCTGCAATGTCTTTGTATTTACAACAGATACTATATTGTGACTTGTATTTATCCATTGACTAAATAAATGCAGCATAAAACAATTCTTTCAGTTTCTTTTCGTATATATACAGTGTGTGTATGTATATATATATATAAGCATTTTATAATAATATGCAGTACCATTGGACATGTTGAGAACTACTTTACTGCAATAATAAATGAAAGAAACAATGTAACAGATATCACTTTTTGCTTTCTTGCATATATCGTATATATTTTTTCCCCCAACTTTTTAATAAAAATTTGATCAAAAGTTACAGTAAAGACTTTAACATTGTAACTCATTTAAATAAATGCTGATCTTTTGAACTCTATTCATCAAAGAAAGCTGAATTTCTGAAGGACCATGTGACACTGAAGACTGGAGTAATGGCTGATGAAAATTCAGCTTTGCATCACAGGAATACATTATATATTAAAATAGAAAAAAGTTATTTTACACTGTAATAATATTTCACAATAGTACTGTTTTTACTGTATCTTTAACCAAATAAATTCAGCCCTGGTGAGCATTAGAGACTTCTTTCAAAAACATAAAAAAAACTTTCTGACCCCAAACCAAGGATAAGCATTTTTACTTTTATTATTCATTTGTAATGACAAAATGCAAATATACAAAATGCAAATGTATATTACAAAAATATATCATTTTTCTTTCCCTTTGTACATTAATTGGTTAAGCATGACCCAACCAATAAAATTCAGGGTTTAAACCCTAAAACTTAAGTACATAGTGTATATTTACATTTCTTTATGTGTTACAGTACATGTATATTGTGTTTAGCTGTACTTCGCAAAGTCAATGTTTCCATCCAAAGTTGCAAATTTAACTTGTGCGCAAAACTGGAATATTGCATTAAACATCTGCGAATAAAGCAGACTTTCCAGACTGTCACTTCCTGGTAAATTGGTGCAGAATATCTGTAACAAAAATGGAAGTTGCTGCAATTGGGGAAACCACTGGGGCTCTTTTTGCTACATTGTAAATGACTTGCATCTCACAGCATGCAGGCGAAACACAATAACCACGGTCATGTTATCTGGCTTTGTGATGCCTGGTGTTTAGGAATGCAATCAAACCAAATCATTCTGATGACAGATTTTGGCTCAGGAATTTCAGAATTACCAAACCAGCATTTGAGATGCTGTGCGATGAAACTGGTCCGCTGGTTAGTCCAGGTATCCAACCACATCCACTGCTGAAGCAATGTCACTTGAGATTTTTTGTTGCGCATCGAGGGATTTATTCTGTAAATGTGTTTCCATCATAGTTTATACTCTTCTTCTTATCAGAAAAGAAAAAAAAAAAGTATATGCCTCAATTGAGCCCATACACTTTTTTACATTTAATGCGATATCCCCAAATGCGCGTAAAAAAGGTGGATGGAAACATAACTAATCTCAGTAGGTTTAATTGCTTTTTTAGGAGTAGCCAGGTAGTCCTTTAAACTGTTTGATTTGTGATTCTAACAGATCATAGTAGATCCTGGTTTTGCTGAAGTTTTGCCTGTAGGGCAACAGCTCTTCCACATTAAGAACATCATCCTTGCCTGTCCATACAGTCAGGCTGTACCTTAAAGAGAGAGAAGACAAGATGTTAAACAGAATCTCATTAAGGCAAAGCACAAATAAAATGTAGGAATGGTGCTTTTAATTAAGGCATCTTAATAGGAAAGTGTCAAGTAATCCAAAGCACAATTAACACTGTCATTTTAAGAAACTTATTTTTTCGCAGTATGAATAAAAGACGTGATGTCCCCTTCACTTGTTCTGAGTGACTGAAAAAATGTATTTATGCAATCGCCCTCAAAATCTAACTGAAGAGTACCATCTCTGTAGAGGACGCTTAAACCTTCCCTCACATCCTGTAATACCTCAACACCGTCCTTCAGATAAAGCAATGAGTTGCTATTCCAGTCACAAACAAGTGTAATAGACGAGCCAGAACCATATTATCCAGCAAGAAATTACAAAGCATTAGGATGAACTTCATTGTGTCCTTGCTTATATAATATAAATCAATCTCAGAGGTAATAAAAAGACTCCTTCACACAGATGTGTGGCTTAATGGCCTCTATAATAGTAAATCTGGACATACATTTAAATAGACTGATTAATTTCTCACCGGTCTGAACGCTCTAAAAGCCACTGGAACTGTGGGAAGGACAGAGGAATGAGAGCTGCACGGACAGGAAATGTGACTGGTTGCTTTAGGGATCTGCATAATTCTTCCATCTGATGAACCATCTCCCAGCTATAGCCTATTTCCCAGAACAACACCGAAAGCAAATGCCAATCAAGGTCTGAATTATATAAAAATAAAAATCATATTTAAGGAAGTCAAAGCAAAAGGCTGGGGGCAAAAAGTATATATATTTTTTTTAAAATACAACAATAGACAAAATAGATGCTAACATAGACGCTAACCATGACAACACTATAAATATATACACCATCGTTCAAAAGTGTCATGTTTTTGAAAGAAGTCTCTTTTGCTCACCAAAAAACAGTTGTGCTGCTTAATATTTTTGTGTAAACCATGATTTCAGGCATTTTTTCAGGTTTATTTAATGAATACAAAGTTCAAAAGAACAGCATTTAAATATTTGATACATTAAATAATGCTTTTACTCTCACTTTTTATCAATTTAATGCATGATTTCTAAATATAAGCCTTACTTTCTTTCAAAAAGAAAACATCTTCCTGACCCCAGACTTTTGAAAGGTAGCGTATATACACTCTACCTACATACAGCACACACTTCTGATTGTCACTAAAAACAAAACTTAAGTGCTTTTCACTGAAATAACAACCTCCTTACCATGATTGTCTATGTTTACATCCCATCCAGTGGTCCAACCCAAAGAGAGAACATCATTTTCTGATCTCCGAGCCACTTCCTGCAGAAAAACATGAGGGTCCAAAGGGGTGGCTTTGCCACCAGGGCCAGGAAGAACATCAGCATTGATCCACACGGGCCCCTGCAGCTGATCTCTGACCTCTTCGAGTAAAATCATGGATTGGGATACAGCTGCGAGACTGTGAATCAAAATGACAAGTTGATCTGCCACTCATTCATAAGCAGCAAGGGCAGTATGGGAGAAATCAATCTAAACAAGCACTACGACAACTGTCAAAATAAGCATGATTAAAATCTAAGAATAAAAGCAGTACTGTACTATTTGAAAAAATAAAATAAAATAAATAAAAATCACCTTTTGAAGTCCAATTTTATTCCTTTGCCTGATTTCACAACTTCTTTAAGCCAGTCCTGCAGAGTAATATCACTGTCATTATCAGGCGGGTGAGCCATAATGGGTTCTTTTGGATCTTGACCCCTGAGATGAACATCTGCTTCAATCATCTGTGCAGAACCTCAAGGAAGAGCAAAGGGGAGAATGAGAAAACATTATCATGACACTCATTAATTCTCAAACTCTATCATGACGTGGTCATAGGGTATAGTAATGCAGGCGCAAAGTAAATGCTTCTTCATACTTTGTATACTCACCTCGAAGAGCCTCTGTGAGTTTGCTCTTGCTGTTTGCTGCATGATACCACTCAATATCAGCTACATCTTTTCTTTGTATCGTCCCCTTGTTGAGGAAATATTCCAGTGTGTGTTCACTCATTGATCCTACGAGTATACAACATAACCAAGTTTAGTCCTAGTGAATTTACACAGATTTCTAAAAAAATATTATTTGGACCAATGCAATGACATTATCTGATTAGACAGCTAGCAAGTTAGCTTTCTTACCTGTGGAGTTAGACAGTGTCTGTAATTTGAAGTAGCAAACGACCAAAGATACGATAACTGTAGCACACAAGATAAAACGGTACCATTTATGTCTAACTAAACCCATGAATTGCTATATTATTTGTAATCTATTTTTTGCAAACATAACATTTGCGTTAGATTACGACAGGTACTACTTTTAAACATTACGGAAACCGGTAGCATGAAGCATTATGGGATATGTAGTTATTCAGTCCTCGCGCTTTCACTTTACGATTTTCTACGTCGAAATGTAGTACAGTGCCGGTCAAAGATTTGGTTATTATTAATACAAGTTAATTATAAGTAAGTAATAATAATTAAGTTATATTTTAAATACATAAAATTTTACTGTCAAATCTAGAAAAAATATTTTAGAAGTAGAAAATGTAAATACAGAGAATGTAAATATATTAACATACTTGTGGCAAACTATTGTTGAAAGTGTTGATTTTTTTATTTTGTAAAGAAATGTATACACAGGCACTTTTAATCTACAAACACTAAATTATCAAAGGCAGGCTCATGAGAAGTATACATCCAGTTTGTCCAAATTTTATTTTATTTTTTTCACTCTCGAGATTGTTAGCAATGTTCATTTCCGATTTTTTTGTTTGTTGGCTTTTGATACATAAAGAGGATTTAATTTTGTAATCCTTTTAGAAGTGCATTATGGATAGATCCCATCAACTATTTTTATTAAGTGAGATTGTGATTAGAATTGTGGGTAATTTTTGTTTTGTTATCCTAGGTTATTCCAGGTAAAAAATACAACATGAAACTTTTCTTATTCTTTTAAACATCTTTACTGTCAGGTTTAGTTTCTCTCATTTCAGTGGATTTGGAGGTCTGTTCGTTGTCAGCTGTAGGGCTGTCAGTGCCGGTGAGATGTTGTGATCCACGGCTGTCAACAGAGCATCTACAGTCTCCTCTGCTCCCTTCATTCTCCTCAGAAGCTTTTGTTTTTGTTTTACTGTCTTTGTGTGAGAGTTGCAACTCGTCTAGTTGCATCTGGAGACGTTTTTCCAAGTCTTCAGTGTTTCGTGCCAACATGTAGCTCACCTTCCTCTGATGTGCCAAGGCCTCCTCTTTGTCATTTAACTGAAGAGAGGAAGACAATCAAAAAGTAGTAAACTCAAATGTCATGTGAGGCAATATATATAGAGAGTATATATACTGTATATGTATACTAACCAGATCAAGCAGCATATGCAGCGTTTCATTTGAATTGGCTGTTATCTTTTCTTCGCTTGTTGTGGGTAGAATTTTTTTCAGTCTTTCACTTACACTGAGAGACCCTTGCTTCCCTTTAAAATAAAATAAAAAAATGAATTACTGGAAATAAATTGTGTCCTACTGTAAAAGAAAAAGAAAAAGAAAAACTAACCCTGGAATAAAAATTTATTAAACGAATAGTAATATTTAATAAAAAAGAAAACTAAAAATAACAAAATTACTAAAAACATAACTAAAACAAAAACAAAACAAACCAAAAAATTTTTTTAAATATGAATAAAAACTACAACAGTATATAAATAATACTAAAATAACACTGGGTTCTGATTTTTTACAGCACAATTTACAATACCATCATTGTAAGATTTTATAGTTGATTTGACATTTTACTGAAACTAAATCTTAGGAAAGATTTCTGTGGACATTTTAATGAAGGTGAAATATGTTACACTGCACGATTTTCCTCAGGTTTTAGCTATAAAACTGAGCAGCCCTTTACCCCTCTCATGCCTTTGGTAATGCGGCTGGTGTCTGTCAGTCTCAGCCTGTCGGAGCACATTCTCACCGACTCTCCTAAGCTGTTGTTCAAAGGCGATACGGAAAGCATCCATCATGACGTAAGCCTCCTCCTTACTCTTCTGCTGCTGCTCCAGCTAATGCAGACAAATGCATTGTGTTACAAGACCCTCAAAGACAAATGAGAAAAGCTAGCGCTGTAATGGTTTTAATACATGTATTGCTGAATAGGAGGGTTAATTTACAAGGTAATGGAACAGAAGTATTGACAAATACAAGACGAGTACCTCTTGCTTGAGCTGGAGAACCTGTTTGCGACTTGCAGCAGCACTTCTAGCACAAGAGCATGGCTCACCCCCACTAGTGTTACACTTGCATGCCCCATACACCGCCAACTTAACAACAAGATAAGAGGACAGAGAGCTGTTTACCACAGAACAGAGCTATATGACACAGACTCTTTTCACCAACATTACCTCCAGAGCTGAACCGTCTGTTCTCAGGCTGCAGGAAGGCTGGGTCCTCTGGAAGTCCCTTCTTTCCTTAGTACTAAGCATGGACAGGAGCTCCAGACATTTTTGGCTCAGAGCTAAAACACAAAACACCATAAATATGCACTGGGAACAAACCGGTCATCAAAGAAAAGTAAATATGATATGACTTACATGCATTCTCTGTCCTTTGCTCCTGATGCTCTTTCATTCTCTGCTCTAGTGCTTTCTTTAGGGCTTCATTTTCTGCCAACATCCTGACATTTACATGAACCAATGAGATGTGGGCATTTATTTTAGTTCCTTAATGCATATCCAAAGTCTTATTGCATACAAAAGAAAGTTGCAGATGGCATTTCACATTGACTATAAAGTCACAATGAAGTAAGTGTTGTCAAGTGTTTTCTTCTGTATTGTGACATGATAACAGATTGTTGAAAAAGAAAAAATTTAGAATGGGGACTTGGTTCTATCTATTAGTTGTTAATTGAATTTTAAGTTGCCCTCAGAAATACCAATCAAGCAATAGCTAACTATAAACCCGATATAGTGAGGCTATGAGTAACCCACTTCTAGCCAAAATAACCTTGAATTTGGTTACATGTTGTTTTGCAAAGTAACTTGCAAGGTGTATGCTATTCAATCATGTAAGCAAAGTCAACAGTGATTACAAGGTGTTTGGTTTCATTTCTTTGACATGTTCATGTTCTAGATGACTAGTCTATTCTTGGGCTATTGTTAGATGTCTATTAATTTTTCACTGACAGACAAAATTTTGCTTTGCTTTAGCCTAGACATCAGGGCTGAGTTTGGACCGCTATTAGACATCTTTTAAACGCAAAATTGCTTGCTAGGTATAGAGACAGATGGATAGGACATAAGCTTGCAGGGGTTTAAGTACACTAAATATTTGGGAAAGTCCTGCATGTGTCATAAAAAAAGAAGTCGGCATTTTAATGAAATTTTGATGAAACATTACAAGGTCAAAAAAAATAAACGTGCATGGATGAATTGTTCATAACATCTATAACATGTATTTACAAAATAGAGGGAATTTTCATTTCATGATGACTTTTTGCATGAGTATACCTCTCATACTTTAAACTCCATGAGTTTTCCACATTCTTGAACTGCACCTGGTTGAAGGTGATCTCCCACTGCAGTGCATTAACCTCCTGTGTGGAGACAATTTTCAAAGGAATGAGACCCTATTTTCAGGAATATGCTTGAATTAAAAAAAAAAGAAAAAAGATGTAGTTGTTGTATGAGTAGGACACCTTTTCTAGGGTCTTCGTCCTCTCTTCACTCTTCTGAAGCAATATTTTAGTATGACAAGTTGCTTTGCCCAAGATTGCCTTCAAGGACAAAATATAGCACACTTCATAAATGACTTAGACAAATAAATTAAACTTTAAGTAAATAATGATATTAATTGTCATAATATTTTTAAATACCTGGCCTTGCAAGATCCTAAGAGCCTCATGTTTCCCCTCCAGGTGGCGATGAGTGACCTCCAGTTCAGTGCGTAACAGCTCCACTTCCTGGTAAAGAGAGAGGATTTGCATACACCTGAGATATGTTCATTTGTAAACATAATTTTTTTTCTTTACTCTGTTAAAAAAACTTAACACATTATACTCCATGATATCTATTGCGGTCATAAAATACTGGCTAGTTGATAATCCCTAGAATATCAAAATCAACTGCAGGCGGTCAATCCTTTTCCTATTTAGCACCTAAACTCTGGAACAGTCTTCCTAGCATTGTTTGGGAAGCAGACACACTCTGTCAGTTTAAATCTAGACTAAAAACACATCTCTTCACTGTGGCATACACATAGAACATTATCAATATATTATTCAAATCAGTTAAATGATTGTTAGGCTGCATTAACTAGGTCTGCCGGAACCGGGAACACTTCCCATAACACCTGATGTACTCGTTACATCATAAGAAGAATGGCATCTATGCTAATATTAGTCTCTCTGTTCATCCCGAGGTTTACTGCAGTCAGCCAGATCTGGGCCGTATCCAGACCAGATGGTGAACCTGCGCCTGGACATGACCAACGCATCCCTGAAGTGTCTGCAGAGAGCATGTCAATTAAACTCCCCCCTGTAAATGCCGCATCGACACGACATCCTCATTAAACCCGTCTCTGGTGGTTTTCTCCCAAGGTTTTTTTTCTCTATTCTGGCCCCTGAAGGAGTTTTGGTTCCTTGCCACCGTCGCCCGCGTTGACACTATATGATAATTGAAATGAGCTGGATAACATTACCATGTTCACCAGAGCGGCTGTACAGCCAACTCAAATTCTGTTGTATCATTTTCCTGGTTTAACACTGTGAAGCTGCTTTGAAACAATCAGCATTGTAAAAAGCGCTATATAAATAAAGGTGACTTGTTATTTTATTACATTCATTAGTGCAAATATGTGAGTTTACCTCTGTTACTTCCTGTAGTCTTCTCTGCAGCTCTTCACTTGTGTCCTCAGAAGAGCTTTCTATAACAGAATACAGTTACATTTAGAGAATAAGATACTTTGCTTGAAGAAGTTTTTTTGCTTGTCAGCACGTGGTTTTCTAGGATTGCCAACACATCATATCCTGGTAGTAGTGTGGTTCTCAAATGACTATTGTTGTTGCATATTTGTTTAAGTAAAAAATGGCTCAAGGGAGTACACAAAGTCAACTCCCTGATAAGAAAGAGCAGGTGTTAACTTCACCAAACACCACAAATCAACAGAGCATGCACATAATAACGCCTACAATGTTTGGAGTACATTACCAGGAAGTTATCCTCTTTAAAACAGCTTTTATATATATATACATTTTGTGGTTTATACAGTATAGATTAGTCTGCTCTATGTCCATGAAAGAACCAAAGGTTTAAATGACTTAAAACTAACCCGACTGTCTTTTCTCCCGCTGTGCAACTCGTTCAGCTTCCAGTTCTTCCCTAAAAACAGCATACATAGCTCTGCATGATATCCAAGAGAAGGGTCCATTACTTCTCTCGCTGCCCCCTTTGATTGGCCGTGACTGGGACAAGAAGTCCAGAAACCTCCCCCTGCTCTTCATTTGTGAGAGATGGTCATGATGTCTTCTGGATCTGGCCCCCATGCCATCACCCAGATCCCCCTCTGTCATGTCATCTTC
>CM031947.1:15614317-15659317 GCA_018749465.1 Paracanthobrama guichenoti
GTTTAGCTTTACTTCAAACACACAGTTGGGCATTTTAGAAAGTGGTTGGAACTAAACTGCAGGAAGGTAGATTTCCAAAAGCTGTACTAAGCACCCCTGAGATGCACAATTTCTGTACCTGTGATTGGGGTGCATGCAGATCCACCCAGGGCTCATCCTGGTCTGGTTTATATGTTTCACTTGACACACTGATCTGATTGTTAGACACATGAGGATCTACTTTCCTCTTCCGTGATTTTTTCTCTGTTTGGTCCCCAGTTGATGGCCACTTGGTAGTTTTGCTTTCCCCTGAAAGTGGCCCCTTTTTTAGTGTCCTATTCACTCCTCCGAAAAGTTCACCAAATGATGGTTCAACCCAGTTGTTTATCTTAACAGGAAATAATAGCAGAACACATATAATACACACAGTATCAGTAGATTTACAG
This sequence comes from Paracanthobrama guichenoti, assembly GCA_018749465.1. NCBI lineage: Eukaryota > Metazoa > Chordata > Actinopteri > Cypriniformes > Gobionidae > Paracanthobrama > Paracanthobrama guichenoti. The sequence continues at coordinate 15,614,743 of CM031947.1, forward strand.
CATCTACATCCATTCTTTGTGTGCAGATTCAAAGCTGAAGAACACATGATTGAGAAACATTCTGTGTTTTGGGATATTAAGAAGTAAGATATCAAGTAGTTCCATAGACGTCACATACTTTTCCAGAGGACTGCTTTCCTCCCAGAGACAGCTTTGACATTATCAACTCTGACGTCCCATTCAGTTATTCCATGCAAAACTGCGCTGGAATGAAAACCAAACAATTAATTTAAAATATAAACTGCAAATTTATGTGATTTACCTCTGTGGGGTTAATGTTAACTGAGAGGGGGACCGTCGTAAATGTTGACTTTCATCTATGTATAAACTCACACTATTCAAATAGACAAATTGCTTCATGCTACCAGTGCAAGCTTTATTATCAAACAGGTTGAGACCATTTCATACTACTAATCTCATATTTAATAAAAGCTTTGTCGGGTATTTTGGCAAAATTTACTAGTCAAGTTCAGAAAGTTCGCTTCTTACCGTTAAGTTAGCTTGCCATTACGAATGCTAGCAGTCATTGTCAAGTTATCAGGCAAAATCAACAGAATCGTAGCTAAAACACTGCTTAGGTAGTAAAGTTCAAACTCACCCTGGTCATTTTTACAGAGGCGTTATTTATTTTTATTTTTTATTTTTGTAGAATAACAATGCCGACTATTTGCTGTTGCGAGTAACAAGTAACATCGCGCTAACTATCCCTTTAAAGCTGTGGCGAACCGCCCCTCCGCTGGCGCATGATGACTGCGTCATCAAACTACGCTCCAAAATTTTGAACACGTTTTTATGTTGTTCTATGCTAGCTACATAACAAGATATGACCAACGCTGGGCCAACTGAATATCGCATGTTTTTTTTTGTTTACCGTTACTGAGTATCCGGTTGATATTTGTGTAAGACGACTTAATTACATTTCCCCTCGTGTGATACCTTGCAATGAGAATCATGAAGAGACCAAACATTCTTCTCACAGGTAGTCTGTCTTAACATTTCTTTTGATAATTATTATATATATATATATATATATATATATATATATATATATATATATATATAAGTATGTTATAAACGAAAGTGCGAATGCAATTTGTGTGTTATGCTGATGATGTGTTCCCTGTCATTCAAATGTAGTTTGGTGATGTATTTATTTAGTAGGTATATAAAAAAGAAAGTATTAATATTAAATGGGTGTAACAATATATCAAAATAAAAATTGCAACATTATGTATCGTGGTTAGTGACTATATATATTGTGTAATGTGTATAGTTCTCCCAAAGTAAAAATTACTGTGTGAGAGTTTTCAGAGTTTAAGTGTCAGCACTACATTAAACTACTATACATAATGTTGAATATAATATATAATAATGCAGTGGGGGAATATTTGTGGGTCCTGATAATGCCAAATGTATTTTGTTACCAGTAAAAAGTGGCCAACATTATTTTAAATATATCTAGTCAGTGACAGAGTTCAAACATATTTGTCTAAAATAATTCTACATTTCAGCTTCAAATATTTTTATTCTAGGGTCACCATTGTCCTGTGCATTGGGTTACCAGCACCAAGTTCAAGCCTATTCATTTCCACCCCCAATGTAATACCAAATGTAGCATTTTGATCAACAGTAATTTTTTTTCTTTTTTTTTTTTTTTTTTTTTACCTTTTACCATATTACTTGGAGTATTGCAATAATATTGTATCATGAGTTCAGTATCGTGATATGTATCGAATTGTGACATAAGGGTATTGTTACACCCCTAATTAATAATATAATGTTAAACTCTGACATGTTTCCTCATGGAATTGACAGGAACCCCTGGGGTAGGAAAGACCACTCTAGGCAAAGAGTTGGCTCAGAGAACAGGACTAACCTATGTCAATGTTGGTGATTTGGCACAAGAGGGTAAGTTGCTGTTCATTGCAGTACATTTTTAAAGTGTTTCATATTTACAAACTGTAGATTACATTTTTTTGCTAGTTTTTAAATTTGTATTATCTCTTCAGGTCAGTTGTTTGATGGTTTTGATGAAGAATACCAGTGCCCTATATTGGATGAAGACAGGGTATGTACTATTGTAATGGATCTAATTGGCATGTTTTCAATATTCCCCCTTTAGTTTGATTTATATTCACAGAATTTTTTTGCACTCAATCTCGAACAAGATGCATTTGATAGATTTTTATTAAATAGATATAAGGTAGGCAGCTGTTATTGAAACCAAATCCAACATGCTGCACATAATATACCAATGTAAAGACAATTTCAATGTTCTAGGTTGTGGATGAACTGGAGGACAAAATGGGAGATGGAGGCATCATAATTGATTACCATGGCTGTGATTTCTTTCCTGAACGATGGTTTCACATTGTTTTTGTCCTCCGCACAGACAACACCAATCTCTACAATCGTCTTGAAAGCAGGTTTGTGTTTAAAACGGTTAATAATAACATTTATAACATGTAATACTTTAATTTGGGGCACTTTTGATTACTTGAAATTTGTAACGCAAGGGGAAAAAAATACATTTTATCACTATAAATGAGTAAAAGGATTTTGAATCATCCTAGAGGGCAGAAAGGTTCTCCTAATTGAAGAATCACCCATATAGCATATTCAGTCTTTGTGATTAAGAGCCTAATGTACAGTTGAGAAATGTTAAATACTGTGTGGCTGTATACTTCCTGTTGCAGTGATTTAACTTCATGTCTTTCATATTCAGAGGGTACATAGGAAAGAAGCTCCAGGACAATGTGCAGTGTGAGATTTTCCAGACTATCTATGAGGAAGCCATGGAAGCTTACAAGGAGGAGATAGTCCACCAGCTCCCCAGTAATACTCCTGAGGACCTGGAGAGGAATCTGGAACAAATTGTTCAGTGGATTGAACAATGGATGAAAGACAACAATTGACATGGGACATTATATGTGAAAGGCTCAAGCACTTTTGAGTTCATGTCAAAGTAGACAGACATCATATTTCATAGTTATTGTGGACCTAGGCAGAGTATAGTTCTATTCACCAAGCACTTAAAATGTGTGAGGCTGTTAATAATTACTCTATTTGAAATAAATTAAACACAGTTCCAAAATTAATGGAATAAATAAATATTTTATGCTGGGTAGTTTTATTTGTCTTGGTTTTCTTTTGATAAATTATCAAAGATGAATTAAAATTCTTTTGATAAATGGTCTACTATTGTTTAGCCTCCACCAAATACCAACAACATTTTACATCTGTTAGTAATTGGTAGGATCAAATCTAATTCACAAAAATAATGCTAAATTGCATGGGTGTTTCTCCTCAAAAGATGATCATGAGGTTCATAAGTGCATAATTGGTTTATACTTAATATAATTATATTAATTTGGGCAATTGTTTATAAAACTGAGAAAATAATCTAGATAATAGATTGTTTACAGCAGGAAAAAGTCACTCATGATGGAGAGTCCATTTTATTCACTTTAATCAGTCATTTCAAATTGCCATGTGTGTATATACACTCACCTAAAGGATTATTAGGAACACCTGTTCAATTTCTCATTAATGCAATTATCTAATCAACCAATCACATGGCAGTTGCTTCAATGCATTTAGAGGTGTGGTCCTGGTCAAGACAATCTCCTGAACTCCAAACTGAATGTCAGAATGGGAAAGAAAGCTGATTTAAGCAATTTTGAGTGTGGCATGGTTGTTGGTGTCAGACGGGCCGGTCTGAGTATTTCACAATCTGCTCAGTTACTGGGATTTTCATGCACAACCATTTCTAGGGTTTACAAAGAATGGTGTGAAAAGGGAAAAACATCCAGTATGCGGCAGTCCTGTGGGCGAAAATGCCTTGGTGACGCTAGAGGTCAGAGGAGAATGGGCCGACTGATTCAAGCTGATAGAAGAGCAACTTTGACTGAAATAACCACTCGTTACAACCGAGGTATGCAGCAAAGCATTTGTGAAGCCACAACACGCACAACCTTGAGGTGGATGGGCTACAACAGCAGAAGACCCCACCGGGTACCACTCATCTCCACTACAAATAGGAAAAAGAGGCTACAATTTGCATAAGCTCTCCAAAATTGGACTGTTGAAGACTGGAAAAATGTTGCCTGGTCTGATGAGTCTCGATTTCTGTTGAGACATTCAGATGGTAGAGTCAGAATTTGGCGTAAACCGAATGAGAACATGGATCCATCGTGCCTTGTTACCACTGTGCAGGCTGGTGGTGGTGGTGGTGGTGTAATGGTGTGGGGGATGTTTTCTTGGCACATTTTAGGCCCCTTAGTGCCAATTGGGCATTGTTTAAATGCCACGGCCTACCTGAGCATTGTTTCTGACCGTGTCCATCCCTTTATGACCACCATGTACCCATTCTCTGATGGCTACTTCCAGCAGGATAATTCACCATGTCACAAAGCTCGAATCATTTCAAATTGGTTTCTTGAACATGACAATGAGATCACTGTACTAAAATGGCCCCCACAGTCACCAGATCTCAACCCAATAGAGCATCTTTGGGATGTGGTGGAACGGGAGCTTCGTGCCCTGGATGTGCATCCCACAAATCTCCATCAACTGCAAGATGCTATCCTATCAATATGGGCCAACATTTCTAAAGGATGCTTTCAGCACCTTGTTGAATCAATGCCACGTAGAATTAAGGCAGTTCTGAAGGCGAAAGGGGGTCAAACACAGTATTAGTATGGTGTTCCTAATAATCCTTTAGGTGAGTGTATATATGAGTGAATAACACAGATTTTCTCTTCATCACATCACCTGTTAGTGGGTGGGATATATTAGGCAGCAAGTGAACATTTTGTCCTCAAAGTTGACGTGTTAGAAGCAGGAAAAATGGGCAAGCGTAAGGATTTGAGCGAGTTTGACAAGGGCCAAATTGTGATGGCTAGATGACAAATCTCCAAAACTGCAGCTCTTATGGAGTGTTCCCAGTCTGCAGTGGTCAGTATCTATCAAAAGTGATCCAAGGAAGGAACAGTGGTGAACCAGCGACAGGGTCATGGGCGGCCAAGTCTCATTGATGCGCGTGGACCACTAAGGCTGCCCCGTGTGGTCCGATCAAACAGATAAGCTACTGTAACTCAAATTGTTTGAGAAGTTAATGCTGGTTCTGATAGAAAGGTGTCAGAATACACAGTGCATTACAGTTTGTTGTGTACGGGGCTGCATAGCCGCAGACCAGTTAGGGTGCCCATGCTGACCCCTGTCCACCGCCGAAAGCTCCAACAGTGGGCACGTGAGCATCAGAACTACAGAGCAATGAAAGAAGGTGGCCTGGTCTGATGAATCACATTTTCTTTTACATCACGTGGATGGCCGGGTGTGTGTGCGTAGCTTACCTGGGGAGCACATGGCACCAGGATGCACTATGGGAAGAAGGCAAGCTGGCGGAGGCAGTGTGATGCTTTGGGCAATGTTCTGCTGGGAAACCTTGGGTCCTGCCATCCATGTGGATGTTACTTTGATGCTTACCACCTACCTAAGCATTGTTGCAGACCATGTACACCCTTTCATGAAAATGGTATTCCCTGGTGGCTGTGGCCTCTTACAACAGGATAATGCACCCTGCCATAAAGCAAAAATGGTTCAGGAATGGTTTAAGGAGCACATCAATGAGTTTGAGGCGTTGACTTGGCCTCCAAATTCCTCAGATCTCAATCCAATCGAGCATCTGTGGGATGTGCTGAACAGACAAGTCTGATTTATGGAGGACCCACCTAGCAACTTAAAAGACTTAAAGGATCTGCTGCTAACATCTTGGTGCTAGATACCACAGCACACCTTCAGGGGTCTTGTGGAGTGCATGCCTCGATGGGTCAGGGCAGGTCAGTAGATTGTAAAAAATAAAATGGAAATCTAAAATGAAATGGCTGCTAAAAAAATCGAATTAAGGCAGTCACATGAAATTCAGTGAGTTGTGAACAATGAGTAATTTCCCTGAAATCATGTTGGGCTGTTGTGTTTCGACTAATCAACTATAGCATGTTTAGCAAGATGTTTTAATTCTTTATGCATTCGTACTTTTTTATGAGCAGAGTGCGTAACCGTTGTTACTAATAATCCTTTGTGCAATACACACGGCATCCTACAAAAAAAAACCTACACACTATGTCGATAGATCAACTTGTTTTTATTTGTGTGTGAGAGAGAGAACATCATAGATTGTTTAATCCAATGGTTTCTTGTCAAACTGGTTTCTGTCATGACATCACGCATTGGGGCTGGACGAGTCACGTGATCGATCCCTCTTCACCTGCAGCACCACTGGCGGAAGACAGGTGAAGTATCGATACCGGGTATGAGACCGATGGGTTTGTTTTTTTTTACAAGTATCTTAGGCAAAAATGTGTTAGTCTCATATATTTAATGTAGACAATTATATTCACTTGCAGTACGAAATTATTGTATTTCTTTATATGATTATTTTTGATGACTTTAGAGCTGAGGTGTAGCCTGTGCGTTCGTTCCGTTTCATTTCTTACCTGTTCTTTGTTGACCGGCAGGTTTCAAACCGCTCTAAGATCATGTCAGCAGATATGCTATCGTCACCATAAAGTAATTTTCGCTAAATTTTTATTTCTCTTCATTTGAGCCATATTCACCAGTGTGTAACAGACACTATCTATCTTGAATCAGGGAGCTTTGTGAGGTAAAAAACGCGGTTTTAATTCACCCCGTGAGGCAATGTAACTACTGTACCGAGGTAAGACAGTCATTGATTTCAGGCTTTTTTTTATCTTAATGTATAATAACGATATATTTGTGCTTGTTCATACTGTAGATCATAACTTTGTAATGCCTACATCGACTTTTTAAACTATTTAAAACGATTGATTTGAATTTTAGTGTTATGTATTTATTTCTTATTAATTAATTTGTATCAGTTTTATAATTTATCGTTTATAAAACATATGACATATTAGCTGCTTAGTGTTCGCCAGATATTTAATATCAGTGAATCCTTACTTATGTTTGTAAAATATGTCAGTATGTTACTAATATGTTAATTAACTTTCTGACCCTCAGTTCACTCGGCTGTTAGGATCACCCACATGTCAGGGTCAGCATCCCACTTTGATCGGGTCAGAGATATGCCTCACTATGATCAGGTGCCCATCGGCTCAATGCCATGGGGTCAACAAGTTCCTTATCCTCTTGGCGGTGAAGTGGCAGCATCAAGCTATGACAGTTTACCACCCCCTCCACTCCCCGAAAACCCCCCTGTTGGTCCAGAGTTCTACCCGAGTGATGTTGAAGACCAGGTGGATGATGCCATGGACATCAAACCCATCCGACGCTTTATTCCTGACTCTGTGAAGAACTTCTTCAGAGCCAGTGGCAACCAAGGCAGCAAGAAATGGACCTTTCCTCCACCACCACCTGATGTGAACACCACTTCCGAAGGCGTCCCGTGCTCCCCTCCACACTCACGTGCACCGTCACCTACAGCCCCCAGCTCTTACCTAGACCCTTATGGAGGGTCTGGAGGCAGCTACAATTCAAGGAAGGAGCAGGCGATATTATTAGGGGAGCCACTGGAATCGGTTTCTGGACGCTCTTTGCATACAGCTATGACTTATAGTGAGAAGGTGGAGGACTACAATCAGAGATACGCGTACATGAAGTCCTGGGCCGGACTTTTGCGCATTTTAGGATGCGTGGAGTTGCTTTTGGGGGCTGCTGTTTTTGCTTGTGTCTGTGCTTACGTGCACAAGGATAATGAGTGGTTTAATATGTTTGGTTATTCAATGCATCAGATGTATGGGGGAGTGTATGGAGGAACATCAATGGGTGGGATGTATGGAGGAGGAACTGGGATTTCCTACTCAGGACCCTTGACTCCTTTTGTTATCGTGGTGGCTGGAGTGGCCTGGATAGTGACTGTCATTCTAGTAGTGTTAGGAGTGACCATGTATTATCGTACCATTCTACTTGACTCCAGCTGGTGGCCAATCACCGAGTGTGTGATAAACTTGGCATTAGGATTGCTCTACATGACAGGTGCAATTGTGTATGTGCGAGACACAGTCCGTGGAGGTCTCTGCTATTATCCACACTTCAATGCTGGGCCCAATGCGGGGTTTTGCCGAACGGAGGCTGGGCAGAACGCTGCCATCATATTCCTCTTTTTCAACATGCTGCTGTATTTTGTGGGAGCAGGTGTGTGTCTAAAGCTGTGGAGACATGAAGCAGCAAGGATGCGCAGAGAAAGACTGGGACAAGATGTAAAGTTCAAATCATTCGTTCTTTGAAATAAAAGAAATAAATCAAAATAAAGTGAAATATAATGCTGATTTTTCATATTTCAGTAATTGTAGTAAATGGACCTCAAACTAATAAAGTGTAATTTGCTTGCTTTTCTTTTCTTATTTGTATTTAGATGAAATCAGCAGCGCTACCGCTCAATATGGTAAGCAGTTACATTTTAAAGAAGAACAATTTCAGATTTTGAAACTTGTTGTAATCTGCCATTTTAATCTCAGATTGAGGCTGGTTCAAGTGTCTCTGTGCCCATTCAAACTGCTCCAGTAATGGCCAATCCAGAGTCATTTGATGGCACATTAGTCCCTCCAGTTATGATGGAACCAGAGATATTAAGGGGCCATATCCCTGCTGGGCACATCCCCAAACCTGTGGTCATTGCAGACTATGTGGCGTGAGTTCCAAAGAATATTTATCCTAAGTAATATTATTTAGTTCAAGACATTTTCTGCAATATATAAACTGCACACTTTATTGATGTTCGGAAACTAGCACATGGGTTTAATAATTGTTAATTTATTTTTATCCATCACCCCTTTTGTAATGACTATATCTGATCAATGTCTTTTTTTTTCTCTGCACAGGAAATATCCCACAATCCGCTCTGACGAGGAGAGGGAGCGATACAAGGCTGTGTTTAATGATCAGTATGCAGAGTATAAAGAGCTTCATGCTGAGGTTCAGGTCTTGACGCAGAAGTTTGATGAAATGGATAATCTGATGAGGAATCTACCACAACAGCCTTCCAGCCAAATGGTAGCTAATGGATTAAACAGCATTTTGCAAACTTTCACAATTATTATACACACTGTTTTTATGAGCTCATATTAATTGAGTAAATACATGGAATATTTGTACTTTTAAAAAATGCATTTGTCATACCACATGACAATTGAAATTAGTGAATGCACAAAGATAATTAAAAAAATTATGAAAAACTGGTGACTGATCACAGTAGCCAAAGACATTTTATACATTCATTCTATATAACCCAAAATCTTGATGTTGATTTGAAATGGATATTTTAGAAATTAAACTTTTTTTTTTCCCTCCCATAGGAGCAAGAGAGAATCAATAGCATAATTCAAGAGTATAAGAGAAAAAAGGCTGTAAGTATTTTTTTTTTTTTATATGTTCTACTTCTGTCCGATTTAAAAATGATAAACAGAATAAATCGTAGGTATTTTCCTTTTCCCAAAGAAGGTTAATTATGACCAGTGTTCTACAAGTTGCTTTGACCCATTTTAAACCCTTCATTATCTGCCTGTTGCCTTTCTACATTCTTTAGTCATTGCAAAAGAATGACATTGTATAAGTTGTTTGAGTTCCACATACAACTGAAAAACTGGAAATGTTAGGGGACATAAATGGAGCTATTGTTTACATACTTCCTGTCTGTGTGAGTGTGCTTGGCAAATATTACTTTCCCTGTTTCTGTTTTAGGATCCGACGTACCTGGAGAAAAGAGAGAGATGTGAATATCTGAAGAACAAACTTGCTCACATAAAGCAGAAAATTCAGGAGTATGACAAAGTCATGGACTGGAATGATGGTTACAGCTAGACAGAACTCCAATGTACTTTCAATATAAGTTTATCATGAACTTCACAAAGGTTCCCAGAAAAGAAACAAAGGTGTCCATGACTATATCTTCAGAAATGAGCAGTGTTTGGTTTGGTCTAGGTTGGTATTGAAATAATTTCATGTTGAAATCAGTAGAGCAAGGACATCTACCATTTAAAGCCCAGCAATGAACAGTTACATAAATCCATCGAATGAAAGTTACTTTAATATGCAGTTAAATTGCAGTCGTTCGTATGTGTGTGTAAGAACTAGGAAAACACTGGAATTTTGAGCTTCCTGCTGTTAAGTGGAGAATATGATGTAAATAGCCCTGTAAAGTGGTATTTGTTGAAATATCAATCAATTCTGGATTGCTTGGTATATTCATAGTTTTTTTTTTTTTTTATTATTAATAGTTTCACTTTTGTGATTTTTTTTTATTATCGTATGTGTCAGTTTACCTTCAGATTACAGCATTTTTAATTGATTGTGAAAGTAAAAATAAATGCCTGTCTTCACTTTGCAATGGCAAAGGTTTCCTTTGACAAAATAATGAACTAGTAGTTGGGTGTTGGATAAGTTACTTATTACTGTACAAATGACTCAAAAAGTAATTACTCATTACTTTCTAAATCCTATAACAACATCGACTAGTTAAGACGTGATTCAAGGATAGACGGCTATTTTAATTCATTCAAAGAAACAACATAAAACTACAAATTATTCTTATTAACTGGTCAAAGTATTACAGATGTGATAAGTATACAAAAAAAACAACAAAAACATGCATTTTAATGTTAGACTTTAAATTTTGATCTTAATTCCACTATTGCAGCCTATTATATATAATTGTTCCTCAGTCCATACGCAGAATTGAGTTCAATATAGTAAATAAATTATAGAAAAAAAGAAAAATAATCTCTTACTTTACTTTTTCAATGGAAAAATAATTCAATTACAGTAACTAATAACTAGTTACACACCCAACACCGCATATCCTCTCGTATGTCTGTGGCTCAGAGCGTTATGAGTATAGATCTGAGTTGAACTGCAGTAAAGGAATCAACGAGAGGGATCAGGTTACATGCTGCAGTGGACTCCAGGAAGAAAACGTGCTCATATACACCTTATGCCTCATAAATACTGAATATGGGGTTTAATAATCCAATGATCTAGAATAATTATGTGTAAAAATGTAGAAATGCATTTTTGATGTTGATGTTTTTATTACACTTGTTGAACAACAAGAGAGACTCAGACAATTATTCTAATTAAATTAAGTTATTTTATTTGAATTAAAGATGACATCTGCATTAGTCCCAGATTTACAGGTTTATGATTTAGGCAGTCAAAAATCCAGTTGGTCTTCTCACTTCCAACACATGATTTGTTTTTAAAACGGAGCAGGAACTCCCTGAATGCTATGATTCTTAAATTTCAAGCATTTTATTACTTAAATTACGTTCTACAAATGTGGTACACGTTAGCCTTTTATATAGCCTGCTAGGGACCCCAAATCCGAACAATTTCATTAAATACATTTCTATAGATTATGGTATAAAAGACCCAATTTATACTGTGAAAAAAAAAATTATATACACACATATATATATATATATATATATGGTTATTATATAAAAAAAAAAAACATTTGTTTACAAGATTACATTTGTTTTATTATAAAGGCTACTGTAAGGTTCAACTTTAGGTTTTTTTTAATTTTTTTAAATCTATTTTAATGTTATTTATTTGTATTATTTATTTATTTGTACATTTTATTACACAGTTTTTCTTTAAACATTTCCACGGACCCCCTAGCCATTCCTTGCGGCCCAGTTTGAAAGTTTGAAAACTCATGTCCTAAAGCATTATAGAACAAAATCCCATGTGTTTGTTGTCTAAACTACGATGTTAAATAAAATAAAACTATCCTGTAGGTTGTGAAAATCACTATGCAAATGAAACTGGGTCCTCTCGCATCTGTCACACGTTCAGGGCGGGGTGTACACCTGTGGTTTCAGTGATGTGTTGTTGTGAGAGAGACGGCAGGTCAATTAAACTCCCAACAGTCAGCGGGCGTTTCCTGAAGGAGGCTGAGCGCTTTCAGAGTTACAGTAATTTTTTCCAGCGTTGACTGCTTTCGAAAGGAAGAAGGTGAGTTGTTTCCTCGATACGCTTAATTTTATTTACTCATTTCTACTTTCTTTGTTAAATAGCCCCAGTTGACTTGTAGCCTCTTGTAGGTTTGTTAAATGCGTTTAACTGATACGCACAATTGTGTTGAGCGGTACTAATTTTAAGAAATGTAAACAGTTGTACCTACGGTAAAGCGACCAATATCATGTTATTTGTTTTCTTTGGCAAGCATGGTTTTCTTTTTAGACATTTGTTTTTGTGTTATGGTTACAAAACTCCAGGTGTCCTAATTCTAAAAATATTTTCAGGTCTTTTTACGAATCTGCATTTAATCAAACTGCAGTGGGCTACCGACGATAGGAAGTGCTTTAATAAACTTAGCTGAGTCTGTAACTGAATATTTTTTTATTCACTAATTGATTTGATATAGGCCTACTATTCTCATATTTCTTTTATACAAATTAAAGCATTTTAGAAATCTGCTACTTATTCATACATATTAATTAAAAATACAGTAGCCTAATATTCAGAGTGTTGTACCTACACTATCAGGGTGTGAGGTGAACGTGATTTCACCAAGTACAACATGTTCCTGGGTCCACATCTTTGTTGATCCTGGAACAATATTCCAATCAACCAATCTGATTTTAGGGACAAGTTTACAGTTTATATCAAGTTTAGGTTTACAACCAGGGCTAGCTAGGTGCTTCTACATCAGCAATTGCCCTCTGGTTTTAGACATAAATTATGGGTAGGGTTAGGAATTTTCGAACAGGAATGTTGTTCGAGGATCAACAAAATATGTTGAACCAAGAACATATCTTAATTGGCAAAATCATGGTGACCATCTCTTTTTGGCTTTTTCTGTTAGGGGTCGCTACAGTGGAATTATCCGCACATTAAATATAATTGGAAACAAGCATAAATTCATAAAGCACAGACTAAAAACACTAAAAACATGATTTGTTATATTGTATTACATAATATATATGTAATATTGAAAAGTGTAACCTTTGTTAGTATTGAAATAATTTCATATTGAAATCAGTAGAGCAAAGGACTATAATGAAGGACATCTACCATTTAAAGCCCAGCAATGAACAGTTACATAAATCCATCGAATGAAAGTTACTTTGTTAATTTGAAGTTAAATTACAGTCGTGTGTATGTGTATGTATATATATATATATAGCATCTCCAAAACTGCAGCTTGTGGGGTGTTCCCAGTTTGCAGTGGTCAGTATCTATGAAAAGTGTTCAAGGAAGGAACAGTGGTGAACCGGCGACAGGGTCATGGGCGGCCAATGCTCACTGATGCATGTGGGGAGTGAAGGCTGTGGCCTCTTACAACAGGATAATGCTCCCTGCCACGAAGCAAAAATGGTTCAGGAATGGTTTGAGGAGCACAACAATGAGTTTGAGGCGTTGATTTGGCCTCCAAATTCCCCAGATCTTAATCCAATCGAGCATCAGTGGGATGTGCTGAACAAAAGTCTGATCCATGGAGGACCCACCTAGCAACTTACAGGATCAACTTACAGGGTCAAGTGGAGTCCATGGCTCGATGGGTCAGGGCTGTTTTGGCAGCAAAAGGGGGACAACACAAAATTAGAAAGGTGGTCATAATGCTATGCATGATCAGTGTGTATATTTATTTATGTTTATTAAATTAATTTATTAAAGATGTTAATTAAAGATGTGAGAAACAATTTAATAATCTCAATTTAGATCTAGGTCTGGGTTTTGGATTGTACACTTAAAATGAATGTGTTAAAAACAACACAACCTGTGTTAGTTCTTAGTAAAAAAAAAAAAAAAAATATCTGTGATTTTTAAGCTTTTAAGAAACACTAAAACTATTTCCTTTTCACATCGTGGAACGGTGTGTAAAACTTTGTCTCTTGAGACCAGGGGCTTGTACCATGATGGTAGTTGAACAGACTCAGGGTTACAGGATTAGTTAAAAGTTGACAAAACCAAACCAGTTCAGTCATGCTTTGTTGGTACTGTGATGCTGATCATCAATTTTCTCTGTCAACTCAGGATTTGATTCTGAGTTCATGGAGCACATGCACATGAGAGCGTGCCATCAGTAGTGAACAGCGAACGGTGTGACTCTTCTCTCAAGTCACATGCCTTGAAACTGTGATTAACGTAGGTGTACAGAGACTCAGACATGTAAGCTCATATGTAGTCATTTTTAAAGCTTTATCTACTGATTCCAAATTGTATTTATATTACATATAATCTTTATATAATTATGTTAATTTAAACTAAATGTGAAATAGTACTTGTAAACTAAAATTGCTTGTGTGATGGATTATGGGTATAATAATGATATAAGTCATATCAAATAATTATAATAAACAATCGTCGCTAAAAGTCAGACAATTTTGTATTTAAAAAAATCTTTCACTATGTAGTGACCTTCAATTTGGAGCAAGAGTAAATCGGGGAGTGACTTTATTGCATCAGAGATGTCACTTTTCTCACTGCCGATTGGTTCAATTTCGGTTTGAAAGAACTCTTACCTACAAAGTAATCTGGTTAGCCATTACTGTGGCGATGAACACTGCTAAAAGCTGAACCATTTTCATGGTGCCTAAAACCCAGGGTTGGTGTAAACTAAACTGAAACATACCTGGTTATCCACCTAAACCAGCTTCATGGTTTAGGCCCTAGCAGATGCTCTTCTTGCAAGGATTATCTTTAGTTTATTTGTCTTTTTGTTCCCTTGTATTTGTTTCTGGTGGTTCAATTCAGTCCTTATTAGTCCCTAGTTTGTTCCCTTGGTTGCTAATTACATTCACCTGCCAATCATTATGCCTCCCTGTGTATTTAAGCCTTTAGTTACCACAGTTAATTTTCTGGTATTGTCTTTATTTCATGTGGTTGTGTTAGTTTTTTGTCCTGTGATTACCAGTGGAATTCTTTGTGGATTAATAATGAAGCGTTTGTTTGCATTCTCCTGCATCATGCAATTACTACAACCACAGTGTGACACTTCTTTCAAGTCACAGTTTAAAGCAAGCACACAACCAGTATGATAAGTCTGACCAAACATGCCAGAGTGAGCTGCATGAGCAGTGCTACATGTGTCGATATCATAACCAAAGTCAACAAACAGAATGCTTTTTACAAAGATACTAATGTGACTGGAAAACCTTTGGGATAGTAATTTTTCCTGTAAGTAAGACTGCCAGATTTACAGCAAAACAAAGTCTGAACCTGATTCTTGTAGTCTAGGCTGTTTTGTAAATATTTATAAAATGACACAAAGCCTGAGCTTGTCTTTTTAATGGCCCATGCTTTCCTTCAAATCTTTCCTTTGAGTTTTATCATGATGTGCCAGTAATGAGTCATAAAATGATGCTTTGGTATCAGTCTTGAATATGTTATGGTGATCAGTGACTAGTATCAATTGTATTGACTTGTATCTGCCATTAACACTTAATTTACTTTGCTTTCTTGCAGTATCACCTCTGTGTCCAAGGAAAACTTCTATTGGCTTTGATCTCACTCAGATCCCCCTGTGAAGTTTGTCCAGGAAGCTAACATCATGCCGAAAAAATCAAGTCGCCCTCCCCCATACAGCGGCAGACAGTAAGTTGCATTTTAGAGAAAGTTTGTAGTAATCAATTTTCAGTAGAGACAAGTTTTCTTCAGTGACCCCTTGATGATCTGTATTTTTTTTTTAAAAATCAGTTGGTGGTTTAATTTTACTTATCCATGTTGTTTTGCTTTGTCCTTTCAGTCACCACAGAACCTCCCGTCGCACAACTTCTTACCACCCTGATGAAATGCTTCACTTTTACCGCTGGACATCACCCCCAGGTGTGATGAAGATTTTGTGCATCATCATCATCATTATGTGCGTGGCTGTGTTTGCCTGCGTGGCCTCCACTCTGGCATGGGACTATGACGCAAGCAACATGGGGCTTGGCGGTCTTGGGATGGGCTATGGAAGCAGCTCTGCCGGTGGAGGGTACGGGGGTGGATATGGAGGAAGTTACAGTGGGGGTCTCGGAGGCTATGGAGGAGGTTATGGTGGGGGTCTTGGAGGCTATGGAGGAGGCACGTACATGGACCCGAAATCAGGCAAGGGCTTCATCATCGCAATTGCAGCAATCACCTTTATCACTGTGCTCATCATCTTTATCCTGGTGGTGTCGAGGCAGAACACTGCACAGTCTCCTTCATTCTATCTGGCCTCCATCATTATTTGTGCCATCCTGGCTTTACTCATGCTCATCGCCACCATTGTGTACCTGGTCGCTGTGAACCCCACTTCTCAGACATCTGGATCCATGATGTATAATCAGATATTGCAGCTGTGTGCACAATACCAGAACCAAGATCAGGCCTCTGGGATATTCCTCAATCAATATTTATACCATTACTGTGTAATGGAGCCTGAAGAGGTGAGCATGGGCAGTTTCCATAATCTAGTATTTGCTAATTTCAGGTTGGCAGCTAATTAGATGTAACTTAATACCTTTCTATTATGCAGAAATGCAAGTTGAGATTTCAGCTTTTTTTTGTTATGCAAATATACAATATATCTGCCACATTGTCCTCTATAATGTGATCTAATTTTGGTGCTATTTAAAGTGTTATTTCTTTCTCTTCTCTACAAGGTTATTGCTGTTGTTCTTGGGTTTCTGGTGGTGGTTGGGTTGATCATCCTACTTGTGTTTGAGGTGAAGACCCGAGGGCAGATGAGGAGATACGGCAGGGAACGCGTTCTGTGGTATGACGTGAAGACCATCACCGATGGCCTCACTTCTCAAGGCATCGGGGAATGGGTAAGAATTGTCTTTAGCAAATTCTGTCAGAGAAAGATGTTTCATTGCCTGTTCATTTTAGTTTGTGTTTTTAATCAGAATAACACATGGATTCACAAGGTCATGAAGTTTTATACGCTGTAGTATTTGGGTTGTACTATACTGTATATAGCCCAGAATGCTTCTTGATGCATTGTTTGTGGTGTCTATAGTTGCACCACCATTTTAGAAGAATCGTTGGTCTAGATTTAAGTATTGCTATTAAGACTCTTCCAAGAAGAGAAGTTTCAGAGTAATATTTCCACAAAGAGGTTTTCTCATGTCTAGTTTCTGGGTGTGTCCACTTATGCACTTTCACTTGATGGAAAGCGTGATTGAACCAAAATTTCACAATGAAATACATGGAACACTTAACAGTGACTTAAAAGACTAAGAATTGCTAGGTGGTAATTGTTGGACCAAAAAAAAAAAGAGAAACAATGTTCTAGTATTAGGTCACTCCATTGGCTTTGTTCTTACACAATTCATCATGTAAGCAGTGGTAGTTTCATCCTTTATGTCATGATGGTATTTGTGGAAGTGGTGGAACCGGTTCTGCCTGCCTTTAATGTTTGTCCAGACTGTTTACCATACAAAAAGTCTGACTGCATTGGGGAAACAGAGCAGCTGAAGTCAAAGAGGCATACAGCAACACTTAGTTACAGACTACCAAATGATGGGTGAAAATATTTTAAGATGGCAAATGTTGTCATGCTGGCTTTAATGCATTTTATTATAAAAAAAAATAATAAAAAAAAATGGCACATTAAATTCACAATGTTTCTAAGCTGGAAAAATAAAACAGTGAACAAGGGTGAATTGAATTCTTCTTAAATATTTATTGTACTATGTTATTGCCTACAGTAAAATTTCTTTAAAAATGTCCAGATATGAACTCAGACTTTCCTTGTTTTTCTTCAGGTTAATAATGTGTCTGGAGATCCAGAGGCTTTTGTCAATGACCCCAATGACCAATTCGGTGTTGCACAGCCAATGGTTTACAGCCAGAAACCAATTTACCTTCCAAGGTAGGTTCTTTCAGTGAAGAGCAGAAAATACATTACTTATTGCCTTTCTGTAGACTTTGTTCAATGATTTTATTTAGTCTGGATAGGGCTTGAACATTTTAAAATATGATTGGTTATAAACTGTAGATATTAATTATTAATATCAATTATTAATAGATGGTTATAATGACAAAATGCAAATGTATGCAAGTTAATGGTAGCAAATAAAATGTACACAAAGTCACATGTTGTAGGCAAATGACCATCTCCTATCTTTAATAATCGAGGCGAGCACAGACAATGATTGGCCTAGGTAAGTTTTGGCCTGTCACAAGACTAGGTGCCACATAGCAAAGGAATCCAGGAAATCTTGTCCCTGTTTGAATGGGACCCGGTGGGTTTTGTTTTGTTGTGAACACGAATAACCAGTTTCACCACTGTGAACTGGCTGAAACTATTGTTATCAGAACTATGTTCACTCTGTTTGTTGCAATCAAAAGTTCTATTGATTTTTATATAACATTTTTTTTAATTAAAATCTTTTTTTTCTAGTAGTGGTTCTGACTTGACAAGCTCTTTGAGTGGACTGAAGGGCAAACTAAGAGACTATGACACTGGAGAGTCTGGAGATGAGCTGGATACAGATGAAACGTGAGAGAATCTTTAAGTTATATGTGGTAGTTTTAGAGCATTTTTAATATTTTGTGACAGTAATCAGTATCACTCTTGTCACATTTTTCCTCTACCTCTATTCTATGCTGTCATGCTCTCAGTGAGTATCCTCCCATCATTAATGAGCAGGAGAGGCTTGAGTACAAGAGAGAGTTTGACAGAGATCACATGGAGTATAAGCGTCTTCAGGCCGAGCTAGATGATATTAATCAGGGCTTGGCAGATGCAGATCGAGAGCTGGACAGATTACAGGAAGGCAGCCCACAGTTCCTGGTATGTAATCTATAAAGTGAAAACCGTTCTCCTAAAGTTTGGATCTTAAGGATACGAGTGGCAAGTCTTATAGTATAATGTCACTTAAAAGATTGATTCACTTCAGAATTAAAATTTCCTGATAATTTACTCACCCCATGTCATTCAAGATGTTCATGTCTGTCTTTCTTCAGTCGAAAATAAGTTTCTTACATTCTTTAACATTCCAGGAAGTACCGACCCAGTGTTAACAAAACAAATGTGCAAAGACAAAAAAAAAAAGAAAAGAAAAGGTAAAACAATGATGTCGGGCAATTTTGAAGTTGGAGAAAATTAGATGGAGTTTTTCGGCACTGGGTCTGTATTTCCACCTACCTTGTGTAACCTTTCCAACGCTTTGCAGAGCAATGCAGGATGAGAAATTGATTAAAAGGTATATACATTTTTATTTTATTTTTTAGAAAATGACACATCGTTTCACTAGATAAGACTCTTATTCCTTGGCTGGTGATCGTGTTGAGCCCTTTGAAGCTGCATTGAAACTGCAATTTGGACCTTCAACCCGTTGGTTGCTGTTAAAGTCCACTATTTGGAGAATAATGCTGGAATGTTTTCCTCAAAAACTTAATTTCTTTTTGACTAAAGAAGGACATGAACATCTTGGATGACATGGGGTGAATAAATTATCAGGGAATTTTAATTCTGAAGTGTACTAATCGTTTAATATCTATTTTTCACAATATCTCTTCCACCTTAAAAAAAAAAATATTGAAAAATTTAAAATTATCTCTCTATCTATTCTGATGTTATTATTTTTATTCAAATATGTCCATAAATGTATATTACTCCTTTTATTCCCTAAAAAGGATGCCATGGATCAATACAACAGGCTCAAAAGTTTGAAGAAGGTAAAATATTTTGTTGTTACAGCTTTCATAAAATTTTCAGATTAGAATATTTATAGAATAATTGCTTGTCACAGCTGTTAAAATAATTAGTTAATTAAAATAATATATTTGTAAACAATAGTTATGATATGTGTATAGGTGTAAATGTGAATACTGACCTGTTTTCTTTTCTCACAGTCTCAAGACTATCAGATGAAAAAGAAAAGGTGTAAACAGCTAAAGAGTAAACTCTCCCTCATCAAAAGAAGGGTCAGCGACTATGACCACAGACAATAAACAAAACTGGCTCTGGAAACTCAGCAAGGTGCATTGTCACATGATGGTTTTGTTTTGGGACGTAATGCATTTCTGTATTAAAAATCTGTATCACTGTATTATCAAAAATGTATGGCTGCTGTTTTATATAGACAGGTTTTTGCTTTTGAGCCAAACTAAACTTGATCAAAATAGTGTGGTATCTATGAAGTATTTTTTTCTAAGCTAGATGATGTTTCTTAAACCTTTTATCTTTTGCTGTAACAATTTTAGTCAAGCCAAAGTTAGTGTGTCTTAAATATGAGCAAGACTGTGACCACTTTTTGCTGTAGTTTTAGGGATATCCAACATTCTAATACATGTTTGTTATAATAATGTTTCATTGGATTTTCTTTTCTTTTTGTCTTAATTTATATATTAATCTGTCACCAGAATAGCAATAATCTCTGTTGTTGTTTTTTACTTTAAGTAGAGAATGGGTGTGAATTAAATTTAAATTATAAAATTAATATAATTAGCCTCTTTCAGACTGTTATATCAAATCTATAGATAATTGATTGTTGAGCAATTTTAATGTGAAAGGCAATGATGTTGAATGCAGCCTACAGTACATTTTGCTTGTATTTGTGTACATAGGAAAATAAAGCTATTCAATTTTAAAAATGTCTTATTAATTTCATCTTATTAAATCAGTTAAAGGGGGCAACTAAATGCTAAACATAACAATCAGACCTACGTTTTATGGATCTAAATGTGGAACACGTAGGACCTCCTACAACACGGAACTACTGTTCGCATATTGTACCGGGGGACATCATAAATCGACGTACAAGGGTTGCACGAAAGTGAATACCGTGTACTGTTGTTTTATTTATAGTTTACTGAGCAAATTACGTATGTCGTTAATAAAAAAATCCACTTAATAGACATTTTGCTCTGCTGTTATAAGGGTAAATTCGAACATCTGTATAACGTAAGAGAGAGTTTCAGAAGAATAGTTCTGACAACATTCCCCCCAAAGAAAGCTGACAGTCTGAAAAAAATTCTACATCATGGATGAAGAACCAGAGAGAACAAAACGCTGGGAAGGAGGATACGAACGAACATGGTGAGAGAAGTTGAAAGTTGTGCTTTATGCGTGCTTTAATTAAAATTATATATTTTAAAAATAGTGTTTACCTCAAATTGCCACCAGAAACGTTTTATTAATAATATAAACATAAAACATTACTTATAATGTCATCTATATGTAATCATTTAAAATGTTATTTAAAAATAACATATGTTCCAAAAAGCTTCTTACAACTTTTAAAGATCTCATATTAAATATAATTTCACAATTTCTGTAGTTACTGATATTTTAAAGTCTTGAAGGGCATCACAAGACTGTCACCCTCTGGTATTTATTTAAGTAACGTTACACGATTGCACAAATGCTGTAATGACCAGTTGACGTGTCTGTCAGGGAGGTGCTGAAGGAGGATGAGTCTGGATCTCTCAAAGCTACTGTGGAGGACATTCTTTTCCAGGCAAAGAGGAAAAGGTGCTGCACTCAAATGCAGAATATAAACATCACTTTGAGCTGATTGTATCTTGGTTTGATACTCATTTGCAGTCTGTCTATCACATTGCAGAGTGTTTGAGAGTCATGGACAAGTTCGGCTTGGGATGGTAAGCTGTATCCTCCATAGTTATAGCATTGTTTTATTTATTTATTTAGTTTACTGATCAACAACTCATCATAAAACCACATACAATTCCTCCAAATCCAGATGCGGCACCTCTTTGTGATCGTTGACTCATCTAGATCAATGGAAGATCAAGACCTGAAGCCCAACAGGCTGACCTCCACCTTGAAGGTTAGTAGCACTGTGTGTACAGTATGGAAGGCTAACATTGTATGAAATCTGTCAAAATGGATCTTTTGAATTCTTCAGCTGATGGAGTATTTTGTGGAGGAATACTTTGACCAGAATCCAATCAGTCAGGTAATGCACTTGACTCTGCATCTGTCTGTGAGTGTTTACGGAGTGTGCAGCTTCTGTTAATTGTACCGTATCATCACAGATAGGGATCATTGCCACCAAGAACAAGAGGGCGGAGAAGCTCACTGATCTTGCAGGTTGATACATTATTACAGTATTATGTTTGCAAATTTTGAGAAGTGTTCTTTATTATCATCACTTCATATTATTTTACTCCTGCTAGGGAACCCTAAGAAGCATATAGCAGCTCTGAAGAAAGCTGTGGACTCTACATGTGTCGGGGAACCGTCCCTTTACAACTCTCTCAACATGGCTATGCAGACTCTGAAGTAAGGCACATGTCAGTAGAGAGGTTAGAGGGGAGTTCAATGTTAACTATGTTTCCATCCAAAGTTGTGAATTTAAAGGTACACTATGTAACTTTTGGCACTCTAGCAGTTGATAAACAAAACCACATGCATCTTGCGGAAGAACATTGTAGCCGGAGCTAATGAGTCACGCCGGTACTGGGCTACTCTGTGGCAGTTGTCATCCCGCCCAGTCTAAAATAGTCTTAATATAAACACTTATTATATGCATACCATTGTGATTCAGGATAAGACAAAAAAAAATGGTTTGAAAGATGGATTCATGATGTACATAGTCTACCTTTAACTAATCGCATAAAACCTTGTGAACAAAGCACCGTTTCCATTCTGTTCAAGAAAACAAAATCGTTAATTGGTGCAAAATATTTGTATCTTTTTTCATACATCATAAATTGCTTGCACCTCAAAGCATGTAGACGGAACGCAATAAATTCTGTCATGTTATCTTACATTTGGATGTCTGGTGTTTGGGAACATAATTGTCTATTTCTTAGACTCTAAAGGTGATGATACACGGGGCAACTTTTTGAGCAACGTAGCCGGGCAATGTTGCCGGGAGATGTTGCTTGGGCACTTTTACCATTGAGAATGGGCAACAAATTTCTATCTGGATACTTTAGATCGGTCGTGGGCCCTGCGTCTCATCTGGTTCCCTGTTGACGGCAACATTGCCTAGCAACATTGCTCAAAAAGTTCCCCCGTGTATCATCACCTTAAGATGTTTTTTTAGGAGGTAATTACCTAACCATTTTGATGATAGACTCATCAATGATCTCATCCACTGTTGAGGCAAAGTTACTTTTTTTTGTTGCGCATTGAGGGATTTATTCAGTAACTGTTTCCAATCCATCGTAGTTTATGCTCATGTCTTGTTGGACAAGAAAAAGATCCGCCTCAATCGAGTGCATAGTTTATGAGCATTTTTAGAACTTATGCGCATCCTGGCATTTCCATCCACCTGTTTTTATGCAGTGTACCGTATGTGTTGTTTACAGTTTAGTTGTAGTACTGGATTGGTACCCACAGCTGTATGCTTGACAGTTGTACAAACACCATATACACATTGTCTTCATCATCTACAGTAATAACTCTTATCTCTCTTTTCATGCAGACACATGCCTGCTCATACAAGCAAAGAGATCCTGGTTATTTTCAGCAGTCTCACTACCTGTGACCCAGCCAACATCTATGAGCTGATCAAAGTGAGTTTGAATGACATTGATGGCTGCGGACTGTAACGGTTTGTATGTTTTGTTGAATGTGTTTTAATGTATCAACAGACTCTTAATGGTTTGAAAATCAGAGTGTCTGTGATCGGCCTGTCAGCAGAGGTTCGAGTGTGTACCATTCTCACAAGAGAAACCGGAGGTTGGTAGTCCTACTTTCATATACAGTTACAGTTTTTCACTTGTCTAGTGTTTATTTTTTATTTTGAATTGGCCCAACAGGAACATACAATGTGATACTGGATGAGAGTCATTTTAAAGAGTTGCTGATGCAGCATGTGAAGCCGCCTCCTGCCAGCTCCTCCTCAGAGTGCTCCCTCATTCGCATGGGTAATCACTGTCATTTTAAACCATTTAAACATGCTGAGTTGAAAGTATAACAGTCTTTTTGCTGGTAGCTGAAAGCATAATCAAAGTAGCCTAAGTATTTAAAGGGTTAGTTCTAGTAATTCTGTCATTAATTATTCCCCCCTCATGTCGTTCCAAACCTGTAAGACCTTCGTTCATCTTCAGAACACAAATAAAGATATTTTTGATGAAATCCGAGAGCTCTCTGACCTCTCCATAAACAGCAATGTAATTAACACTTTCAAGGTCCAGAAAGGTTGTAAAAACATCATTAAAATATTCCATATGACCAGTGGTTCAAACGTAATTTTATGAAGCGACAAGAATACTTTTGCGCAAAAAACCAAACAAAAATAACTACATTATTCAACAATTTCTTTTCGTCTGTGTCAGTCTTCTACGCTGTTGATGTAATAAATACAGTCCAGCGCTTCGAGTTACGTAAGAGCTGCGCCAGAACGCCAGCTTACCATTGGCCGATGCTGTTCATGTGAGGATGCTGACGCTGGAGCTGGCCAATGTAAACTGCATAGGAGACTGACACAGACGTGAAGAAATTGTTAAATAAAGTCATTATTTTTGTTTGTTTTTTTGCACACAAAAAGATGTTGAAGATTGAACCACTGAAATTGTCACTTCATAAAATTAAGATTGAACCACTGGAGTCACATGGACTATTTTAACGAGCTCGTTACTACCTTTCTTGGACTTGAAAAGTGTTAATTAATTTATGTGTTCCTAAGATGAACGAAGGTGAGTAATTAATGACGTGGGTGAACTAACCCTTTAATAAATGTGTAGGATTTTGTGATTGTTCTGCTGAAATTTGTCATTTTATCTTGTTTATTTTCACTGCAAGTCTTTAATGAAAAGCAGTCTGGAATTAGTTATGATTCATTTCTGGGAAATGATGTATTAGTGTAAGCTACAATATATAATGTGTATTCTTCTACGATATCTTTAATGCACATAATAATTTGCTTAGGCTTCCCCCAGCATGTCATAGCCTCCATGTCTGATCAGGATGCCAAACCCTCGTTCAGCATGTCGTGAGTACAGATTAAAGATGATCATGTGCTTTTAACACATTTTAATTGTATATTTATTTATCATTTTATAGGATCTGTTTCTAATATGTTACATTTGTTTTACCATAGCCTAATATTAATTCAAATCTAATTTATAGTATACACAGTACTGTTTAAAAGTTTTGGAGGTGGTAAGATTGTTTTAATGTTTTTGAAAGAAGTCTCTTATGCTCACCAAATCTGCATTTTATCTCATCAAAAATACAGTGAGAACAGTAAATATTACAATTCAAAATAACTTTTCTATTTCAGTACAGTTTAAAATGTATTTTTTTCCTGTGATTTAAAGCTGAATTTTCAGCATCATTACTCCAGTCTTCAGTGTCACATGATCATTCAGAAATCATAATATGCTGATTTGGTGCGCAAGAAACATTTCTACAGTTGCGTTGCTGAATTTTTTTTGTGGAAACCATGATAGATTTTTTTTCAGGTTTTGTTGATGAATAGAAAGTTCAAAAGAACAGCATTTATTTGAAATAGAGCGGTTGTGTATGTATGTAGTTTTACAGATTTTATGTATAATTATAATTTTTAAATCTTTAAATATTATTTTGTAATATTTTAGGCATCTAGACAGCACTGGTGAGCCAGTACTCACTCTCGGCGGATACTACTGCCCACAGTGCAGAGCTAAATACACAGAGCTGCCAGTGGAGTGTAAAGTGTGTGGTGAGTCCTCAGCATGTTCTTGTTCTACAGTAATCTTCAGAAAGCATCAATATGTTCAGTTGTCACAGTCTGTCTTCTGTCTGGTGCAGGTCTGACTTTAGTTTCCGCTCCTCACTTGGCCCGTTCCTTCCACCACCTCTTCCCCCTGGAGGCCTTCCAGGAGACCCCACTGGAGGAGTATACGGGAGAGAGGTGCGCTCTGCACTCGCTTTTTGATCGGACGGTCTTGTTTCAGCCTATTTCATAGTGTTAATCTGTGTCTTTTCAGGTTCTGTGAAGCTTGCCAAGGAGAGTTGAAAGACAAAAATGTAGGTTTTTCCATTTCAAATCTTTTATATGTGAACATAAAGGTCTGGTTTCACAGACAGGGCTTAGATTAAGTCAGGATTAGGCCTTAGTTCAATTAGGGCATTTAAGTGTCTTTTATAAACGTGCCTTAGAAAAAAAACATTACTTCTATGCATTTTGAGACAAAATAATGGCACTGACATATTTTGAGATATGTCAGTGCAAAAAACACGAGGTTAAAACATGCTTGAGGTTAAAACGGCTCAAACATGCATTTTAGTCCGAGACTAGGCTCAAACCTTGTCTGTGAAACGGGGTTAATAGGTTTGATGTTTAAAATAACATTCCGCCTGTTTGTTTCTCATCCTTGCAGGTGTTTACTTGTCTAGCATGTAAAAAAGTGTTCTGTGTGGAGTGCGATCTCTTCATACATGACACACTGCACTGCTGTCCTGGCTGCATGCAGACTGACGGGACATCCTGATACAAGGTGGCCTGACTACAAGACATCTGTGAACTTAAATACAAACAGAAACTGAGAGATGGAGATGGAGAAGGAAAAAGAGAGGAAGTCATCAGCCACAGATTTAGATTCTCAGTTTTTGAGGGTTAAGCTAATGAAAGCCAACAATTGTCAGTTCTTTGGCATCATGTTACTTTGGTTTTCTGTTTACATCATTGCAGCATAGTTGTGCTCAAGCTTTAACTTTATGTAGGAGCGCCCCCTATGGGGAAAAGAGTCTCACTGGACCAAATGAAACAATTGAGAAAAACATTTTTGTGCTGTTTTCCAGTGTCCTATTTTCAGAGTAATAGACTTAACATGACAGCTGTATTTTGTACCTTACATGCCATGTTAATGTACTTGCCTACGCTCACTAAATTGTGCAAACCTGTGCAGAACCAGTTTAGACTATCTGTTTAAACAAATTAAAACTTTTAATTTACATTTTTTTGTTGGCTTTGAAACCTTTATAAGAAATGGTACAGCGGTTCAAAAATATTCACAATCACACACTTTAGCACACCAAAGTTCTTACATTATGATAAAATGAGACATTTACAGTGCAAGTGCTTCACAGCTCTGAGTTTTTGTGCTGGTCATATTGTCTGTGCAGCCAGGCCTTCAGTAGTGGGAGGTTCTTGTCCATCCAGCGAATGTTCTCTTCTATGTTCTCCAGGGCCTGCTGAATACATCTCAGTTCTGCTCCAGTCTCAGCCCGCAAGGAACTGAAGAAGCCACGAACCTGACGGAGTAGAGAAACACACTCTATGTAATACAGTAGATTTTTATGATCACAAACTGATGAACGCTCCTAATTACTTGTCTGGTTCAATAAACAATAACACCTACCTCAGCTAGCATTTTTCTGGTGGAATACTGGTTGGTCACTCCGACTACCATGTGTGCTATGGAGTGTGAGCCAAGATCAAACCTATAAACAAATATTTGAAGTTATGAAAGGGCTCACAATACACCACTACTGTGCGTCTGATTCAATCAGAATCTCACTTCTTAATCAGGGAGTCCCAGTTAGCTTGTAAAAAGTCCCATGCGTGTTTGTAGGCCTTAGGATTTTTACTGACTGAGGTTACAACATATGGCAGATCCTGAGTCTTTATCACCTCTCCCACCAGACTCTGCTCCATCATCCTAACAGATAGAAAAAGAGACATTAGTGATTTGTGCTTATTTTCTTAAGCTGTGTATATGGGTAGTTGACATATAGACAGTAAAAATTTGTTTTTGTAAAACACTATTTTTGAAGAAAAAAAAAAATACATATATTTATGTAGTGTGAAGATATTCTAATATAAGGGGTCACAAACTTTATCAAATCTTTCACTGTTTTGAACATTTTCACTGAACTGTACCATAAATGTGTCCTATAGTGACAGCAAAAAATTAAGAAAAAAAAAACACTTAATAATATGCAAATAGCATGAGAGAGATTAATCTTCATCGTTAGACACCTATTTCCATATACTTTAACTTAAAAAAATAAAATTCATTTGTTTGTTAAAAAAGAAATAACATTTAGTTAAATCATCAACCATGTTTTTAAAAATATATATTTTTTTAAGTATATGGCTGCTTGTTTTAAGGCATAATTTCGATTCTTTTTACTTTGCGTCATTCTCTTAGGATCTCCTCCCTTCTGCGTGGACCCCTGCTAATTTTCTCTCCATCTCTCCATACTTCCATGTCCTCTCCCTCCCACTCATTTCTATCCTTCAATTCTTTCTGTCTCAGAAACAAGTTGAAGCAAACTGCATGTATCGTTTCAAATGCTAAGGGACTGCTGGCGTCATTATCAGACAACTGTGAAAGATGCTAAAAGAAAACATATCTGAAATTGTTGTCAAACTGCAACAAGCCTTGTGTCTTGTTTAAAGCTATTGACTCAGTTCTTAATCCCCTGCAAACTGTCTGTATCAATGTCTTCTCTGCTGTCTTTGAACATTTTCTTCGCTTTTTTTATTGATAAGGTCACTTTTACTAGGGCTTGAATCTCATCTGCTGCTTATGACCCCTCAGTCTCTGTCCTCTGCTCTGCTGTCTTAGATAAGTTTGAGCCTGTGACTTTGTGTTACAGGAGATTGTTGGGCATTTAAAGCCCTGATGCTGTGCCTCCTCGATGTTTTAAGGAGGTTTTCCCTACTGTAGGGCCATGTGTTCTTGCAGTTGTTAATAGCAGTCTGTCCTCAGGTGTAGTCCCCGAAAATTTTAAACACGCAGTAGTGCAACCTCTGATTAAAAAACCTGGTCTGGATCCCGCAGATCTCAGCAATTTTAGCTTTTCTTTCAAAAATTATTGAAAAGATAGTTTGCAGTCAATTAATGGCCTTTTTGAAAGACCACAATATTCTCAAAGATTTTCCAGTCTGGTTTTAAAACTCTACACAGCACAGAGTCTGCTCTTTTAAAAGTTTTTAATGATATCTTTTTAGCTACTGACTCTGGTGATTGTGTTATTCTTGTGCATCTCGATTTAACTGCAGCATTTGACACAGTGGATCATGAAATCCTGATCTCTCATTTGGAGTGGTGGGTGGGTATCAAGGGCATAGCGCTCGAATGGTTCAGGTCCTACTTGGAAGGCCGTCTTCCTCTGCTCCTCTCTCGTGGGGTCCCACAGGGTTTAGTTTTAGGCCCTCTTCTCTTCTCTCTTTATTTGCTCCCGCTTGGTTCTATAATTAGGAAGCATGGCATATCATTCCACTGTTATGTGGACGATAGCCAGATTTATGTCCCTCTTAAAAAGACTTTCAAATTGATTCTGACCTCAAGCTTGACAGTCAGATCAGGGCAGTCATTAAATTGAGCTTCTTCAATTGAGGCAGCTGGCCAAAATAAAGCCTTTTCTTTTGAGGCAACACTTTGAGACAGTAATCCACGTCTTTGTTACCACTTGGTTAGATGTAATGCACTGTAATGCACTGTATGTGGGGGTTAGCGGGTCTTCTGTCGCCCGTCTCCAGTTAGTACAAAACGCTGCACTGTGTCTTTTAACTGGAACATGTAAACACGAGCACATTTCACACATTTTAGCCTCACTCCACTGGCTGCCTGCACATTTTAGGATCCATTTTAAAATTCTTTTATTTGTTTTTAAATCCCTGAATGGTCTTGCCCCACCCTACATCTCTGAGCTCCTACAACATACACCCACCCGTGCTCTCAGGTCAGCTGATCAGCTGTTCCTGAATGTGCCAAAAACAAAGCGTAAGCTCAGAGGGGACCATGCCTTTGCTGTGGCAGCTCCTAAACTGTGGAATGATTTGCCACTGCCCATTAGACAGGCCTCTTCGTTGTCTATTTTAAAACTATTTAAAACTTTGTTTTGCTTTATTGTTTCTATGGTATTGTGGTTTGTCTCAAATTTTTTTATTTGTATTTTATGTATTATGAGTTATGGATTTTTTGCTGTACAGCACTTTGGTCCACTTCGGTTGTTTTAAAGTGCTTTATAAATAAAGTTTGATTGATTGATTGAAAATGTTCTAAGAAACATCAGAATTTTTTTATGCAGTGTAATTATTGCATTTAAGAACACTGAAAATATTCAAAAAAATTATAATAAAAAGGAGTTTAACAAAAGTTATTTAATTATTTAAAATGCTTTTAAAGAGACCTCTTGTGTGACATCTTTGTACAGTACAGTACAGGTGTCACACTGGTGGACATTATCTGTCACACAATAGGATGTTTCAGCCAGTTTTTGAGTCAGTTAATGAACTATTTGAAGCTAACCTGTCATTAACAGTTGGCAAGACACATTTGTATAATTTTCCATGATTAGTTTAACATACATTTTTAATTAAAAAATATAATTTAGGGGTGTCACACCAAAGGACAACAAAATGTAACACTTTTATAGTGGTTCCAAAAAAGTTAAATATTTGAACAATTCTAAGACAAAAACTAACCATGTGGATAGAATGAGTGCACTCGATAACATCCACTATGCTTTCAGACACCACTACAAATGGCTGTCCCCTCAAATAATGCCCTATTTGAGGTTATAGGGGACGATTTCGGATTCAGCCATGGGCTTCACAGGGGGCTTCAGTAACATGACCTTGAATTGGGTCTTTCAACTAATTAAAGTTGTCCGTGGAATTGCCCGATTTAAAATCAAGATATGGTGTCAAACCGGAGGACATGGTTTTCAGTGACAAAATGTATCAAGTTCCTACACTTTTAGAAATATATAGATGAAAAAAATTATTGCCATTTACTAAAATAGACATTATGCCTGAGCTATTTATTAATATTATTATGCTTTTCTTTTTAATTTATAAAAGTTGCAATTTATTGAACCATGCTTGAGAGAGTCACACTATAGGACAATTTTGAGATTTGGCTCAAAAAATAAAATACCAGCAGTTTTTATATCAACAGGCCCATGTAAGACAAAGAAATGTTTAACCATTTACTGCATTTTAAATGATGAAAATACTAATTATATACATTTTTATCTTGTGTGACAGTGAAAATGCCATGTCACGTCAACAACCCATATATATATATATATATATATATATATATATATATATATATATATATATATATATATATATATATATATATATATATATATATATATATATATATATATATATATATATATAAATGCCTTACCATTTTAACTTGTGATCGAGAGGGCTGGTCGTGAGGGCCATCTTGATCCTGCTCTTGATCGAGACGTACATGGACTCCTTGTACTTCTCAAACAGGAACTCCCAGCCTTCCTCAGTCCGTGCGCCAACAGAAAATACAGCCATTGTAACATCATTGGGAAGACTAGTGGACGGACGGACAGACAGACAAAAAAGCAAAATGTTTTCTTTTTCTTCTTAATGGTGTGTAAATTGTTCAGTGTTTAAAAATCATTTTCAGAAGGGAAAGACGAAGATAGCCTCTGACCTCATATTCCCATCTGAGTCCTTCCACTTGTTGAAGAGCTGGGTGGCGGTGCTGACACAGGGTGGATGACCCCGCACACAGCCGAACAGGAGGAGGTAGCTCCGCAGCATCCTCTGAGACACAGAGCCATCATCAGTCCACGACTGCTGGTCTATGAGCTTCCTGAACAGCTGCAGTATGTAGCCCTGGACCACAGAGAGAGAATCAACATCTGTTACACTTACACATGTACAGCATGGCATTTCATACAAAATGGTAATTTAAAGTGCTTTACATAAACATGATAAACAGAGTTAAAAACAATCAAAAAACAAAACATGGGCTTACACACATTTTAAAAATTTGCACATACAATTTCTATCCATTTAAATATTTTACAGCTTAGCATAATAAAAAAAAAAATAATAATAATAATTATAAATATATATATGTATATATGTGTGTGTGTGTGTGTGTGTTTGTGTGTATATATATATATATATATATATATATATATATATACACACACACACACACACACACACACACACACACACACACACACACACACACACATATATATATATATATATACTACAGACTATCCATGACTTTTCTTTTTAACTTTCAGAACTATTTTAGGCCTGAAATCACAATTTCTCCAGATTTCTCCAGATTCAATTTCTCCAGATTAAGCATTAAATTGATTAAAATTGACAAAATATTTATATTTCAAATAAACTGTTCTTTTGAACTTTCTATTCAAATAAAAAAATGCATTACAGTTTCCACAGAAGTATAAACTGTTTTCAACATTGACAATAATAGGAAATGTTTATTCAGCACCAAATCAGCACATTAGAATTATTTCTAGAGGATCATGTGACACTGAGGACTGGAGAAATGATGATGAAAATTCAATTGTTTTTTTTTTTAAATCAAATAAATGCTTTGGTGAGCATAACAGACTTATTTCAAAAACATTTTTAGAAACTTCCGGGCCTAAACCTTTGATTTGACAGCACTGAGACTGTCCTAAAGACATCCAATTAAAGGGATAGTTCACCCCAAAATTGTAATCTTGTCATCATTTACTCAGCCTCAAGTTGTTCCAAACCTGTATGAGTTTGTTTGTTCTGCTGAACACAAAAGAAGATATTTTGAAGAATATGGGAAACCAAACAGTATTTTTTCCCATACTATGGGAATAATATGCTTTATTACCCATATTCTTTAAAATATCTTTTTTTGTGTGTGTCATACAGGTTTGGAACAACTTGAGGGGGTGAACTATCCTTTTAATTATGTGAATTATGAAATGTGAAATGAATTATAACTGATGCTCAGAATTGCTCACATGAAATGAAGATGAATTCAAGCCTTAATCATGAATTAATTAATCCACAAGCTAGAAGATCAAATATAAATGACCGCTCACTGACCTTCATCTGGTTTTCCAGCTCCACCATGTCTCTTTTCTCCATCAGTTTGTACAGAGGCACAAGCTCACTGAAGCCCTGCGTGACTGGCATAATCTCAGTTTCTTTGCTTAGATACAGAGTCAGGTCTAAAGCCTTATCCAGTGGAAGTTTACCAACACTGTCCAAAAACACAAGGTGGAAGGATATTTATATTTTTAAATCAACCAGGCCATGATTACTTGCCACACCTTTATTGTCTGATCTACAATACTTTTGATACATTTTCTTCTCACTGACCAATAAGAACACACATGCAGGTGACCGAGGACTGACCTGACCAGCTGGAAGGCGTTGTTAATGAGGCTGGCCCGGTCGTTGCTGCTGAGTGCCGTGTGATTGTGTTTGAGCAGCCTGATGAGGTCATCCCAGCCAGAGCCCTCATAGTGCACGATGTAATATCCACTCATGTCCACATTAAACTTGATCCAGTCCACCTCCTCCGGCAGATACAGCACATCTATGATGACATATACAACAGATCTGTCAGAATTCAGTGCTATACTCGTAAAAATAAAGGTTCAGAAAGGGTTTTTTCTCATAGTAATCCCATTAAAGAAATATTCTGGATTCCCCAAAGAACCTTTCAGTGAATAACAGTATTTTTCTTGGTGTGAAGTGAACTGTTTTCCACTAGAAAAAAACCTTTTGTGCAAAGGAAAGGTTACATGAATGTTAAATGTTCTTCATTGAACCATAGATGCCAATAAAGAACCTTTATTTTTAAGAATGTACAGTGTTTTAGAAGTTATTTAAGTTATTATGAAACAATATATTATATAATATTACTAAATCATATTAGCACAAAATTAATAATATTGTCAAATAATGGAATTCAAACAAATACCTGTTTTGGTGTTAAGCAGGAAGCGGTGCACTGTTGTTGAGCCACTGGTAATGTAAGTCAATGGAGCGTGCCACAGGAAGCTGTAACCAGCAAAAGATCAGGAATTGAAGATTAAGCCGAACTGAAGATTAAGCCAAATTTACAATCAAGTGTAAAAAAAAAAAAAAAAAAAAAAAAAAAAAAAAAAAAAGACAAGAAAATTAGGAGAAAATAATCTGACTTCCTGTGACAAAGCAAATAGAAGTTATTCATTTTCAGTGAGTAACATGAGTGACAGTGGCCAATGGTGATGCAATGTGGCCGTATCCAAATTGAGAAGTTTAACTTCATGCAAATTAGTACAGATTCAATACGTCTCCTGTGAGATACTGTTGTTGAATATCCTTCCTAACAGAGACAGTTACTGTGTTACTGTCAGCAACTTCACTTTGTAAATGATTTATATCTACCACATACACGGATATCATTTTAAAAAATGATGTGTGAAAAAAACGTCAAAAATTGTCAACATTCTGAGTGACTTGGATTCATGCATTGATAATCATTCATCTTGTTCATGATATGATGTATTATTCACTGCTGTCCCAGTGTTTTATCAGCTTGCTTGTCAGAAGAGAATGACATCTTATTTTAACCTGCAATACATCTCAATTGCGATCACATTTTTAAAAATATAAACCCTAAATAAAACATAAATATATAATCCAGTATTGAATAATCCCTGTCAGTTTAAACAGGCTTGAAAAAGAAGAAAAAACAGATGTAGATACTTGACAATAATAACCTGGATGTTTGTGAGAGGTCGTCACTCTTGAGGTAACGCTCCTGACTTAGTCTTACTTCACGACCTTTGACCTCCACTGTAATGAGTGGAAAGCCCTCCTGCAATGTCCATGTCTCCATCATAGCCTTAACATCCAGCTCATCCTCAGAGTGCCATTTCTAAGAGATACAATATCACAACACCAGTTAATAACAGTGTATTAAAGTGCTTAGATTGCAAACAATTAAAGGCACAATATGTAGGATTTTTGGATTAAAATATCCAAAAACCACTAGAACAATGTTATATATTTTGTTGATTTGTGTACTTGCAGTATGTTTCCAAGAATGTTTAAATCCATAGAAATAAGCAATTTTAACCAGGACACGGACCTTGTCCGTGCATCGCCCATCATTGACATCATACCCACGTTACCCTCGATTTAACTTCACCAAATTTTTCACCAATTTCACCTTTGGTCTTTCACCAAAGTTCACCCTTTAATATATTATGTTTTATTAGACAGGTGAGCAACTGTTTGGGTACATTCATCGACAGAAAACTAATCATTGTTTTACAGCTCAACACAGTCTTATTGTTTAAATCTCATTTTCATGATTTACAGCGAGTACCATGTTTTACCATGCCTTATATCTAGCTTACTAGTGTAGCATTATAACATAACTGTCGACACATTTAAATGTTGAATATGATAAAACTGTTACCCCACATACGCATGACCGGAAAAAGCGAAAGTGGTCAAATTAGATGCATAATAAAAGCGCTGTGAAATCAAGGCGTCATCAAGCCACGCCTTTGTTTTGAATAAGCGACCTCTAGAGGCGGAAAATTACATATTGTGGCTTTAACTCACAGAAGCTCCAGAGTGTGAGACTGAGCGCCGGCAAGACTCATCACCCTTCAGTCTGCCCTCGTCCAGACCGTCAGAGTCACAAACCTATAACAGAGACATTGAAAACCTGTTTACTCTCACAACACATCGTAAGACATTTTGATCTTGTACTCTTAAGTTGCGCTTGAACTCTATGTGAAATCTCAGTGGAGAAATAATTTGCGAACATTTGCTGAACAGCAGTAAATGTGACCGCATCTAATGAATTAACTCACACTGTTTACTGCAGAGTTGTATGCTTTTGCATTACGCGTGCAGCTTGTACTCACATTGGTCAGACTTTCCCACAAGTTACTATTGACTGTGTTCTGGTAACTGTAGCGTTTCAGGTATCTCACAATCCCCAATTTAAAGTCCTCTGGGGTCAGAAACTCTCTCAGCATGTTCAGAATACAAGCCCCCTGAAATGACATTCACAACTGTAACATGTGTTAAAAAAGCTTGAAAAACAGTGTTCACTGGTTTTATAATGCACCTTGTCATAGGAAACATCATCAAACATTTCCTGTATCTGAGAAGGGTTCTCCACCGGCGTGGACACAGGGTGAGAGGAGCTTAAGGAGTCCACCTCCATGGCCTCAAAACACTTCCCCAGGAAATAATCCTCCTGTTGCACAAAGATGATTGGGGTTCATTTTAGCACATATCTTTAACCAACTCTTACTGAGTACTTGGAAATAAAAAGGGAGCAGTCCTGCAGCAAGGGCCACCATTTTTATAAAAACTTACAACTTGCAGTTCAGGATTGGTGATGTTAACGGACACAAACTCCATGAACTTGGCAAAACCTTCGTTCAGCCACAGATCATTCCACCACTGCATGGTCACCAGGTTACCAAACCACTGACAAGAACAGAACGAACCATTCACTGATTAACCGCAGCAACAGGTCACTTGCTAGAATCATTACTATAGATAATACCCCCTATTACACACACACATACAAACAGTTAACTAATGTCATAAGTCCACCTGATGGGCCAGTTCGTGAGCGATGATCATTGTGATGCCCAGTTTATCAGAAGCAGAAGACTTGTGGGGGTCGAAAAGAAGGCCTGATTCTCGATATGTGGTCAGACCCCAATTCTCCATAGCTCCAGACTGAAAGTCTGGGATAGCAGCAAGATCTACAGAGCAGATTATATAAATGTTGAACCTAGAAATCTGTATTTGCATGTTAAGCTAAGCAGTAGACAAATATTTGCAGCTGACCCTGTTTAGGTAGAGGGTAAGGAATGTCAAAGTAGTCATCATAGAAGTCAAGCAGCTTCACTGCAGCGTCCAGAGCAAACTCTGCCTGGTCGATCTTCTCTGGCACAGCATACACTGAAATCTGAATTCACATCAAATAAATACTATTAGCAGGATCACAAAACGTGATAAATGATGGAGGTGGGATCTTACAGTACATCAAGGCTTTATCATTAACTTCATCATGTATCGTTTTAATGATCTGAGATGGATCATCTTCTCACCTGGACTCCATGCTGACTGGTCTTGCTGATAGAGAGAAAGTCAGAGACAATGAAGGCCACCAGGTATGTGCTCATCTTTACACTCACATCAAACTGGTCCTCAAACAGGCCATCTGGAAGCTCTAATGTTCTCAGCTGGAGTAAAGAAAACAAAAAGAGAATGCTTAACAGAAGAATCAGAATCAGTCTTCCCATGGCAGATTAATAGTTCATGTCGCAGTATGATTTATTCATGTTTTAGACTGAATACAGAAGGATTGATCAACAGAGGTTCTATATATATATTACAGCACCTTGGGCATGTTTGAGAGGGCAATATGCTTTTCTTCTCTGCGAATCTGCACTGAAAAGTTTGCTTTGAAGGCAGGTTCATCAAAACAGGGAAAGGCTGCTCGGGCACTAGTCGGCTCAAACTGTGTGGAAGCCACAACCCTGAGAATGTGAATGACACAAAATCATTATTATTTCCAAAAAAAGCCACTTGGAGAGAGACCGAATAAAATCTTGAGTGTTTACATGTGGTTTCTCACCTGACGTCTCCCTTGGTGGTGCGGTATGTGCTTTTGTAAAATCCATGGAAGCTCTCAGAGAGGTTGGCGGCAAACTCCAGTGTAATTGAATATACATGGCCTCTCCTCAGCAGCACATTATCAGATACAAGTGCAATCTGCTGGAAGTATGGGTACTCTAGGACCTGTAAGGGCTGAAGCTGAGTCATACTTGAATTTAGCAACCTTGCATTGGCGATATGAAGATCCTTGCTGTGCAGGATTATAAATTTGGTGTCTTGATGCACCTCAATTTGGATCTGCACCAATCCAGAAAAGTCTAAACTTGTGAGGTTGGGGTGGATAAGGAGATTGTAATGAAGGGGAGATACTGTGTCCGGAAGTCTAATTTTGTTCCATGGGAATGGTTCTCCATTGCTTGATGTGGGGAACGTAGTGGGCTCTTGAGTGACTGCAGCCCAAAGGTGAATGATGGGTAGGGCTATGAGATTCACAAGCAGAGCAAAGCGACTCATGTCTAGTACTACTTGGAAATTCTGTAAAAGGTAAAGGAAAAAACGTATTATAAAAACTCTGATAATACAAAAACAAGCTCATGAGCTCACCAAAAAGACTGAATTCTGTTTTCTCAACAGAAAACATTTAAAAGTAATTCATTGACATGGTATCGCCTGAGAAGTCTCAAATTCGTGAATTGGTTCTTTTTTTTTTTATTGAAACAAATGATTCAAAACATTGAATCCAACATACAACAAA
The DNA here is from genome assembly GCA_018749465.1 of Paracanthobrama guichenoti. NCBI lineage: Eukaryota > Metazoa > Chordata > Actinopteri > Cypriniformes > Gobionidae > Paracanthobrama > Paracanthobrama guichenoti. The sequence continues at coordinate 15,652,762 of CM031947.1, forward strand.
AATGCTTCACAGGACAGACGTCACATATTCTCAACCCCAAAAAATTGTGAGTTGGTTCTTTTGAACAGTTCACTTACGTCATGACGTAATCATGGCATGCCCTCTCTAAAACATCCTAATAAATATAAGATGATTTTATGTTTTGTAGGGATGATGGTTATGTTTATGTGGTCTGTTTAATCAACATTTCCTTATTTATATATTTATTTAATTCATTCTCTGTCTCTCTCTGCATTCAAATGTGATGTAATGTTTGGGACCCCATTCCTGGCTAATCCTTTTGGCTTATGGTTTTCACTTTTGTAAAGTAAGTGTTTAATAAAATAATAAATAAATAAATAAATAAATAAATAAATATATATATATATATATATATATATATATATATATATATATATATATATATATATATATATATATATATATATATATATATACACACATATATATATAAACTTTTGCTGGGTGCTAAAAAGAGTGTTTATATTGTAATTTCACATTCACAATTTCTGTTAGTTGCAGACATGACACAAAAACTTCTGATACAAAAGCTTTTTTTTTGTGCTAAGTTTTAGTAGTCAACTGTTTGTTAAAGTCAACGCTGTTTCGTATGTATTAAAGGGTCATGAAACACTAAACGTTAGATCATAAAAGACAATATTAGCACCTGTTCAATTTAATTGTATAGGGGAACATTTGGCACGTATCTGCGCTATTTTGTCTTCCGGGTTCAAATGTCCTGCAGTCCAGTCGTATTCCAAGTCGTATAACAGCGTTTTTAACACGTCCGAAAGAGCCGGTTCTCGGTTCAGTTACTGAATTGTTGTTTTGTGAACCAATTCAACCCATTTATTGAAAAGATACAATTCAAAAGAACGGACACGGCGAATGCATTAGTTAACGTTAATCATTTAGCAGCTGAAGAAATAATATATATATTAAATTCGCTGTAAATGTAATGATATTCTACATTCGGTAATGGGCTTTGCATTCTTCTTTGCACAACATATTGTACGATGTAAACTGAAACGACATAGCGCGTGCAATATACATGATATAACCCAACGTCATAAACACGGTATTGTCACGTGCAAGAGATACAGTTCAAGTAGCTATATCTTTATATCACAGAATACTTACGATTACGAACTACGCTTTTCAGTTAAAACCCTCGATCCTGTTAAAAAAAGAATTCAGCTATGGTTTAGCTAAGCACATCGAATCAATGTGAAAGTGAAAATACAATTCTTCAACATTTGCATCATGGGAAGCCTTTTTTTTTTTTTTTTTTTTATTAAAGGCGCTGCACTAACTGAGCAACGAGGACCATTTAAGGTTACACAAAAAAAAAAAATGATACAACCAGTAGCCTATATGTTAAATTACAACGTATAACCAACGATCCTCCCCCTCAATTCCCCACTCAGTGAAACGGAACTTGCAAAAGATTATATTAAATACTCCGATTTTGAAACAAACAAACCAAAGTATTCGATTTAGATTATATTAGTAATTTCATGTCGGTAGTTGTCATTATGTCCTTATGTGCATAGTCCATATACATTTTGGATACACTGGAAAAACAACACAATTAGACCTTGAACAAAGTTCTTAGTTTTTACATTTGTTTCAGTAAAGTGAAGAATAAAGTGGTCATAAAGTGTGACTGTCAATGCTCATAAACTCAGTGTGCATGTATGACTAGAGATAGACCAGGAGATAAAGTCCAACATGACATTTCACAAAAAAAAAAAAAAAAAAAAAAAAAACTTTAATGAGTAAACTTTATGGTCCAGTTGAATCCCTCTTATCAGGAATAAGGTTTTGGAATGGCAGGTTGGAAGGACAAACATAATTTCATCCATATGATCTTGACACTATGATCATAACAGTTATTTCACACCCACTATCCCACCACTCTTGCCACAGGCTTTATTAGAGGAGGATACGGCTGGTTGGCCATTCAGAAGGTGCATTCAGGGCTCATTCAAACATTATGCTTAAGAAGGTGTTGTTGGGTCTCCTCGCAGGAGCAGTGGCTTTTACTATAGGGATTCTGCTGGGACACTTCGCCATTGACAAGGGCAGTTCGGTGCCAGAGTGGGTCCGGGATGCATATCGTGATGTGGATGAAAGCATCATCGAGAAGTTTCTTGCAGACCTGGATACCAATGAAATTAAAGAGAACCTCAGGTGATGCATTTATTCTGAAGCACATGAGTATGAGATTCTAAAACTTTCTAGAACATCAATCTGTATGGAGTTGTTTGTTTCAGCTGATTTGAGAATTTACTTGTGTCTTCTTTATCCAAAGGGAGCTGACTAAGGTTCCCCACATGGCCACCACCGCTGGAGATGAAGCAACCGTAGAGTTTATGCTGAAGAGATGGCAGGACCCCAAAACAGGCTTGGACAGTGCATGGAGAGAGGACTACAAGGTGTATCTGTCATTCCCTAACAAAACAAACCCCAACAAAGTCTCTGTTGGTAAGACAGCATATTCAACACGTCATCAACAATAACAGCAGCTTCTGGTTTGTGACATTTTTCTGATTTGCACAATGAATGTGACCAAAATCATATATTATCCAAAAATGTTAAATGATGTATAGGAAATTTAAGAATGAAAAACACTGTATTTTATTTAGTTGATCCAGAAAACAAAATCCTGTTTACGGCAAGAGAGAAAGAGAAAGCGTACAGACCAGAACAGGAGGACCCAGAGGTGGTCCAGCCGTACGCAGCATATTCCCCTGCAGGAAATGTCAAGGTGTGCAGCCTTCACTGCCTTAATGTGCTTCATAGTTCATAATGCTTTCATATTATTCTTTAAATAAACACTGTTTGTAGTTTACTGACATCCGTTTTCATAAAGCAGTATACACTACCATTAAAAAGTTTGGGGTCAGTAAGAACTTTTTAAAGAAATTAATACTTTTGTTCAGTAAGGACACATGAAATGGATCAAGAGTTACAGTAAAGACATTTATAATGTCAAATAAATGCTGTTCTTTTGATCTTTCTATTCAAAGTAATAATAAATGTTTCTTGAGCACCAACTCAGCATATTAGAATGATTTCTGAAGGATCATGTGTCACTGGCATCGCAAGAATAAATGACATTTTAAAATATATTACATTTTAAACTAATAATATTTCACAATTATTTTTGATCAAATAAATGCAGTCTTGGTAAAAATAAGATGCTTATTTCAAAAACATTACATATGTTGCAGACTCATGAAAGTCAGTGTATATTTAATAAATTATTATATTACTTTTTTTTTATTTTCAATTAATACTTTTCCTTGTCTCTAATCAGTTTTTCTAAAAAAATTTAAACTCCTGTTCTGATGGAGATGTTATCAGCACATAAAGCCTCTTATCTTATGACATAATGACAGCCATAAGTTATGACATAATTGAGCAAGAGAAGACAATGATTGTCTTTATTGCACTTGATTGTTTTAGAAACAAAACCGAGCATGTAATGACCTTTGGGGCTATCGCACACCACATGTCACTGTAGTAAAGTCATCCTACTGATAGCTATTTATTTTTTCTTACACTGTTCCACTATATTGACTTTTTCACACAAGAGTTTATTGTAAGCATATCTTGTTATCACTAACTTGATCAAAAGCTGATATGATTGTGTAATTGTATATTATGGAAGTGAAATTTATGTCTGAATCAAATTGTGATATGGTCCAATATATTGACTCATCTGTTTTTTATATGCAGGGAAAACTTGTCTATGCAAACCAAGGTAAAATGAGTGACTTTGAGCTGTTAAACAGAACACTGGATCTGAGGGGAACCATCGCCATCACCAGATACGGAGGAGAAGGGAGATCGAAAAAAGTGAGAAAACACTCATTAAAAACGATCATTAGGTCGTTAAGGCATTAGGAACAAGACATTAAGGACATTTATCAAGAAATGGAAATTCGGCATTAGGTATCAGTTTAGAAGACTTCATTGCATAAAAACATGTTTCCTCTCCTGTGACATGAATATAACAGGCTATAAATGCAGCCAAGTTCGGAATTGTTGGGGTGCTGGTCTATACTGAGCCATATGACATTAATGATGGCCTGGTGTCAGAAAGTGAAACCTACCCTCACTCCTGGTATCTGCCACCCTCTGGCGTAGAGCGAGGCTCATACAACATTGACTTTGGAGACTTGTTAACACCTTATCTAGCTGCAAAAGGTAACCAGTGATTTTAAACACCACATACGTTATATTACGTATCATACATAAACAACATATATACATGGTTTCATTTGTAGATGATACATACAGAAGACCAAAAGAAGACATAACAGGTATTCCACCAATTCCAGCACAGCCAATAGGGTTTGAGGATGCTGAAAGATTAATCTGGTAAGCGTTAAACATACTTTTTAATTTCTTTTTAGAATTCTTTTTTCTTTTCAGAATGATTCCTTCTAATTCTGTCTGAATTATCTGTGACAGTGAGCTTGATGGGGACGATGCCCCTAATGAATGGCAAGGCTCACTTAACTGTACATACAAACTGGGTGGGCCAGGTTCAAACCCACATCTCCCTTACACAACAGGTAAATATTTCTACCCAATATATATCTTCCAATGCTTGAACAAGTATGTTGGAAGGATAGGCCACACTTTATTTTAGGGTCCAATTCTCACTACTAAACTCCTAATTACTGCTTATTAATAGTAGGTCAGGTAGTTAAGTTTAGGTATTGGGTAGGATTAAGGGATGTAGAATATGGTCATGCAGAATAAGGCATTAATATGTGCTTTATAAGTAATAATAAACAGCCAATATCCTAGTAATATACATGCTAATAAGCAACTAGTTAATAGAGAGAATTGGACCTTAAACTAAAGTGTTACAGAAGGATAGAATGTAGGACAGAATGAAAATAATGTTTTGTTTTGTCTGTCAGCAATGTACACTTGGACATTTATAACACTGAGAGGCTGGAATATTCAGCGAATGTTATGGGAGTAATCCGAGGCAGTGTGGAGCCAGGTAAGTCATATTTGTCAGTGTTAACAAGCACAAAATACCTGTTGTCCTAATATACACAGTCCCTTATTTTGACCAAAATTAGGCTTGCAGCCTTGGTGAAGCATTTTGTTATTTAAGGCACTGTGTTTGTGAACTAATAAACTGCATTTGCAAACTCTATTTTTGTATGTGTGTTATTCAGACAGGTATGTGATCTATGGAAACCACAGGGACAGCTGGGTGCACGGAGCCATCGACCCCAGCAGCGGCACAGCAGTGATGCTAGAGATCAGCAGAGTGCTGGGGAAGATGGTGAAGGAAGGTGAGGCCTAATGACATCCAGACAACAACTGAATTTGCCATCAAATGTGACTGTACACTGTAAAAAAATATAAATTTCGATGAACTTAAAATTAAGGCAACCAGGCAATTTACTTTAAGTTAAACCAACAATAATTTTTTCAGTGTAGGGCTGGTTGTAGTGACCCAAATAAAGTACTTTGCTATGAGACAAGGTGGTCAAGAGGTTTAATGAAAGCAACGGTAAGTTGCAATTAAGTGGAAGAACATAACATATAGGCCTGGTTTCACAGACAGCGCTTAGATTAAGCCTTAGTTCAATTAGGACATTTAAGTAGCTTTTTTAAATATGCCTTAGAAAAATGACTGGTGTGCATCTTAAAACAAACCAATGGCACTGACATATTTTAAGATTTGTCAGTGCTTTCAGTTAAAACAGCTCAAATATGCATTTTAGTCTGGGACTAGCTTAAGCCTTGTCTGTGAAACCGGGGATAGTGCAATTCGTGTGATTCATCAAATTCTATGGTTAGTTACAAGCTGAAAGAAAATCAAACTGTAATTCTCTATACCTCAAAGGGAAATGGCGACCTCGGCGGTCCATTATCTTTGGCAGTTGGGGAGCTGAAGAATTTGGCCTTATTGGATCTGCAGAATACACAGAGGTTTGTTAATGAAGACATCGGTAGCATTACTAAAAACTGTAATTAGAGCATGAAAGATTTTACCGTTTTGGTGTTGAAAGCATTGCCCATTCTCAGGAGTACTTCAGTAAGCTGAGTGAACGCACTGTGGCGTACATCAACGTGGACATCTCAGTGTTTGGTACGAGTTGATGTTTTTCCTCTTTCAATATTTTCATGATTCATTTCGTCCCGTGTTCCACTGAAATGCTTCATGTCCACCACAGCTAATGCCACTCTCAGGGCTTCTGCTTCTCCAGCAGCACAGAGTGTGATTTTTACAGCCTCCAAACAGGTGAGAAACAAGCCTTATATCTATAACCTTACCTGAAGAGTGACTTTCATGTCCTTCATAAGACTTTTATGAGTCATGTGCTTTCAGGTAAATGCACCTGGAACAACCAAATCAGTCTATGAGAACTGGATACAATATTTCAACAGAACCAGTCCAAATTATGGGGTTATACCAAAGTATGCTCTTATTATTCCACAAAATTACCTCATGGTTCTCAAGGTAATTTATTCATTCTTAATCTTGTTAATTGTATTTGCAGTGTGGGCTTCTTGA
>CM031947.1:15664317-15816817 GCA_018749465.1 Paracanthobrama guichenoti
AATTCTGTCGATCATTTTAAACATGTTTTCCAATTTTAAAAAAAGAACACTGAAAATAAATGCTTCCATTTAACAAAGCAAGATGTAAAAATATAAAATATAAATAGACAACGAGAATGACTCTACAGGCTTTTGATAAACATTTAACTAAAGCAATGATCTTTTTTATTATATTATTATTAATTTTTATACAAACATGGCCATGCTTTATGTAACGGAATACTGAATGTGCTCTGAACAAACTGTTATGGATTCACATCTATCAATGTTATAAAAGAAGATTGTGATTTTTTGTAACCTAATATACATTTATAAAACAACAAAAATATAAAATGCTTTTAAAATCTACTTTTATGACAACAGGAGCAAGTGAATCCTCCTACTATCCCTCATACCACAATCTACATATTAACAAAGAGATTTGATTTCCTCATTACCCCTCATTAAATAAACCAAAGCAAAAGCTGGTAAGTGACAGTGTTACCCAGCATGCCTCTGCAGCTCGACATGTCAAGGGGAATACAGGATCAGCAGACCAAACCGACTGAAAGCGCAGCAGCTCTCCTCCCTTCAGCTCCGCTATGAGCAGATGTCAGTGTTCTCAGTGAGAAGAAACAAACACAGTGATAATATGTCTTTAAAGTTGCTTTATGAAGCCAGCACACAGAAATCGCAAAGCGTGCATTTCAATATAGATCCCCCGGACATTGTACGTGTCCCCACACCGTTGTAATGGACAACAACAACAAAAAAAAAAAACGTTCCTTTTCCTCCTTCACAAATGTCCTTAACTATTTTAACGAAACTTTCATTAAAACTCTACACAATGAAAACAAACAAACAAAAAATGTCACAATTCACTGCACTTCTGAGGAAAACAAATCCACAAAGCAAACAGTAATCAGGCAGAAACATACAACAAAAATAATATAGGCAAAATTAGATTTTTTGTTTTGACATAAAAATAGTTTTTTCTTATTTCCTCTTTCCCCTCAATCCAATTCTTTCCAATACACGTCCACGTCCATGACAGCACTTCCTGTACACTCAATCCATCCATCATTCCAGCAAATCCTCAATTCTGAGTACACTACATCCAGTGGGAATGTACATATGAGAAGTGGTATTTTTTTTTCTTTTTTTAAACAGTTTTTTTCTTTCTTTCCCTTTTCCACTTGTTGAGAAATCTCAAAATACTGGCTGTTGAATGAAAGTTTGTATCTCTCGCTCTTTTAGGCAAAAGTCTTCAGATGAGTCCACATCACGGTGAGCTCTGTGGTTAATGGCAGTGGTGACTCGTGAAATCCTTGTGTGGTAAGATGTAGCGCTGTCGCGAGCTAAGCCTGCAGCGGAGAGGGCAGGACAGCCACAGATATCAGGTGACATCATCAGACTAAATCAAAATGTGTATTCTAATGAGAGATGTTTCTATTATGGTCACAGAACAAATACCTGATTACATTAGACATGCACAATGTTTGCAAAATGAAAGTGAGCATGTTGATTGATGGATGATTTTTAGGATGTTTTCTCTACATAACTTACCAGATCTCTAAACCATGTAGCCAAAGTTACAAAAGCAAATATGATATTATGTAGCCAAATTTGTTTTCATGAATGACAAACTAATAAGATCCTCTAGACATGATCAAATTCTACATGTTTCAAAGGCAAGGAATGAACTGATAATGGTTTTCTGCTAGACAGATGCGGTATGGGATGAAGAATGCGTGGATGATGAGTAGATTTTGGCCAGGCATGAGAGTGAAAATAAACAGACGATGGTGATGCTAACCCAGAGAAGGCAGCACTGCCCACTTAGTACACGTATGACGCAGTGTATTTTGGTAAATTAACTAAAATATACTACGAATTAAAAGTTTGAGGTCAGTTTATTCAGCAAAACTGACAGTCTTTTTCAAAGAAATGCTGTTCTAATTATCAAAGAATCCTGCAAAGCACTGTTTCCACAAAAATATTAAGCAGCGCAACTGTTTTCAATATTGATAAGAAAGGTTTCTTGAGCACCAAATCAGCATATTGGAATGATTTCTGAAGGATCATGTGACACTGAAGACTGGCTGAGTAATGGCCATCACAATAATAAATAACAAAATAAATAAATAAAATAATAAATGACATTTTAAAATGTATTAAAATATATTAGTTATTTTAAATACTCTACGATATTAAAATTTGTATTGTATTTTTTATTAAATAAATGCATCCCTTCTTTAAAAACATTTGAAAAATCTAACAAATAGAACAAATCTAGAACAAATACTAATGAATGTAATATACGTTGCACCTGGTGACCATATGTCTATACGTGTGTATATGCTGGGGTATACGTATGTACATAAGAATGTGCGCTCTTTATGCAAGTATGAGAATGTACATATGCAGGTCAAGTCAAGTTCATTTATATAGCGCTTTTCACAATATAGATTGTTTCAAAGCAGCTTTACAGTGATAATAGGAAATGAATGGAAGAGAGATTGTTTTAACTGTACATCAGCTCTAGAAAAAAAGTTATTGTCCAGCTAAAGTAAGTTTTTGATTGATAGGTATATACAGTGCATTGTTGTCCATTCTTTGAAATTAGTTTTTCCTTTCTTTGTCATTTGTTTGAAAAAGGATTTTTTTATTAAAACGACCCGAACTTTAAATGGTAGTGCACATGAAATAGACACTTTTTCATGCTCCGCTTCTTAAAAAACAAACTGTTTAAGGTTCTATATTCTCCAGCATGCATTTAAGCACTCTTATCTATTCTGAATCACAATCTTCATGATACTGGTAGTGTCACGCAGAGAAAATCTGAGCATGCACTCGTCAGCCAATGCACTCCTCTGGGTTAGACAGAGCAAATGATAAAGGGTGGGTGTTATTTCATAAACAGAATGAACGAGGACAGGACCACTAATAAAAAACATCCAAATCAAACACAAGACCTACCATGCATGCATTTAGACCCAGGAGTCAACAGGCTGAGGTTTAACATCACAAGCATCCACCAGACTGACAGTCGGCCTGTTGCTCCTGATATAGTGTTTCCTATTTGTGTCATTCTGCAGCAGTGGGAGAGGGGTTCAAGTCAGCAAAACCAACAGTATAAACACACAGAGAAAGGCAGAGTTAGTCCTTGCAATGGGGAAGCTCAAGGGGAAAATAAACAGTTAGAAATTATAGAAGAGAAAGGTAATTTTAGAGAAAGCATGCAGAACTGAATAAAGAACCATTCCGCAAACAACAAAACTTTGGTCAACGAGATATTTAGGTATAAAAGCAAGGACCCCTAGACGGAGCAATTTTATTGTATTAGAAGGAAAATAACTCCTTACTGTCTTCCCAATATTCCGACAATGAAAAAGAATCTGACAGTCTGACAGAATTCTGACAGTCACAGCAACAGAAATCAGAATTTGCCATGACACATATTAAAGCGTTTGGAAAGCCTAACAAAGAAATACGGCAGGCAGCTGTTGAGCTACAAAGCCCTGTCACAATGCTGAGACGGACTACAGATGGTGCAGAAATGTAGTCGTCAATAATGCAGTGTGTCCATGAGCACGCTCATCTATGAGCACAATGAGGCCTCTTTCAAATGCAGACACACAGTAAAGCAAATCACTCTCACGCTGGGCTGTGATAACACTCATAATATGAGATGACTCCATATAAAGTCAAGAGGGAGTAAGAGAACTCAATCTACTGTTGCAGAGGCACTTGATATGCAAGTCAACCTCTCGTACAGATGCCAGTCAGAGGGGGATATAGCAGCACCAGACAGTTTCTTAATCATATCTACATTAATGACTGAAGTATCACAAAGCTGAAGTTTAATTATCTATTTAAGCACGACATGGGGCTAACAGCAGACTGTATGAGGGGAAGTCAAGTTTACTATCTCAAATATAAACATATGGACAGTGTAATGCAAATGTCTGAGACCACTAGAGGGAATGTAATTATATGATTTTATATATATATATATATATATATATATATATATATATATATATATATATATATAATTATATATTATTATTATATATATATAATACACACTAATTCATGTATATATTTAAGAAAAATGTGTTATATTTATATATAAAATATTTATATTATTTATATATAATATATATACAGTATATACATGCAAATATTTCTTCAATATATACACCTAGGATTGCTTGAGGGTGAGTAAATTATAGGATCATTTTCATTTTTGGGTGAACCCAGGATGAACTCACACTCACACTATACCCCAGTGTGTAAAAAAAGAAGAGATATTCAGTTCTGAATAAAAAGTATAATCAACATTTCTTTTGACTGTGTCTGGTATTTTGCATAACATTCTGCCTGTTGTCTTCAACTACCATTGTACTGGGGATGTCTATGATGCCTTAACACCAGTGTTGCCATACCCACTTATTATAAGTGACTTTGGGCTTGTTTTTTTCATTAGGTCACCTACAGTATGCAGCACAGTTCCAATGCATGTTTGGCTTGTTTTGGTGAACCAAATTGCTTATTTTCCCTCAGACCAGATGGCTTAATGTTCTACAGATCTGGAAACACTGCTATGATGCTGTCTAGTTAACTGCTGCACCATGGCTCCGACACGAATTCAATGTTAATATATAATTTCTCTTTCCTATGAAAAATTGCAATGTCGGTGCCTGAAGGAACTAATGAGACAGAGGCGTTATTACCACAACACCACAGACAGCACTGTCACAGAGTGCCTTCTCAGATTAAACAGATGTAGAAACGTGTCTAACTTCTGACACTTCAGCTCTGACCTTTAACGGCTCCCGCTCCTGCAGATCCGACGAGCCATCGCTGCTTTTGTACTTGGAGTCTTTGTCTCGCTGGTCAATTGTTGAATAGCCATCTAATGAGAGGGAAAGAAAGCAGAGAAGCTCTGTTATCATGATCGGTGTGTCAGCACCCTCGGCATGGCTCTTCAAACAAGCAGCGACAGATCCCTCAACCTTCAGCTGGGAGCATCCCGTACGTGCTGCGTTCACAGATGTTCTCATGCTCGCAGCTGAGCGCGTGATGTGTGTGATTACTGTGCGGGTTTGTGTATGTGTTTGTGTACATGCAGGCTGTGTGTATTTCTTCACTTCCTTCCAGCCACTCAAGCAGCACCCCATATTCAGCCTCTGTCCAATTATTGTCAGTCAGGCTTGGAGAGGATGCTGCTTCAGTAGAGAAGATCAGAGAGACAGCACCATAATGAAGAGGTGGTACGCTGTAGTGAACAAGCAATAGTGCTTCTGTTCAAATTTCCATTGGCCCAAACACAACAACACTAAAAACATCTTATTAAAAGAGGGGTTTTGCAGACAGCATTGGAATGAAACTCTTCAGGGAAAAAGAAGATGCAGTTAGAATTTAATTTCTTTTCAAACTAATCGCAAATTAAAAGGAACTATGGTTTTGAATTCTCTCAAAACCACATTAGTCTTTAGGGTTTGTTTTTGAGGGCATGCCGAAATTGTCTTACCTGGACCGAGTTCGTCCATAGGTATCATATCCCCACCGCTACACCCTCTGTTGCCTGCAAAGCATTTTAAAGGCTGGATTTTTCACGGCACTAACATCATGCTCACGTATAGAATATCAATTTAAGTATAAAATCTCTAGCTTTCAAGGTTTATAGAGTAAAATCTCATTAATTTGCATTATTGAGAATCTGATTTACAAGTCTTAATGTTGAAAATATACTTTAATTATACAATTCTCTGTGAAATACTTCACTACACATGATTCTGAAGCGAGCAATATGACTCAAGAGTGACTGCCCACTCCCATAACGCATAGAAATGACAATCAAATGATTCACTTTACACTTGTGAACTTGTATATATGAATACACTATCGTAAAGAAATTGGGGTCAGTAAGATTTATTTTTGGATGAAATTCCACAATAAATATTAAGCAGCACAATGATAATACATGAAATATTAAAAGATATTATAACAGAAAAGCTATTTTAATTTGCAATAATATTTCATAATATTACTGTTTTTACTGTATTTGTAATCAAATAAATGCAGCCTTGGTGCACATAAGATACTTTTCAAAAACCATCTTACTGACCCTAATTTTTTGAATGGTTGTGTATATTTTGAGTACATTTCATACACTTCTAAAGTACTGTATATTATACTCAATTATTTTAAGTTAACAGTTTCATATTTTATTGTTGTTGCTGATTTGATAACATCATTTCTAACGGTTGATGTATGAGTAGTTTGTCTCAGAGTTGGCTGGTTTTCGCATTTTTTTTCAATTATGGAGAAAATGAATGAGAAAAATACAGCTGAAATAACGTCTGCTGAAAAGCTGTGTGGTCACTGTTGTGCTCAGCTTTCCACATTAAGGCAAGCAGGGAATGGTGTGGGGCTGATGGATGTGATCAAATGTATCACTGTCATGAGTATCCATGCTAACAGCAGTAATAAAATCAGAAAAAAAGCCAAAGCTGTCATGCTAACTCCTTTCTCAATGAGATGTGCTCAGGTAGACGGATGGTGCTCAGTAATTTACCATCATTTTACTTGAGAGTGAATGAATAATGAGCTCCAATACTGAGGCCCATTAATCTGCAGTCTGATCCTCATAAATCATTCTATATCATATGAACTGCTCAAATGACCGATTAAAGCACAAGAGATGCGGCAGCTGCACACACCAGCTGAGCAGTGAGGGTGAAAGATCAAGCATTCTGCCACATGTTAAAACACAAAAAGAGTTCAGAAGGTATGCTCGCTCAGGTGCACCTGAACCTTTAGAACTCCCCTGAGCACCCAGATTTGCTGTTATCCATAGTGTGTAAAGTCTCTGTTTGGGTTCTTACGCTAACCTTGATTCTTCTCCATTAAGGGAAGTGTAGTGTCGTCGTAGCCAGGCTTGCAGCTCTTGGATCCTTTGGGGGTGCCAGTTGCTATCGGCTGAGAAGGATCAAGAGGAGAATGTTTCAGAAATATAGGAAAGAGTGACAAACCTTCAACTTAAAAAAAAAAAAACACTTGGATTCAGTCAAAATAGGGCTTTTTTTCATAAAATACAAAGATAAGGAATTCAAAGGATAGTTACGATAGAACTTTCTGAGTGAATCTCGCAGAAACTGTCAAGAAATGTAATGTTCATATTTAACTTTTTAAAGAAAATTCTGTTGTGCATTAAGAAAAAGAAATCTATTAGAACCATTACATTTTTTTTTGCATTATGAAATAATTTTCCTGGCAATTAGGCACAAAACTAGAGCACATTTTATCTCAACTTCTCATGCGAAAAAACAAAACAAAACTACTAATGTGACAAATATATGAGACATTTTAAATCAGTGCATTTATATAATAGAATAAAGTACTACTTAGAATAAAGTACTGTAAAATACAATATATATGAAGTATGCATAATGGCACATAAGCATATTTCTTGTAAGTATAATAATTATTTATGTAATCTTTAATATAATTTTATTTTTAAAAATTCTTGTTAATTTCTTATTGTTTTTTCTTTAGATTTTGGATTTAAACGTGAACCGGACATTTCTTCATTACATTTACCCTTTAAAACTTCACCATTTTGAGAAATGTGAGAAATCAGAGTGTTTGTGTGTGTTTTTGCTCCACTCTACCTGGAAGTGCGTTTTATTCCAGCCATCCTTGGTCAGGGCGTTTCTCAGATCCTTATAGCTCCAAACTGTCTGTAGTACATGGGAAGCAGATTTGGTCTCCCTTGCTGACTGGCTGCAATGGGTAAACATGCACGGAAAGAGTTATGAGGAATCCAGAGCCCACTGGAATAACTCTCAAATTCAAAGTCATCTATTCCCCTCCCAGCATTGTGAAGTCACTACGGCACCAATCTCCAACCCCTGTGGCCACAGATTTCTCTCTTTTCACTTCATTAGCTTTTCCTGTGATCCTCACTTAATTACCAGGAGTCTCCGACTTCAAAGCCGCATCTCCAGAGTCAGAAAGAGAAGGAGAGAGGCTGTGTAGCCACTCTCCAGTCAAACATGTACTCTTTAAAAAGTTAATCTCTCACAATCAATATTTAGTTTTGGGTAAAATCATGCTCAGGCAGAAACGTTATAAATGATGTGAAGTTTTAAATGAGGTCACATGTGGAAAGGAGGGAGGAGGTTTGTTTAACATATGGCTTACTCTCCGGAGTTCTCTTTTGATATCTACAGCACTACACCACTTAAAATTCAGTTTTTCACATGCATATATTAAAGATGACGTGTGGTGATAAAAATAAGACACTTCAAAGAGCAGCAACTCTTGTTGCTGTTTTTCTTTGTGAGTTGAGGAGGACCCAATCTAATGGAAGATGTTTGCACAGATCAAAAATCAGATCAGATGTTGTTGGTGTACATACTGCACTAAGGGAGCCTTAAGAAGTCATAATTGGCTGAAGAGGATGCACTGTAGATAGTTGGCTTGATATAGAATTACAACATAGAAAACATGTTTAAATGATGTACCATGCAAATTAGGTCTAAAAAGTGAAAACAGAGATCAAAATGTTAAAGGTTTTTCCATAACATTTTATATATTCTAGTTGCATAAAATAACAAGCAGAAATCAGAATTGAGTTTGCAGTGTGAATAGAGCTTAAATGTGACAAAAAAGAAACCATACTGTGTCATTGTCAAAACTTGGTCTGTGCTCCATTCACTTCTTACCTGGTCCTGTTTATGGCCACAAGTTTGTCGATTGCTTGAGCAGTAATGAGAGAGCGGGCGTTCTCAGAGCTGTCAGTGATGATTTCATGGATGGTGTTGAGGATGGCCACCACTGTGTCCTCCTCCAGGTTCTTGGCTGGCCGCTGCTGTCCGCTGGGCAGGTTGCTGACCAAGTCCCTCATGGCGTAACTCCCTGAGGATGATAGTACAAAAGAATGATAGATTCGGCTCTGGAAAAGAACAAAACAAATTGCAGAAACCCAGAAGCAGAAGCGGCCACACTGATTTGTATTCAGTCTTCTACATATCAGGTTCATTAACATTAACTGTTGCATTCTAGGTAAACATCTAATGAAAAAATGTAAGAGCACTGAGTAACAGTTCATTTTTTTATTAAAATTTGTTGTTGTTTACCAGTCAGCCAAGATTCATTTTTAAAGCTACACTAACGATTCAAAAGTTTGAGGACAGTAGGATAAAAAAAGAAGAAATTACTACTTTTATTCCACAAAGATGCATTAAAATGATCAAAGGCAACAGTAAAAACTTTTACATTGTTACAAATATATATATGCTGTTCTTTTGAAATTTCTGTTTATCAAAGAGTCCTGAAAAAAAAGTGTCATGGTTTCTACAAAAATATTAAACCGTTTTCAACATTGATAATAAGAAATGTTTCTTGAGCACCAAATCAGCATATTAGAATGATTTCTGAAGGATCATGTGACACTAAAGCTACTGATATGACTGAAGTGTACATGATTTAAAACATTTTTTTTTTTTAAAGTACAATTAGAAAAAAATCTGACGGCAAGTATTATATAAATATATGTGTAAATATATGTTTTACACAATAGGTGGAAATGATCAAGAAATGCTGCTCTTGCCTATCAGGTCTTTGTTGCGGCGGTCGATGGACAGGTTCCTCAGAGCGATGGCCACAGCTCGCACCACCTTGTCTGAGTCTGAGCGCAAGAGCTCCACGAGGATTGGCAGCCCCTTCTCCTTACGCACTGTCGCCCGGATATAGTTTGACCACTGTAGAAATGAGAGAATCATACATACTATATGAAGCCAGTGGTTCAGACATTTTCCTGCTGCACTCATTTCATTAAGTCAGGTCAACTTATGCTCAGCCAGACAAGCAGCACTGCAAATCTTTCATAACATGGAATATTCCTGTTTGAGTGTGTGTGCAAGAAAAAAACTCTATTCTGGGAAACTGCAATCCAGTAAATAGCCATTTGTCCCTGCTAGACTTGTGTGCATTTTTCACTCCAATACCATGAATCACAAAACCTTTGTGTGACACAAGAAATCTGTATTTCTCTAACAGTGCCCCTGAGATGGTAATTAAGTTGTTGCAAAACCACACCATGGCCACTAGGAGATGGTAGTGAGCCTAGAAACACACTCAAAGAAAAGTAGGGAAAATAATAAATTAATAAATAAAAGTTCTCAAATCCTCTTATAGATGACAGACATGACAGGTCTGCCTCCCTACAGCAGGGGTTTGTGATGCGCTTGGGACTCTGGGTTCACAAGCATGCGTGTGTCACCAGGCATAGAGATGAGGCAGGTCTGAAGCGGTGTAACCACACAGAAAAGCTGTGAGCTTATGCATGGCTGCACTTCAGGTCCAAATTGGAGAAGGAAGCAGGGTCAGGGTAATGCAGTTCAAAGGGATTTATTCTTGCATTAGGTGTAGGGGGAAGTGTTTATTAGGGGCATTTCCTCTTGACTTTGCCACAAGAGACAACAGAGCCCCACACGACACTGACACGTCATACCTGTAATTAGGTATTGATTAGGAAATGTGTTCAAGGCTCATTTCAAACAGACAGAAACAAAACATTCCAAATGAAGGTTTATGGATTTGCAGAAGACTGGAGAAAACAACAGAGAAAATCGAGGCAATTTCATATTTCAGCAGAATAGTAATAAATCAGAAATAAACTGAAATAAATTCTTGAAAATCATTCAAAAGTTTGGGGTGAGTAAGACTTCATTTTAAATAAATCAATACTTTTCAGCAAGGATGCATTAAATCAATCAAAAGTGAGAATGAAGACTTCTATATTGTTATAAAATAAGTGCTACCCTTTTGAACTTTCTATTCATCAAAGAACCCTGAAAAAAAGTCATGGTTTCAAACATTAACTCCCCCTGGTTTTATTTGAATACCAAATGCTTTTCTTTCATTTGTGGACCACAAAAGGAGATTTTTTTAAATGTTGTGAATAGCGACCAGCATCAAGCTTTTTAAAAAAGACGCACAAGTATCACAGAATGATTCCATGCAACACGTCTTGTATATTCCAAGTGTTCTGCATGTATACAACAGGGTTTGGTGAAAAACAAACCGAAATTTAATGTATTATTTAATGAAAATCTTGCCCTCGACGTGCGTGTTCGTGGGACTCTATTAGCGCCGCAGTTCACTTCGACTCGCCCAGAAAAAAGCACTGAAGTAAAATCAAAACTGACAGAACACATTTGTCAAATGTCATTCAGGTCTGGATTTTCAACTCAGTGAAGAAAGCACACAGATACTTTTGTGGGATTTCTAGTCATTGTATTTCATGTCGCATATTCATTAATCTTGATTTCTGACAACTTGTGTGCTTTTTCTGGTAGAAACGGTGTGAACTGCAATGCTAATGTCTCTCATGAATGTGCAATCGAGCACGGAAGACCGACGGCCAAGGTCAGGATTTTCATTTATTAATACATTAAATTTCGGTTTGTTTTTTCCGTATATCGTACACCCGCAGAACACTTGAAATATACTGTACAACACGTGTTGTGCATTAGACCATTCTATGATACTTTTGTGTGTTTTTTTAAAAAGCTTGATGCTGGTCACTATTCACTGCCATTATAAGGATGAAAAAATTCTCCTTTTGTGGTCCAAAAAAAAAAAAAGCACGGCATACTGAAATAGAACAGCAGCAGGGTAAGTAAATGATTACTTAATTTTTATTTTAGGGTGAACCATCCCTTTAAGCAGCATGACTGATTTCAAAATTGATAATAATAATGAATGTTTCTTGAGCACCCAATCAGCATTAGAATGATTTCTGAACGATCATGTGACACTGAAGACTAAAGTAATGGCTGCTGAAAATTCAGCTTAGCTATCACAGAATTAAGTTAAATTTTTTAATATTTTACCACAAAAACATAATATTTAATAAAATTACTTTTTTAAATTAAATATACACAGACTTGGTGCAAAGAGACTTCCTTCAAATACATAAAAAATCTTATCGACCCCAAACTGCAGTGTACACCACAAAAAGGTATATTTGAACAGAATAAATAAATTATATTTTCAAAGGTTCTCAAAAGATGAGATGCATGATGTCACCTTGACAACAGCTCTGATTCTTTTATTGTATTTTTTATTTCTATATTTCGGACATTTTTTTAAATGGATCTAAATAAGAATCAGTATTTTGAAATGTGTTATGTCCAGGAAGATTATGAGAAGACACTCACTGTCCACTGTCCAGCGCTGAGGTTCTGTAGAGCCCCGGCTGCTGCTTCTAGCGTGTTATAGTTCTGGCTTTCTGTCAGCAGAGACAAGTAGAGTCGGACCACCTCCGGCTGATACAGTAACTCAAAACCTGCACACGTATACGACAGACACACAACAGAATAACATAAAACTCTGGTAAACACAGTTGAACATAGACACACAAATAGATTAGCTATGGGGTGGTAAAAATTGATTACATTTCCTTCTGCCAGTGTTGTGATGTACCTGGTGAAATGATAAGTGGACAAAATAACAGGGTAGGACAAATGCATGATTATCACAACAAATAAATAGAGACAGAAAATCAAAGACACTCCACTTTCACAGATACATTGAGCAGTTTAATAGACAAACTGCCTAAAAAAGCCAATAGCCTGATGGACGCTTGGCTTCTTGATAGCAGCACCCCAATCTAAGGCATTGTAATCGAGTAGTCTTTCATTAAACATGACTTGAGGTCAGAAAATCAAAAGAAGAAGCTCCTCCTTGCTGATTCAGGATCAGTTCACACACAATTTTGAGAATACCCAGTTAGGTTAGAGACATTCGCAGTGATAGTAGGGAGTGGATAATTAGGTTCCTCATGTCTAAATTTCCAAATGATGCTGGTGGACCTACGAATCACTGTATGCTACTCCCGGGATGTGACCATTCCTTTGTGTGTGTGTGTGCGCTCCTCTACACTTCTTTTCATAAACCACACCTCTGAGTATTGCAATACAAGATTTACTCATCTAACTAAACACAAACATAAATAGAGAATTAGAGAAAGTTCTTCCTCTTGTATATTCCAGTGGTTTTGCTTCAGGACCAGATTTTACATTGGACATGCCAAGTGGTGACTCAAAACAGAACCACAATTGTTTACTGTACAAAATAAACAAAAATATCCCAATTTTTTTTTATTGAATTAGCATTTTTTTGAGAATGAGGTCATCACACAACCTGTCCATGTCACACATCTATCTAATTTGACACTTCTACACAGTGACAGATGATATTGAACTAAAATACTGTTTGAGGGGATACACTGCCTTTGATGTCAACAACAAAATATATCTGAAGAGATCTATTCTATTCTATTCTATTCTATTCTATTCTATTCTATTCTATTCTATTCTATTCTATTCTATTCTATGATCTGAAAGTCATAATTTCAAGGGTTTCTGCAAATTTTGTGAAGGTAAATTTAAGACTTTAACCCCCGGTTTCACAGACGAGGCTAAAGCCTAGTCCCAGACTAAAATGCATTTTTGAGCTGGTTTAACTGAGCGCAACTTGCACTGATAAATCTTAAAATATGTCAGTGCCATTGATTTATCTCTTAAGATGCACACCAGACTTTTTTTTCCCTAAGGCACGTTTATAAAAGCTATTTAAATGCCCTAATTGAACCAAGGCTTAATCCTGGCTAAATCTAAACCCTGTCTGTGAAACCTGGCCTAAATTAAATTAAAGACCCTTTTAAGATCAAGTAAAGAAAATGTAATATGTCAATATGTTCTCTAAATGTACATTTAGCATAATTTCCCCGTTTTACAGACAAGGCTGCGTAAAAATCTTAATTGAACTAAGGCCTACTCCTGGCATAATCAAAGCCTTGTCTGTGAGACCAGGCCAATGGTTTGTATTAACAACACATCAGAGTTTGAAAATACAACTAACAGACATCCATTACTTTTTAATTCATTCAAATTAATACTGCAAAAAAGGGATGTTCTTCCTCAGTATTTTTTGTCTTGTTTTCCAGTGCAAATGACTAAAGATTCTTAAATCAAGATGCATTTACTGGAGATACAAAATGGCATAAAATATGAAGTCTTGTTTTCTGTGAAATAGATCAAAATGTAGTGAGTTTATGCTTAAAACATGAACAGATATCTGCCAATGGGCTCAGACAAATCTACTTAATTCAAAGGGAAGTTTTGGAAAATAGCACAAAAATACTGAGGAAGATGCTAATTTTTGCAATGCATGCAACATTTAATGCCACAACTTTATGAATAAGACTTTCTGCTCTGATTTAAGACCTTTTAAGGTCTTAATTTGTGTAGGGTGAATAAGACTTAAGACATTTTTAAGACCCGCAGAAACCCTGATTCCAAACCAACTTTATTTCTTCTGTGGAAACCCTGACAAAGACTTTTTAAAGAATGTTTCAACTGTTTTTGTTCATATAATGCAACCAAAACATGTCCAAAACAGCATTGGACCCTCATTGTATGGACAAAAGAAACATTGAGACATGATTTTACAAAGTATCTTCTTTTGTGTTCCAGAGAAGAAATTTAGTCATACAGGTTTGGAACATCAAAGGGTGAAAAAATGACAACAATTTTAATTTTGGGGTGAACTATCCCTTTAATATGAATTAATACACACTGCAAGTTTCAATATTTGAGTTCTATGAGTTCCTGTCTGGGTCTGAGGATAATCATTTAGTTCAAATCTTCAAAACTGTGCAGCCACCGCACATCCATCATGCACAGTCTTGGTGTAAGGCTAGTCATAAAGTGCACATGAACTCTCTTCATGACTTAGCCTGGCCAAGCATTACACCAAAGCTGAGCATGACAGATGTGTGGTGGTTCAACAGGCCGTCTTCACTTTCACTGCCACGTCAAGATCGAGGAGTCTGGAGAAGTTCAAAGAAACAGGAATAATGATATTCATACAAAGGCAGCAAAACTGCAAAAAAGTGTAATTCGGTAACATGTCAGAAATAAGTTTGCACTGTGGTGGAGAGCAGAAAAAGATGGAAGAGCTGACATACTAATGCATGTTTGCTGGTGTGTGACTGCATTAGAAAAGCTCAGCCACTGCCTGGCCCATCTGCACTTTCTAAATGTGCACCTAACACCTATAATTTAGAGAGGGAAGAGTGGCCTGCAGGATGTGGGCTGCTCACTATACATTTTTATTTCTGTCTGACTGATGGTTTGAGCAAAAGAACTGTCCTCAGCTTTTTTTGTAGTTTCCACACATTCACAACCTCAATTACCATTTAAGGCTATTTTAAGTCTTTCTCCTCCCAACTGCTTTAAAATTCCTCTTGAGCGTGTTACTATGCAAAAAGACATCAGAGAAGCCTTGGAGAGTGAGTATGTACGGATTAGCTAAGGCATGTGTATTATGCCTTTTTACACAGAGCTAAGTGGACAGACATTAGTCACAATCAATCAGATACAGAGCCGTATTCTCTCTCTGACAACAATAGCATTCCCTAAACTCCCTGTCAAAATTGAGTTAACATTGAAAAACCTAAATGCTTCATAGTGGAAAGATGATTGCTTGCTAGTTTAGCTTTAAATCAAACCGGCCAATAAACACAAAATCGGCTAATTAAATCAGCTTTTGTCTTGTGAGGAATTCTCCATGTATGACTGGCGTCTGTGTTAAACCCTACCGCAAAGTTCATGTCAAATCCATGACAGCCCTTTGATATCCAGAAGCCTGTCCATATTCTCCTCCTCACACAGTTCTTGGAGGCCGGATTTGCCTCTGAGTAGTAGTTACGAAACAGCACATTTTAAGCTGTGATTAGGGATTAGTTGCCAAAAACGTTCCTCCTTCAGAGAGAGACAGATCAAAACAGCAGGAGACAAAACATCTCAGCTCTGCAAATATCATTGATTCTTGTCAGGATCCAACATCTGCTTCTTTGAACAAAACAAGAACCGTGCTGAAATGTTGAATACATTCAATGAGCTGTCATACACATAAACATCCAAGCCACTGTACACATAAAATAAACACTTCACAAATCGATAAATAAAGGAACATCCACGTCACCCTGGTGCTTTAATACGTATATGAATGTAATTTGCAATCCCAAGGGAAAGAGGGAAGGGATCATGATCATGATTCAGAGAGACACACTCTTGCTTTTGCAATGGGACTCTCTTTTAGTAGGTCAATTAAAATTAATGCGTGACACCAAGAAACAACCCTAACCCGTGACCCTAAAGAGGATAAGCAATATGGAGAATGGAAGGATGGAACATTTAATTAAATTTAAAAAAATATACATTAATAACCTTAGAGTGGACATAAAAGAGGTATACTCAACATTCAAGTATGTACTCGAATTCATGAATGCAGATGATGAGAAAGAAAGAACAGACTCTCCCCTGAGGCGTCTCCATAGGGAAAATGAGTCCATTCAACTGCAGGCAAGCCTGAATGGCAGTCTACCTTTGGAACGGATTCCACACTTACGCTTTATGTGATGGCTTGTAAGTTGAATCAACAAAGTGGTAGGAACTTCAAATGCCAACAGACAGCACCAAAAGGAAGGTGGTAATGGCTTATAGTCAACATCACAGCATCCATGCTCATTCGGGCTGCCCGTGGAGATAGGAAGTAGGGTAGTCTGCAGGGAATAGGATGCACCAACAAAGCACCTTTCTTTTCTTTTTCATTCTGAACCCCTCATCCCTCCGCAGGCCACTGAAACAGAATGGACAAGCCTGTCGAATATTTGATTTCCTCTGGAAATGCTTCTTTATAGATTGAGAGCCTTTGGCCAGCTCTTAAAATGTTTTGGTTCATTCCTAAAAGTGGCTTCTCCCTATCTCCTCTGTGTTCCGGCTGGCCAAATCTCACAGTGACATCCCAGACCAGACCGGCTGCTAAGACCAGCTTGTCACCGCTCACCCGAGGAGGTCTTTTTTCTTTGCTTGTCCTCAATGACTTGTATTATGTGGAGTGTCAGACCTTCATAATGAGATTTTCACTCTCTATTCATTCACTACCTTCACCCCATCCTTCAACTTACAAGAAAACCCAGATTTAATTACTTTTCTATGTAAATAATGTTGAGATTTTAGTATTGAACTAGATGATACTATCCTTACCAGGACCGACTTGCTTCAGTATGTCAGCAATAATGCACTTCACATTATTTCTCCAGGTTCCTGTGGGTTTTAAACTTGGTGGGCCTTTAAACTCAATGTTTATTTGAGGCACAAAGCTTGCCAAGAATAGATTTTTAACAGCTGTGAAACCTTTTGAGTGGCTATTAAAGACTAGTTTAAAAAAATGCATTTCGGAGTGAATGGTTGAACGTCATTTTAGTAATCCATGTTTATATCCAGGGATATAATAGAGTAGACACTGGCATGAGAATTTAGTGTCTGAAATTATGAAAAAGATATCCTTAATCTCATATTTTCTTGTGGTCAATTAATAAAAAACCATGAGTGCTTGAATTTGTCAAAACCTTGATCAATCTTCCATGGACCAAAATAACGGCAGCTGCTAAACTGATTCTAAGAGATTCATTGAGATATTGGTGTGAGTGAGAGGAAATTGAATTGCATTATTGAATTACAAAAGATCTAGAGGTCAGATAAAGTCCAGAATTAACCCTGCCTCTTCTTCAAACAATACTAGTTGGATAGCCCAGGGTAGAAGTGTGTGACTGAATAGGGTAGGATGAGACAAGGAAAAGCTGCTCTGTGTATAAAATTCAACAGTAGAGCTGAAGTAGGCAGAGGAGATCGCACACCAGCACTTCAAAACAGCCACTGCTTCAATCCAATCACCCAGGCGACCAACCACCTAAACACACTAGCAAATCTATTCGTTAATAGACTTTAAAGGGGACCTATTATGCAAAATTCACTTTTATAAAGGTGTTTGAACACTGATGTGAGTCCCGAATGTGTGAGAACAACTACAATGGTAAAAATCCACTCATTCATTTTTTTTTTATAATTCCCATAAATCAAAAGCAGTCTCTTCAAACAAGCTGATTCAGATTCCTCCCTACAATGACGTAATTGTAGGGTGAAGCCCCGCCCACAGCCGGTGACGAGCTTCCCTATTAGCATAGACACTAATTTTAGAGACTAATTTTACATCTTATAAAAAGGGCCATAATAGGTCCCCTTTAAAGAAAGAAAGAAAGAAAGAAAAAAGAAGAAGAAAGAAAGAGAGAGAGAGAGAGAGAGAGAGAGAGAGAGAGAGAGAGAGAGAGAGAGAGAGAGAGAGAGAGAGAGAGAGAGAGAGAGAGAGAGAGAGAGAGAGAGAGTGTAAACAAGAAGAGAGACAAACATTGCTTCATTTAGTTCTGATCCAAAATCTACTAAGCTGTCTACCTAGATAGCATTTTAAGGCATCAGAGGTGCACTTTGGATGTGAAAGCTGTTTGAAAAGTTGAGCGGCTACAACAGCCTTATTTTGGTCAGATAAGGCAGCATCCCATGTATCCTACACAGGTGTGCAATGGTAAAACTGTGGGGAAAAATACCCTCTTTCAAGAAAAGAGAATAACATACTATATACTATTGTTTAAAAGTGTGGGATAGTTAAGATTTTTAAGATTTTTGAGTCTAACCAAGACTACATTTATTAGATTAAACAGTAAAAACATTATTATAATTTAAATAACTTATTTTTTTAATTTTTTATACGTTTTAAAATGTAATTAATTCCTGCTGATAGCAAAGCTGAAATTTAACAGTGATTACTCCAAGATCCTTCAAAATGGAAATAGAACAGAACTGAAATAGAATTTTTTTATTTATTTAAAAATTGTAACATTTAAATGTCTTCCCTTTCACTTTTGATGTATGTATTCTTGCTGAATAAAAGCATAAAAAAATGGCTACCCCAAACTTTTGAATGATTTTTAAGATATATTTCACCCAGTTTTTGTGTGTATGTGTATTTTAAGCTTATTAAAGTTAAATTACTTAAACTCTACTGAAAAT
This sequence comes from Paracanthobrama guichenoti, assembly GCA_018749465.1. Lineage (NCBI taxonomy): Eukaryota > Metazoa > Chordata > Actinopteri > Cypriniformes > Gobionidae > Paracanthobrama > Paracanthobrama guichenoti. The sequence goes on from CM031947.1 coordinate 15,683,292, forward strand.
CAAGTCTCCTTTGTGTTACATATAAGGAGCGCTAGGTGGGCAGTTGCTGCTAAATTGAGAGGCTAAGGGCGCTTTTCCACTGCATGGTACGGCTTCAAAGCGTGATTATAGAATGATCGGTATAGTTGTGCCGCCTCTAATGGTTCTTAGAGCCTCTAACTATAGTTGCATGCCTCTCGGCATGTGGATGTTTTTAACTGCATGAAGTTTGTTTCAAAGGAGGCTGATGCCGGCAAAAAAAAAAAAAAAATACTGCTACAAAAAACAAAACAAAGTACTTGGTTTGCTCGACGGCGCACAAGAGTAAGCTAATGTTGCAGTGTGTTTAGGGTTTCAATCGCTATATCACTGTCACAAAAACATATAATGGTAGTGACGGTAGTGGTAGCTGTTAGTGACGAGTCTGTTCCCTGGCCAATCAGTGATCTGCAGTGTTTACACGTCACATTTTAGTATCGGTATAGCACGCTTGGAAGCTCAAATGAGGTGGTACTATTTAAAGGGACAGTTCACCCAAAACTGTACGTTGTACATTGACCTCATCTCGGAAGTGATCGCACGTTGAAGGCTGTTGGACATAGTGGTGTATTAGAGGTAAAAAAAAAAAAAAATTGTTTTAATATAAATATTGTTCGGTTTAAAATAATAAATACCGATCGTTTTGTGTCTTAATACATCAATGTGTCGCCACGAGCCGTAGGGTGTAATATGGATTTGACTGTGCATGTTTTTTTTACTCTCTAGTTCTCATACTCTCATGTGTTACCATTCACATGTATTATACGACTGGCAGACTGCAACGGTTGGAGTTAAAAATCTTCATTTTTGTTCTACTGAAGAAACAAAGACACCTATATCTTGGATGCCATGGGGGTTAGCAGATAAACATCAAATTTTCATTTTTGGGTGAACTATCCCAAGTTGTACCATGTGGCGTCAAAAAGTGAGCCATACTAAGCTGTAAAAGTGCCAAAGCTAGCTGTACCATGCAGTGGAAAAGTGCCATAAAAGCATAAAGGCTGAGATGCGCTGTGAGGTACATCACCGGTGCTATGATCGTACTATATGATAATGACACTAGTAATTCAAATGCTTAGCATCACAAAAGTACAAATTGCTCTGTGAATACCAAGCGAATAAAACCAACAGATTAAACAGGACAGAAGCATTATATACTGATGTCAAATCAGTGAAAGAGAGATGCCTACAGGCTAAAAGCACATGGCTGATGTAGATTGTGTTTTTGTGAAAATACACAGTTTTGTCTGAATTTTTTTCACTGAGAATATTGTTTTTCAATCGTCTATCTTGTCTGACAGCCAATACGCACAGGACTAAAATAAACACTGAGTTTCATTGGTACAAGACAAAAATGAAAAATTGTTTGAACAATCTGCTATGAATTCTCAGGATGGCATCTGTCAGTTTTTGATGCGGTGAATGGCCACACACACACACACACACACACACACACACACACACACACACACACACACACACACACACACACACACACACACACACACACACACACACACACACACACAATTTGAGTGATATTGGTAGCTTTCTGCAGGAAATACGAGCTTCTGCTGTTCGTCTTTGCGTCATTACATCACATCTGTATATGTAAAGGAGTCCGGGCTATATTGTGTGTGTGGATGCTGCAGGTGGAGGATTGTTTGTGGCCTCTTCTTACAGCAGCTGGAATGTAATTAAATTTGTAATTTTGATGGTGGCTTGTAATCCAGAAAATTCAAAATGACAATCAGCGTTGACAACTGGTATGTTGAAAGACAACCCACACATACACCTCAAAACATTAGATTCTTGAGCGCTGAGGAGCCATGCCGATATACAACCCACGTAAAGAAGATAACTCCACAAATAAATGCAATTTCAGGGTTCAAACAGAGATAAAAAGAGGTAAAACTTACAGACTGTAGCTTTAAACAACCCTCACAGAAAACTTTCTGCATTTTTACATTTTCAAAAAAACATCATATATGATTGATAAGCTGTTTTCCCCATTGGGACCAAACATGTCCCCACAAGGACAAATATTTTGGATATTGCCATCTTTGTGGGGACATTTTGTCCCCCTCAAGTAGGGTTTACCAGGACCACACACACACATGAAATTCCTTATGCAACAAAAGTTGACTTGCAATTGATGTCAATAGAGTTTGACATTAGCATGTTGCTAAACTAACAACTTACCACACTAAAAATACATCACATCACATATGTATTGTGTAAACATTTTTTTTTAATTACACTGACCTATTTTCACATTTTCAGCATTGAGAAATATATAATTTTCAAATAAGTTTGTTTATAATATAATTGAATGGAATATATAACAATTTAAGTATCATTATAAGTATTTAATCAAAAATACTGTGTGGTGCAATAATTTAATCATATTTATAAAATCATAGTCACATTTATTTATATAGATAATTTAGATGGATTACTTTGTTGTGAAGGATACATACAGTATTATGCTGCCTCAGAATTTGGCCCCCCCAAAAGAGAGCTATCTTAGGAGGCAGCATAATCAAGTTGCTTACTTTTGGAACAGCATTGGAAGCGTGCCAATGATGCCTTAAAATGCTGACTCTGTAGGTAGCTTGCTAACCTTTGGAACAGAGCAACACAGTTTAAATTGTGTGTATGCAACAGCGGCAGTCTTGCAAATTCCTCACACTCTCTATTTCTTGTTTGCAATCCTCCTCCACCAACCTTCATATTTCTCTGTCTCTCTCAGACTCTCTGGCTTTCTCTCTCTCTCTTTCTCTAGCTGCATAGTGTCTTTGTTAGGCTTGTTTGAGTCATTGCTGGGATGTCGGTAGCGGATGATGTGTCTGATCTGCTTTGCCTGGAGAAGGATGTCCCTTTGCAGGCTTGATGTCATATCCCATTCTTCACGACCCACCTTCCTGCCATCCCATGCTTGAGCACATGATAAATAATCACACGCTCTCCGTTTCTCTCTCTCACATGCTCCACATCTTTTCTTTTTTCTCTGGCTCTTCATCTCGTATCCACAAGTCCTCTGACGCCTCATTCTTCACTGGCAAAAAAAAAAAAAAAAACCTGGCCAGTGTGTGCCACAAATTATAATCTCAGGAACAAAGCCCAGTCCTCAGACACGTCTTCCTCTTCTTGCGCCTGCATTTTGCAAATGATATTAGTTTTCACTTTAAAAAGTTCATTTATAAAATGGCATGTTTGCAAAACAGGAAACAATCAAGGCTGGCAGCTCTTTGTGTAGACGCCACTGACGGTTTGCCTAGTAATCTGTGTCTAATTGCATTCAAGTATGTGTGTGTGTGTAAAGCATCTCTCTGAGAAACAGAAACATCCTCTTCTGGCTGAAAAGCAGCACACAAAGGCCCCGATGGGAGGGTAAATCTCACTCTATTCCCTCCCGGTAGTTTAATTCAGCACTGTAATTATTGCCTAAGCCATTAGGCCAGTGAAGAATGGTTTTCTGCATCACGTACAGACGCTGGGCAATATTATGCACAAGCCCTCATCTACTCAGCCAGACTATAGAGTACAATAATTGAAGAGCAATACTAATAAACATAACTATTATTAATAGGATTTAGTAAATAATAGACATTGAAAAACAAGCCCAAACAAATAATTTACTGATGAGGTTTTACAGTGGACAAAGGCTTATTTTCACATGCATTATACCTGGACAAATCACGTACCCATTAGACACTGTCTGCCGGATTTGTTTTCACAAACAATAACATATGCGTAATGATGCATATCATCTATTACATCCATCATTAAGCTGTGGCCTTCTGGCAAGTGCAATTTGCAGGCTTCTTCAAGATATTCACTGACTTCACTGAAATCATAAGTCCAATGGCCAAAAAGTGGGTTGTGACAACACTGCTGGAAGAGCTTGATCAGGTGCACCTGAACCTAATTGTTCCCTGCCTCTGCCACCATCAAACTAGGGCTGAATTCAGAACAGCATTCTAACATACTACTTTTTTTTTTACATTTTATATGGCAGAAATGGTAAGAGTAAAATGCTGATCCTAATTCAGCCTGATGCTATTTCATCACTCAAAAGTAAAAAAAAAGAAAAAAAAAGAAATGAATACTTTCATTCAGCAAGGATTAATAAATGCAGCCTTTGTGAGCATAAGAGACTTCTTTCAAAAACATTAAATTACTTGATCCAAAACTTTTGAAATGCACTTTTAGTTAGTCAGTGAATCAACAGACATTTTTGTATAGACTTTGAAGGCTCTAGGTAGCTTTAGGTATTCCTAAGAACATATTTCATGACTATAGTGCTTATTTATTGGTAGAAATTGTTCATTTTTTTCCACAACTGTCCAAATAATAAAAGAAAAGGCCCTCCGGTAAATACGGTAGACCCTCTGGTTCTGAATAGCCATGCTATTAAAATTATTTATATAGTTTATGTTGAGTGGCCATGATTATTTGCCATCATGGACAAGATAACAGCTGTCATGGATATTTTGCAGCACAAAATCTGACTGAATGAATATAGACAGGAAAATGGCAGTGGTATGGGTAAATTTAAGGGTAGGATTAGGTGTAAGGGAAGTGTCAACATTGTAATTATAAATGTAATTACAGAAATGAATTACAGATGCATTTACATTTCTTTTAAATCTAAGTACAACGTAAAAACATGTACACAATAAGTGCATTGCATCAAATTATTAATTAAAATGTTAGTACAAAGTAGTTAAGGCCACCTAATATAAAGCGGGTTTGCTATCTTTGTCAGCAAACGTATTGCCCTTGCCTTGTTGTGGCTTGGAATTCAAAGGGAGATCGGATATACGTATTTAGACATAGATCGGATGTCCAGATACCGGATATGTATCTGACCACATTTGGAATTGGCTCAGAATGGATGCGCAAAAAAATCTGTACTGTGTGCAACAAATTCCGATCTGTGCCAGTGTAAACACAGCCACAAAGACAATGGCTTTCACCAACACAGGGAATGGCACCATGCTCATTTTGGTCATAGGTTCCTCCAATTATCATATTAAAATTTTTTATTTAAAATCAAAGCAACCACTGTGTCTGCTTTCCTCCTCATAACTGTAATACAAATTATGCAAACCTGCATATACACAACTTTTATATTCAGATGCAGAGTTCAAAGATCAGCATTTCTGCTCAGAAAGGCTTTGAGAACATACTGATTCTTTCCATGACTCAATCTCTCCATGCATCTCGTACGGCCTCTCAGCGCTACGCCACATGAAAGCTGCTGGTCTTTTGTTGATTATGAGCTGTGGTACAATAGAATCAATATTGTCATCAGCGGGTGGGATAATGATTGGCAAGCGACAGGATGCCACTGCCAGTTTTCTTTCACAGACTGGCACCTCCATGGGTGGCATCTCTGGCATACAGCCAAAAAATTCTGATTTTCTTTTCATCACCCCAAACTCAGAACATGAAAGGCAAGCTGCCAGGAACACTGTATACACTGTATGTGTACATTTTATCTTTGAGAAGAACTGGCTAACTGTTAAACTACATTAAGACCACCTAATGAGTACTAAAGAAAGCATTTCGGTGTGTGTCTCCAGCTAGACTATGATGATGAGCAGCTGCAGTCATCTATCACCACTATCAAGAGTATGTGATTTTTAACACAGAACTGTTTGTGACATTATCTAGCTGCTACATTCCACATTGGCGGATGAAGATACTGGATGGAAGCTTGACGCTACACTGACTGGGTGGGATGGGTTTGTTCATGCATAATGAGCCATTCAACTTGTCCTTTTTCAATCCAAATGCTTTCAAACTAACTTAATCCATTCCAATCCAAAGACAAGTTTTGATGACGAACAAATTAAAGAACACAGACGCAGCAAGACCATTTCCATAATGACCAACTCATTCTACCCAGAGCAGCGCAAATTAGCGTCTCGTTTAAGACATGCTTTTTTGGGCGGTAAATAATAGTGCAAATACCTGTAAATTGATGAACGCAAACCTTAGTAAACCACCTTGCATGATTCATGTAAACTCCAACAAATGCATATGCAATAAGGTCAGCCACAAAAATAAGCCTGCCCATGCCTTTTCAGAGCTAATTTTTCTCTGCATGAATTTAGTTAATCCTGACAGTAGTTTTTTAACACCAAAAGAGGGTTTGCACTGACGCCAAGCTGTTAATAAATCTGGCCCTTACACTGCAAAAATTTATACTGAATACTATAATACTTAATACTAAAAAGTATTTAGGTTAGTTTTCAAGTAACATCAAAATTTCCCTAAAAGGGATACATTTATTTGAGAAGCAAAACTGCATATTAAGATTAGTTTTTTAGAGAATAATCTTGTTATAATCTTGTCATTTTACTTAAAATTAATGTAATGTAGTTTATGATAACCAATGGGGTAAGAATAATACAATTATTAAATAAAGACATTCAACTATTAAATAATTTCAAGATATATACTGTGAAAATAAATCTTATTGCCTTATACAAGTTGCAATTTATAAGAAAGAAAAATATTTTTACTGGAAAATAAGACTGAAATACTTATGTGTTATCAGTATACATGTCATACTGATATGAGAAAATGTATTTCCGCAGTGCAAAAGTCAGGGAAAATGTTTTATTTCAAAGTTACAGAGGCGTCTCACAGCATGTGGGAGAAAGACAGTGCTGACAGAAAGAGGGCCAGATGAAGCATGTCAGCATAAATGTGAAATGTACAGCTCTGATAAACAGGGACATCGGTAGAGAGCTCGAGTTCATTAACAAAACATCAGTGAAAAATATGGCAGCTTCAGTTTTAGAGCAGAATATCTAATCCCAGCAGAGACAGTTTCCTAATGGAGGACTTGAATGGATAACACAAATGGATTTCTCAAGTGTAGATTGCTGTAAAACATCCCAATTAAGAATGTTGTTCCTGTTGTTAAGAAGCTCTCTAAATTCAATGGAGGGTTCAACAACACAGCCGCCAGGCACGATGGGAAGATGCTGTTCATAAGTGAGCCGTCTGTACCGCTCAGCTCTGTTTGAAGAACACGTAAATCTCTATACCGGTTGAGCTGTCAACAGGCAACAAGAGGCAAATTAAATGAGATATGGAGCAATGCAATGAAGGGCACACACGTCTCTTCAGGAGAAGACTAAGGAAGCGTATTGTCTGAATGTGTTGCATAACCTTGGGAGAACTAGTCTAATGTAAATGTACAACCAACCACTGATATGGTGTAATTCTACAAAGAAAAAAAGATTAATCTCTATAATTAAAAAGTCTTAGAACAGCGAGCTCTAAAAGGTATTACAGTCTAATCAACAGGCAAATACACAAAACATGAATTTATTAGAAGCTGCTGAGTTGGCACTAAGCAACTTTTAACAATTCAGGTGCAAAATGCTGAAACAGTGCATTTCAAGTCTTTAGTCCTATGGAAAGCAAGCAGGCGGAAAATTTTTAAATTTTCAAAAATGCGAGTGAATTTCACAAATAATTATGAAGAAACGGCAAGCAACACGTTTAATTAATCATGCAACTGAGTTAGAAAAACTGAAATAGTATTTTCTTATAAAACGTAATCGAATAATCTTTGTTTTATGTACAACCTCTAATTTCTTTTTTTTTTTTTTTTTACAGTGTACATGATTATGAACATGAAAACAAAATCCATTGAAGGTGTAAATATGCTTTTATTCATGTATCTATAAAGCATCTAATTTATTATAATTAAAATTTGACTATTTTACTCAATTTTTGTGTCCAGTGTATTTATGGTAATTATAATCATTAGCTTCGCAACATGCTAACATCAAAAATGATTGTAATCAATTGTGAGTCATGTCACCCGTGCGGTTCGTGAGCTTCTCCCAAAACTGCCTTTGCATAGCTACCTAAATAGAAGACAGCATTTCAGCTCAATACGCTTTGGAATAGAGCTTAGGTTTTCATTTTAGAGGTTTCATCTATAAACAAGTTGGAGACTGTGTAAAGCGTGCTGCTCAGGGGCAGGAGGAACCACAGCGGAACACAGTAAACATGATTCATCATCATTCCCTTCACCTGATGTCACCATGTTATGAGAATCAGAGGGCTAAAAAGGAATAAGCCAGAGAAAGGGGAAAATGACAAGTAATTATTAATTCATAGTGTCTTCATTTCTCACAAGACTCCATTAAGGCGGTTTTCTGAAATACAACAATGGCTTCATTGCATTGTTTAAATTAAGAGCTAAGAAACAATAGGCGTATTAAAGGTTACCTTCACAATAGACATATTAGTCACCTTCTGTGACCTCTGGCATAGTAAATGCCATTTCAGTTAACACCTCAGAACATGTACTCATTAGCTCTGCTCCAAAATCTAGTGAACTGCTTTTAAAGGATCATATAGCACACTCATGACACTGGTCATGCATTTTCATGATTTGTTATCACAGCTTTTTATCTTTTGTCAAATCAACTTAGCTAATTAATGTGGTTCAGATAACATAATATTTAGAGTTTCTATTTACTAAACCAATTTCCTTCATTATATTAACTCAACTTTTTTTATTATTTCAATGAAAAATTAAATCAACTAGGTAAGTTACTTTAAATTAAACCAACAAAATATATATATATATATTTTTACAGTGTGTCTACTGTCAATAGTGTAGCGATGTATGAAGCACACCTCATACAGGAGTCACTTTCAAATCAAGCAGCTTTCTGTTGGTCAACGTGATAATCTATGTGACCAACTTGAACCTGTTGTGAAATCTGCATGGGGAACTCTTTCGGGCTCATGCGAAATTCCCAATGTCATGCATTCCTTTTGAAATGACTCAAAATGCATTGCAAAGAGCTTGTTGGAAAAAAAAAAATTATATATATTTTTTTTAATAATTTATAATATTTAATAAAAACAATACAAATATATTATATCTAATATACAATATAATCATTTTTAACAGGTTCCAACACTATTAGGATACAGCCTCAGAATTCAGTTGCCTATGTAGACACTAGACAGTAGGTAGTGAGCTCACAGTGTTTTGGAAAAGACCCACTGTGCCCTCATTGTCAGTCTCATCTCCCTCAGAATCCTTAATTAATTCTCTCCTGTCTCTTTTCCTATGTGGTAAGAAGCCTTTATTTCCTAATGGCGTGTAGTTTTCCAACAGGTCCTCTCTGAATCCAAATGCTTGAGGCATAAAAAGCAACAAAGAAGCTCAGTGAATAAACAATGGCTGTGTGTCTCAGGATCAGCTATAAGCGACCAAAATCCCTCAATACTCTAAACTGTCACAGCAGCCTCTCAAGCACACGGTTATGATGTATGGATATATCACACAGAGAGAGAGGCTCAGAATAGATGCAATCCCAATGCAGAGCAAACTCAGTTACCCTGATCTTTTTATTGCATATTAATCCCCATCTGACATCACATCAGACTTACTATTCATCTGATCTCCTGCCTTTTCCCTACCCCAATTGTATTTTCATGTACAAATGTGAATCCTTGTGTATTCATTACATTACTTCTCTAGCAAGTCATGAGAGGTTATTTTTCCAGTTCAAACTAGTGGAGGTTTATATCTTATGTCTAACACAAAGCCCAGTGCACTCAGATGCCTATAAATAAACACTGTTCCAAAATGATTTTTACAGAACATAATAGGTGTGATGAAAGGACATTATTAACGCCTCAAAAATTACAATAAGTAGATGAGGAGAGGGTGTTTTTCATTCACATCCCATCTGAACTACACTTTAGGTATAACTTGTGGTGCAAGACATAACTAAATATATTTTCTAAAGCTCATATGCTTGCTTGACTCGCTAAAAAAGGTCAAATCAGCTTGCATTGATAAGCCACCAAAATGAATTGTAATCAATAATCCCCATTTTGCATGTTATGGGATAGAGGCTATTTGAAGTGAGACTTGAAGATGCTATTGACTTTGAACTGAAATTGATCCTTGAATCTCCTGACCAGCATCTATTATTTACTTTTTGTAACACTCAATCACAAATGTTCTGCGAAAACAAGGCCCCTTGAAATATTTACAAACTAATACATGACTGTTGTGTGTCTCTGGAAGGTCAACTAGCCTCAAAGCTGTGTGAGAAAAGTGAAAACACACACACCAGTAGACTCACACTGAAAAACAAACATGGCTCTGTTGAGTTCTGCAATAGTCAGCACATTCTCACACGGACACACAAACCTTTGAGGAGGCTCTCACAGAATCTGTGTCCACAGAGTATTGCATATTTCTGCAGGATTGCAACATCTATGAAGTCAAGATGTACTAAAGCGTTTTAAACCTAAAAATGTGTAGCGTACACTACCATAATATTGTGAAATCCACAAAGACATTGACCAAGCAAATACAGTAGATATAACAAAAAATAGGATACAAATGACAAAATATTTCCATGTTTTCCCTACAAAATACGTTTTATTATCTATGGAAAACACACTCTCTCTCATACAAATGCACACACATACAGTACAGACACACAGAAACTTGTCATGTGCACTTTATCAGTAAAATAGTTTAGCAACTGAAAAGCTACATGACATTTCTCCGTAGCGATGCAGTAACGTCGCTGTTCTTGAAGCAGTTAAACTTACAGCTTCATTATTAGTAGAGCTGCTGCTGCCAAACACTGTTGAGAGCTCCACAGATAATTCACATGCTTAATCTTTCTCTCTAATAACTGCATTAGTCTGCACATCAGTGGCTCAAGCCTCCGTCATTAGCTCTAAAATGACATTTTGGAATCAGCAACGGAGGCTTGAGATATGTCTCAAGTCACAACACAGTTTTAAGGACAAAAACCTTATAGATGTCTTAATGTGTTGAGGTCTGGTAACTGAAATATAAGCAGAATAATTGACTTCGATCTGTTGAATTATTAGAAGAATTATGCACACCTGAAGTCCAAACTCGGCCCGTACACAAGATCGTTTGACCCAATCTAACCGGTACTGACCGAACCTGACCCAAACCCAAAATCGGTTTCTAACAACAAATAACTTTTTGCAATATGCTGTTTTTCAGGATTGCATGCAACAGTCAATCAAATATATGTAAGCAAACGCAGTTTCATCAAAGCACAGCACCCCCTTCAACAGTCAGCACACAGGAGCAAAACTGAAAAAGCACAGACTTACCAATTATGAAAAGAGCAGGAGCACATTCACAAGACAGTTTGTTAAAGTATATACAGTGCATTTATGTGTATGTTTATAAATATTTTTTCTTTAGCTACAAACCCAAACCTGACCCGAAACCTGTGAGGTAGCAGATTCTAGTAACAGCCACTCTGCTTCACGGATTACCACTTCGGGTGTGCATTATTTTTCTAATAATTCAACGGCCCGTTGTCAATTATTCTTTACTGTCACTATTGATCAATTTAAAGCAAAACCTTACAGACCCAAAATGTTTGAACCATTGTTTTAAACTTTTAGTTTTATTTTCGATTTCTCAGTTACAAATCTTATATACAACTGTATTATTTGTTTGATAATTCATCCATACTCATGAATTAAAGCAAGACCAAAGAATTACACAGCAAAATGTGGCAAACACTGCAGATTCCTTATGGGTCTGCCCGTGAGCTACTGTTTGTCCTCTAGCAAACAAAATATTCCACCAACAATCACTTGTGGACCTCTCTACTAAAGCTTGATGACAACATTTGATTTCACATTATTTCTATTTATTCATTCACCTCATCTTTCTCTTTTACAACCCGATACAATACACAAATGATGGTCCTCTCATGATTGGGAGATCAGTAAACAGTATTTCTCTTCTTTAATGGGATGTCTCCACAAGCAAATATCTCCATCACAGATTCATAGAAAAAAAATCAGGTCATCTAAAAATGGTAAATTTTTTCATCCCTCTTTGTGGCTCATCTATAGTAATAGATAAAAAATGAGCCTCAATAAAACATTTCCCTCTCTCACTAAGTGGAGCTCAAAGGTAAAATGATCCTAGATCAGTCTGTCAGAAGGAAAGAGGAATTGAGTGGCTCCCTGATGACTGTTGAGGGGGTGTAAATAGAGACGGATATCTTCGGCCACTGCCACACAGACTGCTGTTTTTCAGGGTTTTTAAGACAGCAAGTCTAATCTTGAGACCTCAGTTCTGTAACACTGCATTGCAACACATTTTGTCTAAACTCTCCTTACCTGCATTCATTATGATTAATTTGCAGACAATTACAAGCTAAAGGTCTGAAAATCTCTTACGCACACAGATGGTTTAAACCAGTTTAAATGGTTTCAATCTGGCGTGTTTCTGGGGGTAAATCAGCCTCATTCTACCTGGATGAACTTGGTCAGGGATATCAGTCGCACCTAAATACATTGTCTATTTAGCATTCTGCCACTGAGAATAATGGCGGTGTTTGTCATAATGATAAAAGGCCTAGGCAGAAGAGTATTGTTACCTGATACCTGGGATTCCCAGAGGATCTCAGTATGCTGATGTGCACTCAATGCACTTTGTGCAAACAGAAGCTCTGCTTCAAAACCCAGTAAGCTCACTGCCTATACTGCCAGCTAAGGCAGCATCCTAACAGTCTTGGAACCTTACAAGTGAATCTGTACAAGTGCAGCTCTAGCACAATATATATGTTGTTTTTGTAATTTATAGTTATTTTAAGCCATGTCAGCACCAAAGGCTATCTTTATTAAACTAATATTAAACAAATATTAAAGAAATAACACATAAAAGTCAACAAATTACATAATAATACTTGACAGAAATTCTAAAATGTCTCTGATGCTATAATGACGCAATTCTAAAAATAAGAAAACAGTTTATTCTTTTAATGGTAATTCATATAGAAAGTTCAAAAGAACAGCATTTATTTGAAATAGTAATCTTTTGTAACATTGTAAATGTCTTTACGGTCACATTTGAATGGTAGTGCATTTCTCTCATCTTGTTTGCCATCTTGGATTTGTTTCATCACTGAGCTTGTGGCGGGATTGGCAGGACTGTGCCAAATACATTTTGGGATCGCCTTTACAGTAAATTTGTCAAAACAAGGTATCATTAAGATGCCAAACTTTTGGAACAGATTTCACAGTAGTGTGTCTGTGACACCTTAGAATACTGCCTCAGTAGGCAGCTAACTAGGTTTTAGAATAGTGCTTAATTTCCCAAAATTCTGTGTAGTACAACCCTTGGCAGTGTAACAGCATGTTGGCCATACAGTTTGTGCTATTTTTGGACTGTATCTTACTGAAATGCACTTCCTCAAAGCAATACACCTGCCACCTTCCATGACTAGATTTCTCTCTTTTTGAGAGAGACCAAAGAGTCAGGTCTTTTCCTGTCCCTTTTTCAGAAGACTGACAGCTTAAAGATGTAATAATTCGGTGGTGTCAAAGAAAGACGTACCTTTAGTGGGTTCTGTGCGCTTGGGTAGGTCCAACGTGTCATAGTTTTTGTCATGCTCTCCGTTTTTCCTCCCTAAGTGAAGAAGGGGAAGGCAGAGTAAGAGAGCGTGAGAGAACGAGACAGAGAGAGCAGTTGTAAGTGTCACTCTATGAAAGACGGAATTTACTGGTATGAAAATGTCAAGTAGACCCAAGTCTCAGAAACATACACAGTCACAGACGTGCCACACATAAATCTAGCTACTACACAGATATGCAGAGACAAACTCTTGACACCAGCTCCCAAGAGTGGAACCCCCAATTAAAAATGCAGAGCCTTTGTCATGGAGGACGGCTATCTATAACAGAGTGAAGTAATGAACATGATCACACACAGAGAATGTGGTTAATCTACATGTACAAATGAACATTCTGCCTTTATTTACTCACCCTCATATTGTTCCAAACATATTTGACATGCTCCAAAAACGACAAAAAGCATCTTAAAAATAATCCACATGTCTCACACACTATACATCAAGTGCTCTAAAGCCACAATATTACAGGAAAAGACCAAAACCAAATCCATTTTTCCAGTGAAAAGCTTCTCTACCACCGAAGCACTTAACATCTTATTTGTACAAATTAAATATGCATATATTCAAATTTGGTGAATTGGTATAAAAGACAAACATGCAGTGCGTCTTGTGACCCAATCACGATGCACCAAATGTAAATATGCAGGGGACGATTTTATAGTGAATGTTGAATATCTGAATGAATTATTAAATGAATGAATAACTTGCATTATTATTTAATCCTTTTTATTGGTTTTACTTTAAAAATCCTTAAAACAAGATCAATTTACTTGAAATTTACTTTAAAACTTACTTTTAAATGGGTCATGAACTGCATTTTATTATTTTAGAATGTTTTCACTTATTATGCTAGTATGATTTTTACATCAGAAATTGTCATAATTTAGGAATAAAAGGCATTTTTCCTACTCTAATTCGTTCGTCTGATTTGCACGCTCTGTTTGAAGGGTCTGCTGTGAGACTTCAGTGTAAACGCCCACTGCTGTGGTTGGCTAACATCTTTGCATATGAAATAGCGAAGTATTACATGTTTAACTCCCTCAAAAACTTTTAGCACGGTTTTACTATTACAGCTCTCAAGGTTAACTAATCGTGAAAAGATTTGATTATAGCATTATATTTAGATCTATGGCATTATATTTAGATTGTGGCATGAAAGGTTGCAGTAATGAGCATTGTAGCCGATCACAGACATGTTGAGCGCAGGAACCCATTTCGTTATTGCATCTCGATTTCTGCACACTAATGAACGCTTTCATTATAACTAACAGTGCAAACACAATATAATGCAGATGCATTTCACATGGAGTGTAGTATGGCACTTTTTTTGACATTTTTACTGTATGTGTTTGACAGCCTTGACAGTCAACATTCGCTTTCAATGTATGGAAAAAGCTATGTGAACATTCTGTCTAACATCTCCTTTTGTGTCCTATGTAAAAAAAAAAAAAAAAGATTTTCCTACAGGTTTTGATTAACATGAGGGTGAGTAAATGACCTTTTTTGTGTGAACTCTCCCTTTAAAGCAATGGACAAGAAGACAGAATGAAAAAACCAGGCCTCGTTAACAGATAACAAGAGACACGCAGACATCTACGCCCATTGAAAGGGGCTTTGAACTGGCTAAATTGGCACAAGTTTGACTTTTCCTTGAAGAGAGGAATACTGGCATTTAAGAATGAAAGTTGAAAGAGTGTAAAAGGGGCAGTGATGAACATTTTATTATGATAAAGATATAGGGAGGTATTATATGGGTGTACGCTGAGAGAAACAGACAGACAGAAGAAAAGTAGGAAGAGACACTCACCTTGATTAAACCATTCCTCTAAAGTTAGCCAATGTAGGAACAGCAGCAATAAGAAAAAAAGCAGGCAGGGGAAGAAAAGAGAAGATTCAGAGAGTGTGTATTAAAGCAGACAGAATTTCTTTGTGAACCACTTACAAGTACATAGGAAAGAAGAGAGTGTATAAAAAAAGAGTTTATAGCAAGTATTAAGTCTAGGAGAGAGTCAGTTCCATTAGTTCTCTCAAGTGAAAAAGAGTTTCAGAATCAGTTTGCACCGCTCTTTAGAGCAAATTCACTAAATGGTTACAAGAAAGTTAGTATATTCACAGATTTCATGCGTCATTGTGTTCTGCAATGTGTCAAAACAATTCATAATGTAACAGAGCGTGCGCAGCATTCTCGGAGTTGCTGCTGGGTTACTGGGTTTTAAGAGAATCTGGCTGAGCAATTTACTTAGCTAAAGTGCCAAAGTCAAGTTATTCAGCTAGCCACCTGAAAATCAACACATTCAGTTTAATAGCATAGATATATAAACGTCTATTGGCTCTCTGAATGCTGAGGATCATTACTGCTAAATGAAAACACAAAGAAATATAGCTGCAAGCAGCAATTGTCGGGGCCAAGCGAAAAGAAGACAATAAGACATGCCAGCATGGCTGGGAGTGTCAGACCAATTGCAACAATGAGCCATTAAAGACGTATTAAGATCATTTTAGGTAAAATAGCTGTAAAATTATAAATACAGTCAATAATAATGATTTAATGGTTTATCACTTTCGACCAATAGGCAGTTATGGAATTGTTTCCACTAGGAATTGATGTGGTGTGGTCAGAATAAGACACATGTTTGGTGTCAATATGTCAAAGCAGGGTGTCAATATGATATCAATATGTCATTGCAGAGATATAGCCTCAAGAGGCCTGGTGCTGATGACACACACCAAGTTTTGTAATGATACACCAATGCATTCGTAAAGTATAGCATTAACATTTTATATCATAATACTACATTATAGTCAATGAGAATTTCATGTTTTGTTCTATTATAGTGCCACCAAGAGGCACAATCCCACCATTTTTTTATGTGTCCTCAGAGTGAGCCCATACATGTGTATGTCAGTTTTGGTTAAAATATCTCACTTTGCTTTGGAGTTCAAGTGAAAAAACACGTAAAAAATTACTGACACCTGACTTTGATTAGATTTTACTACCCCTTACTATCAATATTTTGACATTTGGGCATTATAACTTAGCTATCAACCTATGATTCCGAACTTCTGACGCTGGTTTCATCTCGATCGGAGTAGCAGTTTCGAAGAGATCAGCTAACGTTTTTTTAAGCTCTAAATTACAACGCTGCACAAACCATACACCGAAACCTGGCAAATCTGGTACCGTTGGACTCAGCAACAATTCAGGAGTCTAAGGAGATGACCCTCGTGAAAATAGGTTAACCACACCCGACGTTATAAGCATTTGGGGAAAAAAATTATCCACTAGGTGGCACTGTTTTGAAACTTTTCAGGCTCGTTCAGGGCATCGTGGTGATGAACCATACCAAGTTTTCATAAAATACAGCATTTTAGCACATAATTCAAAATGGCCGACAGTCAAAATGGTCAACATGATGCCCCGAATCTAACATTTTTCATATCTCCGGACCAGAAGGTAGCGATGCTTGTGGTGACATGTACCAAGATTGGTTTGAATACAATTCGTTTGAATACAACGTTGCGGAGATACAGCCTTAAGTGTACTTTTGCAACCGCTACGTAAAATTAGTTTGAGCTTTGTTTGCAAACAGTTTGGTAATTCCCTAACTTTTTGTCAGCATGGTCTGAAGATGATTGGTTAAGTTTTCGTGAAAATCGGAGCAATGGCCCAGGAGGAGTTCGAAAAAGTAGGTTTTTAGGAAAATAAAAAATGGCGGGAAAATGACAGAAAATTATGTCATAGGGTGCAATCAAAACGTCTTGAGCCAAGGAATCAAAGAAAAAAAAGAATTTAGTTCAAAAGGGTTCAAAAGTTATTAGCATAAACATGACTGCAAATTTGGACAAGTGGTGGCACTAGAGGGATTGCGTTAGAGACTCCAAATTCGCTATGGTGAATGTGTGGACTGTCCTCTATCAGTGTGCCAAATTTCATAACTTTCCTGCAAGTGGTTCAATGGGCTGCCATAGACTCAAGAGCGGAAGAAGAATATAATAATAGCAAGAACGCCAACAATTTCAATAGGTGCCTATGCACCTTCGGTGCTTAGCCCCTAACTGTTCAAAAGTTTGGGGTCAGTATGATTTTTTTACAATGTCAAAAAATATGACACATGCAAGTATATGTATACTTGCATATATGTAATTACTATAACTTTTGATCAATGAATGCATCCTTGCTAAATAAAATTAATTTCTTTAAAAAAAATTACTGACCCCAAATTTTTGACATTATATGACATTAAGACGTTTTAATAATTAAGAAATAAATACAGCGCAACAATCATTCTAACATGATAGTGGTGCTGAAACGACACACTTTCTTAATTCGCGGTAAGCCAACATGGCAACCTAAACTTTGCGTTTCGTGAACAAGGCTAAATTATGATGGGACCATGGATCTTTCCAAATAGCTTGCTGGGAAAACATTCCTTAATGCTTATTAAGGGCATTATCTGGTGCAAATATAGGTCACTTGCATCTTCAAAGTACATCTCCAGGGCCACTGACAGATAAACAAACCTCTTTTTTTTTTTTTTGCTCCTTCGGGTTGTTTAATGAGTTCCCTTATAGATCCGTTTGAGAATCAATTCAGTAATTCAGATTCAAGTGGTCTCTCAACAGTTCATTTGAGAGAGAACAAAAATCTGGACAAATAATACAAAAATTGATGATAAAAAAATTCTTGAAACCAGCTGGAACCTGGGAATGAATCCGCTATTTTGACATTGTATAAAGAATGAGTACCTGGATGACACTCAGCAGTTTAAAAGCGAAGTGCTTCAAAGAACTGATTCAACTCAGACAATGTAGCACCAAAAGCACTGAACCTACACCCACATCTATTTAAAGATGAATATTGATTCAACATTGATACTCCAGACACACTCCAGTAATGAATCATAAGCCACAAAAGATCACAGGCCAAACAAATAGACTCAAGCATCATTTAGCTTCCTATTATCTGCCTGCACTGGGATTTATGATGTTGTGTAAATGCTAGGATCATACTGCCCTCCATGAACCTGCTGCTGATGGAAGAATCCGGCTGTTGATGATCAAGACTCACTGATATAAAGGTGCTCAATACTGTTTTAGAAGTGTAAAGCACATTGATGAGCTGAAGAAGAATTCAATAATGACCTTTGGCCTTCTTTCCTCCGAAGCAACCTGCATCATCTTTCTTCTTCCTCTGAGTGCCAGCAGAGCCGGGACCCTGAAGAGTCGAGGGGTCCTGGAACTTCTCAGCCCCTGGAACCTCCTTGTGCACGTGGTAAGACAGGTTCCTCATGATGCAAACGCAATTCTCCACAGACTAAAATACAGCAAGAGAAAAATATTTAAAGAATGAAATATAGAAGGGAAAAGACCCTTTCACACAGGTGTTTAAAAATCAACAAAATATACATATTATAATATAAAAGATATCTAAAAATATATAATATTAAATATTAAAGTATAATATAAATGTGACCATTTGTCTAATAAAGACTAAATAAACATTTTAATAATAATAATTTAATAATAATAATAATAGGTAAATCACAGCATTCTATGCTCAAACATTTCTGAATAACGACCTTGAGTGATTGCCAACATACAGTAGCTGTACTGGTTTCATGTCTCATCATATTTACACTCAGATCAATATTTTGTGTCCATCTATTTATTTATTTCAGAAGTGGCCGAGTAATAAGAGGGATAATGTAGAGGCAGGTGGTCATTATCACAAAATAAACCCTTTCAAGATCATACAAGATCCTCAGCTTTAAATTATGATCCTGGGCCTCTTAAGAAATAGTCTGACCAACCAGCAATTAGTTTGGGCTAATCAGTCTTACTTCTCAGATTCAAATTAGACCAATCTACATTTTTAAGTAACTGACTTTTATGTAACTGAAAATTATGACTTGTCTTGAAAAAAAAAAAAAAAAAAAAAAAAAAAAAAAAAGGTAAAAAGGCGACTAACCCCCGTTTCACAGACAAGGCCTTAAACCTAGTCCCAGACTGAAATGCATGTTTGAGCTGTTTAACTGAAATCAACTTGAAATCAAACTGACATATCTTAAAAGTGATTTGTCTCAAGATTCACACCAGTAATTAAAAAAAAATTCCAAGGCAGGTTTATAAAAGCTACTTAAATGTCCTAATTGAACTAAGGCTTAATCCTGTCTTAATCTAAGCCCTGTCTGTGAAACCTGGCCAAAACTGTACAGCCTGGTCTCATTGTTAATACGTAGGTATCAACACATAACATTTTCAGGTGCAAAACATACTTTTTTTTTTTCGTTTGGATAGATGCTGAAACATACAACATGGACATTCTGACAACATTTTAATGTAAACATTATTACGTATTTATAGTTAAATGACTATTTACTATAAATATTATATATATATACACTCACCTAAAGGATTATTAGGAACACCATACTAATACTGTGTTTGACCCCCTTTCGCCTTCAGAACTGCCTTAATTCTACGTGGCATTGATTCAACAAGGTGCTGAAAGCATTCTTTAGAAATGTTGGCCCATATTGATAGGATAGCATCTTGCAGTTGATGGAGATTTGTGGGATGCACATCCAGGGCACGAAGCTCCCGTTCCACCACATCCCAAAGATGCTCTATTGGGTTGAGATCTGGTGACTGTGGGGGCCATTTTAGTACAGTGAACTCATTGTCATGTTCAAGAAGCCAATTTGAAATGATTCCAACTTTGTGACATGGTGCATTATCCTGCTGGAAGTAGCCATCAGAGAATGGGTACATGGTGGTCATAAAGGGATGGACATGGTCAGAAACAATGCTCAGGTAGGCCGTGGCATTTAAACGATGCCCAATTGGCACTAAGGGGCCTAAAGTGTGGCAAGAAAACATCCCCCACACCATTACACCACCACCACCAGCCTGCATAGTGGTAACAAGGCATGATGGATCCATGTTCTCATTCTGTTTACGCCAAATTCTGACTCTACCATCTGAATGTCTCAACAGAAATCAAGACCAGGCAACATTTTTCCAGTCTTCAACTGTCCAATTTTGATGAGCTCGTGCAAATTGTAGCCTCTTTTTCCTATTTGTAGTGGAGATGAGTGGTACCCGGTGGGGTCTTCTGCAGTTGTAGCCCATCCGCCTCAAGGTTGTGCATGTTGTGGCTTCACAAATGCTTTGCTGCATACCTCGGTTGTAACGAGTGGTTATTTCAGTCAAAGTTGCTCTTCTATCAGCTTGAATCAGTCGGCCCATTCTCCTCTGACCTCTAGCATCAACAAGGCATTTTTCGGCCACAGAACTGCCGCATACTGGATGTTTTTCCATTTTCACACCATTCTTTGTAAACACTAGAAATGGTTGTGCGTGAAAATCCCAGTAACTGAGCAGATTGTGAAATACTCAGACCGGCCCGTCTGGCACCAACAACCATGCCACGCTCAAAATTGCTTAAATCACCTTTCTTTCCCATTCTGACATTCAGTTTGGAGTTCAGGAGATTGTCTTGACCAGGACCACACCCCTAAATGCATTGAAGCAACTGCCATGTGATTGGTTGATTAGATAATTGCATTAATGAGAAATTGAACAGGTGTTCCTAATAATCTTTTAGGTAAGTGTACATATACACACACACTATACTATAAATATTTACTAATCTTGTATGTCATAATTTGTCTAACTGCCCTTTTACCATTTTATAGTCAAATTGTAGATCCCTTAACACTACGCTAACAACATACTAAAATTTGATGATGACTGCAGTCGCAGTCCTCTCTGGCAGTATATAATATTTTTGCTGAGAATCTTATCCTGATCTACTTTGTGCACAATCTATGACAAAGCAGGTGAGAGCCAATGAACGTTTGATATTCAAGATTCAAGAGTTTTATTTGTCACATACACAGTTATATACAGAATATACAACCGGCAGTGAAATGTAAACAGGTCCGCTCCATGGACAGTGCAAATTCACAGTTAAAAACACAAGGAGGAAATTATAATAGAAATAGAATAAAAAAGTACTATATTATATATATATAATATAAAAGTAAAAAAAATAAGAATAAAGAAGTGGAATAAAAAAATAAGTAAAGAGAATAAACTGTGCAGTGAGTAAACTGTAGACTTATAAATATGTGGTTAACAAATGTATAAAGAGTATAATGTGCAAACAGGTTTATAACAGGCTGTTACACCGTAACAACGAGAACAGAAAGTGCAGTGCAATGTCAGTATATCGATGGTCACGTGATGTTAAGTGACTGAGTTCAGGAGTCTGATGGCCTGGGGGAAGAAGCTCCTCCTGAGTCTCTCAGTTTTGGCCATCAGGCTACGGAAGCGCTTACCAGATGGCAGCAGCATGAAATGAGGGTTTGCAGGGTGATTAGAGTCCTTGATGATATTAAGTAGCTCTGCCTTTGCAGCGTTTGGTGTAGACGTCCTGCAGAGACGGGAGAGCTGACCCTGAGATACGCTCGGATAAGCGCACGACTCTTTGCAGGGCTTTGCGGTCATGACTGGTGCTGTTCCCATACCAAAAGTTTTCAGGATAGCTGGTGAAACCCTGAATTTCCTCAGCTGGCGCAGGTGGTACAGTCTTTGCCTGGCTTTTTTCACCTGTGTCTGAATGTGAGCAGTCCAGGTCAGGTCCTCGGAGATGTTTACACCCAGGTACTTGAAGCTACTCACTCTCTCTACTGGTGACCCGCTGATCATGAGGGGGGAGTATGTCCGTTGCTGTCTCTTCCTGAAGTCCACAATCATTTATTTGGTCTTGCCAACTTTCAGAGAGAGACAGTTGTCCTGGCACCATGATGTTAGTTGCTCCACCTCGTCCAAGTATGCCGTCTCATTGTTGTTGGAAATGAGGCCCAGGACAACAGTATCATCAGCAAATTTGATGATAGAGGTGGAGCTGTGTGTGGACAAACAGTCATGCGTGTAGAGAGAGTAGAGCAGGGGACTCAGGACACAGCCCTGTGGAGCTCCCACACTCAGGGTGATGGAGGTGGAGGTGGACTGGTCTACTCTCACCACCTGAGGCCTGCCAGTGAGGAAGTCCTCAATCCAGTGGCAGAGAGAAGGATTCAGGCCGAGATCCAGGAGTTTGGAGGTTAGCTTGATGGGAACTATGGTGTTAAAGGCTGAGCTATAGTCAATGAATAGCAGCCTTACGTAGTTCCCACTTTTGCTGTCGATGTGAGTGAGGGAGGAGTGGAGGACATGAGAGATGGCATCTTCAGTCGATCTATTGGGATGATAGGCAAACTGAAGAGGGTCCAAAGTGTCAGGAATGAAGGCGCAAATGGTGTTTTTAATGAGTCTCTCAAAGACCTTCATGACTATAGATGTGAGAGCCACTGGACGATAGTCATTTACGCAAGAGGGTTTACTGTTCTTAGGGACAGGGATGATGGTGGATTTTTTGAAGAAGGTGGGGACCACAGATGTAGCGAGGGACTCATTGAAGATAGATGTAAACAACACAGCGAGCTGATCAGCACAGGACCGCAGAACACGGCCTGAAATGCCATCTGGCCCGGCAGCTTTCCTGACGTCCACACGCTTGAGTGCTCTCCGAACTTCATCCTCCGAGACAGAGATCACGTGGTTGTTGCTGCTCTGAGTAATTCCCTCTAACGCGCCACTTGGCGGAGTCGCGTTGCCGCGGTTACAGTCAAAGCGAGCGTAGAAAGAGTTTAACTCATTCACAAGCGATGGATCAGCGCTCACCTCTGCAGAGGATTTAGATCCAAAAGAGCAGATGGACCTCAGACCTTGCCACATGCGCTGGGAGTCGTTGAGTTGGAAATGAGACTCCACTCGGTCTTTATAACGGAGTTTTGCGGCTTTAACTGCGCGCCGCAGAGCATAGCAGGACGATCTGTATTCAGTCATATTCCCGGTTAGGAGACCGGCGTTGTAAGCGGCAGTGCGTGCGTTCACTGCAGCGCGGATTGAATTGTCCACCCACGGTTTCTGATTTGAGAAGGACGTTATTGTTATTGTTTGCGTGGCTTGCTCTGCAAGCGTGTTGATGAAGCAAAGCGCCACGTCTGTGAACTCGCTAACGTCAGCTGAACTCGCTCGGAACATGTCCCAATCCACATCATCCAGAGCTGCCTGTAGCGCGGTCTCTGAGTGGGGCGACCAGCGCTTAACTTCCCACCTCACCGGGGGTTCCTGAACGAGCCTTTGTCTGTATTCAAGTGTGAGGAAAATGGCGGCATGATCCGATTTGCCAAAAGCTGGTAGTGACCGCGCTTTATAGGCGTTCTTAAACGGAGAGTAGCAATGATCCAGTGTCTTTGCTCCACGTGTAGGACAGGAGACATGCTGGTGAAAGTTTGGCAAGACTTTCTTTAGGTTTGCTTTGTTAAAATCGCCCACGACAATGTAGGCCGCGTCGGGGTGTTTGTTTATGGCAACATCATGAAGGCCAGATAAAGCCAGCGCTGTGTCTGCCTGTGGTGGAATGTAAACATATGATATCACTGCTGTAAAATGTGTTGTAAAGCTTTCTTGGGCGGCAATTTTTGAATTTACAATGAGTGCAGGATTTAGAGCTGAGAATGGAGATGAAGATCGACAAATAACGTCTTGAATTTGCATCTGTTCTCGCAAACATATGGATTCTAAATATTTGGATTACAGCACATAAATAAAATGTATTACTTATGTGAATTTATGATGCATTTTTGCTGTATGTTATGGTTCTATTGTCAATCACAGCGTAACTATACTGAGAAAATGGCTTTTGTGTTCCATGCAACTGAAAACAATGTCATTGATCTGACAATTGAATACAATAAAATCAAAATAATAATGCCACAATTATAAAAGTTGTTCATAAATACATTTTTTAATTTTTATAATTAGTTTTAGTACTGTCAATATTTTAAGATTTAGTGTGTATGAAAAATTAAGTAAATGTAAAACCACACTTTACGTAATACAAACTATGAATACTCTTGAGATCACATTGAATTTTAAGAGTAGTCTAAGCAGTTTATGCATCTGGCAACTGATCACTTTTTGGGGTTTATTTAGTGATAATGACCAGCTGACACCTCTTTATATATATATATATATATATATATATATATATATATATATATATATATATATATATATATATATATATATATATATATATATAAATATGTGTCCCTGATGTCTTGATACTGTATATCATTTTTGTACACGTTCATTTAGGGCAGAAATGGTATAATGTTTAAACAAAGATGGATCCAGGCTCCAGCTTCTGCTAAAGACACTCACCTTGTTGTCCATGTCCTTCTTTCCCACAGCAGACTGCAGTGCATGTAGCAAGGCATCTACCAGCCCCTCACACTCTCTCAGCCGTCTGCGTGCCTCTGCACCGTCTGAGCTCACATTCCTACAGCAAATAGCAAAAGCATGAGTAAGTGCAAGCATTTTTACTAATTATACATCATATGCTGACACATTAGAAGTTTTTGTTGAGGAAGCTACTTTGAAACTGTAGTTGCCAAGCTACAAATTAATCATAATTTAAGTAGTTAAACTTTAGTCAAACTGTTCTTGTAAAAGTAAATACAAGGTACTGCATGGTAAAAAGTAGTTAAGGAATTAAAGGGGCCAATATATCTTAAATGTGGCTCAACGGATAACAAAACGTATTGATCACGGAGGGGGAGGGGGGGCAAATTGGAGCAAATTAGCACCATCTGTTGAGAATATAGAAAGAAAACATGTAATACCCTTGTGTAACCACTAGTTGCCTGTATAGCTCTCTATAGAGCAGCTTGTGAATTGTGAATTATTTTTAAACATAATTACATTTTTATTAGGTGGAAGATTTAAATATACATTTAAACAATCTCAAAGTCTACTTTTTGTCAAGTTTTAGTTTTTTTTTTTTTAGGCGTTAGTGCATTATGATTACAATCGAACCTGAACATTGTGTTAGAAAGAGAACAAAGAAGCATTTTGTTACCTATTTTCTGATTCAGAATAAAAATAAAAATTTTAAAAATGCAATTCATTCAATCACCCTGTGACACCACATCACTGCTGTGAGCTTTTTCTGAATTACGAGTGAATTATTGAATAGATTTCACTTATTCTCAAAACTTTGCTCTTTGTTACAGACACAGTGGTATGTTGTTGGTGTGTGTGTGTGTGTGTGCGTCTGTGTGTGAGTGGATATTTCTATATCACATTCTTGATGTTTTATAGTGTCATCCCTTCACTGCTATGTACTTTTTTTTCAGTATTGTGGCCGATTTGTAAATTGTGCACACAAAAATTCTCAGTATTTTTCCCATTCATTTCCATGAAGACCATGAGTGTGACTATTTTTTTTTTACGACCACTTAGCCTGTTCGAATCATGCCCTCAATTGTTTTGTGTTCACATTCCAAGTGTCATAAAAGTCACCAAGTTTCCATTCTGATGAAGCTGTGATTTTTAACAATTGAAAACTTAAAATTCTTCGGTCAGAAATGACCGAAGACCGCACAGGACAATTTAAGTACTTGATACCACAACAAAACTACTAGTCTAACTAATAAAGTTCAAACATTATTAAAAGGCAAGTGAACAGTCAGTACAAAAAAGATCAAATACACTAATTACAAGCATAGATAAATCCAATATAACAAAGCTACAAATAAAGTAAGCTCTAACTGTAGTATATGCAGCAATAACATCACAGTATATTATATTAAAATAACAGTATGGCATTCACTGTATAAATTACATATAGATTCATCTTTGTTAAACCTGTATTTTGTTGTTTGGTTATCATTAATGACTTTGACAGCAACCTATAAGTACCTGCTGCTGTCTGTTTAAAACCAAATGCACGGATCCAATATAATGATACACATCCAATTTCTTTCTCAACTTTTTAAGTTATCTGAAGATGTAACTGACTGTGTTTACGAGAATACTTGCCGAGGCTGGTATTTTGACATAATTTTGTGTGTATTTGTCTATTCAAGCACATGGAAATGCAAAGGATGAATCAATTCGTTGTTTGCAATGTATCTGAAACGTGCCTCTCTATGTGCACTAATTTTTATGTGATTATTTTATTGTGGTCATTTTTTTTTGGTGTATGATAAATGATATACAGTCATCCAATCCAATTAAACCCACATTCAAGCCTCATTCTGTTGAGGTACTTTCAGTTACCCATTTTTAATGATCTCAGACCTGCTAAAAACCAGTAACCAGTGTCCTGATGGAGGACAAATTACATTAAAATAGTTACAAGGCTAGCATTATATAAGAAAAATGAAAAGAACCTCCAATGTGTCCACAGCCTGAGCAGGCACAGGGAGCCATCTGGGGTCCTTATTCTTTACCCTGAAATTTCTTTCCTACCAGCTGTTCAAGCTGTAGTTTTTTATAACTAGATTGCCAAGCTAAAATCCTACACATAAAAAAGCCTCACTCCAGAGTCATCACTATTAAATGACAACTGCAGAAAACATAAATTAAACTAGCACCCTGCCAAACAAATGGGTCCCTTTCCAGCATAAGAAATATCAACCCATTTGCAGTACAACACCCATATGGAATGTAACATTTTCCAGCTGTACATCTGTTGTGGCTGCAGTCCAGATATAAGAGAGATGGATTGCATTTTTACAGCTACCTGTCTTTTTCCTCCCTAATGCCCAAAGGACAGTCAGCACAATATCAAACACTGCCTACATTACTTGTACCTAAATCACAGTTGAGAATCCAAGACATGATATTGTGGAATAAACAAAACAATAACAACAACAATATATGTATAGATGCCAGATGCCAGGAAAGGACATATTATAAATGCATGTACAGGTCAGGGGGCACAATTGTGTGTGTGTGTGTGTGTGTGTGTGTGTGTGTGTGTGTGTGTGTGTGTGTGTGTGTGTGTGTGTGTGTTTGTTTATGTGATTTATGAGGACACAAATTTGTATAATGACATGGGTATTACACTGGTATTACAACGTAAACGTGGTTTATGAGGACATGTCATATGTCCTCATATTACAAATAGCTTTAAAAACATACTAAACAACGTTATATTAAAAATTTTAAAATGCAGAATGTTTTCTGTGATGGGTAGGTTTAGGGGTAGGGGTAGTGTAGGGGGATAGAATGTACGGTTTGTACAGTATAAAAACCATTATGCCTATAGAATGTCCTCATAATGTAGTTGCACTAACGCATGTGTGTGTGTTTGTTTGTTTTAAATTTTGAATTAAAAATGTATCTTAATTAAAATAAATTAAACTGTCAGCCCTAATATATGTATGTATAGTACAGTAACATGATTCAGTGACTTATGCGAAAAAATATATCCTGGAAATATTGTCAAAATCTTGTGAAATAAAATGAATATCACTGATAAACACTTCATCGTTTGTCTCTGCTCTATGTTAAGACTTTGCTCAAAAAGACCTCCAAACATCTCAACTTTAAACTGGACATGGATGCACTAATCATTACAAATTTGTTAAATTGGACAAAGAAATAAATAAAGGGTGCTTTTCCTCTGCTAAAGAGAAACAGGAAACAAAACTCTGCCTCCAAACAGCTTACTAGGCAACAGATGTCACAGGATACAGTTTCCATGGATACAGGCTGAGCTGAGGCTAAAAAGACAGGATGAGGATGGAGTGGCGTTGTGCACTGATGTTGTGTGCTAGTGACCTGCTGAAAGGTGGCATGTGGAAACACATGATGCCATGATGGCTGAACTACCACCTCTCCCTATAACATACTTTAGACCCGCTGAGGAACTGGTTAACCTGATAATACTGATTGACCTGTCACAGGGCAATAGCCAGGAAGAGCCTTGGCAAATGAGAACAAGCTAAAGAGAGATAAGGAGGCTGAGAAAGAGTAAAAGAGAGAAAAGAAAGCAGAAATGTTAGAAATTAGAAATTTTACTATCAAGACACATTCCTGGATGTTTCTCGTCTTTCTCGAGAAAGAAAGAGGTCGACCAATACTGGGTTTTGCAGAAATCAAATAAAGGGATAGTTCACCAAAAAAAAATACAATTCTGTCATCATTTACTCACACTCTTGTCATTCCAAACCTGCAAGACTTTCATTCATCTTTAGAAAACAAATTAAGGTCTCTCCATTGATAGCTACGCAACTGACACATTGATGACTCATAAAAGAGATCGTAAAACTATTTCATATGAATTTAGTGGTCTCTGAAGAGTCACGATCGCTTTATATGATGAACAGATTGAATTTAGGCTTTTATTCACATATAAACGTTCATCAGCTAACAAATCAGATGTGGTAAACATAAGCTCAAGCATGTTCACTTGACGTGCAAAACCAATGAGGTTCATTCTCGTGTGTTACGCAGCACGTTTGAGCTTCCTCAAGAACCAATGAGGTTCATTCTCGTGTGTTACGCAGCACGTTTGAGTTTCCTCAAGAACCAATGAGGTTCATTCTCGTGTGTTACGCAGCACGTTTGAGCTTCCTCAAGAACCAATGAGGTTCATTCTCGTGTGTTACGCAGCACGTTTGAGCTTCAGCAAGAACCAATGAGGTTCATTCCCGTGTGTTACGCAGCACGTTTGAGCTTCCTCAAGAACCAATGAGGTTCATTCTCATGTTGCGCAGCACGTTTGAGCTTCCTCAAGAACCAATGAGCTTCATTCTCATGTTACGCAGCACATTTGAGCTTCCTCAAGAACCAATGAGGTTCATTCTCATGTGTTACGCAGCACGTTTGAGCTTCCTCAAGAACCAATGAGGTTCATTCTCATGTTACGCAGCACGTTTGAGCTTCCTCAAGAACCAATGAGGTTCATTCTCATGTTACGCAGCACGTTTGAGCTTCTAACTGTCAATGGAGGATTTCATCAAAAAGATCTTTATTTGTGTTCTGAAGATGAACTAAAGTCTTACGGGTTTGGAATTACATGAGGGTGAGTAAATAAATGACAATTTTCATTTTTGGGTGAACTATCCCTTTAATAATACAGATTTTTAATTAAATAAATTTCATTCAGCATTAATTCACATTAAATTGATCAAAAGTGACAGAAAAGGCAATTGTAATGTTACAACATATATCTATTTCAACTAAATTCTGTTCTTTGTACCTTATATTTATCAAAGAATCCTACAAAACAATTTTACAGTTTCCACAAAAATATTAAGCAGCATAACTGTTTTCAACATTGACATCATAAGAAATGTTTGTTGAGAAGCAAATCAGCATATTAGAATGATTTCTGAAGGATCATGTGACACTAAAGACTGGAGTAATGGCTGCTGAAAATTCAGCTTTGCCATCACAGGAATAAATTATATATTAAAATAAATATATTACATATATTATAACAGAAAACAGTATTTAAAGTAGTAGTAATAATAGTATAATATTATTTAAGAATGTTACTTTTACTTAATTTTTTTTTCTATTCAAGGGACAATATGAGTTGACGTCAACAAACTCAATAAGTAATGGATATATAAATAAATAATGTCCATGCTTCCTATCTATATTTCTTTTCTTTTTTTATTTTGCCAATATCTGCAATATTGAATATTTTTATGAAATGGTATACTGGAAAAGAAAAGGAAGAGACTAAGAAGAGTGGATAAAGGCAGAGAGGTAGAGTCACAACATAGAGAAGCATGCAGAAGTTGGACTTGGCCCAGCAGGTTGCAGCACAACCAGCAGTAGCAGCAGGAGATTAGAGGCCTGGCTGCTAGAGAGGAAACAGAGGGTGAAAACACAGCCCCGTCCCTCCGGAGCTTTAGTGCTGAGCTCACACAGGACACAGCTCAAATAAGAGAAGAGAGGGAGGAATTAAAGAAAAAAGATGGGGCGAATACAGCATATATTCAGTGGTGAAATATACTTCCATGGTGAAGTTTTATAGCATCTAAATCCTGCTTCTGAAAGACCCCTGAATCAACAATGTGGGAACAGATATGAATATAATCATACCTTAATCATAGCTCTTATCTTATACATCAAATGTATCACACAACAATAGATCACATCAACCCCTCACCGTGCACATTTTAGATATTATTCTTTATGATCAAGGGCAACCAGATTCACAACACTGTGTTCGAAGCACCTACTCATGCAATCACAAGATTAAGGATTTAAAGAGAGCACTTGAGGTCATGAAACTGAACTACACTAACCTGATCCTGCCTCTAGCAAGCTGATTTAGACAATCAGACAGTGTGTTGAGGCTTATCCGCCATTGCCATGGAAGTCTAGATAGGTCAAACAAGGATAGTCACCGCCAAACAAGGCAACAATAAACTGATCTGCCACAATGTAAAGAATGCAGAAAATTCTGATTCTGATAATATGTAAATCCTAGAAAAGAAGGATTACTGTAGGCACTGTCATGGCACTATATCACATTGTTTAAGCCCAAGATCACATCAGTGGAGGAAGGTAACATGATCTCATGAGTTGTGCTCATTCTGCTCAATTTATGTCAATCAACGGGCTGTTTTGACAGGTCAGTAGCTGGATTTCCATCCAAACATAAAGTGAATCTTTTCAAAGTTAGCAAAAAAACAAACCAATGTGAATTAGTTGTTCAGTGGAAACAGACGATTAGTCACGTGGATTCAATGTTCGCTATGCCAGAATTTATTCGGCAAATGCATTTTCATCTCCCATTATTTCCATCTACTCTTTTTCACACAAGTCAAAAACCACATCAAACTTTTTTTTTCGACACTTGTTTCTGATGCGATTCTTCAAAACGCGCATAAAAGCAGGCTGATGGAAACATAGCTAGTGCTGGTCAAGTTTAAGCTAAAGATTCAACATTACAATTACAGAGACATGCAAAGACCATACTGCATGAAAAAAAGACATCTTTTTCAGATAAAAAGAAAAAAAAAACCCTTAATACTGCAATTTTATCTTGCCTTTTAGAGACAGAAGTGGTTGCAAAAAAAAAAGAACTCCATTTATTGTGGCAGGATGCATGGTAACCATGGAGATATAAAGCCCTTTAGTGACTGGATATCTTAATCAAAAGCTGAGCTGCTAGAATGACCCCCAGAGGACAGGATCAGTGTCTACAGAGAGTTCATAACATAATGGCAATAATGGTTAAATATAGAACAGACAGACTATTGATTTTTGCCTTTAGTTATTATGTGGCGATGTTTCTATATATATTGTTTCATTGACAAATAAGTTCAATCCTAAAAAATGGTCTATTCCCATTTTTGTTTTATATCAGTTTTATATTTTATATCGGGTTGTCTCTCTATATAACTCATTTTAACTGCTGTTCCATGGGTAAAAATGATCATCTTCTCAAAGCTAAACATTTAGATGGGCTCTTTTACCCCTAGTGCACAAGAGCCATATCTAATAATCAGTGTTGGGCAGTAACGTGTTACAGTAATAACATTACTTTCTGCAGTAACCAGTAGTGTAACTAATTACTAATGATTTCAGTAATAATATTACATTTAACATCTATAAAATAGCTTGTTAAAACATTATTTTTGTTGCTTCAACCACTACTGATTTGAAATCCAATCATTCCTAGATACTCAAGCTGTCACAATGTCACCCTTGCAGCAAGATAGCTTGAAACATGGAAATCTTACATTCAGCAGTTGAAAATATTGCCAAGTTGCTAATATTTTTAAAGGTGCAGTGTGTAGTATTTATGAGGATCTATTGACAGAAATGCAATACAATATAAATGACTATGTTTTCAGTGGAGTATAAACATTACATAATAAACCGTTATGTTTTTATTACCTTAGAATGAGCCATTTCTATCATACACCACAGGTCCCCTTACAGTGAAATCCCCATTTTGCGCCATCATGTTTTTACAGTAGCCCTAAACGGACAAATTGGTCTACAGAGCACTAACTACTCTATGCTCTCTCCGACAACAACATTTTTGTCCTGTGTTGGCCTCTGTACCTTCTCTATGTGCTTTGAAAGGGAGGGGTGAGCGTTGGGTGACTGCAATTCACAACCTCACTGCTAGCTACTGCTAAAATTCACACACTGCACCTTTAAGTAAATAAGAAATTACTTTGATTTTATTGAGAGCAAAGATAACAAGAATGCTATTGTCAAATGTAAATTGTTACATTATTTTACTCTGGTACTATATGTCTTGCCCATTCTCCACCTTATGTGAATTCCTTTGACAACATATATCATGTAATATAATCAAATCTAACAGGTGAATGGCTACAATTAGCATCAAACTACACATGACATATTCATGAGATTAATACTACGCTTTTACTCAAAACTCGCTGTAAACCACCACTGAGTGTTTGTAATAACTTTTGATTGCGATCTAACATGGATTTTGGTCATATGACGAGCATTTTATAATAAGCTGTTTGCTATACTATGCTTAGCACTTCTCATGTAAACATCCTTTATTCTTATAAAAATAGCCCAAATCACAATGTCGTAATCGTATGTTTATTAGTAACCGGAAGTGTAATGGAACTTCGTCATTGGAGGAGACAGGGTGGGTTATGAACCTATGAGTGACAGATGTGCAGTAAATTATGTTATGAGTCATAACAGCAATCGCTGAAGTGAAAACACAGAGACACAGTTTTAGAAGCCACTAATATGCCACATCTATGCTCACCATATAACATATTCCAGTGGAAAATGAATAGAAATTATGATTTTGTCTAAATGACCAATTTTGTGGGGTGTAATGGAAAAGTAAAATAATGAGTAGTTGATTACTGTTGGCAGGGAGTAATAAATAAAGTAATAATATTACTTTTGAAAGGAGTCACGAGTAATGACTAATAAATAAAAAAAATTGAGTAACGAGCCCAGCACTAGTAATATACACTCACCTAAAGGATTATTAGGAACACCATACTAATACTGTGTTTGACCCCCTTTCGCCTTCAGAACTGCCTTAATTCTACGTGGCATTGATTCAACAAGGTGCTGAAAGCATTCTTTAGAAATGTTGGCCCATATTGATAGGATAGCATCTTGCAGTTGATGGAGATTTGTGGGATGCACATCCAGGGCACGAAGCTCCCGTTCCACCACATCCCAAAGATGCTCTATTGGGTTGAGATCTGGTGACTGTGGGGGCCATTTTAGTACAGTGAACTCATTGTCATGTTCAAGAAACCAATTTGAAATGATTCGAGCTTTGTGACATGGTGCATTATCCTGCTGGAAGTAGACATCAGAGAATGGGTACATGGTGGTCATAAAGGGATGGACATGGTCAGAAACAATGCTCAGGTAGGCCGTGGCATTTAAACAATGCCCAATTGGCACTAAGGGGCCTAAAGTGTGCCAAGAAAACATCCCCCACACCATTACACCACCACCACCAGCCTGCATAGTGGTAACAAGGCATGATGGATCCATGTTCTCATTCTGTTTACACCAAATTCTGACTCTACCATCTGAATGTCTCAACAGAAATCAAGACTCATCAGACCAGGCAACATTTTTCCAGTCTTCAACTGTCCAATTTCGGTGAGCTCGTGCAAATTGTAGCCTCTTTTTCCTATTTGTAGTGGAGATGAGTGGTACCTGGTGGGGTCTTCTGCTGTTGTAGCCCATCCGCCTCAAGGTTGTGCATGTTGTGGCTTCACAAATGCTTTGCTGCATACCTCGGTTGTAACGAGTGGTTATTTCAGTCAAAGTTGCTCTTCTATCAGCTTGAATCAGTCGGCCCATTCTCCTCTGACCTCTAGCATCAACAAGGCATTTTCGCCCACAGGACTGCCGCATACTGGATGTTTTTCCCTTTTCACACCATTCTTTGTAAACCATAGAAATGGTTGTGTGTGAAAATCCCAGTAACTGAGCAGATTGTGAAATACTCAGAGCGGCCCGTCTGGCACCAACAACCATGCCATGCTCAAAATTGCTTAAATCACCTTTCTTTCCCATTCTGACATTCAGTTTGGAGTTCAGGAGATTGTCTTGACCAGGACCACACCCCTAAATGCATTGAAGCAACTGCCATGTGATTGGTTGATTAGATAATTGCATTAATGAGAAATTGAACAGGTGTTCCCAATAATCCTTTAGGTGAGTGTATGTCAGTATGACAATGAGTTAGACAGTGTTGTTGATGTTAACGAAAATGTAAGCTATTAAAAAACATCTCTGTAGAATTAAATGAAGCTGAAATAAAATTAAATATTAATATTAGATGGAAAAATGTAAAAAAATAAAAATAAAAAAATAAAATGAGAAAGGTTGCCTTGGCATCTAACTGAAATGAAATAGTTTTAAGTTTAAGCTGAAGTACTAAAAGTATTCAAACTGAAATAAAAATAAAGCTATATAGAAATATTAAAAACAAAGGCAAAGTAATAATAAAAATAGCAAAAATAACACAACTAAGTCTAACGAAGGTCTCATTTGTTAACATTAGTTAATGTATTAACTAACATGAACTAACAATGAACAAAATATTTTTATGGCATTTATTAACCTTTTTTAATGGTAGTTAATACAAATGTTCCTGTTAGTTCACAGTGCATTAACTTATGTTAACAGATACAACTTTTGATTTAACAAATAAGTAAATGCTGAGATTAACATTAACTAATATAAATAAACAGAAGTATTGTTCATTGTTTGTTAACTAATGTAGTTAATTAATATCACCAAATTAAACCTTATTGTAAAGTGTTACAAACAAACTAAACTTCAATTGAAAACCGAAAAATATAAAAATTTATTAATACTATATTAGTATATAAATAATACTAAAATACCACAGAGAGAGACAGATCATCTTAATATACACACATTAATTCCTTTTGTTCATGTGAAACCTTTTAGCAATCAATTAGTATAGACTACATGGGGCAAAGGCTTTTGCAGAAACTTGCAAAAACCCAAAGACTAATAAAAGGATTCATTGACACTGTTCAATTGACGAGGATGGTGAAGATGCTGTCAATCAGACCAGTGTACCTAAGACATCCAGATGTGTTCTTGAAGACAGTGGTCCACTCTGCATCCCGTGGCTTTGAGTCCTCGTTCGGCTCATGTTCCCAGCCCGAATGAGGGATGATGACCTCATTAGTCATCGTCTGAAGCCCGTGGTTAATTATCACCATCTTCAGTGGCTCATAGGAGGACAAGTTCCAAAGTGTTCCTAACAGGTGCAATGAGACGAGGAGAGAGGAAAAGAGAAAATCTGTTACAACTCTTAACATGACACAAGAGCTACAAACAAAAAGTGGCACTGCTAGATCTGTTGACATACACCACGCATTACAAAAGCATTGATTCTGAGTTTCCCGACAGGAACCTCCATTATAGAGGCAAGAAGGATTGGAAAGGAAAAAATGGAAAGGAAAAGCAAAGTTTGAGGAAAAATTGTTCAGAGTAAACAATGTGAAGGGGGCCAGGCTGTTATTTTCTAGATAATAAAGCAAAGAAGCTTGTTTTATAAGCCAGCAGACACCATTCTTTGTAAACCCTAGAAATGGCTGTGCGTGAAAATCCCAGTAACTGAGCAGATTGTGAAATACTCAGACCGGCCCGGCCTTTGTTTTATTAACTTGGCAAGCACCGTTCAGCTACTGCAACCCTTGGAAATGTAGAGTGGATAAATAAACAGTCTTCTCTTGAGTTAGTAAAAATGAAGTCTCTGGACAGGAGGGCATTTTCGCTAAAAACGGAAATAGCAAATGTTTACATAGCTGACCACAAACTCATGTACAAATGTGCTACAACTCTGAATCTATTTTTCCTGCCCTTCATACACACCATCACATCATGTTCTTCTTGCTCTGCAATTACTTCCAGATCCATTTCTGCTGACAAAAACTACAACAGGAGACAAGAGGTCTATAAACATGTCATAGATCTGTGTAATGAGGACTCGGGTTCTTTTAGCCCCCCAAATAAATCTATTTACCCTCTAATAATAACCAAATTTGTACTGCCATCTGCAAGGAGGCTCCATTGCTATCACCTCTTAGGCACTGAATAGCCATTAGGCGCTGGTTAAGGCCGAGATAACAGATGCCGTACACATTGCCCTTGCTGTACCTGGGAATGTCTACTTGGTAAAGTGGCACCTTGGTAAGGAGCATGGATCATTACCAGCCAGCTCATGCGCTCATGCACATGTTATTGTGTCAGATAGGCTTGTAGTCAGAGGAGATGTAGAGGTCTATACATAGCACATGCTGATTAATTTCACTTCATTGCAGTCAAAGGCCTTTATATACATTTTATAATCATGTACACATATTACTCTACAAATATTTTGACAAAAATGAACAAAAATTACTTATATATATATATATATATAAATTACATTTTAAAATACATAAAAGCAGTGATTTTAAATTGTAATAATATTTCACAATATTACTGTTTTACTGCATTTTTGTTCAAATACATTAGCAAATTATAGGCACTTGAATTTGTCATACATTTTAAACCTTGAATTTACCTTGACTCATTTGATGTATTACCATCTACACTGACTAACAAAACGTAACATTTATAGATATTTATATTAAATATTAATGAATAACATTAATATGAAATTTTAATCCCCTAGACCAAATACAAAGAGGGACATACACTGATGAGTCAAAACAGTATGACCAATCACAGGTGACGTGAATATCGTTGATCAAGGTCACAAGTTAAAGTTTAGGTACTATATTAGATGGCAAGCAAAAAAAATCTGTTCTTGTAATCAGTGTGTTGGATGCAGGAGAAATGGGCAAGAATAAAGATCTGAGCATCTTTGACAATGGCCACATTGTTATGGCAAGGCTTGTGGGTTGCTCCCAGGCAGCAGTGGTGAGAATTTACTAACAGCTTTCCAATAAACAACACCAGCGACAGGGTGTTGGGTGCACAAGGCTCATCGAGGCATGAGGAAATTAAGGCTATCCCGTCTGGTCTGAGCCAACACAAAGTCTACTGAGGCACAAGCCACACAAAATTGTAATGATGGTTATGGAATGTGTCGCAACAAATGGAGTATCGCCCTCTGCTGCATATGAGGCTGCATAGCCGCAGATCAATCAGAGTGCCTTTGATTGATCTGCGGATCTGTGGCCCCTGTCCACAGTCAAAAGCACCAAAACCTTGGAGCCGTGGAAGAAGGTTGCCTGGTCTGATGAGTCCCATTTTCTTTTACACCTTTGTGTGCACCTTTTACTTGGGGAAATGATGGTGCCAGGATGCACTGTGGGATAACGACAAACCGGCGGAGGGAGTGTGATGATCTGGAAAATGTTCTGCTGAGAAACCCTGGGTTTCGGCCATCAACGTGGATGTAAATTTGACACATGCTACTACCTAAACATTGTTGCAGAAACGGTACACCCCTTCATGACAATGGAGTTCCCTGGGGAAAGTGTCCTCTTTCACCAGGATAATGCACCCTGCCACACTGCACACATTGTTCACTAATGGATTGAGGAACATGACGAAGGCCCCCCGGCCTCCAAATTCCCCAGATCTCAATCCAATTGAGCATCTGTGGGATGTGCTGGACCAATAGGTTTGATCCACAGTGGCTCAACCTCATAGCCTACAGTACTTGAAGGATCTGCTGCTAACGTCTCGGTTCCAGAAACCACAGGACACCTTCAGGGGTCTTGCAGAGTCCATGCCTCTGTGGGTCAGGACTGGTTTGGCAGCACATGGAAGACCAACAGCATCTTAGTTCATAATGTTTTGGCTCATCTGTGTACATTTATACAAGATAATGATATATTAATATTAATTGTACAAACACACACACACACACACACACACACACACACACACACATTGTATCTGTTTGGCTCCTCTGGCATCTTTTGCAGGTTCCTGGATATCCCACAAATCTAATACAAAAGGAGCCTATGAAACCCACATGAGGGAAGCTGAACCTTGCAAGAGGTGCAGCCTGATTGAGTTTACTCCTTCCTGCTTGTCATTGGAGCCTCCCAGCTAATTCAATTTCCTGGGAGCAGCAGACATGCTGTTCTAACAGGCCATTCACTTAGGGCTATTACAGTCCCATCCTGCCCCCTGCCATTCATCATACACTGATTGGACAGCCGAGTCAGAGGGAAAGAAACAGGAAGAAGGGTAAACGAGGTAATCATCTCAAAAATGCCACCATACTCTGGACTTCTGGAATTTCTGAACAAATGTCATTTTGTAAGCTACGTTTGGTGGCCTTTTTCTAATGTCCTTACATTTCCTTTTAAATATATCACTAGATGATTCAAATAGACCTTCGAGTACACAAGCAGTATTGAACATGAACAAAGAATCATTCCAACTGTGAGATCCAACACAGTACCAAAATGGCTAATAGTACAAAAGTAAATCAAAATCAAACAGACATTTAGTTATTATTACTGGTTTCTAAAATGCTCTATTTAATGTAATTTAGAATATATTTTATTTTACCTTCCATAGTGTCGTGTACGTTTTTCAAGGATAAGAACGCGTCACACAACCTTTTCATGTTCAATAAAGTGACAAATTTGTGTGAATGTCACTTGTTTAGTATCTGAATAAATCATTGTTTTGAGCAAATAGGATGAGAATGATTTACTGATTCACTTATTTAGGCAGTCACTTGTCGCCACCTACTGGCGTAATGATGCAACTAGCAGAAAGTTATGCTGAATTATGGAATGAGGAGCTACGCTTTAAAGCGGTTTCTGCTAGATACTGACTTTTTGCCTGCGATCAGAGCAAAACAGAGAGGAAATAAAGAGAAATAGAGAATTAGAGCAAGATGGAGAGTTATGGCAGATACAAAGATGCAGAACGCAGGGAAGCAGAGGTTCACAACTACTGGTATAAACATACTGTGTAGCTGGTCGGTTGTAATTAAATGATAAATTAGTTCAAAAGACTTTTAACATTTAAGATGGAGAACTCTGAAAAGGAAATTATGGTGCTTTGAAGTTGTATCAGTCTTGACCACCTTAATATAAAAATATTAATATGAACTGCTAAATATTCAAAGCACATGAAGAACATCTGACATGGGGTCAGCAAATTAAAACGGACAGTTTAATTAAAAATAATGCTGAAAAGTGGGAAAGGTAATGAAAAATTCTAAGCAGATACTTCTGCAGTAGAAAAAAGAAAAAAAAAAGAAAGAAAGTCACAAGGCAGAAAAGCACTAGCAATATTCACACAACAAGGTTCTTGGATGAGGGTGCAAATGGTTCTGCTGATAATACAGGAGTACCAACCAAGGGATTCAAGAGCACACAGTGAACCTATTTTTAAAGTCCTGCAATTATTTTTAATTGTAGAAAAACATTCCAGATTTTCCAGGCTGGTGAAAGACCATTGTGAGAGCAGTGTTTTCATAGGGGCCTTGCAGATAAACCATAAGGCTGTCCAGGCCTCGGTTTGGAACTGACACACTATGTTCCCTCCATCCTGTAGAAGAGAAGCTATTTTTAACTAAGACTGAAAGCAACATTGTGCTGTAAAGTTAATCAGTGAGGCTGCAGAGCTGTTATACGTCACTTTCACACTCAATACAAGGATTCACTCAGGTATTTCACACACCAGAAACTTTTTCTGTGGTCTGTGAAAAAGCTGAATGTCTGGTCCAGAGAACCATCAGTCAATGTCATTATGAGAAAGACTTTCTTTTTCAGTAGATTCACCAACCCTTGTAGAGGAAAGATCTGCACTTTTTTAAAAGCATATACACTACTGTTAAAAAGTGTCAATTTTTTTCTTTTTCTTTTCAAGAAATCAATACTTTTATTCAGCAAGGATGCATTCTATTCATCAAAGATGACAGTAAAGACATTTATAATGGTACAAAATATTTATATTTCAAATAAATGCTGTTGTTTTGAACTTTCTATTCATCATCAAAAAAACATTTCTGAAAAATCTGTTTTGCCATTTCACATGAAAATATATTAAAACAGTTATTTTTAACTGTAATTATTTCACAATATTAGTATTTCTTTTTTTATCTAATAAATAAATCCTTGGTGAGCAGAAGAGACTTTTTAAAAACATACATATTCCAAACTTTTGAATGGTATGTTAACTATTTTATAAAAAACAAAAATAAAAATCTTTCCTGTAGCTCAAACAATAAGAGCGTGGTGCTAGTAACGCCAAGG
This sequence comes from Paracanthobrama guichenoti, assembly GCA_018749465.1. Classification (NCBI taxonomy): domain Eukaryota; kingdom Metazoa; phylum Chordata; class Actinopteri; order Cypriniformes; family Gobionidae; genus Paracanthobrama; species Paracanthobrama guichenoti. The sequence continues at coordinate 15,723,925 of CM031947.1, forward strand.
TCATGGGTTCGATTCCCAGGGAAAGCAAGAACTGACAAAATGTAAAAATGTGTACCTTGAATGCAATGTAAGTCGCTTTGGATAAAAGATAAAAGCGTCTGCCAAATGCATAAATGTAAATGTAAATGTAAAAAAAATCTTAATATTTTGTAAATCCCTCACTGTCTGTGAGTGACATGAATCCCCTGCTCCAGTAATAGCTTGTGTATGCATGGGCACGTGTCTTTGGCCCCTATGCTTCGTGTGTTTGGTCTGAAGCCGAACCTCTTTTGCGTTCTCCATGCTACAGTAAACATATGTCAGGTCGTGGAGATCAGGTTGCGGTATTAAGGTCCCAGGAGGAGACACACAAACCTCAGTGTGTTTTTACAGTGTCATTTAGCAGGTCAAGACCCTGCTCTGCAGTCCTGCTGAAAGATTGACCTGAATTCTGTCAACATCAGCCTGGACTCATCTAGTATTTAAACATGAAAACGTGGCGAGAGGCCTGTGGCTAGTATTAGAAGGATTCTTGCCAAGCATGAATAGGTTAAATGAGAAAAATACAAATTAATGAATCACAGAAGATTTAGGACGAACAAGCTAAAAAGATGGAAGGTTATTTTTGTCATTGGCCTGAATATTACTTTTATTGGTCAGGCAGCCACACAGGAATTGAAATAATTCAGCCATCACAGGAATAAATGACATTTTACATTAAAAGAGTTATTTTAAATTGTAATAATATTTCTCAATATGACAGTTTTTACTGTATTTTTTATCAGATAAATGCAGCTATCTTTAATAGTTACTGTAAGTTGCAGGACATAAAAAACTAAGTTTGCACAAAATGCTGTGGCAGAAGTCATACATTCACATGTCTTGGTCAGTTCAATCAACTCTAAACCAAAATTATCCTACCAGACAGACGTCTTAAGGCCTGTTTACACCAAGGATGATGACGATAAAATAGTTTTCAATATTAAAGAATAGCACATGAAAGAGTTCACATCACAGCTATAACGATAACACAGAGAAACAATATCATTGGAATCACTTTCAGAATGATTTTATCCAGCTAATGAATGATAGCGACAATGACAGCCAATCAGAATCCATCCTGCTGAAACTAACTTGTGCCAGACAAGCATGTGCTTAGAATAAACAGAACGATATTGTCCACTGGTGTGGACGCAAATATCTTTATAGTTCTTTATAGTTATCATTCTTGGTGAGAACAGGCTTTTACACTTCTTTGAACTACTACTTTTTACTTTGTTTGGTCATGTCTTATTTATAACACCAAAAGACTACAAAAGTACACAATGCTCCTACATACAACCTACTTTACCAAGTTTGTTTAACTAAATCCCAGCATGTAATGGTGCAGCTGGAGATTATCATACCTGTGATGAGTTCCCGAACTTCCATGTCATTGGTTTTCCTCAGCAGACGGATGAGAGCAGGAATCCCATCACAGCTCTTGATGGCCACCTTGTTATCGTGGTCCTTGCCGTAGGAGATGTTTCTCAGAGCTCCGCAGGCTTTGCGATGAACTTCAGCTTTAGGGTGGTCCAGCAAGCCCACCAGCACTGGGATCCCCTTCAGTTGCCTGACATCCTTCTTTATCTTGTCGTTCTCATAGCAGAGATGCTGCAGGTAGGCAGCGGCGTTGGACTTGACTGGATCGATGGGGTGACCTAGCATGGCGATGACCTCAGGCAAGTCGGGGTCCCTCCAGCGCGGATCTTTGCGGATGCTGTCAATCGAGGGGGAGCGACGGCCCCCCATGCGGTCAAGACTGGCCATGCTGCCCCTCTCGGGCTGGGCAAGAGGTGCTGGGTACATGCCATGGATGTAGGGGTGTCTTTCGTCGATTAATTCAGCCTCTATGGGGTCCTCGTAGCCTCTGTGACAAATTAAGAGAACGAGATAGAATTTAAAGATTTATCAGTCAACCACACAGAATTAACACCACACATAGAGCTGGAAAGAGTGAAAAGAAACTCTGAGTGTTAAGTTATATACTGTAAGGGGCTGTTTTCACAGAATGTGTTTTGCATTCCACTGCACTACTTTTCCATTGTTTTTCCATGTAAATGCACTAGATGGACATCTTTAATCATTGCGCTCACACTCGCATCTTTTGCAGCATCTTGCGCATGACACATTCTAAAAACACGTTGCTTAAGTTAAAAGTTTGTGTCTCTAGACCTTGCATTTTGTTCATTCCACTGATCTGCATCTTGCGTTTTTAATAGCAAAAACATGTTCTGTGTGATCCAGACCTCTGAAGAAACACATGAAAAAGTTTTTCCTATGACAAACATGCATTTGTTTCTTCAGTTTTTGTTATGTCCGATATGTCATGTTTTGTATGTTGAATTTTTGTAATGAAAAAAAGTCTCTTATGCTCAGCAAGTCTGCATTTAGTTCACTAAAAATAAAATAAAAACAGTAATATTGTGAAAACTGTGATACATTTTTTTTCTGTCTTTACTGTCACATTTGATCAATTTAAGGCATCTTCACTGAACAAAATTAATATTTTATACTAATATAAATTGTGTTATTCTCACAACTGTGAATTTAATTTGCCAAATGGGAGATTCTAATGTGGTTGAGTTTTGAAATTTTGGAATCTAAAAAAAAAAAAAAAAAAAAAAAAAAATTAATTGTCTAAAAAATGGACCCGTCTCAAAGAAACAATAAGATGAGAGCCAAATATGAAGGATAGGGGTAAAAAGACTAAGTAAGATAGAGACAGAGAAAAAAGTGATTGTTTAAGTTATTTACTAGGGTGTCAAAAAATCCAAAGCACTCGTCAATAAGAAAAAAACGGCTGCTATTTTCTTATTAAATGTGTCTGTCAGGACACAGTGATGTTCTGTCTTTCTTTAATTAATGATGGATGGGATACAGCATGAGGGAAAACAGAGAGCCTGCAGAGCCCAGAGCAAATATAGAACAGACTGGAAACAAAGAGAGAAAGAGAAAGAGAGACAGATGGATAGGGAACGACGAATGGCTTTCCTACAATGAATAATCTGAATACAGGACAGTGCAGTACAGCAGCACTCCCATTGGAAGAGTCCTATCTCTGCTCTTTTCTGAAAGCCTCCTCATTAGTCATAAGCAAGCAATCAGTGTGTTGGGATAGGAAAAGAAATAATCAGTGTGCATATCTGGAAAACTCTTTGTAAAATGACACCTATAATGGTTAAAAAGATTACAGTAGAATTAAATTTTTTTAAATTCTGTTCACGTTTTTACTATCTGAAGGACACAACTTCTGTGTATGCTGCTTCTGTGCTGTCTTTGAAAGTGTAAGTTTGCTACTAGAAAATAAGACATAAAAGCCCAACATGGAAAGAAAAAAATTATATAACGCAACATGGAACAACCATTTAGCCAACTGTAGAGCACTATGGATTAAAAATATTGTTTGCAAACAAATGCTCAGTGGGAACATTTCCTGGTACTTCAGGCACCCTGGAAATTAGCTGTTGTATCACTTCATTAAACTGAGCTGAAACTGACCAAAATGTGCTGCATGTGGGGTTGAAACACCTAATTTCCAAAACACTGACCCGCTGCTCCACAGCTGGTAGCGAGAGATTTGCATTTCTCTGAGGCATCACACAAACCCTGAAATTCGCAAATTGCTGATTTTAACTTCTAAAGAGAAACTGTGGTAATAAATATATACATAAATAAATAAATATGTCCTTTCTTTCCCATTCTGACATTCAGATTGTAGTTCAGGAGATCGTCTTGACCAGGACCACACCCCTAAATGCATTGAAGCAACTGCCATGTGATTGGTTGATTAGATAATTGCATTAATGAGGAATTGAACAGGTGTTCCTAATAATCCTTTAGGTGAGTCAAGACGATCTCCTGAACTACAATCTGAATGTCAGAATGGGAAAGAATGGTGATTTAAGCAATTTTGAGCGTGGCATGGTTGTTGGTGCCAGACGGGCCGGTCTGAGTATTTCACAATCTGCTCAGTTACTGGGATTTTCACGCACAACCATTTCTAGGGTTTACAAAGAATGGTGTGAAAAGGGAAAAACATCCAGTACGCGGCAGTCCTGTGGGCGAAAATGCCTTGTTGATGCTAGATGTCAGAGGGGAATGGGCCGACTGATTCAAGCTGATAGAAGAGCAACTTTGACTGAAATAACCACTCGTTACAACCGCGGTATGCAGCAAAGCATTTGTGAAGCCACAACACGCACAACCTTGAGGTGGATGGGCTACAACAGCAGAAGACCCCACCAGGTACCACTCATCTCCACTACAAATAGGAAAAAGAGGCTCAATTTGCACAAGCTCACCAAAATTAGACAGTTGAAGACTGGAAAAATGTTGCCTGGTCTGATGAGTCTCGATTTCTGTTGAGACATTCAGATGGTAGAGTCAGAATTTGGCGTAAACAGAATGAGAACATGGATCCATCATGCCTTGTTACCACTGTGCAGGCTGGTGGTGGTGGTGTAATGGTGTGGGGGATGTTTTCTTGGCACACTTTAGGCCCCTTAGTGCCAATTGGGCATCGTTTAAATGCCACGGCCTACCTGAGCATTGTTTCTGACCATGTCCATCCCTTTATGACCACCATGTACCCATTCTCTGATGGCTACTTCCAGCAGGATAATGCACCATGTCACAAAGCTCGAATCATTTCAAATTGGTTTCTTGAACATGACAATGAGTTCACTGTACTAAAATGGCCCCCACAGTCACCAGATCTCAACCCAATAGAGCATCTTTGGAATGTGGTGGAATGAGAGCTTCTCCATCATCTGCAAGATGCTATCCTATCAATATGGGCCAACATTTCTAAAGAATGCTTTCAGCACCTTGTTGAATCAATGCCACGTAGAATTAAGGCAGTTCTGAAGGCGAAAGGGGTCAAACACAGTATTAGTATGGTGTTCCTAATAATCCTATTAGGTGAGTATATATATATATATATATATATATATATATATATATATATATATATATATATATATATATATATATATATATATATATATATATATATATATATACATATATACACACACACACCATTTTCATGAAAGGGTACACATGGTCTGCAACAATGCTTAGGTGGGTGGTGCGTGTCAAAGTAACATCCACATGGATGGCAGGACCTAAGGTTTCCCAGCAAAACATTGTCCAAAGCGTCACACTGCCTCTGCCAGTTTGCCTTCTTCCCATAGTGCATCCTGGTGCCATGTGCTCCCCAGGTAAGCGACACACACATATAATGGTAAATTATATATTATTAAATATTATTAGTTGAGGTCAACTATGTTATATAAGACACTTACTGCATGTCTGCTACTGTAGGTATTTTCACGATTACTTTTTACTTATCACATTTCTCAGTCTTTAGTTTTGACTTACAGGCTTGAGGCTGCGTAATCAATAACCTGTTACACATACAACAAATTCAAATAATTAATAAAGTAGAAACCGATGCTGTTAGTTATTCAAAAAGAACCTACACGTATTTCATCACTATATATGTATAAATGTATAATAACTTTTATTAACATAAACATTCTTCCTATTCTGCAGCTGTGTTCAGAAGGCAGGTGGGCTCACATGAGCCATGATGTTTTACTCCAACAGTTCTTGTCCTCTACAGAGCAGAAGTTGGAAATAACATGTCTGGGGCAGTGCTGTACACATCAGGGAGCTTACATCAATCTCAGATAGGAGTCTCAGCATGCTTCATTATCAGTGTGACCACAACAGAAATGTCCCTGTGGTGCTACCCCTAAATTGGCATAGAAATATTAAACCCCTGTGACACTTACTCACCATCACTTTTTCTCTCTCCATTTCTAGCTTATTTCCTGTTCTCATTTCACTCTAGGTGGGAAAAAACAAGGTGCACCAGAAATTCAAAGCACTAGGGACCATATGTGCAAATATAGAGACACCACTATAATCGGTCAGCATTCATGAATCCACAGAGGAAATGTTTGTTAGATCTTAATCTTTGGCTTTGTTTATAGTCTGAACAGCACATTCAGAGAGATATATATATCTGAACAAATGAATCAAATTTCATCACTTACAAAATGACAGTGCAGAAAGTCAGTGCTAAACACTGGATTTGAAAAACAAATCGGATTTACGCACAGTGTGAACAAAGTCTTTGATGTGTGACTCGACAAAATGGGCCACAGCTGAGAATGTTGGCAGTTGTGTGGGATGCACTTTTAATGAGAGTTTTATGTTAATTATGTGCTGCAACTTTGGAGGTGATTTAGGGGCACATTAGAGAGTGAGGAAGTCTCAGCAAGCTGTTACATGGCAGAGCTTTAAATTAACAGTTCATATATCTGACATCTTAAAGAGATGATATGGCCATGAAATGGGACATTAACTCCATGATGGTATATGAGGAACACGTCACCTGATTCCGCCCAGAGGAAAGAGAGATTTAAGCACAATAAAGGAACGCACTGAGAATGACAAGACAGGTGTAAAACATGTTGTCAGATGAGACATCTCCTCCAAGAGACAATTATAGTAGCATTTTTAACTTTTTTGAAAGAAATTAAACCTTTTATTCAGCAAGGATACATTAAATCACCAAAAGTAACGCTATACAAAACATTTCTATTTCAAAGAAATGCTGTTTTTTTATACTTTATATCTATCGAAGAATTGTGTGAAGAAAGAAAAAAAGTTTCCACAAAAATATTAAGCACCACAACCGTTTACATTTTTTTTCTTGCGTCAAATCAGCATATTCAAATTATTTCTGAAGGATCATGTGACACTGAAGACTGGAATGATGGTGGCTTGCAATACATTTGTATTTGAAAAATGGAAGATTATATAATTCTGTGACAAGTAGGGCAGGCGAGAGCTGTGAGAGAGCAGCGCTAGCGTCACCTGCACGTCACACCGGTCTCGAATCCTCTCACGGAGGATCTCGGAAGCATAAAAGGAGGAGCGACGACAGTGAAGGACGAGAGAGAACCAGGCCTCTACTTTATGTTGCGTTTTGTTTACGTTTTATTATGTGTACGTGTTACAATTTTACTTTCAGTTTGTTTATTTGTTTATTAAAGGTTCCCACACATAACTACGAACTTTGTTACAAATTCATTTGCATTGAGATTACAGAAATAATTTTTATTGGCCAAGACCATAATCAAATGTATTTGTGTTTTACACTTTCATTACATCTAATGGACTTTTTTTAATAGGGAAGTTTGTACAACACAATGGAAATTAATTTAAATAAATTGTTGGTTGTTGAAAATGCTTAATGCAATTGTGTGGACATGTTTTCCTTATTTGTATGGACATGTTTTCCTTATTTGTATTAAGTTAATGTGTTATTTTTAGAGAATATAGTTATGCATTTTTATAACTTTTCCTCTAACACCAATTATGCCAATAATGGCTCCTATATGTTTAGCCAATTATAATCAAAGACAGAAGGTAACAAGCCACTTGTGGAAAAGTTGGGAGAAGTTGCAATGGTCAGTGTGGTATCTCCAAGGTGGCCACTGAGTGAAATGACTTACTGGATTTTGACAATTTTCAATTTAGTATCAGTTTGCAACATCTGCTACAATGTCCAGCCCTGGTCAGTATTCATTACCATCCATCACCATTTGTTTTATTATTGTAACATATGGACAGATTTCATGCAAATTAAGAGAGTGGTTACTGACCACGTGGTCAATTTGGAAGTGCTTTATTGCTTTGGAAAAGCAATCCAAGTGCCATCCAGTTTCAGAATGATGAAATAATCATTAACTGACGTAATGTCTGAATGATGACCAGTGCGAGACCTATTGGGAGCAAACCAACATTAACACGGCTGGCACTCAGGATACATTATTTCTACTTGAGTTAAACAGTTCAATACACTTCCCACCAAGACTCATGCTGATGCAGATAATTAACCAGAACAACTAATATAGAAAGGGCACACAGGCTTAGCCAGCATGACTCATGTTTGATGGTGTGTATGACCAAGTACATAATACGATTTACAGAGTGAGTTACTGGCAGTGTCTCTTCCAACCTTTACTGCTATGTTTTTTGAGGCTGGGATACATCTCATCTTGTTATTCACACCCAGAATAAAACTTATACTAAAGTCTTTAACTGTTCCAAGGCATTCTAGAAACAGCAGAGAGCTGTTTGACTGGGCCTGAGACATTTCTCACATCCACCAGTCAAGCTAAGCACTGGACTAAAAATAACTCTGCAGCAGCATCTTATTTGAAGTCCTTTTCACACAAAGCTAAGCTTAAAGGGGCTATATGTACGATTTTTCATGTAATGACTCGGGACGTTTTCCCGGGAAAATCAAAAGTATGTGACGTTTATGCGCCTCTGTCTTCAATGACATGAATTAAATGAATACTTATACAAAAGCAGGATAATGGTAAAGGGCCATTCTGTACTGTAATGTCAATGTGTCATGCAAAGAAAAGGGATTCATTCAAACTAAAGCCAAGTTTCCAACGCAGGAACTTTCCCCAGGAACTAGGGACTTTGGGGTGGTACCTGGTGGGACCAGGGTCTAAATGAAGTTCCGGGCAAAGATTTCCCTCTCAAAAAATCCCTGCTCGCGAGGTAGTACTTTTTTAGTCCTTCGTCACCAGACTAATCTTCACGGCACTTTAGATTGCGATGGAAACGCAGACAGCAACAGGTCTGGGGGAAAAAAGTTGTTCCGGGTAATTTCGGTGGAAATGGGGCTTAAAGCTCCCCAATTTTGCTATTTTAAAGTTTCCTAATTTAGTTTTGGAGGTCTCCAACAACAGGTTTACATGCATCAAAGGTAAAAAAAAAAAACACCACATCACCACAATGTTCAATGATTCTCAAACAACTTGATGGATGAATCAGTCTCTCTAAATCCCTCCTTTCCGCATGCCTACTCTGCTCTGATTGGTCAGATGGCAAAGTCTTTTGTGATTGGTCTACCGCGTACAGCGCGTATTTCAGAAACAAACATTTAAAAAACGGTTTGTTTACTTGACTCTTACTTTTGAGAGACAATAACTTTATATACGGTGCACTTTCAGATTTAAAACTTTACAGGATGTTTTCAATCACTTAAAACTATGTTACACACTACATGAAAGGTCATTTAAAAAAAAAAAAAAAATTCATAATAGGGGCACTTTAACATATCAAATATGCTTTATAATCATAACAGTGTAATTTTAATTACCTCATCTATCAACATGATGCCACTGAATTGCAGAGCTGGTGCAAACATATCCACATCACTATAAACAGATGCTTTCTGTTCTGAGGTATTCTCACCGCTGTCATTTTTGTTGTGTTTAGCCTTGAATCATGTTCAGTCTCTTGTACGTTATGTGTATTTTAGTTAGTCGCTGTTGCTGGCTGGCTGCAGTTCACTTAAAGGCCACCGGTGTCGCTAATGACAAGGGTTTCTGAATTCTACATATAGCCCCTTTAAGATCGAAAAGATTTGGTCAGCGTACACTAAATGGTATTACCACAATTTATACAAAAACAGAAGGTGCTGTCGCAACATAAAAGCAGTAGAAGTAACTGGAAATAAAAGGGAGGAGCGGACATATGCTGTTTCCAAAATAAAAACCAGCTGCTTTGCTGCACCACTGTCAGACAGCATTTTTCGTATAAAGGCTCTCAAAAGAACAGCTCATAAATATTTACCTACTTATCATCATGATGTTCCAAACATGGTTATTTTTTCTGTGAGACACAAAAGAAGGATTTTTGAATACATTTTCATATTATTGATTCAATATCTATTTGCAGCAGAGAAAGATTATTAGTGAATAATAACTATCATGCTATTAGCAATCTTGACAGCTAAAGCCCGACTGATCGGCGAGCCGATATTATCGGCCGATATCAGGCATTTTCCAAACTATCGGTATCGGCATTTATGATGGCCGATAAATTAATATTTAAAAAAATAAAAACTGACGAAACACCACTCAACCACATTATGAGTGTTGGCGTTTCATAGTTTGTCCACCAGAGGGCACTCTACAACGTGCTGCACACTGCTAACATTCACAGCTGAGATCATCCGTGAAGTGCATAACATCCCCATCAGTTCTTTTAACTCAAATAAGCATGACAAAATTCATGACTGCCAAGTTCAGTTTTGCTGTTACATGTAAGCCAAGAGTGAAACGGAATTAGCTAGTAATTACGTTAGGTTGTTACAGTATAGTTGACACCATGTCACAAAGCGAATAATTTCAAATTGGTTTCTTGAACATGACAATGAGTTCACTGTACTAAAATGGCCCCCACAGTCACCAGATCTCAACCCAATAGAGCATCTTTGGGATGTGGGAGGGAACGGGAGCTTCGTGCCCTCGATGTGCATCCCACAAATCTCCATCAACTGCAAGATGCTATCCTATCAATATGGGCCAACATTTCTAAAGAATGCTTTCAGCACCTTGTTGAATCAATGCCACGTAGAATTAAGGCAGTTCTGAAGGCGAAAGGGGGTCAAACACAGTATTAGTATGGTGTTCCTAATAATCCTTTAGGTGAGTGTATATATATAGGCCGATATATCGAAAAATCGGATTTTTATATCACCAAATATTTGTATCGTATCGACCTTAAAAATCCTTTATCGGTCGGGCTCTATTGACAGCTTTTATCTATCTATTTTTTGTTTTGTTTTTTTAGATTAACAGCCATGGCTACTAATAATGTAACTGTAGTGACAAAACCATACAAATTTTTTAATTTTGTTGTTTCACAAAAGAAAATAGGGGTTTGGAACATCAAGGTGAGTAAATAATGAATTTCAGTCAAAAAGAATTTTCTGCCAAAAAGCTTCAGCCAGAACTCATTAAAAATATGCCGCAATGGTGTCAGGTGCAGATTGAAAATTGGATATGACCAGAAGAAAAGATCACTGTGAGACAATGAGAGGGCTCAAAATGATTCATCATTAACATTGCCATTATACAGGTAGTTTCATCTCTTTCCTTCTCTCTCACACACACACACACAGACACACACACTTTGAGGGCTTTGCCAATTGAAATTATTTAGACAGTTCCGATGCATGCTAAACCTTGTGGACTGGGAGATGGGAATGTCAAGATTTGCATTTAAATTGCCGTCATTGTATGTATGAGTGTATTGATAACACGTGAAAGCACTTTGACTACACATGATGGTCTTCTACTAGATGTGATGCTCTGAAGTTATTACAGGAGCTTCTATGCCTCAACAATGAGCCAAATGTTCTCATGCTCCAATGTGTGTTTGTTTGTTGCCAGCAAAAACCACATAGTTATGTGCCCATTACTACATGCATTTTGTCCTCCCGTCATGTCCTTTCTCTGAATTATTAATATTATTATTATTTTTTTGCCTCTGAATAGAAAGAGAGGAAAATATTAGCCTATTTGTAAGAGTCTCATATTATTCTAAGAATCTCACAGTACAGAGATATCACTCATTTGAATAATCATTCACTCATTATAATGACCTATTACTTGTGGATTAATAATTATTTGTGGATTCACTAGGCTGTTCCTACAACAAGTGAGAAAACAGACTCAAATCTTTCACTTTATTTGACAAAATCTCCATCTGAATGCTTTATAAATAAATTTTAAATCACAATAAAAGAGTTGCTTTTGCTGTTATACTGTAAAGCACAGTACTTTTTGTCCCAAAATGCCACAATGCCATGTCCAAAAACACTATAGTGTATTAATCAATTACTGTTTTGGCTTCATGTTGAATTAAAATACACCAACACAATTTTTTTTATATACTGGGGGTCAAATTTAACTCTATAAAAAAGAACTCTATCCATCCATCCATCCATCCATCCATCCATCCATCCATCCATCCATCCATCCATCCATCCATCCATCCATCCATCCATCCATCCATCCATCCATCCATCCATCCATCCATCCATCCATCCATCCATCCATCATCTTCCGCTTATCCGGGGCCGGGTCACGGGGGCAACAGTCTAAGCAGAGACGCCCAGACTTCCCTCTCCCTAGCCACTTCCTCCAGCTCTTCCGGGGGAACCCCGAGGCGTTCCCAGGCCAGCAGGGAGACGTAATCCCTCCAGCGTGTCCTAGGTCTTCCCCGGGAAGGCGTCCAGGAGGCATCCGAAATAGATGCCCGAGCCACCTCAACTGGCTCCTCTCGATGTGGAGGAGCAACGGCTCTACTCTGAGCTCCTCCCGAGTAACTGAGCTTCTCACCCTATCTCTAAGGGAGCGCCCAGCAACCCTGCGGAGAAAGCTCATTTCGGCCGCCTGTATCCGGGATCTTGTCCTTTCGGTCATGACCCACAGCTCATGACCATAGGTGAGAGTAGGAACGTAGATTGACCAGTAAATCGAGAGCTTCGCCTTACAGCTCAGCTCCTTCTTCACCACAACAGACCGGTACATCGACCGTATTACTGCAGAAGCTGCACCGATCCGTCTGTCAATCTCCCATTCCATCCTTCCCTCACTCGTGAACAAGACCCCAAGATACCTGAATTCCTCCACCTGAGGCAGAAACTCTCCACCAACCTGAAGTGGGCAAGCCACCCTTTTCTGACTGAGAACCATGGCCTCGGATTTGGAGGTGCTGATTCTCATCCCGGCCGCTTCACACTCGGCTGCAAACCGCCCCAGTGCACGCTGAAGGTCCTGGTCTGAGGAGGCCAACATGACAACGTCATCTGCAAAAAGCAGCGACGAAATCATGTGGTTCCCAAACTGGACCCCCTCCGGCCCTTGGCTGCGCCTAGAAATTCTGTCCATAAAAATGATGAACAGAACCGGTGACAAAGGGCAGCCCTGCCGGAGTCCAACATGCACCGGGAACAAGTCCGACTTGCTGCCGGCAATGCGGACCAAGCTCCTGCTCCGGTCGTACAGGGACCAAACAGCCCTAAGCAAGGGGCCCCGGACCCCGTACTCCCAGAGCACCCTCCACAGGACGCCACGAGGGACACAGTCGAATGCCTTCTCCGAAACCACAAAACACATGTGGATTGGTTGGGCAAACTCCCATGAACCCTCCAGCACCCTGGAAAGGGTACAGAGCTGGTCCAGTGTTCCACGACCGGGACGAAAACCACACTGTTCCTCCTGAATCCGAGGTTCCACTATCGGCCGAATTCTCCTCTCCAGTACCCTGGCATAGACTTTCCCGGGGAGGCTGAGAAGTGTGATCCCCCTGTAGTTGGAACACACACAGTCCAGAGGCACTGTCCCCAACCGCCATGCAATGTTGCAGTTCACAAACCCAATATGAGTATTTAAAACAAGGACCAAGACGTCGCCCGGCATGGCGCAGCCGGGGCCCCACCCTGGAGCCAGGCCCAGGGTTGGGGCTCGTATGCGAGCGCCTGGTGGCCAGGCTCAGCCCGAACGAGCGATGTGGGGCCACCCTCCCGTGGGGCCGGTGCTTAGTGGATCGGGCAACAGTCGAAGGCTAGGCCCCCGACGACCCGATCTCTGGACACGGAAACTGGCTTTAGGGACATGGAATGTCACCTCGCTGGCGGGGAAGGAGCCTGAGCTTGTGCGGGAGGTTGAGAGGTACCGGCTAGAGATAGTCGGGCTCACTTCCACGCACAGCTTGGGCTCTGGAACCACACTTCTTGAGAGAGGCTGGACTCTCTACCACTCTGGAGTTGCCCATGGTGAGAGGCGGCGGGCTGGAGTGGGTTTGCTTATAGCCCCCTAGCTCAGCTGCCATGTGTTGGAGTTCAACCCAGTGAATGAGAGGGTCGCTTCCTGCGCCTCGGGTAGGGGATAGGTCTCTCACTGTCATATGTGCCTCACGGGGCCAAGCGGCAGTGCGGAGTACCCGGCCCTAATGGGGTCTCTGGGAGGGGTGCTGGAAAGTGCTCCAACTGGAGACTCCATCATTCTACTGGGGGACTTCAACGCTCACGTGGGCAGTGACAGTGATACCTGGAGGGGTGTGATTGGGAGGAACGGCCCCCCTGATCTGAACCCAAGTGGTGTTCTGTTATTGGATTTCTGTGCTAGTCACGGCTTATCCATAACGAACACCATGTTCAAGCATAAGGGTGTCCATCAGTGCACGTGGCACCAGGACACCCTAGACCGGAGGTCGATGATTGACTTTGTGGTCGTCTCATCTGACCTCCGGCCGTATGTCTTGGACACTCGGGTGAAGAGAGGGGCGGAGCTGTCAACTGATCACCACCTGGTGGTGAGTTGGATCCGATGGTGGGGGAGGAAGCTAGACAGACTCGGGAGACCCAAACGTACTGTGAGGGTCTGTTGGGAACGTTTGGCCGAGCCCCCTGTCAGAGAGATCTTCAACTCCCACCTCTGACAGAGCTTCGACCGGATCCTGAGGGAGTCTGGAGATATTGAGTCCGAGTGGACCATGTTCTCCACCTCCCTTGTCGACGCGGCTGCTCGGAGCTGTGGCCGTAAGGTCTCCGGTGCCTGTCGCGGCGGAAATCCCCGAACCCGGTGGTGGACACCGGAAGTAAGGGATGCCGTCAAGTTGAAGAAGGAGTCCTATCAGCCTGGTTGGCTTGTGGGACTCCTGAGGCAGCTGACGGGTACAGGCAGACCAAGCGGACTGCAGCCCGGATAGTTGTGGAGGCAAAAAATCGGGCCTGGGAGGAGTTTGGTGGCCATGGAGAAAGACTATCGGTTGGCCTCGAAGAGATTCTGGCAAACCGTTCACCGCCTCAGGAGGGGGAAGCAGTGCCCTACCAACACTGTTTACAGTGGAGATGCGCAACTGTTGACCTCAACTGGGGATATCGTCGGACAGTGGAAGGAATACTTTGAGGATCTCCTCAATCCCACCAACACATCTTCCATTGAGGAAGCAGTGGCTGAGGGCTCAGAGGTGGATTCATCCATCACTCGGGCTGAAGTCATCGAGGTAGGCACCGGGGGTCGATGAGATCCGCCCTGAGTACCTCAAGTCTCTGGATGTTGTGGGGCTGTCTTGGCTGACACACCTCTGCAAAAGAACTCTAGTTTACATCTATTTTCACACAAAGAGTGAGGGAATGTATATGATGTTTAACAGCTCCATTAATGATTCTTTTAGTATTTTAAGGAATGAACATTTTGCAAAAAAAAAAGGAAATGCAATTCCACCAATACTTTCTGGCCAATGGTAAGCCGGCGTCCTGATGTAGAGCTCTCAGATTTCATTAAAATTATCTTAATTTGTGTTCCGAAGATGATCGAAGGCCTTATGGGTTTGGAACAACATGAGGGTGCGAAATTAATGACAGAAATTTCATTTTTGGGTGAATTAACCCTTTAAGCAGTTAAACAGTCAAGTTGTATGAGCTTGATTCATTACACACAAAATAACTCAAGAGTCATTTGTATGGGAATCAAACTACACTGGTTTCGCTTTGAGTTTGATTCACTAAAAATAACTGGCTCATGATAATTAGTTTGGGAATTGGACAACATTGGTTGCGTTATATATGTTTGATTTACTAGAAAGAACCCACTCATTTGAATAATTTGTAAGGGAATTTAATTACAATCATGAATTTAACTTGCACTGTATGTGTTTGAATTTCTAAAAAGAACCGACTCATCAGAATCATTTGTTCAGGAATCAGACTGATTGTGTTGCATGTCTTTGATTCATGAAAAAATAATTGTCTCACAAGATATATTTTTTTTTTAGGAATCAGACAACACTGATACAATTTTTTTTATCAGAGTATTTGAGTATGGTATTCCATTCGCATCAGAGAATGAATGTATAAAAACCATGCCAACAGGCTGTTTTTTAAAAACGAAACTGATTTAAATAAGAACTCTATTCCACTCTACATGGTTCTATTTAGTACTTTTTACCAATTAAATATTTAATTCTCCGTGATCAAACTTCTAGATAAAGGATGGGATGTTTTTCCATTTCTGCCAATAAAAACTGATGTCATTTCAGCTCGACACATAAAGGAAGTGGTTCCTGGTGGTCTCCAGGGAGATTTCTGCATGACGACCTATGGCTGCTCTGCTGTGGCACTGGTGGCAGGTGCAGGGAGGATCAGCCATGGAGAGATGAACCATTAGAGATATGGCTGGAGATGAGACGCCCCCTTTGTCTGGCAGTGTTCACCAGAGACTATTAATCACCCTGACAACAACAGCTCCACCGAGATAGAGAAAGAGAGATAAAGAAGAGACCTCGAGACGGTGTAACAAATTAAATGCACAGTAACGGTCTAATCCATGGAAACATGGCATTGGCAAACATTTATTTGCTAAATGTTGCAATTTTGGCTGTTTTATAATTGCATGTTTACAAACTGCAAGCAATAAGCTCTAATTAGCATATTCGTTTTACACATTCATTAGCAAGATTTTTGTCAGCATCTGTTATTATGGGAATGCAAATGATGGATGCAAAATGCAAGACTTTGGAGTAAGAGGGGTGACATCACTGCTAATTGTACTATAATTTTGGATGTGCACAAATGCATTATGGACTGAAAAACAGGAAGTAGCCAAAAAAGTTATGTACGCAGTTTGTGACAGTGATTGCCTACTGTGTGTGTGTGTGTGTGTGTGTGTGTGTGTGTGTGTGTGTGTGTCTGTGCACCCTAATTAAAAAGAAACTGTGATCCTACAACACATGCTCCATGTCAAAACTGCTACTGCTCCTCATAAGGAGGACTGCGCTGATTTGACTGGAGGAGTATGACAAGGGAAAAATGGATAACAACATCTTTCCTTTTTATCTCTCAGAAGATAGGAAGATTGTTCAACCATTAGGGAAATCTGCAAGCAAAACAATCAAGAAATGTATGCAATAGTTTCAACACTCCGTTTCAACCATCCATACATCCATCCATCCAGTATCCAGTACCAGTATCTGTACTAGTTAGTATATTTACTTATAATGACATTTTTCAGTTATAATAAAACAGAATAATAAAATATTAATATAAATTTAAATGTAAATGTACATTTAAAAATGAAATTTTATGTATACTTTGATAAATAAATACAATTATAGAAAACTATATTTATAGAACAATACTATAATATAATATAATACAAATAATATAATATATAATTAATAGTGCTGTCAATTAACTAATTAATGGCACATTTTTCTGTAATTAATTGCACCTAAAATTAAAGATTTTTTATATATTTTTATGTTGTAATACTTTCACACTGAATCTCCAAAATAATGTAGAAACAACATAAAGATAGTATATTTTAAATATTTGCTCAATGGTATCTTTTACAAAGCACTATGAATGAAGGCCAGTACAACTGATAACAGTACTGATACTGATGTCTCTATTACATCTCAATTACTCTCAATTTTAGCCATTAATTATAGCCAATCAACATTTCAGTATAATTTAAAGCTATCGTTTGAACATTTAAAAGGCTTTAAAAAATATAACGTTTAATTTAAATAAACTTAAAACATTCTTCACATTAACATTGTAATAAATGTCACATTTAGGTATGCATTTAATATATCAGGGTTCAACACTAAGGGATTTTTTCCAGGCGGGACGGTTCAGATTTTGAGCTACCCTGCTAAAAATGCACAAAAATTGTTATTGTTTTCAATGTTTTTGAACCATGTAACCTTGTAAACAGTGCTTAAAAAAGGATATATACAGAAATTGAATAAAGTTATCAAACACTTAATCTTCACTGTATAAATTATAAACTAATTATAGATTAATCCTTATTAAAGTGCAAACATTATTCAGTCAAGAGCAGTGAGTGATTTTCTCTGTCTTTTGTTCTTTGATTAACCATCATAGACAGCAGTAAGTTTATTAGACTGCTGTCACTTTAAGACCTGAGGCACATGACCCCGATCTGACATGCATTCTATTTTCTAATGAACTCTTTGCATTCATTTAACACTTAAACACTTAAGTGCTTACGAGGATATTCGACACAACAGGAATTTTGGCATAATTTTGTATGTTTGTCTGTTCAAGCGCAAAAGAGAACTCAATGCGGCACTACCGTGCTGTCTGAAACAGCATTCTGTGTACACAGAGAGGCTCTTCACAGACAGTGCGCCAGTAAAGAGTTTTTTTTTGCGTCATATCACACTTGAATGGTTTAATAGCACTTGAATGAATGATAGCTTGATATACTATAGCACAGCAAAAGGATAACAGAAAAAAACAGGTGCTGCGTTAATTGCATTAAATATAAAAAAAAAGAATTGCATGCATTAATTTTGACAGCGCTAATAATATAATATAATATAATATAATATAATATAATATAATATAATATAATATAATATAATACTATTTATGTATTTCCATCGAGTATTAGACAGTACTAATTAGGGATAAGTATTTTGATGATTTTGTCTCATAATTAATCAATAATTATAGATATCATATTTTAGACTTTATGTACATTATTTTATAATGTCATTTATCAGTGCTCCTTGATATCTCGCCATTGAAATATACCTCTCCTTAGCAACAACCTTCCATTATGTGAAAAAAGAACATGCATCTATGTGTTTCTGAAGGGCCGGAGCATTTGAATCCCTTCAATAGGCAATCACATCAAAGCTACTCACAATCATCAAAAAAGGCAGGGCTAACCCACTGCAGCACAAGCAAGCAAACAAACCAAATCAACTGAATGATTCTTACCTCACGTGGGGGCCATTGCGCAGCGGCTCTCGAATGGTGCGTCCGGGCAGCGTGCGGCGGTTAGCCGTAGAATAATCAGGCTCTAGGTCGTACGGCTCTTCGTCGTCTGGGCCGAGACTGCGGCGGTCATCTTCCAGGCCGTAGGGCTCTGGTTGGAATCGCTCAGGCTGTGAACGATTGAGATCCACGGTGCTACTTCCCATTGGGACTTGAGGCTGGGCCACATGGCCATAGTCGTCCTTGCGGATGGGGAGAGTGTAGCTGTTCTCTGGTCGGTATCCACCGGTGGGCATGTACGGCCGATAGGGCCTGTAGTTGACGCCGCGTGAGAGACTTCCGTAGTTGTCGGGCATGTCTCCGTATCCATCGTGAAGGGCATAATGGCGAAACTGACTGTCTGGAGTGTCATTGTAGGAGTCGCTGTAATTGTTGTAAGAGCGTGTGAGGGTGGAAGTGGCCTGGGGTGTGATGAAGCGCTCGCCATTCTTCATGTAGCGCCGATCAATGGAGTCGGTGTAGCTCCCCAGTGGAGATGAGCCCTCTGGAAGAGGAAGGCCGTCGGGACCCATTGGCACCTGTCGAACCGTCCGTGTTGTCACTGTCTTGACCATTTTAGTGACCTAAGATGATGCAAAAAAGCAGCAAAATCAGAAGCTCAAGTCATAATAATTGAAGTGAAGGTTTGTGCTTTTTATGCAAATCTAGAGTGAGCCATTCCCTGTCTTATATGCCTTATGCAAGACATATATGTGATATTAGGGCCATTCAAAATGCAGCCATTATTTCAGATTGCTCAAATCATAGCAGCCAAAACAACCACAGCCATTTATGAGTGAAATGCAGCACACTGACTTAGTGGTCTAACATCAGCAGGGAAGGGGGTGTCACACTGTGAGCTGGCTGAGTAGCTGTAAAATGACTGAAGATCTTTGCCAGTCCCTTAAAATGCTTTGTGTTCATCAGTAATGAAACAGCTGGAACTGAAAATACAAGGACACATTTCAACAAACTTCTCAGCAGTTGTTACAAAAGTTTCTCATAATAAAGAAAACTTTACTATGAGTTAAGTTTTCTAGGAGCAACAATCTATATTTACTAATTAAATTAAAAGACTAAGGCTGTCTTGCTATAGAAAACATTTCAAAGCTACATTATTGTGTCAACATGAAGTCCTCTCCAGTTATAAATACATATATTTAGATACATTACCCATTTTTGGGTATGAAAAGTTTGGGATAAGTAATTTATGTATATATGATAAACATTTTTCCTAAACGAAGGACTTACTTATAAACACACCCCTTGAGGAACCTTACAAAGGAAACCATTAGCACATATGTTACTAAGAGAGAGCAGTGTAGCCATATGACAACACTAAATCGATCAACATAAGAACTGCCACAAGACTACATGGGACCTAAATGATGCTCTAGTTCTCTGTGTCTATCACTGGGCATTGATGTCTTTATGACTTGACTTCCCCTCTGAGTGTTAATCCAGTCCCTTATTCTACAAAATGTCTGCCTGTCAAGAGGATGGAGTGCTGCTGCTCCTGAAGGTTCAATGCTGATACAGAAACCAATTTGCTGCTCAGTGAATTCTGCAGAGCAATTAATTGGCTATTTTGTCCATGGCTGTAAATTCATCTTGGAAATTAATGAGCTTGATCAAAATTAATCGTCATTGAAGATGAACCATGACTGCTTGCATTTGTGTGAGAGCCCTTACAAGCCACATGACCAGTTGTCAGTGTGTAATATCTCAAGGGATGTGTATATGTCTATAGAGGTCTGTAACCCTCTACCCTTCACCTTTACATACTTCAGTATAGGTTTTAACAATGGCGAACACAGCTATTTTGGGGGACTGCTTTTCATTTCGACAAACAGATAAATAAGATAAATGCAGCAATCACCCTTATGTCAATTTAACTGGGGGAATTTGTCTGAAATCTTCTGTACTGTTTGCAAGCATTTACACTCGATTGCAGTATCCAACTGTATTCATAAGGTGAATTACATATGCAGGTGTAAGACTGACTGTCTGCACTCCTACTTGTTACCAGTGTTGCTACTATGTTGCATCGCCAATTGTCTCTGTTGCTCATGCCGTCCCAAATCGGCAACTCAGATGAATCACTTTGAGTTGTGCTGTCTCTACAAATCTGTCAGTGTGAACACCCACACACACACACGTGAGGTTAACATAGTATGTTAAAACAGACACCAACGTATGGTTGTGAGATGCAAAAAACATGTTTAAACAATGATTTTTAAGCACTAAAGAAAGTGTTCTTATTCTGTTCAAGATGACACACCATACATATTGTGCATCATTTGCTAGAATTTTTAAAGAAAAAAAATGAATAGGACTTTTTTTATAAGCCACACAAGTACTCTAGAAGTGTATAATCTCTTTTGAAGTCAACATATCAAAATAGTTTTTAACTAATTAATTATTTTAACATAATTAACTACTTGTTCTTCTTCTGGAAAAAAACATGCCTTTTTACTGGACACTTTTTTTACTCTAAATATATAATCTAATATATATGAATAAACAAATAAATACAATATTTCAATAATATACAATTTAATATTAATTTATATACATTTAAATATTTTTTATATATAAAATGAATTGCAAGCCGCATTTCCTGTTGACTTTAAAAAGGTTATTGAAATTGAATGTGAAACATGGGAAAGTTTAAAATATTTAAGGTAGAAGGACACTGAGGCTTATATTTAGACTAAGCTTAACCACCAAGGCTACCGCGTTTCCCCTAATGAAAGGTGTCTATCTACAGCAATGGCTGTGTTTACTAATGTTTGCCTGTTAAAAGGTGCATGCAGGCGTCATGGCCAGATTTTACAGTTCTATAAGGGTTTTATGATCTCCCTGGTATTTAGTTTTACAGACCGCTGCCGCACCAGCTGTGAGTTACAGACACAGTTAGTGAGATGAAAGACGGGAGGCAGAGACATGTCAACCAGAAGCACTCTTTACTGGTTTTGTTTCAGATGGTGTTGGTGTAGATGAAGGAATGGGAGTAGATGGTTTGGACTGGGTCAGGATCACTGGCTGGAAGGTTCGTCGTGTGATGGTTTTAACCACTTTGGTCACCTACAGTGAGAGTGTCAGTTCAGGAGGCATTAGTCAGAAATATGAGTTATAATGGAAATGTTCAGCCTTGTAAGAGTAAAAGGAAAGCTTGTTTAAAAAAGTAGGACTTTTCCCATGAAGCCTTGTTAATAGTCCAGAATAGTCCAAAACACAAACTGGGCCAGAGAATTAATTTTGATATGAATTATCTGGCTAAACAAGAAAACATGAGAATGCCTTCGAGACTAAATATGTTTATTGTCTCATTTTGTCCTTCACAAAAGAGTAATTTCAGCATTTAATAGAATGTTCCTCTAGCTGGATGATTTCAAGAGGAGAAGACACAGAAGCAGAGAAAGACGATACGAGAGAAACACATTATTTTTATCTTAGGCTTCTACATGTAAAATGTTTTATTTAATTTTTTAAAGGAACTAAAGGAATGCTCAATAATATTTCATTAATTGATCATATTTATTTAATATTCAGTATTCTTTCATTAATAATATTTTTCTTATTCTTTATAAATTATGTTTGGGCTATATTCCAATTGTAATGTTTCCTAATCTACTACTTTAATCAATATCATTATACGTTGCATAACAATAGCTATACAGTTATAGAAACGCTAACAATATGTATAAAATAATTTAACTATTCTAAAACAACCCTAAAGTTAATTTTCACACCAAAGGTGCGGTCCAGCTGTAAAACCGATTGGTCTCGACACATCGTCATACCTACCATGCCTGAGAATACTAATGTTTTGCAAAGTTACAAAGCAGCACGTGGTGCAAAAGCCTGTTTACTGTTTACATGCGCATCAGTTGCAACTTTTTTGTTTTGTGTTGCGATCAGTTTGTGATATCGGCCAAATTTAGTGACTACCGATTCGAGTCATAGAATGTGATTATCGGCCGATACCGATCTGCGGCCAATTGGTCGGTGCATCCCTTATTTCTACAAAGAAATAAGCAGTGCAGTTGTAGCATTTCCTTGGGTATCTCTAAAGATCACCTAAATTTGTTCAGGCACATTACATAAGATGTTATGTGCCAATTTCTTTAGGAAGTACACTTATGCTGACTGCGAACGTTAGTTTCAAAGACATCCAGGGTGTAACGGAACGCTTAGATTTTATCCTCAAACCCAGAGCTCTTTATTTATTCTACACCCACAGCTCTTCGGCTGGAGTTGATGTATTTACATGACTAGCTTGTCTCCACAACCCCCATATCAGCTGAAACACACTAACATGTGACAGAAGGACCCACACATTTGTGCACACATGCACCTCACACACTGTGATGTTATTCCTTTATGCGTTTCATAAGTTTGGTGGTGTGTGAGTGGTCTAATGGTGAGAAACAGTGCAGCAGTAAGATCATTCTTTACCCTTCACTTCCTTCCACTATGTATTAACTGTCAGTTGTGTTACACTGTAGAACAGAGCTGTTTCTATGTGCGCATTGGTTAACATGTGTGCATGCATATAGCTGTTTATTTTTGATATGTGAAATGGGTTGTACACTTTACATTATCCTTTTCTCCTAAGTGTACAAGCCCTTTGCAGAATGAGTAATATGTTTAGCATTTTTAAAAAGTAAGAGAGCGCATATGTTTTGTTGTTTAATTTGTACTGCCCTGAAGAAGTGACACAGCCAATATTTAATTGATGTAAACAGAGGTAGTGACAGATATTTTCTTCCATATTGTGACGTATATATGACTGAAATGGATAATAGAAAAAGAAAACAAATATAGGGCGAAAACTCGGTTCCATCTGTTATTGATTGGATGGAGGCAGATCTGAATGCGAACTTGCAATTGATTGAAAGAATTGAATGGGGTTTAAGCGGGCTAAATGATTAAAAAAATTAAACCTACATGGATGAACCAGTCGCCACAAAATCAATGCAATGTCACAAAACCAGTCATAAGTCGCATGGGTATATTTGTGGCAATAGCCAACAATACATTGTATGGGTCAAAATTATCGATTTTTCTTTTATGCCAACAATCATTAGGATATTAAGTAAATATCATGTTCCAAGAAGATATTTTGTAAATGTCCTACCGTAAATATATAAAAAAATATTAGTAGTAGTAATATGCATTGCTAAGGACATTTGGACAACTTTAAAGGCTATTTTCTCAATATTTAGATTTTTTTGCACCCTCAGATACATCTCGGCCAAATATTGTCCTATCCTAACAAACCACACATCAATAGAAAGGTTAAGCATGGTGGTTCAGCATTATTAATTCAGCTTTCAGGTGACGTATAAATCCCAATTTCAAAAAATTGACCCTTATGACTGGTTGTGTGGTCCAGGGTCACAAATAATGACTAAAATGACAAATCTTGTTCAAAAGTTTACATACTCTTGGTTCTTAATATCATGTATGAGTCCCTCAATTGTTTCATGTGGCAAGCTGCATCTCAACATCGAGTTACTAGCTACAGCATGTTTACTGCTTGTTTTTTCCCTCAATTCAAATTCAAAAACGACATATCTGTTTAGATCACATGTATTCCAAACACAAAAAGCAACATTTACTATAGCAACGAGAAGCAGCAACAATACGGAATGCCAACCGGCATGTTTACGTTTTGACATATTGCACCTAACAATATGGCAAAACAGCTTTCTTCTCAAGTTATTAACTTTACTCATTCAGTTTGGCATAACCACAGCTTCATCAGGGCAGTATTTAATTAAAAAATGTTTTTTGCATGATCCCTTAACATTTTTAAAAATGATAAACATTTAGCAGAATCTGCAAGGGGTATGTAAACCAACGAGCAGGTCTGTAGCAGTAAAGGGCGTTAAGAGGTGACCGCTCTGCCAATCAAAGCTTTATGCAGTGATTTCACACCAGCGCTGAGATGCTGTGCATTGCTGAGCTTCAATGGGTACAAATAATGGTGACTGACAAGAGGCGTGTGTGAGAAAGCTTATGTGAGAGAGAGATTTTAACTCACCTTCATATTAGTCACATTGTCCTTTTTCAAACAACAAAACAAAAGTAAAGGGGAATCAAGATTGCGTGGCTTACAAAAGTACAACACAAATTGATGGATCTACATAGAGCTATTGCTAATACTGTGTACTAAGTTTCCTGAATGCCTTCAACTTTCCAGCTTAGCCTATAAAGCAAAACACTCTCTCAGGTTCAAAACATCTGAACTGTGTTACTGTTAAAGCAGCACTAGTCTGTTAATCCCTTTATCTCATCACTAAAGAGCTGACTGGGTGAAAGAACTGATTGGCTAAACCCATTGGCTACTATAAACCACATCAACACCTCCCACTAATCAGGACAAAAGGTTTATATCAGTGTTGCTATTTTTAACTAAAACTTGTTAATTGAAATAAAGCTGGACTAAAATAAAATGTATATAGTTAGATGAAAAACTTAGACTTACAAAAACTTGAAATGTTGTATTGTTACCTAACTGAAAATAAATTGAACTGAAGTAATAAAATGACTCAAACTGAAGAAAAATAATCTTAAACTAAATAGAAATATATAAAAAATTGAATAATAAAAATTACAAAAACAAATTACTATAACTACAACTGAAATTAAACAAATCAAACAAAATTAAAAATACAAATACATGCTACATCAAATTATTAATAAACACTACAAGAGTATATAAGTAACACTAAATCAACTATTTATTTATACAAAATACTGATTTTTTTATGCATATAAAAATGTCAACAACAAGAACAGTAATTTCTTGCTATAATTCCACATTGCATAAATATCTACAGTAATTTCTGATATTAAATGAGACTTCTTAAATCTTTAGTTAATTATAAAATAGCTCGAGCAGGGAGATTTTTGCCTTGAAGTGATGTAAATAAAATATAAATATAAGTTGCTGTAAATAAACGTAAATGTACTGTAAGATGCTGTAAGCATAAATGAGCATTTGCATAGCTAATGATAGCATAATATGTAAACAAAGATATTTTTAAACCTTAAAAATGTGGTAGTTGTAAGCAGGAATACCTTTGTCTCTGTGCGGCGTGTAGTTCCATCCTCTGAGGTAACCACAGAAACACGAGAGGTGGGTGTTCCGGGATCTTCCTCTATAGTTACAGTCTCCTCCACAACCTCCTGGGGCTCCTGCATCATGGCCAGTGACGTCTGGTTACTGGGGCTCTGCTCCTGTGGGACAAGCAGAGGGCAGTGGTTCAAGGTCAAAGGCCAAAGGTCACTGCTGCGAGATTAGCTGGGCATTCAAGAAAACCTTTTTACAGCTTTAAATAATGGATGAGGGAATATTTTCATTTTGGTAATCCTTTCTACTTATAAGAAAGAAAATATGACGCACTCACTAACTTTAACCCTAACCCAAACTTTTCAGTGATGTCCGTCTCAAAACAAAAGCAACAAAGTTTTATTTAATTAAACTTATGGAAACTTATCAATAAAGTATCAATACAGTTTCCTATGTTAAGATATTTTCAAATGTAATTTATTCCTGTGATGGCAAAGCTGAATTTTCAGCATCATGACGCCAGTCTTCAGCATCACATGATCCTTCAGAAATCTTTCTGATGCTGATTTCAAAAGGTTCAAAAGAACAACATTTATTTTGAAATAGAAATCTTACTAACACGTTACTTAGTCTTTATGTATATTCATAATGTATGGATATAATGCATTATATCTTTTCAAAAGTAATTATAACCAAAGTTAAAATGCATTATGATATTCACAGATTCCTCGTTTACATCTGAAATTGGTTGTTTGTAGTTTTTAAATGCATTAAACTTTCTAAAAGTGTATTATAATGTATTATAACTGTGGTTCCAATTATTAATGAGACCATATAATGCATTATACATAAAAGGCTTTAAGTAACGTGTTACCGAAATCTTTTGTAATATAACTCTTTACGTAAAAGTCTTCACTGTCAGACTATTCTATTCTGTACTGTATATTCTATAAAATATACCCTGCAGCAAAAACAGAATTATATTGAAAACACTGGAGTGTTGAATCTTCAAGGTACAACAATAAAAAAATAAAATAACAAAAATGCTTGAGAAAGAAGAAACGGAACCCCCCCGAGACCTCGAGTTATCAGACAAGATGGTAAATAAACAACAAACCTGAAGCTATAGTACTTGTAAATGAAAATATGAAGCAAAGGTGGTTGACACAACTGTAAAAACACTACAGATGACAGAAAGAAAGAAACAACAGCAAAAATTGAGGGTACAATCCATCAGTCTGGGGAGAACTGTGTGTGTGTGTGTGTGTGTGTACATGTTTTCTATCCAGGTGGGGACTTCAACCTGAATGCACACTGGCTTTTGGGGACTCGTGTCACTGTGAGGACACCTAAATTGAGGTCCCTGTGAGGAAACAAGCTTATAAATCATACAGAATTAGTTTTTTTTTGAAAATGTTAAAAATGCAGAAAGTTTTGTGTGATGGGTAGGTTTAGTTTAATTTGCACAGTATAAAAACCATTACATCTATAGAAAGTCCACACAAAGATAGTAAACCAGACAACAGTGTGTGTGTGTGTGTGTGTGTGTGTGTGTGTGTGTGTGTGTGTGTGTGTGTGTGTGTGTGTGTGTGTGTGTGTGTGTGTGTGTGTGTGTGTGTGTGTGTTGGCAGCAGCACAGGAGGGCTGATGAAGGATGATGCCAGAAGTAGCCATTTGTTTTCCATCCATCTTTGAAGGCATTAACGAGCAGGCAGTTTTTCATTGATTAGCATAGCGGAAGGCTTCAAAGTCTGCGGCAGGCCAAATTGATCCGTAGCCCGTCTCGCTAATCATTGACTTCTAGCCTTTCATGTGTCAGTATCATTTCTCTGCGTTGGCAGTTCGAGCGGCTGCCTGTCCAACCTCAGAACGGCATTCTTCTAAGAGAAACTGAAGTCAAAAGAAACTTTTTCTTCCTTCTGGAGTAATTTAGTTTTAATTGTTCCATTAATTGGCCTAAGACAGAAGTGTCAGTATAAGTGTATTGATTGAAACCGATGATTGATGAGGATAAAAACATCTTATCTGAAGCGCCTCACTCCTAATAGCTGAGTGCCACATGGATTATGTAGGCGTACCACACAGAAACAAAGCTTTGATTAACTTTCTGACAGCCAAGAAGCAAGCTTGAGCAGAATTCAATATGAGAAAGTAATGAGAAACTTTTAAAGAGCCTATTAGCACCCCTGTGAAAGCAGAGATAAATATGCCTCTTTTCAACATGAATGTTTAAATGGGAATCATGGCAAAACATGAGAAATGGCCACTAAATGTGTCTAAATGTCTAAATGGCATTATGTTAATAAGAACTGAATGGGTCTTGGTTCTCCATATATGTTGATTACACCTCATGGTCATTTATTGTATGAATATTAAATGTATAGTGCTAAACCTTTCTTTGTATGGAATAACAATATCTATATTGAAATTTAGTTCTCAGTTCATATATTTTTAACTTATAAATTCTTAATTATTTTATAAAATTCTATAAAACTCTCCATTATTTGTAAATCATTAAAATTGAAATTTACTAGGATTTTTTTTTTTAAAAATCCATTAAAGGGATAATTTTCATACTGAAGGACAGCGGTGAAAAGCTGTGAAGACTAAAATTCCAATGTTGTTGAAGATAAACATCTAAAAAGTAAAGAGTAAAAACTGTAATAAATAAATAAAATATAAAAAAATCTATGATGTCTCGGGGACATTATTGGTTGAATTATTATGAAACAGAGGCTACATCAAACCACCTAGACGCTGTCTAGAAAAGGTTGTCCCATAAAACTCTCTGCTCGAAGGAGGAGGATACTCTTGGGAGCAGCTTCAGAGAGGCCAACGATCACTTTGCAGGAGCTACAGAGTTCAGAAGCTTAGAAGAACAGTGTTTAATGCAAATAGGAGTGAAAAGATGTTTAAGGGAAGTAAATTACTTTCTACTGCATCCAAACTAAAAAGCATCAGCTATGATACATCATTGTCCTGTTGTCCACTGAAAGTATATAGAGAACTGAGAATGTATCATGAATATAAATATATGCACACATTTTCCATATGTATGTATGTATGTGTGTATGTATGTATATATATATATATATATATATATATATATATATATATATATATATATATATATATATATATATGCTTACATGCACATGAACTTTAATGACATCCCATTCTTAATCTGTAGGGTTTAATATGGAGCTGGCCCACCCTTTGCAGCTAGAACAGCTTCAACTCTTCTGGGAAAACTTTCCATAAGGTTTAGGAGTGTGTTTATGGGAATTTTTGACCATTCTTCTACAAACCCCAATTCCAAAAACGTTTGTACGGGACACTGTACAAATTGTGAATAAAAAAGGAATGCAGTAATTTACAAATCTCATAAACTTATATTTTATTCACAATAGAATATAGATAACATATCAAATGTTGAAAGTGAGACATTTTGAAATGTCATGCCAAATATTGGCTCATTTTGGATTTCATGAGAGCTACACATTCCAAAAAAGTTGGGACAGGTAGCAATAAGAGGCCGGAAAAGTTAAATGTACATATAAGGAACAGCTGGAGGACCAATTTGCAACTTATTAGGTCAACTGGCAACATGATTGGGTATAGAAAGAGCCTCTCAGAGTGGCAGTGTCTCTCAGAAGTCAAGATGGGCAGAGGATCACCAATTCCCCCAATGCTGCGGCCAA
This sequence comes from Paracanthobrama guichenoti, assembly GCA_018749465.1. Taxonomy (NCBI): domain Eukaryota; kingdom Metazoa; phylum Chordata; class Actinopteri; order Cypriniformes; family Gobionidae; genus Paracanthobrama; species Paracanthobrama guichenoti. Next base: position 15,753,413 of record CM031947.1, read on the forward strand.
AAATAGTGGAGCAATATCAGAAAGGAGTTTCTCAGAGAAAAATTACAAAGAGTTTGAAGTTATCATCATCTACAGTGCATAATATCATCCAAAGATTCAGAGAATCTGGAACAATCTCTGTGCGTAAGGGTCAAGGCCGGAAAACCATACTGGATGCCCGTGATCTTCAGACCCTTAGATGGCACTGCATCACATACAGGAATGCTACTGTAATGGAAATCACAACATGGGCTCAGGAATACTTCCAGAAAACATTGTCGGTGAACACAATCCACCGTGCCATTCGCCGTTGCCGGCTGAAACTCTATAGGTCAAAAAAGAAGCCATATCTAAACATGATCCAGAAGCGCAGGCGTTTTCTCTGGGCCAAGGCTCATTTAAAATGGACTGTGGCAAAGTGGAAAACGGTTCTGTGGTCAGACGAATCAAAATTTGAAGTTCTTTTTGGAAAACTGGGACGCCATGTCATCCGGACTAAAGAGGTCAAGGACAACCCTTAGCTTTTCTGAATAGCTTTTCTGATTGGCTTTTTTGAATAACTTTTCTGTAGCTCAAACAATAAGAGCGTGGCCAAGGTCATGGGTTCGATTCCCAGGGAAAGCAAGAACTGACAAAATGTAAAAATGTGTACCTTGAATGCAATGTAAGTCGCTTTGGATAAAAGCGTCTGCCAAATGCATAAATGTAAATGTAACCCAAGTTGTTATCAGCGCTCAGTTCAGAAGCCTGCATCTCTGATGGTATGGGGTTGCATGAGTGTGTGTGGCATGGGCAGCTTACACATCTGGAAAGGCACCATCAATGCTGAAAGGTATATCCAAGTTCTAGAACAACATATGCTCCCATCCAGACGTCGTCTCTTTCAGGGAAGACCTTGCATTTTCCAACATGACAATGCCAGACCACATACTGCATCAATTACAACATCATGGCTGCGTAGAAGAAGGATCCGGGTACTGAAATGGCCAGCCTGCAGTCCAGATCTTTCACCCATAGAAAACATTTGGAGCATCATAAAGAGGAAGATGTGACAAAGAAGACCTAAGACAGTTGAGCAACTAGAAGCCTGTATTAGACAAGAATGGGACAACATTCCTATTCCTAAACTTGAGCAACTTGTCTCCTCAGTCCCCAGACGTTTGCAGACTGTTATAAAAAGAAGAGGGGATGGTAAACTTTTACAGTGGTAAACATGGCCTTGTCCCAACTTTTTTGAGATGTGTTTAAGCCATGAAATTTAAAATCAACTTATTTTTCCCTTAAAATGATACATTTTCTCAGTTTAAACATTTGATATGTCATCTATGTTATATTCTGAATAAAATATTGAAATTTAAAACTTCCACATCATTGCATTCTGTTTTTATTCACAATTTGTACAGTGTTCCAACATTTTTGGAATCGGGTTTGTAGAAGCGCATTTGTGAGGTCAGGCACTGATTTTGGACGAGAAGGCCTGGCTCGTAGTCTCCGCTCTAATTCATCCCAAAGGTGTTCTGTCGGGTTGAGATCAGGACTCTGTGCAGGCCAGTCAAGTTCCTTCACACCAAACTCGCTCATCCATGTCTTTATGGACCTTGCTTTGTGCACTGGTGCGCAGTCATGTTGGAATAGGGAGGGGCCATCCCCAAACTGTTCCCACAAAGTTGGGAGCATGAAATTGTCCAAAATGTCTTGGTATGCTGAAGCATTAAGTGTTCCTTTCACTGGAACTAAGAGGCCAACCCCTAAAAAACAACCCCACACCATATTACCCCCTCCACCAAACTTTACACCTGGCACAATGCAGTCAGGCAAGTACCGTTATCGTGGCAACTGCCAAACCCAGACTCATCCATGGTTTTGCCAGACAGAGAAGCGTGATTCGTCACTCCAGAGAACACGTCTCCACTGCTCTAGAGTCCAGTGGTGGCGTGCTTTACATGACTGCTCGGATGCAGCTGCTTGGCCATGGAAACCCATTCCATGAAGCTCTCTACGCACTGTTCTTGAGCTAATCTGAAGGCTACACAAAGTTTGGAGGTCTGTAGCTATTGACTCTGCAGAAAGTTGGTGACTTCTGCAAACCTCAGCATGTGCTGACCCCGCTCTGTGATTTTACGTGGCCTACCACTTCGTGGCTGAGTTGCTGTTGTTACCGATTGCTTCCACTTTGTTATAATACCACAAACAGTTGACCGTGGAATGTTTAGTATTGAGGACATTTCACGAATGGACTGAAGGTGGCAACCTATCACAGTACCACGCTTGAATTCACTGAGCTCCTGAGAGCGACCCATTCTTTCACAAATGTTTGTAGAAGCAGTCTGCATGCCTAGGTTCTTGATTTTATACACCATTGGCCATGGAAGTGATTGGAACACCTGCATTCAATGATTTGGAGGGGTGTCATAATACTTTTGGCAATATAGTGTGTGTGTATACTGTGTATACTTTTTTTAAGATACATTCTCTGAAATTAAGTCTTGGCATCTTATGCAGTTTTGCTTCTAAATTGAACTGTCCTTGTTTTAAGGATGTTCAGATATTTTTGCTGAAAAACAAGATCCACATGCTGATTTTTAAAATGTATTTATTTTCTATAAATCCCCGAAAAAAAAAACACTGATAGACATTTTTTGTTCTACTACAAAAGTTCCTCACATTTGAACCTCATTCTCAGCACAGTATTGCCACTTAAACAAATCCTTAGAGTAATATACAGAGCAAAATGAGATCTGTGGGAGAACCGGAGCCAGATCTAGTTTATTTACAATATAAAAATAAACACCTTACCATGACATCAGTACCTTTCAGGATACACACAGGATGCAAAATGTTCACCAGTCATCCATGAAGTTTGTTTTCCCAGTGAAAATTACCTTAAAATGATGGGCATAAACCCATAAACCCTAAAGCACTCATGAGCTCATTTTTGTGCAAAATAAAAAGTCTCCTCAGTCAGCTGGACAGAGATATAACCCAAAGGCATGCTGAGGATTTTGCCACCAACCTCGCATCATACAGCGGTGTCTATCACGGATGATCCGCGGCGTCACATGGGGGAAATCTGCTGCCACAGATAGCAGCTTTGCCTTTATGACAACTATTACACAGGTGAACTTCTGAACCCAGCATCGCGTTTGTGTGTTTATGTGAGTGTGCTTGCATATAGCATGTCTCACAGAGAGGGGAGTTTCTGGGCAACCCTACGGGCTTCAGAAAATGAGCCCCATTTTAAGGCGTTCTAATTTTAGAATGAAAGGAACACCCACGATTCCTTTCTTCCAGACAAACTGACAATAATTATAAACATTTGGGGAATGTCTAAATACATTAACCAAAGGCTTCTTTACATTTCTTTCTAAGTTATACATGCAGTAAACGCTTTAACACGCAAGTCTCTGAGCATTAACAGATTCAAAACTGTGGGAGAGTCAGGTGTTCCTTAGCAATTTGGACTTTAAGGAAACAAGTAAGAGAAAAAAATAATACCCCAGTTCACAGAGAGTTTCTGTACATTAGAAACGCAAAGGTCTTTTCATGAGTCTTATATCATGTTTCAAAACCTCTTGTGTTGAATCTGCACATAATTAAGGGTTTTGTAATTGCACAGCAAGGTTTCTTACGCAAAAAAATACCAGGGTTTTAATTTCATCCTTTTTCCATGCAAGGAAGAGGTGTGTGAGATAAACATCAGTCTTCCACAATGGCAAATTGAGACAGAGCTGGAGAAGATAAGGTGAGCCGGAGCAAATAGAGCAGATAGGCAAATGAGAAAAACGATTGGCAATTAAAAAGCTTCTGAGTAGCGGAGATACTTTGCTATCAGGCCTGTCCCTGGATCCACACTAGATAAAAAGACCACCCATCTGTAAAGCTGAGAGAGTAACATTTGTGCTCTCCACATTTCACACCTCAAACACAAGCAGCCCTCTAAAGCCTTTCTAATTTTGCTCTAAGGGTGTATTTATTTATTTATTTTTTTCACCTTTGACACAATCTAGATATATAAAGAGTGGAATTCATAATGTCATACTTACTAATAAGTAATACAATAAATGTTAATGTCTCTTTTAATAACTAATTATTGGATCAGACATAATTAAAAAAAAAAGAAAAAGAAATATCACCAGATACTGACAATAATGCAGAATACAACTGTTTAAAAATAGTAGAATAATGCCCGTCAACTATGACTGCAGATTTGATTTGACTTTCGACAACTAGTGTTGATGCATCAAGGCTGCAAATTGGGGGAAATATCAAGGCAAAAGTTGTGTTTTGTAATCCAGGATCTAGATTAATTTGCCTCCAATTAATCTTTCCTATTCTACTACTGTTTAACTATTTAAAAAACTGCATGTTGCATACAATAGATACTGCGCAGCATCCAGTGAGTAGCAAGCTAGCATTTCATTCCACCACTACTCTGAATGAAAAATCTCTGATTGTCTTTAGATTCATTTGCGTCCGATTAATAGCTTCATAACCGTTTGTGGAGTGAACAAAACATCATCAACTAGCTTAATATCACTCCAGAGAAGGTCTGCAAGATACAGAGAAGATTAGTTTTCGCACCTCCATTTTGTTCATTACAGTTGCCATGCATCACCTGGGCTGTAACCTCGCCGTCAGTAATGCATCGTCCTCTGGCTAACAGGATTTCAGTCAGACCTCACAGCAGCAATCATCGGCAAGATCTTACACAATTAATCCATTTGCCAAGAGCGTTTGTATAACCTTGGGTCATAAGAGTTTCCCATCAACTTGCTTCTTTTCCCGCATCCATCTTCATGACCAAGAGTCACACCCACCATGCTGGAATGTGACAGCGAGCGGGAATTAGCTTTCATTTCACTTCGCTATACTTGTGGAAAATTGAGCAAATAAATCAGACAATTTAAAAAACAAATAACTGAGAAGAGGGCACACATATCTCCTCCGTATAACTGCCTGGGGAGGTTGAGTGGAAGTAAAATGGATGGAGGGTAATTGGATGGAGGGGACACAATCGGTGGCGAAAAAGAAGCTGAAGACTCCAGTCTGACTCACAAGCCAAAGGCCCAAACCAACAGACAGACACGTCCCAATGGGGCGAAATGTTGCGGGAAGAGGGGAAGGGAGGGGTCGGGATGAACATTCCACAGAGAGTTGCGGATGGTCAAATGCATTTAGAGGCGACGGCTAGCAGATAAGCTTAACTAAAAAAGGGATGGAAGGACGAGAGATGAAAGAGAAAAGGCGAGGAATAGAGGCTAGCGGGCTGTAATGGCTCTGCTAATCTCTTTGTCCTCCTGAGTGATCCAGTGCCAAATCTCCATCCTCTCATCGTCTACGAACACGGGGGCCTCATTTTAGACATTCCTCACTCATTGGCCACATCCATTTCTCTAACAACAGTTTTGAGAAGCCATTCTCTTTCTCCACTAGCACCCTTGGTCACCCCTTTTGTTCTTTTGATCCAGATTCCCAGGTCTAAACAAAAAGAAAAAATGAAAATGGCAAATCTCAACAAACCTCAAAGGAACACCTCTCTCTCTCTGAAAAAAATATTAAATAAAGTATTTACTCAGTGGAGCACAACTTTTCGTCTGGCACAAGTTTTCAAGCTTTGTTTGCATAATTAATAAAAATACATGATCTATGTGATTCCATTAACCCCCCCACCAGTATTGCTCGATGAAAAATATTTTTAACATCTGGAATGAATTAGTCACGTATCCAAGTTACACCCTTCTGAAAGATTTCTGGCATGGTGTGGCTTTGCAGCGGGGCTTGAAAAAGCACACAGTTGCCCGCACTCTCACACTTTCACTCATATAATTCAGCTTACGGTCAGCGCTCCCTTTCTGGAATGCAACCCTGACAACACAGCCAGAGCATATATCACTCCTGTTGTCCTATAAAACTAGGTAAACACAATAAGAAGAAGAAAAAAAAAGTGTCAAAGAAAATAAAAAGAAAGAAAGAAAGAAAGAAAGAAAGAAAGAAACCTAAACCCTTCTGATTGTAACGATAAAAAAACAGGAGTTTACAATTAATGAAAGCTGTTGAAAAAAATAACCAAGATAAAATCAAAATCATAACTAATAATTAGTTAATAATTAGCAGACTTATCAAGTAATGGTATGCTATGGTGTTAGGTGAATCGGCTGTAAATAAAATAACGTAAAAAAATTAACAAAACATTTATTAATTGTATTATAATAAATAAATATGTAGAATTTAGGTCAAAACAGATCATCAAAACAGCACTTCAAGTTAGACTAATCAGTCAGCGTATGCTAAGATAGCAGGATAATAAGTTGGTATGCTAATCGAATCAATAGTGGTATGCAAAGCTAGTGTAAATTTGTTAGCCTGTAGGCTAAATAAAAAAAAAACAGAAAGACAAATGTATAATTTGACCATTTATAGTTTCTGTAATATAATATGATGTGAAATGAGTTGAAAAAAAAAAAAAAAAAAAAAAAAAACCTTTTCCGCAATCACTGAATACAACGCAACATTAACAAAATGTCGCATTTTCTTGTGGTCCTACATAATTCGCCATTTCACCACAAAATAATCGCAATTTTAAAAAAGGACTCACAAAAATATACATATTATAATTATCTATTTGAATTATCCCTCATTTAATTAAAGTTGTAAAGCATTATTTTCACAAGGATAGAGATGTTGTGCACGTGGTGTCAGTGGTCTGTGTGAAACAAAAGGAAAGCAAACCTTTTGTCACCTGCTGTCGCACATGGGTGCTAAGGACTGGGTTTCGGACTGGCTGCAGATTTCTATGTGCGCGCTTGTCGCCTGTCAGATACAAGTACCGAATTGTGTTCTCTTTCAAGGCTTATCGCACTTGAACGGTCAAATACACACAAATTATTTAAAAATGTCCATCTTGGCAGTTATGTCTTGTGTGTTTGACAGTTTGGGATGTGTGTCAGTATTGGATCTGTGATTTAGGCTAGGTTTCACAAACAGGGCTTAGACTAAGCCAAGATTAGGCCATTGCTCAATTAGAGCATTTAAGTAGCTTTTTTAAAATGTTTTTTAATTTTTTTACATGGTTTTATAAATCTGAAAACTTTTGTGCGTACGCAAAATCCACACGGCTCCGGGGGTCAATAAAGGCCTTCTGAAGCAAATCGATGGGGTTTTGTAGGAAAAAAATCCATATTTAAAACTTTATAAAGTAAAATATCTAGCTTCTGGCGGACCGCCTTCCATATTCAACTTGTGAAGAAAGTGTAACACCTCTCGTAGTTCAAAACACTCAGGCTCAGTGTTAGTAAATCATGGGGTAATTTTCATTTTAAAGTGAACTAATCCTTTAAATAGCCTAATTATTGAGAGCTTTTTACTTCTGTTAGGCATTTGTTTTGCTGTGGTTTGCTTATAAGATTTTGCTCATATAAAGCCAGATAGTACACCGTTAGGCTAGCCCAGCTATAGCCATCTAATAGCCTAACAATTTTGAAAATATATTGTTTTTACATTTCTAATTGTAAAGACTGGGCAAGGCTGTGTAGTTTGCACCAAACCCATCATCCAAGTCCATAGGTTGTTTTAAAAGTCTAAATGTATCAGAATTTAGAATTTAAATTAGAATTTAGTCCAAAATTAACAACATAATACAGAAAAGGTGGTATCCTAATTATTAAAAAAGACAAAAAAACTACAAAAAAAAAGTTCTGGAAATGAGCACAACAAAATCAATTCTGATCACAAAAAAATTAAAAAAAATCTGGTGGGACTATAAAATAAAATAAAATAATTTACAAACAAACAAAATAAATTAATTTGTAGGAGTTAGGTTAATAGGTTATTCTACTTTCAACCTACATAATCACTTTGCAATTGAAGTGGGATCAAATCTTGCATATGGGAGTTGTTTGTTTTACTAGAGGATGTGAGAAAGAGGGAGTAATGCACAGTAGCACTGCATGAAATGGGTGAAGCAACTTCAGGCTATTGCTATTGGGGTTTTGGAGGGCGAAGGCCCATATGGACGTACATCAACAAAGGCACACACCACAAATACTGTTTTCTGGCTGCGAATCAGCAATGTGGTCTCTCCAGGGAGAGACACTAGGAACCTTTGCCAAGAGATTGGTTCATGCAGGGTCTCCGGGCTGCGGCCATGGGCAGGGCAGGAAAGACATGTGTTTGACTTCCCCCTGTCACTGGTCTGGCTCCCGCTGTCCCTGTTTGCTGCTTATGCCACTGAAGGTCCAGCTGTTAACAGATCAAATATCAGGCCTGGGGACCAGCCTACCTCAGAAGCACAACAGTGAAATACAGTCACACAGAGGGCTGGATAGTGGCGGTAGGCCGTCATGGACATTTTAACAGCCCGGGATGAGTGATTGCTCCATTCTCACTTTCTGTCTATCACATCCTTATCTGGCGAAGCCACTCAGAAGTGATTAAATCAGCGATGGACTTTATGATTACTTATGTGTGTGAGCAAGCGGTCACAAAGTCACACTAGAGAGCGAGCTACCTCTCTAACACATGCTTCAGGAAAAGGAAGGACCTGCTGTCATGGAAACCCGTGTTGTTTTACAACATGGCTTAAATTGTGCAGTGAGATAAAGGCTGTGTAATATATCCAGTGACTTAAGGCGCAGTGCATGAGAGACATACACACAGAGCTCTGGGCTCAATGCAATCTATCCTTCTCTGCCTCAACCTGTTTAAGGTGGTTATATTTTTCACGGTTCTATATTTATGAAGCAAAGCCTTATGCATCACATACATAGATTTATAACGAATAGCCATTGTGAACTGGTGTTGTAGTCATCCATCTCATAGCAAAAACATTACTTACGCACTTCAAGAGCCTCTCAGCACCTGAACTATACATCAGAAATGCTAAAATCGACTGGCATTTCATGGCCCATTGACTAATGCATTGCAGTGCTGTTCCGTGTATGCATGCAGTGCACGGCTGAAGCGTTCAGGAACAACGTCTGGGAGCTTGATCAACCATCTGCACGTTACGGCGTCACAGAGACACAGAGACGGTCCTGTGAAATTGAGGAGTGGCCGGATGATCCATTAGAAACCCAGCCGGTCCTGTATGTGCCTCTGAGATGGTGTGGCTATTCATACCTCATGTGAAAGGCCCATCTGTAAGCAATATTCTCTCAGGATCCATATGAGCCCTAAAAGCACATGCTACATGAAGAAACTGGATCTGATCCTTGGGGCTTTGGAGGCAGCAGAGGAGAAAGGCTCCACAGAATCAGCTATTGTTGCTTGTACATTATGATACAAGGCATTTTAGGTATCTTTCAGCATACCAATCAGCGTATTTATTAAACACTGATTACATTGAATAAATTGATGAATATAAATGCCTTAAATTCAAAGTATCTTGCTCTTTCTCTGAAATATACTCTTTGGAAAAACTGTAATATATACTGTAACGTAGTTTGTATGTTCAGGGAAGGAGGAGGCGGGAACTGGAGAACATTTAAAAGACTTTAATAAATAAACAAAATGAAAGTAAACCACGGGCAGCCCCTCACAGACGACTGCCACGCATACACATAAAACATAAATAAAACGCAACATAAAATCCAGGCCTGGTCCTCTCTCGTCCTTTACTGGTGTCGCTCATCCTTATATGCCTCCGAGCTCCCTCATGAGAGGACTCAAGACCGGTGTGACTCGCAGGTGACGCTCGTCTCACTCGCTCCTCCCACGTCTCTCACTCGTCTACCTCGCCACATATACATATACATACACACACACACATTTTATTTGAAAACCTGTTGTATCTATTTGCTTGGAGTAAATTTATCGTAAGGACATTTGTAACTAGATAGACTTTTTCCTTCTGTGAGCTGTGCATCTTTTAAAGGTAACAACCTTCTAAATTCTCTCTGTGTCTACAAACATATGCACATGTAGCAAACGGAGTGAGTTACGTAGTGTCCATCAAACAGAGAAGACAAAAACGCGAGAAGACAGGCAAAAAGCAATGGGACAAGTTACACAGAGATACACAGAGAGAAAAAGAGAATAAAACAGAAAGAGAGTGATACTGGGGCATCATTAGTTCTAATGTATTCCAGCCCACTGCCATTCAATTTCAGCAGCCCACTACGAAGGTGTGTTTGATTAGCGGCAGATTGGATTTTGATTTCTGGAATATTGCCTCCTAATTGCCTGTTTAGATTTCTAATCATAGATTAATGGCACACAACAAAAGAGCTTGTGGATAATAAACCAATATCTGAAGCGTAGCTAATTCATTCCCCCTACTCCACTATGGAGAAAGACTGTGCTTTCATTACGCAAAAACAAAGGGCATTATTGTGCGTGACTTGCTTTTATAACAATAAACGAGTCTCTGACAAGTACCGCGCAAACCGTGACCTGTAAAACATGCTCTTTATGAAAGTATCATTGAATCTTAGTTTCATCATAAATTATCGTTTTAGCCCTAGCGCACAGAAGTTACAGAACAACTACCAAATACTTCTGTAACAAGCCGGATGTACCAAAGAGACACCCGAGGCAACAATCGTCTCTGTAAAAACAAAAAGAAAATCCATAAAAGAAGCTGAGGTGAGACCAGTTATGCTGGTATAATCGTGCAATCTCTAAATACTAAATACTCTGAAGCTTCTCCAAGTCATGTAGTGTTTAAAATCATTAAAATAAAAACCTACAGATAGACAAATCAATTAAATAAACAATTAAATATAAAATATAATAATGCTAATATATAATAGTATTTCTTATTTTTACAGATCTATAATTTAATTGTGTGATTAGACATAACATACTGTCTGTGTGAAGAAAAAAAAATCCTAACTACACTATGTTCTGCATAGAACATCACAGCATTGTGGAACTCATATTTTATTCAGAAAATGCAAAAATGTAAATACTTTTGCTAAACTTGTTGTGTGGGCAACTTAAGCTGATTTGAATTATTTTTAGGATCAGAATAGCCATTATCTATTGCTCTAGTAGATGGAGAAGTAGATCTCCAGGAGATATCACAGCTGCCCACAGCCAGCCGGATATCAAACCCTCATTAATGCAGGAAGGAAGAGGCAGTACTGAGAGAAATGGCTTATTTTTGTTAGTGTATCTGCGTGCATCCATGTTTGTCTCATGTCTAGAGATATCCAGCATGCTCCATCTAATTACAGCTGGATTCCTGGAAGTGTGACCCAAACAGCGCAACCACACAGCTGCCAAAACCATTTAGTTTCACTTCAACACCTCTCCATTCATCAGCCAAGTAACATGAAAACATCCAACATCTGATTCTCCTTTATTTATTTTTTTAAATGACCAATTCCTAGCTTTTGAAGACGTAGCACTTAAGAATCAATTATTACTGAAATGTCATCCCCACTAAACCAAAACAGCCTGAAATATGAATCGTTCAAAAGTTTGGGTTCAGTAAGATTTTTTTTTTCTTCTAAATCAATACTTTTATTCAGCAATTACACATTAAAGAAACGTAATAGTATAGACTTTTCTATTTCAAAATCAATGCTGTTCTTTTGAACTTTCTAACTTTCTATTCATCAAAGAATCCTGAAAAATATTTATCACAGTTCCCACAAAAATATTAAAGGGTAACTAAACCCTAAAACAACTTTTTTTTAGTTAATGATCTGCAAGACTGGGGCTTTATTAGTGCTGTTCATTGATTCGAGTAAATGTTTTGACATTTGGGTATAAAGTGTTTTAATTGTACAATATATGGTGTAAAAACGTCTGAGTGCTGCCCTCTTATTAAGGTTGAACGGTGGCTACTGCAGTTGAATTTCCTATTGGACATTGCAGGTCTTCGTGACATATATTGGCTCTTCCAACAGCTCACTATCCACGCCCCTGGCACGAGCTCACCACGCCCTAAGAAATGTTTTCCCGCATTGATCGCATGAGAAGAGAACGGCTTCACTCCAGTATGAACGCTCATGTTACATGAAGTAGAAACATTATGAATGAAACTTACTTGACACTTGCTATCAACATTCTAATCAAGAAAATATGGTTAAATAATGCAGTTGTCAGTACACTTCAGGTTTTTCTTGCGATATTTTTACCGCCCGTCATGTGTACAGATACTTACTTTTCATACATGAGACACGCTTTTAAACCTTGGCACGCAAGTGGTTGCCGTGGTAACGAACAACAATACTGTAACATGCTGGCGTATATATAGAACAACTTTTATTTGAGAAAATCTGTTTATAATAAGCTATTAGGTTTGAACTTATTGCTCCTGTGCTGCCTATTGATTCAGTTAATTTCAATAAAAATACATTGCATGTATATGATCTATTTTTAGTGGCATTCAGTATAGGATTTGACTGTTCATAGATTAGGTCAATGGTCCCATTCTCTCTTGCGCTGCTGCTTTGCTAGCATCGTCGGCACTGAGAGTTAACGCAGTTTGAGCCAGTGGCTCAAATTGATGATAAGGCTCAATCAGTCACTGCGGGTCTCAGGTGCACGCCCCCGCTCAGCCCCGCCCTCGGTTCGTCCCCTCTGTCTTCACTGGGCTCTGCCCACTTTTCCAGCATTTTTCAAATATTGCAAGTGGGTGGAGTTAGGCTCTGACCTGGGATTGAGTTACCCTTTAAGCAAGCAGCACAACTGTTTTCAACATTGATAATAAAACAATGTTTTTTTGAGCACCAAATCAGCCTATTAGAATGATACATTTAAAAATGTATTATTTTAAATTGTAATAGTATTTCACAATATTATTAAAACATGCAGCCCTGGGGGCTCATTTATAAAACTTTCCGTAGATTTCATCCTAAAAGCATATGTACACACAAAAGCTAGATTCTGCGTACGCACAAAAAGATTTATAAAACAATGTGTACGATAGAACCTGCGCAAAAATCCCTTTATAAATCACAGTTGGCAGAAGATTGTGCATACATGCATCTCCACCCCAAAATCACCATATATGGAGCTTACAACACCTAGTTTCACTATGCATAACCTCATCTGCATATCATTTCCATACACATTCCCATCCACGTGACACCATGTTTATCACTGTCAACAAAAATATTAGATATGGACTATAAATGGCATTTGTGCCTTACACAGTACATTGCTGAAAATCATCTAACATCCTTTTTATGTTTTAGAATAAATATATCAAAATATCCATAAAAACAAAATTGTATAAAATACTTCTCAGATACATTGAGACAATGTATCTGACAATGTCAAAACAATTCAAATCAAATCAAATTCACGCAGTTTTGCTGGTAACGTGAACATGTAGGATGTTAAGGCTATTTTTAATGTAATATTTATTGCAGTGTAAGTACAAGTGTCTGACTATTGACAATCGTCAATGCGTCACTGACAAAGTATTTTAAAAAGGAAACGTGCAAATCTGAACTTTTTCTTAAAGTTGTATCTTTCAAATACAGTGGTATTTTTCATAATTTTGTGAAAATGTCTGTGTCCTTGCAGCTGTGGTTGTACATTAAGCTATTATCATTGGACCCATTCAAACCGGATAATGGACCGTTCGACCACTGAATGTTGCAGTGTCTGTAATATCAAAGTAAGTGTGCCTCACTACTGATTGTTCTCACGAAAACATATTTTGTCATAACAGTGCAGTTTAAAGAGGAATTATTGGAATTAGCCTATATTTAATCCTTGCTGTCATTAAAACAGCGTGTCACGGGGAAATGATCAAAAGTAGCACATACACATCTAAATTCATATAATTTTTTGAGTAATGACTGTGTACTTTCAGTGCATATCGCCATTAATGAAACTGGAACATTAATGTAAATGTGTATATCAAAATGAAAACAGTTTAAAATAGTTCTTTCTTCATTACTTTTCTCACTCTAGTAAAAGAGTTTGTACGCATGGGTCAGAGTTTGCGTGCAGGTATGCAAATTTTCCAGTCAAGTTTGTTTATATAAATCCCAACTTATGTGTCGGAAGTGGCGTACGCCTCTTTCAGGGCCTGTTTTGTGCATACGCAATGGCTATAAATGAGCCCCCTGGTGAGCATAAGCTGGTGAGCTGGTGAGCACTTTTAAACGGTAGTGTAAATCACAGTGCTATTGCTGGAGTTTTGGTGTAAACAGAGAAAAACAAGGAGCATTGTATCAGTCCAGGAAGGAAATTCTAAGGAGCATTCAAGGCTTTCTGTCATAACTGCCTGGAATTCAGCTCCACCCTTGCTGAAGAGGAAGTCAGTTAAACTCAGTATATTGAGAGTGTAAATTATAAACAAAATGACTCACTATAGGATAGACACAACAAACATTTGAACAGCTTTGATGAACTACCGCTAGAATTGCACATCTACGTTCATTCTGAAATGTGATGACTAATTCAGGAAGGTGGTTAGAGAGTTTAGTCATTAGTAATTTATCTGTCTGACATGTCTTTTTTAAATAGTGAATGAGGTAAGAGCAGGCTGGCAGATCTGCAACACATTTTGGCAGAATTAAAGGACTGCTACATCACCTTTCCACACTGCCCTGACTGAACTAAGTAAAACTGAGGGACTAAATATATTTTGATATATTTTAAAATGTCACTTAATCCTGTGATGATCCTTTGGAAAACATTCTAATATGCTGATTTGGTGTGAAACACATTATTATTATCAATGTTGAAAATTGCTGAGCAGCAAATTATTTTTGTGGAAACTGATACATTATTTTAGAATTCTTTGATGAACAGAAAGTTCAAAAAGGATGGCATTTATTTAAAGTAGCTTTTTGTAACAATGTATAAGATGTTACTGTCACTTTTGATCAATTTAATGTTTTTTTTTTTTTATTGGCCCCAAACATTTGAATAGTAGTGTATGAATTATCTAATAATTCTTAAAAACAATTATATAATTTGTGCCATGTGAAAAACATTAAGTGTGATGTGCTTTTTATAATTAAATTATTGTAAATATAAAATATATTGATAATAATATATTATAATATAAAAAAAATATATAAGTGGCCTTTTATATTGTTGTCATTGTATTAAAACCATAAAATAAAAGATAAAAAAAAAAATGATCTGGAAGATCATATAGCTTTGAAATTACATGAGGATGAGTAAATGATGAAAGCCTTTTTTTTTCATTTTTGGCTGAACTATTGCTGGAGTCCAAATTAAAGGCGCCTAATCCAATCTATGTGCAAATCAGGTCTGAGGTCCTCTACTCTCTAATTTTCTTTGAAATGTACAGCTAACACAATTCTGACCTTCTCTAAAACTTGTATCTGTTAGGGAGGGACACATATAGAATCATACATATACATAAAGAAAGGATAATATAAACAAAGGACTAGAGAGATCAAAGTAGAGAAGGTTCTTATAACCCTGCAGACTAGTTTTGAGATACACAGCACTGCAAAACAATCTCACTCAGCATTTCTTACCATGTCTTACAGTAATGCAGCCTCAACCAAAGAAACTTCAACAGCGAGAAGTGCAAAGAGTTCCTCTTCCACCATACGAGCTCATTTCCTGTTGTATTGTTTTTCTCACACTCTTATTCCCTTCAGAACACTGAATGTGAACTCCTAAACATAAAATCTATATGTCAGCACAGACGTGACAGGACGAGGAGGTAATAGAGAAGAGCTGCATCATGTCTAACACTTGACATGGGGCCATGCTGGGTAGTTAAGTCACACGAGACGTATCTGCCGGTGTTTATATGTGCACCATATGTGTAGGGATTGTGGGTGGTGAACTCCACAAAACTAATTTGATTTCTCATAAATATCCACCTGCTTTGAAACAGACAGCGACATGTGGGGTGCGTCCTGTCTGTCCCCTCTCATTGCACTGACACTGACATGATTATGTTGATTTTATGTCCTGAGTGGCACAGTTGGCCAGACTGTGACTTAATCTGCACCAGTGTTCTCCAAACATCTGTCCCTCTGTACAACTAAGACACTTTGAAATCCAAGACTCTCCACAAAGTCTAGCACCCATAAAAAAACCCACCTCTCTGTCATAGTACCAGCACCATAGCAACACAGAAGCAGTGAAGTGCTTGGGAAACAGGTTAAAGTTGGGCTGGCAGATCTGAGTAGCACTTATTAAAGGTGGTGCGTGTCAATTCTGTGCAGCTAAAAGCACCAAACAAAAATATAAAAATAACTTCTTTTTTTTTTTAACTGTAAAAAGACGAGTGGTGCTCGTCCATACCATAAAACGTAAAAAAAAAAAATGTAGTTTTAAGACTTTTCAGGCAAAAATGTACTTGTTTAAAGCTCAAATCTGTGGTTTATTTATAAAGACAGCGCCTTTTTGAAAATTTGATCTGGCGTTTTTGGGGTTGTGCGATCCAGCCGATCAGTGGGCGCTCAGCACTTGTTAACATCGAGAGCAGCCTTTCCTCCTGAGTCCTTCTGACCTCTGCCGCTGGCTCTGATGTCCTGTGGTGGTTAAACATGAGAAATAATTTGTCTTGTGTAAATCTAAAAGCCGATCTTTGGTCTCATAAAGCTATCATTTGTTCCCTGCCAGATCGTTTTGGCTGAGGGCAAAGCGAAGTTTCATAACTTTTTATTTTAGGCTATTTAATTTTACTGTTGTAGATAGCACCAGCTTTGTTTGACTGAATTGTTTGCTTTGCCTTCATTTATTGTATAGCTTCTTATACCTTTTACTTATACTTTTATATCATTGATCACACATAAACTGACATTTAAACAAAAAGAGACTGGGCTGTGTTTTATGTCATATTTCATTTTATTACAGTGATAATCATATATATGCACACTTGTCTGAAACACATATTAATGTTTTTAAGATATTTTGTTATGTTAGAAACATGCATTGAAGATAATATGCACTGCCTGCACTACATTTGTATGGCTATAATATGTTTATTTTATTTTTTTTATATATATATATATATATATATATATATATATATATATATATATATATATATATATATATACACATACATATATATACATACATATACATACATACATACATACATACATATACACACACACACACACACACTGAATGACACTACCAAGAAGGCTGCTACAAGTCAGAAGTTCACGCACTTGGTATTGAGAAACGTCTCTGCCTCTTTTTTTTTTCCATTTAAAAAAACTTAAACATTTTAGGCTACAATAAAACAAAATATGTCACAAAACACCACTCTGCCTCTTTTTTTTTTCATTTAAAAAATAAACATTTTAGGCTACAATAAAACAAAATATGTCATAAAACACCAGTCTCTGCCTCTTTTTTTCATAAAAAAAAAACCTTAAACATATTAATAGCCACACAAATGTGGTTCAGACAACGCATACCTTGATTATGCATGTATATTTATAACAAAAAGAAATATAAAACACAACCCTGCCTCTTTTCGCATGTTTCTGATATCTCGTGTTTAACCACTACAGGACATCAGAGCCAGCGGCAAACGTCAGAAGGACTAGCCGAGGAAAGGCTGCTCTCGGCGGGATTAACGAGCGCGGAGCGCCCGCTGACCGCCTGGATGTCACAACCCCGAAAAAGCCAGATAAAACTGTCAAATAGGCGCTCTCTTTATAAATAAACCACAGATTTAATCTTTAAACAAGTACATTCTTGCCTGAAAAAGTCTTAAAACTACATTTTGTGACACATTAACAGTAGTATTTTTAAATTATGCGGGGTTTCTATTGATGCTTGCTAGTTGGTGCAAGATGCATTCTGGGATACTTGCCTGTCTCAAGTCCACACAAGTCTCCCTCTCGATGCATCTTCGATAAAAGGGGCGGATCAAGAACGCATCCAGGGATTTGAACTGTGGCCGCACTTGGCTAGGTGTGAACTTTGAATTGGAACAGTATTTGGGCAGCGACTGATGACGTTTCAGAAGTCCACGAGAACACAAGTACAGACAAGAACGCATATTGAGAAATAGCCCAGGAAATCCTTAAAGGGGTCATGAATTGAGAAATAAACTTTCCCTTGAGCTTTTGATACATAAAATGTCATTGTAATATAATATCCTGTAAGTTGAAAACTTCCTTGTTGGTCAAAGAAAAGCTTTTATTGACAGCTGGCACAGCAAACGCTCGATCTGCAAATGTGCTTACCTGTGACGTCAGAGTTCAGTGAAACGCCGCCTTAACCAAAGACAACGAACTGTAGCCTAATTCTGTAGCCCCGCCCACCCACTCGTGCATGTCATGACATGTTATAGATAAATAACATAGGCCTACGTGGAGCTAAACCGGATCAAACTTCCAAGCAAGAAATCTTATGGCTTAAGACTTGGATTTGTTTGTAAACAAGAGACTGGATTTGCAGACAGGATGAGATGCTGTGCCTTCTGGATCTGACAGGAATGATGCAACTTATGCGAGTAAAAGTTTTTTATATGTGATAGTATTGCATTGTTATGTTTGATGTCTGATTATGTACATGTCTAACTAAACATAACATATCACGCTGTCACAGGCTGGAGTATCCTTTGTATCTGAGGTGTTGTTGGTTCATTGGGCTGCGATTCAAAAAATACAAAATACAAATCACGGAAGTTTTGAACATGCTGATTTGTCTGAGGTGAAGTTTTGCTGATGCACATAGTACTTGGCTTGTGCATTTGTTATGCATGGTTTGTGGTTATATCCACCGATCAGGCCGGCCAAGTAATAAAAAATAGCATTTCAATTAATTGTGGGTGGATGAGAGATAAATTATTGTGTTTGTTTGATAAAGACATTTTGCGAGCCCTGTAGGCGAATCATTCCGGTTGCCGTTTCTCCACATTGGAAGTTTTCAAAACAATTCCTCATGTGTAAGGGAGCCAAAGCTCATTATAATGTGCAAAAAAGTCATCCAATCATAGCAGTGGGCATTTACTTCCAAGTCTTCAATGTGGCACGCCCATAAAAACTGAACGTTCTAGGAGCTAGGCTCAAAACCAGCCTATTATTGATGTTTTTGAAAGTAAAAACCACGTGAATGTCATAAGTTGACCTCAGACAACAGTATAATTTTTTTTTAAAAGCCAGTT
Organism: Paracanthobrama guichenoti; assembly: GCA_018749465.1. Classification (NCBI taxonomy): domain Eukaryota; kingdom Metazoa; phylum Chordata; class Actinopteri; order Cypriniformes; family Gobionidae; genus Paracanthobrama; species Paracanthobrama guichenoti. The sequence continues at coordinate 15,772,422 of CM031947.1, forward strand.
CATGACCCCTTTAATATTGACAAAGACATTCAGCTATTGCTGCAGCTGAATAAAAAACAGGTAGAGACATGGAATTAACACACCATTGTGACCGTATATGGTTTATCTCTGTGTTCTTCAAGCCATCCCAGGTATTTTCATAAGGATAATGTACATTTATAATGCAATGTCAATTGACAGCCTTTATCACTGTATAGAATACTATAAAATAACAATTCTGCAATAAGAAGCCACATCAGTTCACAGAATTAAGTTCTCAAACTGGTTACCATTAAATGTAATGTTCCTTTTGTATGCAATGGTGTTCTTCAAAAAAAAAAAAAAAAAAGATAAGAAAAAATAAAGATCAATCTGACTGATAGCATTATTTAATTTTCAAAAAGTCTATAGATATCACGCTATATCGTTATCGTGAATTCTTTTGGCCAAAATAATCATGTAGTGAAAAATCTGATATCGTGACAGCCCTAGTGTGAAATATGACAGGGGATTAGGGATGGTATATTTACTCTTTTTTTATTTATCCCTATCTATATGTAAGTTTGTTAATTTATTCAAGCTTGTGTAGGTCTTGCCTGAAAATGAATTATGTAAATATAAGTTGATATGTTGGGCTGCTCAAACAATGTTTGAAATTTATGAATGGCATACAGCTGTTTTGGTATGTACAAAAATAAAGCATTAAAGTTATTTAAATATCAAATTATTTTGAATCATTTGACAAAAAGATGTCTTTGCATGTTAAACTTAGGAAAAATATAAATATTTTAAATATATTAGTGCAGATTTTTATTTATTTTTAATATTTAACAAAACAAAATAAAAAAAAAAAAGTTTATTTTATTTTATTATAACTGTGTCCTTAAGTAAAATCTTTAAATGATAAAGTATGTGGATTGCGTGCAGTAAGCTGGTTGGCAAGCATACACTAATATAGCTAAATGAGATCGGATAGAGCACACAAGACTGCCTTTGTTTTTCTAGCCCCACAGACACTAATACGTTTATCAGTCTGAGAATCTACTAAATTCTCAGTAGATCTGCAGCTTACCTGAACTCTTCCAAAATGATGAACATTTCATATACAGCATATTGTTGGCTGGGACACTAAGGAAATAGCTCAAGCCAAAGGTTGAAGCATATCAATCTTCATGGCTCTAAAATGAGATACACTTCAAATATGTTTGTCCAACCACAGCAGCTATATTTAAGAGTGACGGGGTGTAAATGTTTACTGAAGGAGCCTTAATTCTTGGAATGTTCCCAAAAGCTTCAGGCAACTCAGTGGGATGGTCACGGACATGAGGCACAGCCAAAATCCAATGGCATAAAATTTCGGACTCACTTAGATCATGGTCTGAAATTATATAGACAAAAGAAAACAGTGCTTTGTTATGATATAGATGGATCATGGAACTTTCATAACCCTTGGCCATCTGCAGTCGACAGGCATACAAGATGTGCCAATGAGATCTGCCAAAGTTTGTTCTAGCAGAACAAAAAACAATATCGGTGAGCTTTGTAAGATGAAACTAGAACTACATGGTGCAATAAAAACAGAAAGACTTCATATTGGTATTATATTGAGTAAATCCAATATTCTGTCAAGGTTCTCTCAGAGAGCCTTCTCTCTAACAGGGCTTAAATGGGGGGAAAATGGGAAGATGACTGACCAAGCATGCAATGAAAGATCCTAAAAGCAATAGTGTCACTAAAAGCGTGGTGATAAAAGGCTGTTAAATAATAATCAAAGAATTGCACTAGAGAACATGAACACAGAAAAACAGCAACCCTGGAATTTAACTGCATTGAGAGCAAAGCATTAGGCGCTGAATGAGCTGTCACAACATAAATAATGTTGGCAAATGCTAAAAACAAGCTAGGAAAATGCTATTAGGCCTGGAAAGGTCTGTTTAGCCAAGGATAAAGGCGGCTTTGAACTATTGGCAGCGCTCAAATCACTTCTGTAAAGGCAACTCAATACAGTAGCTGGTCTTAATCCCACTCAAAAGCAAGGGGGGAATATCTATATGCACTCATCTTATTGGCTGAGGACAGCCAGAACCGATTTTTCCACTCTTTTCCCTTTGCCCTGCCTTCTTTTACTGAAGAAGCCCGATGTGCAGCACCAGCCAAAAGCACAGCATCAACAGCTATGCAGAAAGCCACACTGGACTCCTATTTTGTGCCTGAAAACAAGGCCCTCAAATTAAATCCACGTTGAGAAGATTAAGAGGCTCTTCAGTGGCATTCCTGCTCCATATGGCTACAAGGTGCCTGTCTCTCTTTGGTCTGAAAGGGCTTGAAAAGCCATGCCAAGAGACTGGAGTACCTGTCTCTAGGAGATAAAGGAAATACTGTCTATTTTCAGTTAAACATATATGGCACTCAATGGCACAGAAATGGATTAAACTAGGAAATATGTAGTTACCTTGTGCTCTAGGACTGATTAGTTTGCATAAAGAAGGTGTATTAAAATAACACTCAGGAACACATAAGAACTAAGATCTATTCTGAAGCGTTCGGTACAGGAATATCATTAGTTCCTCTGTCAGTTCCTATATTAAAATGACTCGGGTCTCTAAGGTTCTTTAATCTTTCTTTAGCTTAATTAAACATTTTTATAAAAAGAATAATAATAAATATTGCAAGTAAGTAGCAAGTAGCAAATCATTGTTTTGCTGGGTTGTGAAGTAAACATTTTTTTAAAGGCAGTGCCCGAAGATCTATTCTGAGGCATTCCTGTACAGAAATATCATCGGTTCCTCTATCAGGTCTTATATTATATGGCTCACATCTCTCAAAAGGGTTAACTTCCTTAATCTTTCCTTCGCTTCAGATCCAAACTATAGCAAAACTTCAATGGCTGCCACATCTAAGATCTAGCTAAATCTAATGGCACAGATTGCCCACTGTCTTCTAGTGGATAAAAACAAATAAAATACAATAATAAAAATAATGGATTGCAATTTATTATCAATCAATAATCAATTACAATTTAAAATCTTAACATAAATCAAATTTTCTGCAAGTGTTAAACCCTACTTTTCATGTTATATTTATTAAAATAAAATACATATAATAAAAAAATCTCCCTCTTAATATCACCTCACATTAGGGATGTAATGATTCACTTGGAGCCGGTTGAAAATAGATACAAATGTGTGATTCAAGTCGGTTGAGATGTTAAATGAATCGCGATACACGTTTTAAACATCAGGGATGCTGAAACCATATACTGTGACCTCACTTTACAGGCACGATAGCAACAAGCAAATTGTAGCTAGCGTTACGGACTGTGCGTGCATAGTGGCACGAAGAAGAGTGAAATCAGCTAATGTTTTCAGTTCATTCATATGGAAGTTGAGCGCAGGCGCACCTGTGTGCAGGCACAGTCAAAAGAAGCATGGCGACGGCAAGCGTTTAGTTTATGAGTTCATTCAAATCAGAGGTGTGGCGGAGACTAATAATCACCACAGTGAGGCTGCGTCCGAAAACCTAGGCAGCTGACTTGTTGCCTCGCTGCCTTATCAGACAATGACTTGTAAAGTAACGTTTGTTGTGCATGAAGGCACCTCACAAAACTGATTTCAGACAGACTTCTAAGGCAGCGTTACAGTTTAATGATCTACAGCTAAACAGCGAGCTTTGGTGAGAACTAAACAAATATTGAATTACTACATTAAATCAGAAGTGGAAAAGGTTGGTCAAAAACATACATTTACACACAAACTGACCAGTAAACGCAAATTTCGGGACGCCATCTTTTTCATCAGTGTTTTCACAACGAAAGATACAAGGCTGTTTTCTGCCGTAGTAAATGGATTCCAGGCTCTTCTTCATCAAGAAAAAGACCAGCGTGAGGATGTATTCCACAGACTGAAGGAGAACACTGTGCTGATTCAGAACCAGGTGTTGTATTTATTTTACCATCTCTTTCTCTAAATGTGTACATGGATTTTTTTTCAATAATTTGTTGATTATTATGGCATATTATCTGAATGTGCTCCGTTTTTCTAACTCTTGCAAGTGTAATGAAATGTTACTCTTGCCTTTATAACAATGTGAATCCCCTGTCCCTGTTGTAATTAAATTTGACCTAGTCTTTTTATTTCTGCTATTCCTCTGTGCAGGATGAGGGTGAAGCAGCTGAAACATCCTCCTCCCAAGAAAACCACTGCAAGTTCTACTTGAAGAGACTTTTTGAGGATTTGTTTTAAAATTTCAATTGAGTTATTATTTTACATAAAATATATACTTAAATTGTACAAAGAAATATGCAGAATTTTGTCTGAGAAATAAAAGGACACTTTCATTTTATAATTTGTCTTAAATCTCACTTTATAAAAAAAAATCATATTGTGAAATTAGTATCGTAAATCGTATCACATGGTGAGTTGAGTGAATTGCTACATCCTCACATCAACACTATACCAATAGCAAGTAGCAAATAATTGTTCTGTTGTAAAGTAAACTTAAAAGGGTGAGAAATCAACTTTCCCTTGAGCCTTTGATATATAAAAGTTCATCATGATATAAGAGTATCCTGTACATTTAGGAGCTGAAAACTTCCTTGTTAGTCAAAGAAAAGCTTTTATTGACACCAGGCCCAGAAAACGAGAGCTCTCAAATATGTATTGATCAATGACGTAATAGAACGGGGAAACGCCGCCTCAACAGATAAATATGTACGCCTGCTTCTGTAGCCCCGCCCACCGACTCGTGGAGCTAAACAGATCTCTACCTAGCAATAAACATGCCGAAGATAGCAAGATATTATGCTGTGCCTGGTTGCGGAAGAACACAGTCCCTGCATAAGCTTCAGACTCAATTAGCAATAAAACACAGCCTCTGACATGTAACGTTATGGGCCAGGGCTCACAAAGCCCAATATCCCGGGGCTTTGTGTTTTCCAGACAGGCTACCAAAACGTATGCCTGTCGGCAGGCCGGTGAATCTTAAACAGTGAAATAATATTCCTTTCCTGATCTGCGTTGTTCACTCTCTTGACTTGATATCTGAAGGGCGCGCACGTGTGTGTGTGTGTGTGTGTGTGTGTGTGTGTGGTTCATGCTTATATCCACCAATCGGGCGGGCCAAGAAATAAAAATAATAATATTCTAATTAATCGCGGGTGGATGAAAGATAAATCATTGTGTTTGTTTGATAAAGACGTTTTGCGAGCCCTATGAGTAAATCATTCTGGTTGCCGCTTTCAAAACAATCCCTCCGTCATGTGAACTGACAGGGGAGCAGAAGCTCATTAAATATGCAAATCTTATCCAATCCTAGCCTTGGGCGTTTACTTCCAAGTCTTCAGTGCGGAATGCCCATCAAAACCGAGCGTTCAGGAGAGAGCCTCAAAACCAGTGTAGAAAATAACCATTACTTATTCATTATGATGTTTTTGAATGTAAAAAACACACGGACGTCATTAGTTGACCTCAGCTGTATAAAACTGTATAAAAAAATTTAAAAAGCGAGTTCATGACACCTTTAATATTTTTTAAGGCTAAACCCTTCCAATTGCCCTGCCCAACTTCGCTTTTCAAGGGATAAATCAACACAGAAAGTTTATTCATCAAACCATTGATGAAAATCTAAAGGAGTTATGGGGCCTGGATTCACCTTCAAGGCTCAGAAAGCATGAAAGGGATCTTTCCTTTCGCTGGAGAACTATCCTGACCCGTGTGATCTGTTTGAGGGATGCTGCTGGAAATGCCTTGCATCAGTGAACCTGTCTGGATCATTTGAAACACTCCAAGTTTGGCAGCGATGCTGAAATCAAATGTAACTCCTTATCTTAGCCATAAGCTCTGACAGACAAGTGGAGAAGAGAATAGTGAGCAGCCTTTATCTGTTTTTCAGATGGGTGAATTTTAATCGCCTCAAATGTCTAGCACAACACACAGTGGAAAACACCCCACAGGATTTCACTATAAATAGCTCTCATCTACTTCAGAAACAGGATTCTTCATTCATGACTCCACCATGGGCTCTTCCACACTACAGCATATAGTATAACGCAGATCACAAAGGAAAATCAATTGAAACCTCATTCTACGTCTCTTAGCACTCCACATTCGACATCCTGTCGACATCCTAAAATGGGTATTTTCTAAATCATTAACGTGCAATAATAAAAAGCAACTCAGGTGGAAAAGTGTTTCATGTCTGCTTCGATAGCAAAGAGCATTCTGCATTTGCCAAGAAAATAAAAAGGTGTCATAAGTGTTAATAGCTGAATAATCAATCGTTTAGAGGAGATATAAACCCCTCACACCTCTACAAGCCATATCATTAATGCCTCTGCCGGCTTCTGTAAACTTCATCTCAATGAAACATGATGAGAAACAAAAAAAACGGGGCGGATAAAGTACTCTGAAAACTTATATAATTGCCAGCTTCAATATGCTTACCATAGATGCTAAAAATAGTCTTACGCTAGAACCTTAGAAGGGGAGACTGCATGTTATCCTAAACAGTGAGAATAACAACACGGGCAAGAAGCAATATCGTGGTGGGTCCACTTCAACACACACACGCACACACACAGGTTTAGCATGACACTACACATCTGCAGTAGTGCTGGGCGGTATACCGGTTCATACAGAATACCGGTATTTATTTTTGTTATGATATGAATTTTGATTATACAGCAATACCAGTATATGTCGCTTAAACAACGTTCGGAATGCGGCGCAGCGCAACACTGTTTGAGAGGAGTCCCTTTGCACTGTTGCGAGAGCACAGCTGAGATTGCAAGGCTGAATCCGAAATCGCCCCCTGAAGCATCATTCACTATTCCCTACGTTATCCACTAATACAGTTCACTTGAAGGAGTGAATGAAAACGAGTGTGTGAAGTTGGACAGCCGTTGTCGGCTGTACACTCATTATTGTGGTGCAATGTGAGATTGAACAAGTGCACTCAATAACGTCCACTATGGTTTCGGACACCACTATAAATGGCTGTCCCCTCAAATAATGCCCTATTTGAGGTTATAGGGGACAATTTCGGATTCAGCCCTTGATTACAGTGGAGAATTCAAACTTCAGATGGCGCATGACACAGAGCGGTTTCTGTGTGGCGCGCCATGATGAGATTAACAATGCTCACCACATGGATCATATAGATCAGATTCAGAGCGGAGCGAGCAAACGTTTTGAGTCCCAACTTATTCGGGTTTACAGTGTGAACAAGCAAATGTGCTGCTAAATTGTTGAAACATTAACTTTACATTTGGTGTTAAACATTAACACCAAACGCTGCAAAGGTAGAGCTACCAAGATCATCAAGGACTCTAATCACCCTGCAAACCCTCATTTCACGCTGCTGCCATCTGGTAAGCGCTTCCGAAGCCTGATGGCCAAAACTGAGAGACTCAGGAGAAGCTTCTTCCCCCAGGCCATCAGACTCCTGAACTTAACGTCACGTGACTTCACTTCTGGATAAACATCGACATACTGACATTGCACTGCACTTTCTGTTCTCGTTGTTACGGTGTAACAACCTGTTATAAACCTGTTTGCACATTATACTCTTTATACATTTGTTAACCACATATTTATAAGTCTACAGTTTACTCACTGCACAGTCTACTTCATTTATTTTATTCCACTTTATCCTTATTTGTTACCTTTTTTTTTTCTCTTGACTTGATTATTTATAATTCTACAGATATAGATTATATATATATATATATATATATATATATATATATATATATATATATATATATATAGTACTTTTTTTTTTTATCCTATTTCTATATAATTTCCTCCTTGTGTTTTTAACTGTGAATTTGCACTGTCCATGGAGCGGACCTGTTTACATTTCACTGCCGGTTGTATATTCTGTATATAACTGTGTATGTGACAAATAAAACTCTTGAATCTTGAATCTTGTAGGAAGTACTTCAAGAAAATGTTTTGTCAAAGGGCTCAGCAGACAAAGTTTGGGAATCCCAGTATCAAAAAGAACAGATTAATTAATATGAACACTGCAGTACACTTATTACAAGGTCATCCCCACTGGAGCAACTTGAGCTTTGTGCTTTGCTCAAGGTGAAAGGTCATAAATCGACTCTGAAGGGGTTAGACCTATAAACAGCCCAGGTCATTAACCACTATGCTACACCACACACAATTGACACAATGTAAAAGGAGGAAAGTAAATAGTGACAAGCACCATAGATAGTAACCCAAAATGTCAGGAATATCAAACACTATATTACTTGTGACCAATCAAAAGACAGTAATCCTCATTGTATTTTAACTTACAGCATCTCATTAAAAATGATAATCAAGCTTCAGTGTGCGATTTACTGATAGATCTTGTGAGTACAATTAGCAACTAAATGAAAACAAATATGTGCCATATTCATTACAGATTAATGCATTTGTTAGACAAAGTTCCATCACGTGGGTCAGTATAATTATACCAAAACACAGCCATTAACCTCAGATTAGAATGCAATGCAAATTTCCCAAGCACCCAAGAACGGTGGACCAATCAGAAGACACTTTCTGACTGCAGTAATCATTTAGCACAGACCTCCAGTGGGAAAGCATAAGCCTGCTGGGACTGTCTGTACCTCAGTAGAGGTGTACGCACATTACTCTGCCCTCTTCAACTGCATGCATTATTTATTCTCATTAGCTTTACATTTATTCTGGCTGATCCAAAGAGGTTCCTCTCTTTTTAGCCTAATCAAAGGAATGATATGTCCTTTATGTATCGATGATGATTACACATGAATACTATATGTTAATACGTATCTCCAAACAAAAGATACTTGAAAATGCATTTCTACTTTTTGAATCAATATACAGTAATGTACCTGAACAGTGTGCTCTTTTGTCACAGAAGTTGACTGAGCAGACCAAAGCAAGTATGAAGAAAAAGCCATGCAAGAACAGACACTATTCAAGGGTAGGGCTGGGTGATATAAAAAAAAAAAAACTGTATATCTTGATATTGTCAAAAGGTTTACAATATTCAATATATATCTCAATATGTTTGCAATTGCTTTTAAATAATAAAAAATAAATTAAAAAAACTAATTTTCTTTTGCCCCCAAACAACAAAAACTATTTCTGATTTTATAATTACAATATAGATTTTTTATTTTATTTTTGTTTGTAAAAATAAGCAAAACATGCAAATTACAAATAATGACAAAAACAGCGCTTTATTTTTCAGCTATAGATCTATTTAACAGTAGTAAGTCAAGAAAGAAATTAATTAAATATACAGTTCTGAAAAAAAAAAAAAAAAAAAACAAGAGGCCGCTTAACTTTGAGAAATCAATATTAAGTGGTTTCTTAAGTTTTTCCAGAGCTGTGTGTATATATATATATATAAATAAAATATGTATAGATATAGTGTTTTATATACTGTATATGTATGTATATATATAAAAACTGCTTAGTCTTCACTCTATAAATTAACTATACACTGATTCTTAATAAATATATTAAAAGTTATTTAGCCAAGCATGGGGTGGTTTTCTATTTTTCATTGTTGTTTGATTAACATTAAAATCACACAGAATATTATGTCTGGCTTAAGACCTGCACGAATCCAGTTACCTCAACTGTATACATTCACTAAAGACATCCCCAACTGCGTTGACCTTAATACTTGCCAGGACGTGCATTTTTACATATTTTTGACCATTCAAACCCAAACCCAATAATCTGTGAAAGAACTGAATCGTGATCGCATGTTGTCTGAAAGCCGTCCCGCGCTCACGTGCATGTTTCCGTTTCTTTCTTTGTCATGCGCTGTGCATATATATTTAACTCTTCTTCTTCCAATGTTTAGTGAACTAATATTCTATATATCACCCAGCCCTATTCAAGGGATGTTCCATTTTGTACTTTGATTACAGCTTTAAAACACAACATACTCACTACAATATAGCCTATAATATTACAAAAGTTTTCTATTTCAAATAAACAATGTTCTTTCTTTTGAACTTTCTATTAAATCAAAGAATCCTGAAACAAATTGTCATGATTTCCACAAAAATAATATGTAGGACAACGGTTTCTTGAGCACCAGCATATTAGAATGATTTCAGAAGGATCATGTGACAACAAAGACTGGAGTAATGATTTAGCTTTGCCATCACAGGAATAAATTCAATTTTTAAACTATTTAAAACAATTATTTCAAATTGTATATAGCCTGCTGTGTTTTTGACTGATGTAAGAACATGAAGGAATAGATGAGCACCTCTTGTGACTCACGGCACCAAGCCAAGAGAGACTGACGCAGGGCACGTCATGCACAAGAGGTCCTTCACACTGTCCCTCTGCACCACCGTTATCAGAGTTTATGGCCTCAATTAGATCCAAACAGCCTCTTACGGAACAGTGGGTTTAATATGTTGAGGCAGGAGGTGTAGAAGAAGAATGATTATACTCTTTCAGACTTTGGTAATGCAAACCAATATGGCTCACCTATCCCTCTCTCTTTTAAAGCAGGGAGAGATGTAAAGGAAGTAGCTGAGAGCATTCTTACTGGATTAAATCTTTCTGTGCTACAGCGTGATGGAGAGAAACTGAAGGTCTGTGAACTCAACTTTTTTTTTTTAAACTCTGAGAACTTCAGCATGGCCTCGATCTTGCGCACACTGCATTTTGAAGAAAAATATTGCTGTTTGCCTCTTGAACTCTGAGCTTGACAAATCCACACTAAATCCTTACTCAAGCCTGTCTCCAACCCCATAAACTCTAGACGCACATACAAAGCACATTCTGAACCTTTAATTTTGAACAGCCAAGCGAGTGGATAGGATTGGTCTGCCTTGCTGTGGGTTACCACAAACAATGGGCTGAGAGAAAAATAAAACATACCTCTCTGCGATCAGAAGGAGCTATAATGTCATTTGAAGGTCCTAGACAATCAAGTTGAGAAATTCCAACCTCATACGGTGAGGTGGAAGGGTCTCTCGGTCCTGGTGAAAGAATGCTTGTTATACATGGCACTGATTTTCTTTCATCTCAAGATTTTTCCTCAGTTTCATCTCAACGTGTGAAACTTCATCCATGGCTGGAAGCAGAAATTGAAGTTTTCATTCCTCAGTTTTTCACGAGCAAAGCATGACGTTGCACTTAAGAGCCCATTAAAACACAAGAAATCGAACGCAGAAGGGATAATAGAAAAGAAAAGAATGCAACAGTAGTAGATTTATGATGCTTGCCTATGCTAAAGTCACCACCATGATCCTAGGGAGTTAATAGTTGTTGCTAAGTCTTTAAATGGCTGTCTATTGTTTTTTGGTTTTTTTGTCCATTTTATTATTTGCTAGGCTAAATAATAGCACACCTATCAATGGCCTACACAGTTTGAGATATCATCATGTCCAAAGCACAACCCAACCTCAAGTTTAATATTTAGACTAACAATGAGCAACAGTAATGAAAAGGCTAATGAAAAGGCCTGCTGAACGAATAAATAAGAAAACGGCAGTTAGCCCGGCAACATCGTTCAGAGGTGCGTATCTAGTCGAGGTTCATTAAACAACCTTGCGTCAACGCTGTGCCTTGTACTATTGTTCCTTCAGAACCCCAGTGAGAACAAACAGTTCATACATCTACCAGCAGAAATGGATGACATGAGTAACAATACTGAGCAAATGCAGCTAACAGCATATGACAGCTTCCCCCTGCCAATCTGGACTGCACTATTGTTAGTGTGCTCTATTGTTTCTGTGAATTGTAGAAAAAAACTTCTTTGAAATTCTCTGGAGTGAATTGAGAAGGACTGTTTAACAATGCAGTAAATCACTATGATCCCTGAAGTGTGATGAAGTTTTCCTTTTATATTCAGGTTTCATACACAAAATTTGGTAAATCTGTCAGCATAATTAACTAATGACAAATTAACTTTCACAAACCTAAACATACCTACACTACATATAAAATGTATGTAATGAAATATAATTAATATAACAAAAAAATTTAACCAAACAAAAATAAATTAACTACTTAAAATTAATAATATACATAAAAAATATTTATACATAAAATAATATACATAAATAAAAAAGTATTTTTCTTTCTCTAAGGGTGTTTTCACACTTGGTCCTTTTCAGGGATCTGAGCGTGGTTCACGAGATTTTTGGCCCATATGTGAACACTCCAAACGATCTCAGACCCCTTTAAAGCGAACCGAGCCAAGACCATCTCGAGAGGTGGTCTGAGTATGGTTCGATCTCATCTTATGGTACGGTTCGCTAAAAACACGCAATCTGAACACAAACCGCTCCGGGCTTATTTGATTTTTCGGTTTGCGAATTCCAATGTAGTTTGGTCATCAGATGTTTCCATACAAATCGGCTATTCATCATGGCTGCTGCTTCTGGCAAATCTCTAATTATTCTTTCACAACTTACACTTGTTTATTGCAATTTCAACTGTTTCCAAACTGTGTAAGAGGGATGCGGCTGCGCGCCTTGCCAGTTTAAAATGGTTTTAGGAGCGCGCACACCTAAAGCGCATGCACAGAAGCCAGCGGTCACAGCGCGTGTACTAAACGGAATCTTTAGCGTCTTATTGTATTTATTTTAAAATGTAAACATCTGCATATACTAGCCTAATATAAGAATCAGTGGAGTACGTCATTTACAGTGAAGAATACCATATTATTTTTTCATGTGATTATTCCATTTCTTACTTGAACGCTGTTTTTAGGCATACCTATACTTTACCTGGAACATTTAAAGCAGTTTATTTAATTTGCATCTTTCTTTTATTATTTTATTGTATTGTTTATTTTTTGCATGCTGATGTTATCATTGCCTTCTGCAATAAAACAAAGATGATTCGAGGAAAACAATTCAAAATAAATGTTATTTACAAAGATGAATGTGTGGTATAGCTAGTGCAAGAATATGTAGTATTGCAAAAAAAAAAAAAAAAAAATTATAATAAATAAATAAATGATACAGCATTTGTAGCAATTTCATTTTTTTATTTTATCTTTGTTACTGAGGCACAAACAATGTAAGTGAATGGGATCAAATGTTGAAGGCCATAGGGGGTCAGCCATCAAACACTGAACTGGACCAGATCAAAAAAGCAACCGTATGAACACAAAGGGGTCTGAGACCACATTCCTACTAAAGTGGACCAAAAAAGGATCCGAGTCCTCTTTTAGGTACAGGGACAGTGTGAATGTGAAGAGAACTGGGTCCTTTTTCACTTGGTTCACCTCTTGGTCCACTTAAGGGAGTCTGAGTTTGGTTCTTTGAAAGAGGACCCAAGTGTGAAAACACCCTAAATGAGCCGTTTGTGTGTTTTTGCTAATGAGAATGCAAATGGACAGTAAACATTTTGAATTAATCTAAATTCATCCTTATAAGATGTTGTGTTGCATGAGACTCCAGAACAAACAGAAAAACATCCAGGAAATGGCCACCCCTCCCCAAACTGTTAGCGCTAATCTGGCATGTCTGTATGTGGTGACTAGCACACGCTAAAGAGCTGTCAGAAGACATCATTAATCCCTCAGGACCATCACAGACAGATGGCACGATGGAGAACCAGCAAGCCACTTTTTCACTGAGCGGAGACCATCTTTGCCATTTTATTTCTCATAAAAACAACAGAACTGAGCAAGGCTGAAGCTGGTCCTGGAACAATACATAAAAAAAGATCTTTACCAAGTGCTTTACTCAAACCAAACCTTTCCATTTGAGAGCATTGTTACATAAACCTCTTAAAGAAAGCTGCAAATGTAACAGACCAGAAAGTAAAGCACAATATTGCAGATGCTATAAGGAAGGAGGACAGAGGCGGAGTTTAAGGGACATGACCTCCCCCCTCGGGGCCTCTTACCTTATCAGGGGGGTGCAAAACAGTCTATACATAACCATCAAAGTAGTCTGAAGACTTTAACAAGGACAAGTGTGAACTATAGGAAGTAATGGAAAAGTAAGGGGGGAGAGAGGGAGCACTGAACTTGCATTGAAGCTCTTAATCGATCCTTGCGGCCAACAGCAGGATAATGTCTCCTAAAGGACACCAAGCACAGTTAGTCTATCAATCCAGGGCAGTTACAACAGCTTCAGTGTGTATGAGAGGATTTCTCAGGAAAGCACATTCAGTAAGCTGTTTACATACAGCATATCTTTTCTGAACAGCAGTCGTGTTGTAAAAATATTTCTACACAGCTGAAAACACAAAAAACTATTCCAGTGTCAACGTCACTATCACTTTCCCCAGTGGATAATTCTTCACCCGCTCTCTCCAGAGCTGCCATGACCATCCAAGCCAGGCTGAACTGTATAATGCGTGTGCGTATTTCAGTTGACGGGCCGAAAAAACTGCAGTTCTCTCAGTGAACTAATAAAACAAAAGCAAACACACAGTGGTACAATGCTGTCCGCCAGCATCCAGCAGGCCAATGTCATTAATCATGAGATCCAGGGGCAGAGGGCTCTTCATCCAGTCCTGTTGCCATGGCAGACCCTACAAAAGTGTCACATATGCACCTTTCCTTCTTTCCTATGGCCTCACTGGTTGGCCATCAGCCAATTGCAGCCGTTATTCTACAAAAAAAAGAAGAAAAATATACACAAAAACTGCTTTGCACATGCACTTTTACCCATATATGCACACTTTGACCTTGCTCACACATCCCAGTCTTATTCTCTTTGTTACATGCACACAAACAATCCTGATCATATCTTTACCAGTCGTTCGCTCAGTGCTGAGATAGAAGAATATGCTTGAGTTGGATATAGGAGAACCCAAGTAATGTGTGGGCAATCTAGGGCTATTCCCGCTAATCCTGTGTTGTCACCTGTTATCCTCCAAGACACGCACACACATGCACAAACACAGTCTCCAGTTCCTGAGCGTCTCCCCTTCTGCCCTCTATGTTTACTGACAGGATTGTTGCGGGGCTATCATTCCAATCTAAACTACTTTTTTTCCGCAAGCACCCATACAAACAGAGAACTACAGGAGAATGGTCCACCTAACAAGCTGGAGGAAAAGAAACATTAGCAAACAAACAGGACACTGGGGCGGAGTAAACAGGCATGGGAAAGGCATGATGGTGTCCCTGTGTGTGACGGAGAGGGCTGGGTTCCCATGCGATGGTTTAGCAGAGAAAAAGCTAGCTGAAAAACATCTAGAACTTATTGTGATGATATGGCTTAGTCGTTAATTATACAGGATGGCAAGATAACGTAGGTTTTAACTAAAAAATAAATAAAAAAAAACCCTTAAATTAAGTTACCACCAATGTCGAAAAATAAGCACATGAAAAAATCAGATTTATACCAGACAGACTTCTTACTGGCTAATATACTAAAGAAAATAATATTAAATGTATTATAGCAATGTAGACATTGTATGCCAAAAAGGGTTAAATAAATAAATAGCGTTTAAAATATATTAAAAAAGTTACTACTAGGTCTGTATACAGTATATACTAATAATACATATACATTAAATAAAAAATATATAAAAGATAGGGAAATGTTACTGTTCTTATAAAATATAATTGATTGGATTAATCTGATCTCCAACAGACATTTTTTCAAAATGCATATTTTTGTCACTATCTCTTCAGATACGAATCTGTCAGACAAATTAATAATCCCAAAATACTACTTTACTTACTTTGCCCTGCAATGATTTGTGAAAAACACTCTTGAACAATGCAATCCTTTGGTCTAACAATGAATACTTAATTGTACAATGCTTTATGAAAGATAAAAGAATAAATATATAATAATATTATAGGCCCATTGAGGGGTATAGAGGCTAAACACTTCATGCTAACACATTTTCAGCTCATTAACACAATCTTCTCCATTTGCACTTTTGGAAACAGCTTACTGAGTGTAAGGACAGACATCCATCTGAGAGGGTGTCTGACTGAATAAGACTGAGTGGGCAGCTAAGAAGCAGAGGCAGTTTGACAGGGGTGTTATGGAAGGGTCAGCTGGTGCTGCCCTGCATTGCATGAGAAAACGCAGGCAGGTCTATATCGGGCACGTAGTCAGCATGCCAAATGGTTTACTGGACAGCGCAATGTGATGGACGTCCTAATAGCACACCAAGCTTTCATGGCATGTCCAGCATTACACAGGTACCCATGAACCACCACAAATGTGGCTTAGGCTGCTAATCCAAAATCAACCGCCCGTTTGGCATCAGAAGGGCATCAGATACTTAGCTGAGCTGAGTGTTTAGAGTCCGGCTGTTATCTTAAAGCCATCACCTCATCCAAAACCCTGGCACCCACTCCGCCTCGAGAGGTGGAGCACATCAGTGTTCTGTCGTGCCAGAGATTCTGAAATGGCCTGATTTGGGCAGCACAGTTGCAGTGAGACATCTGGAGCCTCTTCACCATGCTCTCCTGCTCCACCCCTGCACTAGAAACCTGGCAGTCTGGATGAGCACCAGCACAATTACCCAGAGCTCTTTTGGGTCAATGACATTTACCGCACCACTCACAATCACAATCAGCTTCTTCTGCTCTATATGTCTTCAAATACTGATCCATGTTATGGTACAGTGAATGGCCAATGCTTTACAAAAGAGAGGCCTGACAGGAAGGTGAATGAAGAGGAATAGAAAGAACCACAGTGCTAATGGAGGTTAAAACAGTTCACTAAAGTCTGAAAACCCATTTTTGTTTCCCATAAAAGAGTCAAAAAACTTCTGGAAATACCAGCAAAACTTAAAATAAGCACTCACCAGGGATAAGCAAACACCGTACAATTGCGGTTGAAGTCAATAGACTCAGCCTAAATGAAATGTAAATGGTTTTTTGAAACAGAAATTATTTTTCTGTCTAGAGATGACTGGTTCAGTTTTGATTAGGCTAAATCTCTTTTGCAGTAATGGCACTGCCTCCCTTCGCTTAAGTATCAGGCATTTATATTTAACTCAGACTCGGGCAGGCTGATTCACCCCACGGTAATTGAGGGTTGAGGACGGTAAGCTCAGTTGGATTGGGAGTCACTGTAACATGGCCGCAATGCATGCTGGTTAGGGAAAGACATTGCAGGCAGTTCCTACTCATGGTTTTGTGTCTGTAACGCATGTTAACATGAATGCATTTATAGAGATTCAGGTTTCACACTCAAGATGAATTGCATCTTGAGTCAAAGATGAAGGACCTCCACAAGCTTTGAGCTGCTGGCCTAAAGGGACTGTAAAACAGTAAATGCAAAAAAAATAGTCAGTATACAGCACAAAAATATGATTTGGCCACAAATAACTTTCAAAAACAAACTTCTTTAAAAAATAAATAAATAAAAGAGTAAGATATATTGAATAATGAAAGCCAATGGGGTACAAAACACCACTGAACCCCACTGACATTCATTGTATGGACAAAAAGATGTGACATTATATACTCCACATATTCTGTTTTGCGCTATATGTATTTAGATTTAAATACTGCCTAATGAAAAACAATCAATGGTGAAACATCCAATGCTAAAATGTCACACATGGCGAATCAACAGAAGTTTGTGTGGTTACCATGACAATCAAAGGAAAAGTGATTACAGTCTGAAAAAAAATTATCTGTTCACATATAACTTAAAAGGTTAGAAAAAAAATTTATTTAAGAAAAAAAACTAAAGCGCAGAAAAATCCTGAAGTTAGTGGTCACAGTAGACTTTGAGCATGCAACATTTCTTCACACAAACAGGTTAAATTGTCACACACTAGGGTTTCTAATATATCAGAAATCACAAACAATGATTCAAAATGTTAAAATATACCTTCTACTACAACATTCTTGCAACTCTGAAAATTGTGTGTTGAGCCAAGAGGTCAATCTGTGGTTGTGAATGGATTCTAAATTGTGCTGGAACACTAAACGCAAAAAAGGTGGCGTAACTATTTAGTGAACTTATGTCTTCACACTTACAGGCTTTATCCAGCAACCAAGATGACAGACAACAACATCAACCATGTCAGACACTCTAGCAGAAAGCAGAGCTCCTTGATCTCCATGCCCTCGTGTGACACGTCTGACCTTACCGAAGCAGGTGCTAGTCTTAAGGAATGCTCTGAGGTTAGCAAAGGTTAGATACAGCGTGCGGTGCACCCCAAAGAATGGCAGGAATGTCCGTCCTGTGGAGGTTGGGGTTTCACGGATGCAGACACTACAAATTCGGCGCCTTCAGACTTTGTTTTGTTTAGCATGTTGAAAAGCTGCCTCTCCTGTGCCAGTTATCTCACAGCAATCATCCACGAGACAGCCGCGAACAGATTAACAGTGCCAAATGGAAGGTCGTAAGAATGTCTTCCAAAATATTCATTAGCTCAGAACACAAATGAGCACAAAGACTGCTTATTTCTTTCAAAGCCTGTCACTCTTTGTTATTTACGTGTCCTAACTGTCCAACCTGACACATTTTAACGGTATGGGATGACACAGCACTCTTTTGGGAACACGTCTTTAGAAAATCCCTGCATGCTGATAAAAAGCACATTCCTTTAATCTCCTCATGGCTTTGCCAGGCAATGTGGTAGCTCCAAAACAAAGAAAACAAATAGTTGGTGACCTCTGATGAGTCCAGTGCTGGGAGGAAGGGAGGGAGCAGAGGAAGCAAAGCACTAAATCTTCTATCCTAGCTTTTGTTAAGAACTTTAGGCACATATTTGCTGTGTCCAACGTCTATCCGACTATTTTCTCTCTTTCAGATCATGTAGGAATTCTCCTGTTTACCTCAGCCTGCTAGATTCATCATGTTTCTTGACATTACAGGAATGTTACTGACAGTTGCATACAACTTAATCTGAATTAAAGGCAAATAAAGAATAGACATACTGAATGTTGACAGTTCGTTGCATGTGACCACAACAGTATTCAAGATACGACGCGTTGATATTAAATAGCAAAGCGAGATTAGAAAAAATCTTCACATCCAGAACAACAAAAAACACTCACCATTAAATTGTACATAAGCATTTTAAAAACAAACACACTCAAGGAGCCGAAAGCAAACAGAAGAGAAAGAAGGATGAGAGCGAGTGAATCCCCAAACTGACCTGCTTCACTTCAGCCGGCATCACGGAAATCCTGTTTGGTTAAGCCTCTGGGAGAAACGCAACGAGAACAATATTCTCTTGTGAGTGGAGTTTGTCTGTCAGTCAGTCAGTCAGTCTTTCGTTCCTTATTATGCGAGTACGTCCTGAGAGCCGAGACAGCTCAGAGCCACAGAGCCATCCTTTCCCCACGGTCACATGCACGAATATACTCCGTCTCACTCGTCTTCTTGCGTGTTCCTCCCTCTCCCTCTCCCTCTCTCTCTCTCTCGCTCTCTCTCCCCTCACACACACACACACGCTCTTTCTAACACATGCTCGTAATCCTCTCATGGACAGAAGAAACCCGCCTCCACCGTTGGTGAGCAAGGATGCTGCAAACGTTGGGACGAATAATGATTTCAAAATGAGGAGAGATGCTTTAGAATCCTTCAATAAATTCAGGAATCCAGCTGAAGAGAACCAAAACAAAACAGCTCACACACGGAGAAGTGGAAGGAAAAAAAAAAAAAAAGTTACCCAGAGCAGGAACAAAACCCTCTGGGGTAGACTAAGAGAGAGGGGGGTGGACGGTTGTGGAGGACTAAGGGGGTGTGTGTGCGTGTTTGAGTGAATAGAATCTTCCCAGAAGGCAGTTGCCCTGTTCACAGCGTAGAGTTTTGTACTCACGTTCTCTCCCTCTCCTCACCAAGCATCTATGCAGACAAGGGTCAGACGGATTGGAGGGGGAGGGGGCTGACAGACAGACGCAGCTGGAGTGGAAAGAGAGAGAGAGAGAGAGAGAGAGAGAGAGAGAGAGAGAGAGAGAGAGAGAGAGAGAGAGAGAGAGAGAGAGAGAGAGAGAGAGAGAGAGAGAAAGAAAGACTCCACCCAGCCATCATGCCAAAAGAGCATGAGCCCTGAGAGGGGGGCAACGCTTCACAAAACTTTGTTATTTTCCTCTTCTTTTTTTTTTAACCCATAAGCTCGCTCTCTCTCTCTCTCTCTCTCTGCCTGTTCTTTTCTCTCTCAGCTTTTGTCCTTTTGTCCTTCCAGCCTGCTAAATATGAGAAGGGAAAGAGGTTGCAGAATGATTTCAGACAGCATTCAGTGACTGATAGTGAGAAAGAATTTTAATCCAAATCTATGAATGGCTTTAGCACAAAGCCGGACAGAGGGAGAGTTCAGGGATGGGTACTTTACACCCAGGGTGTCAAACTCATTTTAGGTTGTGAGCCGGATGTGGGACAGCTTTTTTTATTGGTTGTACATTGGTGCACTCGTGGAGTTAGAATCAACTTTATGCATACTTCACTAACCTACACTGGGGTTAAAATTAAATGGTGCATGAACAATTTATTAATTTCATACTATTTAAAAGTTTGGGGTCAGTAAGTTGTTTATTTAAATCAATACATTTTATTTAGCAAGGATCTGTGACAGTAGAGACTTTGAACTTCCTATGCATCAAAGAATCCAGATTTTTTTATATATATATATATATATATATATATATATATATATATATATATATATATATATATATATATATATATATATATATATATATATATATATATATATGATAATAATGAGAAATGTTTCTTGAGCAGCAAATCAGCATATCAGAATGATATCTGAAGGATCATGTGACACTGAAGACTGAGAGTACCCACTGTGTACACCTGCCCTAACACAAAGTTACTATACACAAAGAAACTATACAGCTCATTTCTATTTACAAGTCTGCACGCCTAACTTATTTGACCAAGAAAGTCCACATTTGAGAACAAAAGTTGAAACGCATCAATAAAGTGTCGGAGGCTGAGGTATTGTAAATGCAACTCACGCCCTTTTACTTAAAAACAAAATCAAACTCCAAACAACAGTCATCCCAAACACACCCCCACACTGAAGAGCATCATGTCTTATCTAGCAGTAACAGCCTGAATCTGTTTGCAGTCGGCCTGAATGAATTCTCTCCTTTTTCTACTACAGAGTCTGACACCAAACAGACTGCAGAACGCCCTGTGGTCGCTGAACCATATAAACATGTCAACAGAAAAAGTGTTGATAAATAAATAAACTGAAAGTAATCAGAGCATTTTAGTGGATTCAGGCCTGAGGAGCTTGTGCAATGGAACAGATGCCAGGGAAGGTTAAAGTGGACTACTTCAGCGAGAAAGACAAAAAGAGAAAACCAAACATAATGAAAAGAACAAGAAAGGATAAGCAAGATATGCAATGTACATGACTGTTCTATTCTCATAAATATATTTATGAGCACTGAATATTTGAAAAGGCTTTTGCTCCAGAGGATGTATGATGTTTACTTAGGTTTGCAGCACTCTCAAATTTGGAATGTAATGAATTTCATCATTAGAAGTTTTCAAAGGTGGCGACTCAGCAAAGATTACATTTTAAATGCATAACCTCTGTAAACGAGCGCTGATTATGATAAAAAAAGAAAAAAAGAAAAACTGGGACTGCAGACTGGGAAATAAACATACAATATTGTTTCTCTTGATATGCATGATCAAATACAAAAATGTGAGTCTTGGATAAACAACATAGATCTGGTAAATGAGATCCTGAGAGAGAATATGAAGAAATCAGAAGTAAAAGGGAAATATAGACCATAAAATGTATAGCACTGACGGAATCGTTTCACCAAAATCTGTATTTTTTTGGTTAAATGCGATATATACAGTATGTATAAAAAGAAATAAAATAAAAATATTTATTTAAAAAATATATATTTATTTCACATCCTCCCAATGATGTCCTACAAACAATGTTGATATTGAAGTCTATGAAAAAACAAATATAATTAATGTAATTTAGGCTATGCAATCTATTATGTGCAAATCACATTACATTCTAAGATTGGAAACATTTCAATCTAAAAACAAAAATAATAATGTTGTTTTTAAATTCACTAAACTAAAACTAAAAATGAAATAAAAATAAAAACAAAATCAATATAAATGGTATTGCCTCATTCCATATTGTTTCTAAAAAATATATTGATATATCATACAAACTCGATATACCGCCTAGCCGTACACCAAAAATATAAAAATCAATCATTGTGTTGCACAACAACCTGTGTTGTTTTTCTTTTTTTTTTTTTTTTTTTTTTGTCTGTGGAGCATAAAATTATTTCTGAAAGATATCCTGGCCATTCAATGTAATGAAAGTGAATGAGGATATGAGTTGTTTAACTCCAAAATGGCAAAAAAAAAAAAAAAAAAAACACACCATAGGAATAACAAAAAATAGTAAATATGACCGATGTGCAGAATTCCATGTTTTATTAATCCAATCCAAAATACTCATTAATAATCTGCATATTGTGTCTTCATATTATTACAAGCACCGATGTCAGATCCATGAAGAATCTATCTGTTGAGTTGGATCTTTTCAATTAAATCACTTGATCTATTTCACAACAGGTGTGAATGAATTGTTCATGAATCTGACTTAGTTCTCAAGTTCAAGATTGTCATTGAATAACAACTTAAATGTGGCTTGTTCCTCACACAAAGCTGTCATATGACTTATACATGGAGTATGCTGGCCAAATCATATTTACCACTTTGTGGTATCCTGGAGCTTGAGAATAAATGCCGTACAGGTTGAGCAACATGAGGGCAAGTAAATGACAAAATGCTGGGGTGACCTACAAACCTGATTCCAAAAAAGTTGGGACACTGTATGCAATGATATGGAAGTTTCAAATTTCAATATTTTATTCAGAATACAACATAGATGACAAATCAAATGTTTAAACTGAGAAAATGTATCATTTTAAGGGAAAAATAAGTTGATTTTAATTTTCATGGCATCAACACATCTCAAAAAAGTTGGGACAAGGCCATGTTTCCCTCTGTGTGGCATCCCCTCTTCTTTTTATAACAGTCTGCAAACGTCTGGGGACTGAGGAGACAAGTTGCTCAAGTTTAGGAATAGGAATGTTGTCCCATTCTTGTCTAATACAGGCTTCTAGTTGCTCAACTGTCTTAGGTCTTCTTTGTTCATCTTCCTCTTTATGATGCGCCAAATGTTTTCTATGGGTGAAAGATCTGGACTGCAGGCTGGCCATTTCAGTACCCGGATCCTCCTTCTACGCAGCCATGATGTTGAAATTGATGCAGTATGTGGTCTGGCATTGTCATGTTGGGAAATGCAAGGTCTTCCCTGAAAGAGATGACGTCTGGATGGGAGCATATGTTGTTCTAGAACTTGGATATACCTTTCAGCATTGATGGTGCCTTTCCAGATGTGTAAGCTGCCCATGCCACACACACTCATGCAACCCCATACCATCAGAGATGCAGGCTTCTGAACTGAGCGCTGATAACAACTTGGGTTGTTCTTGTCCTCTTTAGCCCGGATGACATGGCGTCCCAGTTTTCCAAAAAGAACTTCAAATTTTGATTCGTCTGACCACAGAACAGTTTTCCACTTTGCCACAGTCCATTTTAAATGAGCCTTGGCCCAGAGAAAACGCCTGCGCTTCTGGATCATGTTTAGATATGGCTTCTTTTTTGACCTATAGAGTTTTAGCCGGCAACGGCGAATGACATGCCGTCTAAGGGCCCGAAGATCACGGCATCCAGTATGGTTTTCCGGCCTTGACCCTCACGCACAGAGATTGTTCCAGATTCTCTGAATCTTTGGATGATATTATGCACTGTAGATGATGATAACTTCAAACTCTTTGCAATTTTTCTCTGAGAAACTCCTTTCTGATATTGCTCCACTATTTTTGGCCGCAGCATTGGGGGAATTGGTGTTCCTCTGCCCATCTTGACTTCTGAGAGACACTGCCACTCTGAGAGGCTCTTTCTATACCCAATCATGATGCCAATTGACCTAATAAGTTGCAAATTGGTCCTCCAGCTGTTCCTTATATGCACATTTAACTTTTCCGGCCTCTTATTGCTACCTGTCCCAACTTTTTTGGAATGTGTAGCTCTCATGAAATCCAAAATGAGCCAATATTTGGCATGGCATTTCAAAATGTCTCACTTTCAACATTTGATATGTTATCTATATTCTATTGTGAATAAAACATAAGTTTATGAGATTTGTAAATTATTGCATTCCTTTTTTAATCACAATTTGTACAGTGTCCCAACTTTTTGGGAATCGGGTTTGTATTCCTTTAACTACACATATTTCATTTTGTGGTGATTATATTTTACAAGCTACCATCAGAACATTAAATATCAACTCTACACTTCTGCTTTTAGTTTGAGCTGTCCTACTGTGTCTAACATTCTCATTCTGTAGCTGCTCTCCAAACGTTCACTTACTCGAAGCTCATTATACAGTCCTCTGCTCGCATAAAGTCTTGTTATGACACAACGTGTAAATAGACTAGGGCCCTGGTAATAAGGTAAGCGAATGACAGTCCAGACACACCAATCTCTGGATAAATATAAAGAGCAGAAACGAGTCTATCCACACACACAAAGTCAATAAAGCCAGCAGAGACCAGACAAAAATATTACACATTATATAAGGGGAAAACAACAGGACAATAAAACAATGTAATTTAGCTGATCTCATATTGTGTTACCTGCCTCACAGGGTGATAACAATTTGAATTCTTTAGAGAAAGTAAAATAATAATACCAATGCTATTTGCTTTCTTTAAATTTAATTTGAAACAACATTGCTTATATATATATATATATATATATATATATATATATATATATATAGGGAAAAGTTGTTAAAATCAACCCATCTTTATAGAAACATTACAAGTAATCATCAGCTATATCTTCAATCATTACCCATCAACAAATTTGTGGCACATACATTATTAAACTGTGATGCTAAACCACTTCAAGGCAACTACCATTAAAAGTAAGTGTCTTGAAGCCTCCAAACAATTCTTTCAAGTAAGAGTGCATTTTACACACTTCAAGTGGTTTCAATTTAGGCTCCCAATAAGAGGGTCAAGCACACAGACCTGTTTGGTATATATATGAACATGCAAAGTAAAGGGGTCACATTCCTGGAGTGACTCAGGGGTCTCAAAACAAGAGATTCTTATTTTAAACACATGAGTTCAGGATCCACTGAGTGAGCAGCAGTTGGTCCTTTAAGTGGCTCCAAAGTCAATCCTGCTGGTATGGTTAAGAATACGACATAATACGAGATCTTCCACCACATTCATTAGCTGATGAGTCAGTTAAATAGTTCACATTATAGATAACTAGTAGACTACTGATAGTATTCAGGATTGATCAGGGAAGGACTTATTTGTGCCTGCCCGTCACAATATCAACATTGACCGCCACAAATAGATTTCAGTGCTTCCCATTCATTAACTAGACTGTGGCGGCCCAAAAATATATTTAAACTTCTCATAATAACATAAAAGGTCTTTAATGCCATGTTTTGCGCCATTGCTGTCAAACAAACTAAAATTGAAAGCTCGGTAAGGCTTTGTGTCCTTATCAAATCGCAAAAGACTGTCTGTGCCCACTTCGCTCACGCGCTCAGCTACACGTCTCAGTTCATATTAAATGAATTCAGCAAACTCCATCTGTGCACACTGTAAAAAATTGTATGTGCTATTTACTTAACTATATAACTATATGAATTATATAAACCATGTTATATACATGTGTGTTTGGGACAGAGGGGAACACTTGCAGCAGATATATGCGGCCCATCATAAATCAAACAAGACAGACAGGGGTCGGAGGAGAACACCGAAAATGTGACAGAATGGACGATATTAGTCTGTATTTGCAATACACGAGCCGCGGTTCAGCTGTGCGAGACAAACGCTGCCAGTGTGAATGCACAACGGGTGCGCGCGGCTCCTGCTCTCCATACTCACTGCTTGCGCGTGCGGTGTGAAGCCGGTGTTATACGACGCTGCCGCATCCTCCAATCCTCCATCTCTTACTGCGCGCGAAAAGGACACCCACTGTCTGAGGTAACATACGGGCACGAGGCTACATTGCGCATGCGTCGAACCGTGCGACGCACACACGCTCCGAACCGAGACAAGCAAACCAAACGGTTTGGATGTTTTTTTCATGTACCGTGCCATCCCTATATTACACATAATATTTTTGAGTAGTTTTTAAGGCTTGTTTTTAATGAAATCTATCTGAATAAATCATGTAAAATCTTAATTATTTAGTCTATGAAACAACTAATTGAATATTTTTAGTGAAATGTGCTTATTTATTTTAAGTTGACTTAAAAAAAAAAAAAAAAAAAAAAAAAAAAAGAGTATAAATTAGAGTGAATGAAAATCAGCTCAAGCAGAAACAAACTTGTTACTGCACTGACATTAGCAAAGTTACTGCTCACTGAACAAAGCAACATGCTTTATAATATTAGTATAGGCCTACATGCAGTTATCCACAACCTAACCATAAGATCTGCTCTTCTCCACAATGGTAACAGTCAAAACTTCAACACAGAGAAACTCTTTCAAATGTCAAACGTAACTGACCATTAAACATTAACAGATGTTTCCCTTCACTCAAAAACACATAAAATAACACTTCATTTCAATATTAACTCTCCATTTCCAGCCATATGCAAAGCATGCTGGGAACCAACAATGGTGTCTCCAAATAAAACTGCATAATTGAGCTATTCTCTTAAAATAAATAGGTAGCCTTTTCCCCTTAATCAGTTCCTCAATTCAAGCCTCAAAATTGTTAAAATTTCCTTTAATAAAAAAAAAAAAGGAGGAAAATGTATCTCTTGGTTTTATTACTCAAATGTTCTCAATATTTTCTATACAACACTGAACCACAATTATATTAAGAAAATATATACAATTTATTTTGTAAAAATTGATTAATTTTTGACCCATGATTCATTTTTTACAGTAAGGTGCTGAGTTTATCGTACATTTGGGAATGTACCAGGCACCAGTTACGCATTATTTTCACATCTGCATAGTTGACGATTACCACATTGTACTAGATTTGTAATGAGACGTGTTTTCCGGCAAAATAAAAGCTTGAATAGAGTTTCCATCAAAATAAAAGCTCACTAAAGCTCTTTCAAGTATATAAATTAGTGATGGGGAAAAATGAATTGTGATTAATCGCATCCAAAATAAAAGTCTGTGTTTATTCATTTTCCCCAGCACTAATAGAAATTATTACAAAACTAATTATGAAAGTTTCATTTATTTTTCAGTGCATTTGTTTTACAGTATATGGCTATTACTGTCTTAGGATTTGGGGTTGGTGGTTTATGTCCCCAGACTCCCCAACAGGGACCGAGGTCCACCCACCAGAGTTTCACCAAAATCCTGTGGGAAAAACACAATGTTATTCGCACAAGATGATATACTGATGATATATTATTATGATGCTGATGATATATTATTGTGAATATTACA
The DNA here is from genome assembly GCA_018749465.1 of Paracanthobrama guichenoti. Classification (NCBI taxonomy): domain Eukaryota; kingdom Metazoa; phylum Chordata; class Actinopteri; order Cypriniformes; family Gobionidae; genus Paracanthobrama; species Paracanthobrama guichenoti. Next base: position 15,799,836 of record CM031947.1, read on the forward strand.
GTGATCTTAATGTACTATTTATTTGGTCAGTTTGTGATTATAGGAGTCGTGATGCCCTTTTTGCCACCAATTATTCTTGTTTTTTTTTTTCTAAAGTATCAGTCAAACTATTTCTCAACTTGGCAAATGGGGTTCCAAAAGCATTTCTTCTAATAATCAATTTTGACGTTCTGCTACATAACAACTATGATTTTTTTCATGATTCTTTGATGAAAGTAAAAAAAAAAAAATTAAAAAAATGTGAAATTTGATTGGTTTTTTTGGACTGTAAAAGTTTTTAAAGTCACTTTTGATCAATTTAATGAATCTTTACTGAAAAAAGTATTAATTTTTTAAAAAAACTGACCCCAAAACTTTTGAAAGGTAGATCCTTCTGTTAACGCCAAATTGCCAGTCTACCACGTAAAAATCTAGCAATAATCAACAAAAATCTAAAAATCTAAATCTTATTATATACACACCATGTTTTTCAACAAATTAAATAATACATAATAATAATAATAATAATAATAATTATTATTATTATACATGTAATAATTTTAAGCTATTACATAAATAAAAGATGATGTTTATCTATTGAGATTAAACATTAAACATCACCCATCCCTTGGATTACAATATAGGAAAAGATGGACACAACCTCATTTTTACACTCAGAGAGAGTGAGAAAAAAGATTAAGCAACATTGTGAAAAGAAAAAAGCAAGTTCTCCATGTATTTTAGGGCTTTTAGAGGATTAATCATTTGATGGATTGTGGAATGGGGATGAGAGCGGTCCGAACAGCCCTCTGTAGAATATGAATAGCTGTGGGCACCTGCAGCTGCTCTGAATACAAAGAATGCAGCTATTCCCAATCCTCAGTGAGAGCTCCTGTTCTCCAGTGTGCCCGCATTAGGAAACATGTGAGCAGGTTCACCTTTCTAACACCTGCAGACATATCAAAAATGAGGATTACTCACAGGATTACAATTTGAATGTATTATGAAAGAAATATAGCCATAACACCAGAGGTGGATCCTGATATACGACATACCGGAGAGGTTTTACAGACAACTACCTAGAGCTTCACGCTCCACTTCTCATCGTTCATCCGCAGCAGTTTCACTGGACTGCACTTACTTTCTATTCTGTCCGCACCTCTTATTGAAAATAAATTGTAATCTAACAACAGGTAACTTCTTCCAAGCAGCTTTGTGAGGCACATTTAAAGGATACCAGTGACTATCACATGCCAAATGACTCCCTTAAACAACAAAACCTGAATTTTAAGTCAAACCATTGATGCAGCTTTCAAATCAACTACTAAAATTCTTTCAATGAATGCAAATTTCAACATTACTTTCCCTATTTCAGATGAAATAGCACACTTTTACTGGTGACATTGTATTATTGGTGTAAAAGATGACATTTAGGCAAACAAACATTAACAATTGTGAACAATTTGGATTTATATTTATGTGCAGAAAAGTTGTTTCTCACACAAACTTTCCAAATTGTCACGACACATTCTCTGCCAGCTCTATATTTTTAGTCACATATGTAATTTTCAAAGGAAAACTTCTGGAACCTAAAAGGAACAAATGTTCAATAGAAAAAACAAAACAAATCACTATATATGCATGAAAGCAGAAAAAAGAGCTATGAGAGGTGCGAGAGAGAAAATAAGCAATGTAGGCAGGTTCACTGCTGCTTTAATTATAGTTTTACAAGAGGGTTGACTTCTCCTAATGGCACTGGAAGCGAGGTGGCATGGGAGACTGCGTGTGTGGGAGGAGGGTGAGAAAGTCATTGTTAAGCAGGTGATTTATAAGACTATGGGCCTCCCAGGCTTTTTCCCGTAGCAAGCTTCCTTGTGTTTTGTGGCTAACCCTACATGTCTACGGGCATGGAGGGAATCTACCCAAAACCCTCCAGAGAGGCTGCTTTGGGGGTGTGCCTGTAAAATGTACAGCCAGTATGTATAGTCTATCACTGTTTTCAGTACAAGGTCTATAACGGCATCATATAAACGAATGTTTATAAGCTCAAAAGTTTGGGGGTCGTTAAGCTCACTAAGATTGCATTTATTTGATCAAAAATACAGTAACAACAGTAATATTGTGAAATATTACTACAATTTAAAATATATATTTTTTAAATTGTATTTTAACATGTAATTTAGTCCTGTGACTGCAAAGCTGAATTTTCAGCAGCCATTACTCCAGTCTTCAGTGTCACATGATCCTGCAGATATTTTATAGAAAGTTAAAAAGAACTTCAGTTATTTGAAATAGAATTTTTGTAACAATGTAAATGTCTTTACCATCACTTTTGATCAATTGAAAGAAAGAAAGAAAGAAAGAAAGAAAGAAAGAAAGAAAGAAAGAAAGAAAGAAAGAAAGAAAGAAAGAAAGAAAGAAAGAAAGAAAGAAAGAAAGAAAGAAAGAAAGAAAGAAAGAAAGAAAGAAAGAAAGAAAGAAAGAAAGACATAAAGAAAGAAAGAACTTCTGGAAAGAAACATATTGGTAGAGTACCTTATATACAGTACATGTAACTGTGAGGAAAATAAGATAATATAAAAACATACTGGGATACAGTGATTAAATAATTTGAATTACTTTTAAAATAATAAATAATAATAATAAACATTTTTATGAGGACAATTTTACAGTGGCCCAGTAGTGCACAACACAATGAAATTTAAACAATACAATGGAAACAAGCCACAACACAACAGAAATTTGCTACTTAATGACACACGTGGAGCTCGTCTTTAATAAATGTGGGGTTTCGTCTTTTTTAATTAAGTGCTGTTAGAGTTGAATGAGCCGAGGGATTTAATGCAGGGTCTAATGATCTAACAAAATACAAATTTTGATTTCCAATATATTCTTATGAAAATTCTATGGGGCAATACATTATTTTTCACGCATTCAGCCCAATTTCATGGTGCCGTTTCTAGAAAGGTGCATTAAAGCTAACATGCATAAGCCCTATACTAGTGGTAATGGACTAACGAAACTTTAATTTTGAACAGTTTTTACTGTACTAATATATTTTTTATGAACCCTTAAACTTTGCACATATTATTACTGTTGAATTCATTCCACAATACTGTTTCTCGCGGCAATGTAAATGATGCTTTAAAGCTCAAATTTGGGCTTCGTACAGGCGATAATGGTCTAACAATATTACTCATTTTAAACGCTGTACCAGGCTTTTAAAAAGATACTTTAAATTTGCATAGATGTATAAATTACTTGGCTAATGGTTTAAAAAAATGGGTACCCTAGTGCAAAATTTGGATTTCGTTAGATCATTGATCACGCACCATCTATAGTAGTTGAGAAAGCAAGCATTTCTGTTGTGTTGGAACTTGTTTCCATTGTGCCAATTCCATTGTGTTGTGGCTTGTTTCCGTTGTGTTGTGGCTTTTCTGTTGTGTTGGATCTTGTTTCCGTTGTGTTGTGCAGATTTCATTGTGTTGTGCTGACTTTTTTAAGTTGCGGCTTGTTTCTGCTGTGATGTGCACTACTGGGCCACCGTACAATTTAACATAAAAGTAAAACACAGATATAAAGATACTTTAAAAATTGAGCCTGGAATTTTTCATTTCTCTTTTCTCAACTTTTACCGAACAAACTGAAAACGCTGGCTGAGCTCCTCTCACTCCACACCTGTGGACATGTACAGTAAGACTGAGGAACCTGAGCTGAGGTGCATCGTACAATCTCTGTGTGTCTTATCACAGACGGCATTGATCAAAGCGGTAACTGTTCTTCCAAAGCTCTCCACAGGCCTTTCAGACTCAAAAAATTTAGACAGAGCTAGCAAAGTTCAGACACAGGAACCAAGCTTCAGTTCACTCCTCCAGGCACGCTTCCTGAATTTTAAATTATGTTCTAGATTCCAGGAAGTAGTAGCTGCGATTTTCCTCGTACTGCCTCAGGTCATGACCCCTGAACATTACATACATGTGGGACAGTTGAGGTTACTTTAAAGAAAAGCCGTCTACGGTGTCAGAGTTGCTGTGAAAGAGACCAGGTCTGCCATTGACAGAGTCCTATTGTGTGTCTCTGTCACTCTGTGACCTTTCAGGCCTTGTGTAGAATAACAAAGGCTCAAAAACAAAATAAATCAATATCTCCCCCCAGTAAACAGATCCAAGATAAAGCAGTGAATGAGGTGAGTCCTTTCTTGCTTTGGGAATTATATCTATTAATACTTGATCCACCTCCCAATACAGCATTAATGTGTACAAGACACAAAATGTATGAGGTGCACCTGCTGCACCACAACAGCTGTAACAATGCCAAATATTCATACAGCATTCCAAGAAACTGCATGCACATGGGCCATTTGCAAATGATGAAATATTGAGATTTGCCATTTTCAAGTTGGAAAACTATACAAATCCAACCCAGTTTAGATCCTTGGTCTCACAACATTCGCTCTGGACTCTGGAGCATGTGCACATGGAAGTCAGCCAATCACATGAAACATGAGTTAAAGCCATAAGTGTGCCCTGAAGATCAAGACATCATTATGAAGAATACCATGAAATCATGAGAGGACTGCTGAAAGAAAACATCTGAATATATCAACCTTAAAAGAAACATATATTTTAGGGCTGACGATTTAATGCGTTAATTAAATTAGTCCAATTAGTTATTGGGGTGGGGGAACGTTAGTTTTTTTCGTCTCATATTTATCATACGCATCATATCTTATCATATGCAATATCACACGAGCGCTGTTTTTTGTCTTGAATAGCAAAAGTGAAAATGTGATACTGATGTTATATTTTAGACATAATATTGTCTGCTTTTGTCAACAAGAAAATTACCTATAAAAGGTCATTTATCCCTAGGTTGTGCGTATAAGCAACACAGCAGTGTTTCATTTTTGAATGAATTCGGGTGGACCAATGACTCAATGGCCTATTCATAAAGAGAGCCATTTGCTTTATTCCTGAATGAATCAGTTGTTTGAATGAATCGATGACATACTCATTTAGACATTTACCTCCACCTACAGACAGTTTTAGTTTTATTACTATTATTTCATTTAAAAAAAAAAATTCTATAAAAATCTATAAATCAAATGATCTTTTTGTTGTAATTTCTCACCCAAATTAAATGTTCAGCTAACTCTAAAGTCACTGCTCCAATAGTTCAGCTACACAAATAAACATGAATTATTCAACCTCATCAAAACACGGTTATCACACTGCCAGAAGGTCAGAATGCTGAGCTAAGATACACTGGTCCACAGAAGCTAGAACCACCAACTACATCAACACCTCACCTACGGTAATGGCATGTGCTACATAACCCACCAGCTTTTGATCCTAATCACTGTGTGATCTTTTAGCATAATTCTCTGCTAGAAAGGAAACAACACAGGATATAAAGATAGATGTCTAGACAGAAGATACCAGTCAGTTCCCACAAACTGATCCTGTGACATTCAAGGCCTTGTGACAGTAACCGACATCTTAAAGGGCAAGCTAATTTTCAAGCTGTCATGTTAGGCAGAGAGGAGTAAAAAACACAAGGTGAGAGCAGCTTTAAGCTGTGTTAATATATCTGGCTTTTTTCTGTGAGAATCAAACTTCTCTTTAACTGGTTTTACAACACAAAAAAGTTCAACAGTAATGTAGAGAAAAACAGTTAGTTAGAAGTCAAAATATTTCACCATTGAAAGATGACATAATGGTGACACAAGCATGAAATAAACTGTTGCCATTGAAAAATCGTGTAGAGCATGACTCTACTACCCTGACATTTTCCACTACTGATCGCTAAACAAATAGAAAGAATTTCATCAGCCTCATTTCCCACCAGCAACCCGCACAGACTCATGCTAAATTGTTTGATTAGTGTAAATGCACAGGAACCTCACCAAATTGTGTATGAAAAATAAAATATAAAATAAATTTGAAATGAAATTAAATTAAATAAATAAAATCTGGATGCAATCCAGTGGTGATCGAATTGGTGGATAAAAAGGATCTTGCAAATGTAACAGTTCAGAACAACATAATGTGAAAGCTAAGAAAGAAATGTGAAAATTATTAAAAAAGACACAGGTCTGAGTCTGAAAATTATTAGGCAACCTTCAAACAAGGAGTGCAGCTACAAATGGGCAGTGTCCCACCAAAAGGCCTCATAGATGTGTTTATAGATTGTAATCCAATTTCCTCTAAATAATGAAATAAATAAAATTTTAACCTGAGACTCTTAACTCTATTTTGTGAACAATTTTGTTTTTCCTGTTAATTACATTTGACATTTATTTCCTCTTGTATTGACTTTAGCTTTCCTCAGAATGGGATCCTTATAACATCACTGCCTTAGACAGTAGACACACATTTGCCTCAGCACCATAAAGGACCCAAAGCAAACGGGAAGGTCTATGAGATAATATGAGAAAGCACGTGGTGGAGAGAGATGGGAAGACAGAAGAGTGTAAAGACAACTCATCCTGGGAATAGATGATGAGTCACTGCAGGACAACACATCCAGAGCAATAACTCACACACAGCTCAAGCTGAATGAGATACAGATGGACAGATTTTTTGAAAACAATGGATATGAAGCACCATCCGCATGAAGGGAGTTTGGTGGCTGCTTTGTTCATTCACATAGACTGACGCATGACTGGCCAAGCTGGAATGGTTTACCTGCATGACCATCTGTTGCCAGGCCAGCGGTTGGTTGCTCACGCCTGTGGTGCCGCCCACCAGTCGATCAGAGGGCAGACTGCCACGTTCCAGCTGCAAGGAGACATTGCGGCGTTCCTCTTCAAGGGCCCTGGTCAGACGCTCAAAGCGCGCCTCTTGCTCTTTGACTGATGCCAGGATACTGGCGGCTGACGGCACGTCATATTCTTCCATAGCAGCCCCAAAATTATATGCTGATTATAGGGCAGGGTAAGAAGGGGAGAGAGAAGGACCCAGGACAAAAGAAACAACCATTGAAAGGGATAATTCAGCAAAAATTTGAATTCGGTTATCATTTACACACTCTCTTTTCTTTCTTTCTTTTGTGGAACATAAAAAGGAGTTATTTACAGCAGAATGCATCTTTTCCATATATTGAAAGCAAATGGTGACCACAACTGTCTTTCAACAGCTTCAGGGACAGTTCTAGGGTCAGGAGATATTCAGGGTTTAGCCTAGACTTCTGTGGATGCATGTGGAGCCATTTTTTATTATTATTAAATATTAGAGGATTCTAGACAATAAAATTTGCAAGGTATTATTTTTAAATAGATCTAGGGATAAAACTAAAAGGGTTTACTAACCATCTCAGCCTCCGACGAGTCAAGTCAAAAGTTTACTTTTATAAAAGTAGTGCCAATTTAAAAATAAAATAAAAAAGACAGGAAAAACACAATATGTTTTGTCCCTTTAGGTTTTACTAGAACACCTTGGCTACACCGGACGTGATTGGATGCGGAGCAACGCGAGCAACAAATCTCCGACAGTAAACTGATGCCTCGTTCTATTTACGCACTGACATGAAGGCACTTTAACTGCGTTTGTCCCAGGAACTGTTTTCCCCCAGACATGTTACTGTCTCCGTTTCCATCAAGTAAGGCAAATTAGTCCAGTGGCGTACGACTGCAAACAACATTCCAGTTCCCACTGGATTTCATCCTCCGCGTATAAGCTTAATAAAGCCTGAACCTCGTCGTCGGTCCATCTGTCGTATTTTTTAAACTCCATTGTTAATTCGAATAGCAAACAATTCTTACTGCATACACTGCAACAGACTTTTAAAAATACTGGCTGAAATAAAATGCTGCATGAACTCAACCAAACAGCATGTTCAGCGCCCAAGTCCCACCACCAAAAGTCCCTGAACTTTGAAAAAGTACTACCTCGTGAGCAGGGACTTTATGTTTTCATTAAAAATAAAAGAAGGTATAATTATTATAATAATTAGAATAAAAACACAGTTTTACCAAAACATTTTTTTTAAGTTCTCAAAAGGTGTCTAAGTTGTCAAAATTAATTAGTCAACCCCAAGTGCCGCCTACAGTTCCCACACAATGATCCCAGAAGACATGGAATATAGCACACAAGTCATATGGACTACCTTTATGGTCTTATTTGACAGCCCCCGGTCCCCATCCACTTTTACTATAGTAAAACCATTTTTTTTTTTACTCAAGTGAAACTTTTTTTTTTTTTTTGAATCTCTTTCTTGTGTTCCACATAAGAAAAGTCATACTTATTTGGAATGACAGGACGCAAATAAATAAATTCAAAATATAGATTTTTGGCTTAACTATCCCTTTAATACTGACTCCGTAACTCCACATGCTGCAGATGAGGGGGTCACATGAGGGGGGCACTGTACTTTTCTGCATGTAACAACCATATGCTACAAAACATACAAATAGTTCCAGACTAAATTCAACCACACGTTGACACAATACAAATAGGCATGCCAGACTCTGAATCACCAGGATAACATCATTCATGCCATGCACAATAGCTCAGACTTCTCTCCCATAGTCAAATGTGACAAAATGAAGATAATGGAAGCATCACAGAGAGAATAAAAAACTAAAATAAGGGTTGAGGCATGGTTCACACACAGTTCACCTGCATACACACCTAGCAGTTAGTTGAGAGAGAGGCAGTTAGAGGACAGACATCCCCCTATAAGGACAGACGGGAGGAGATGTGCCCAGCGGCGAGTAAAGAGAGAGCGCGAGCTGGCTGCAGAGGAAATAAAGACAGAAGAAATCACAGGTTAGATAACATCCTGACATTATAAACATAAGAGACAGAATTCTGCTTCGGTTGCTGGGGATTTAAAGAGGATGAAGATAAAGAAATGAATGAGAAGATGCTAGAGAATGATAAATGACTATTGAAACCTCACTCGCTGACTTTGAGCAAAGTAGATTGGATTGGGCTGTCAGGGGACAGGTGTATGGAGACAAAGGGGCTCAGGCGGAGTATAGGCTGGAAAACAGGACTGGTGCATATTAATAGTTACTAAAAGCATTATTCAGTTGTTGTTTTTCATTTTCCATTATACCAAAACCACAAATGGACACACACAGTAACACAGACACGCTATTCTCTATAGAACAGTGGGTGTGAAGGTCCTATTCCCTTTGAAGCACAGCACAGTACACACACAGGCTTTGATGTTTGTTTCTGGCTGATCATTTATTTATCTTAAGCGCCGTTCTGACACAGCTCTAACGGCAAGGCATTGTACTACAGTCTTGTTCTTGTATAAAGAGCGACCACTCGAGGTCTAGCAATGGGAGTGAGCTGATCTGCCTCTGTTGTTGCTCCTGCCTCTGGAAAATAACCCAAGATTCAATTTATCTGCTAGATAAGACACGTTTACAAAAATGTGATAGCTTATCATAAGAAAAATTCAAGTCAATAAAACTGTGGGGACAAGGTGAAAACAGATAAACTTCCAATATTTGAGATGTAAACAGTAAGATCTAAGGATAACTATTTTGGGAAATGAACTGTTCTGCCAGGCTGGTCTACTTAAGTTCATCTAATAACTAACTATCTGTCCATCTATCATGCCAGCCAGCCAGCCATCCATCCATCCATCCGTCTGCCCAATTAAATTTTCAGTATAATATAGAAAAGCAATACAACCCTACTCAACAATCATCGTTCATATCATTCACGTTTGTAGCACAAAAGGTAGAGGATTATTTACACGCCAAACTACTGATGTCTACAGTAGCGATCAAAATAGAGTAAATCACCTTCAAACCTTTACGCTTCAAATAAAGATTACAGATCAATTACATTGTTACATCAGTAGGTGTTGACAAATGACTGTTAAAAATGTATTTGTATTTGTGTAGTTGTTAAATCACTCATTCAAGAGATTTGCTCAAAAACTAAGTAAAGTCTTTATGAGACATTGAATTATTCATTCAACCCTATTTAAAAGAAAGTAATTTATTCAAATGAATTGTTAACACTTTACAATAAGGTTTCATTAGTTAACATTAGTTAATGTATTAACTAAAATGTAACAAAACATTTGTTACAGTATTATTCATTTTTATTAATGTTAGTTAATAAAAATACAGTCATTCGTAATTTGTTCATGTTAGTTCACAGTGCATTATCTAATGCTGATAAATACAACTTTTGATTTTAATAATGTATTAGTAAATGTTGGAATTAACATTAATTTAGATGAAGTCATGCTTCAGAAGTACTGTTCATTTATAATTCATGTTAACTAAAGTAGTTAACTAATGAAACCTTATTGTAAAGTGTTACCAATTAAATATTTTTAAATTATATTGCAGCAATTAACATTGTGTCAGAACCTCTAGTAAACATGCTATTTTGTTTCAAAATTTAATCAAAATTACACAGAGAAAGTAAATCTGATGTTGCCCAAACACTCATTTAAGATTAGCTATCAAAATCTTCACAGTGTGTAGAAGGGCACAGTGACGGTGCTCTCATCATGGGATTAACAGAGATATGATGATGAGACATTTATGATGATGAACCCCTGCTTTAGGATTACAGAAGCTGCCTCTCCGATACTCCCTATTTCTGGGAGTACAGAGGCTGATGGGAAATGGGTCTCGATCTCTCTGGAAAACAGCAGGAGAATGACAAGCATGTCAGACATGCCCACTGCACTTCTCACGACCACCGGCCGTTGAACTATGCTTTAAATAGTAGTGAAGCATTCAATGTCTGGTTTCAAGCTGGTTTTGCTAATAGAGTGGAGAGGAAAAAAAGAACAGTTCCTACAAGAATATTCATCTGTATGCTGCATTAACCTTACATAGAGCTTTACTGCACTGATGGCAATATAGTTACCTGAACTAATGATTGTACTTCAGATTAACAAAGATGAATGTGCCATTTTGCCAGCAAAGCAGTTAAACTTAAAAGGATAGTACACACAAATATGAATATTCTGTCACTGACTACACTCTAAACCTGTATGACTTTCTTCTGCAGAACACAAAAGATCATTCGAAGAACATTGGGGTCAAAACAACATCTGAAACCGATTTATATTCATTGCAGAAGAGTTTTTTTGTTTTTTTAATCTCTTTTTTTGTTCCTCAGGAGCAATAAAGTCATAAAGGTTCGAAATAACATACGGATGAGTGAATAATGACAGAATTTGTATTTTTAGGTGAACAATCGACCTTTTGGACATCTGTACATAATTTAATCATTTTTGGTTTAAAAATGCCTAATAATTGACAAATTTGTAATAGGTTATGCCAATAAAATAGATAAAACAAACAGCACACAATACATATAGAATTTAGTCGCAAATACTAATGGGCAGAACTGGCTTTTATTCCTGGAGGCAAATAAGTCACATGAACTGTGCTTGTGGTGGCACAGTGTTTTTCCTCAGGGATAAATACATTGCAGCATAAACCCGTGCTAAAAATAGCTGTTCAATAAATTTACAAACGCAGTCGGAGCTTTCTGCGTGGTTCCAGAGATGAGATGAAGCAGCAGCACATTTAAAAGCCTCGGCTAGAAAGATCTTCAACAACAAATCCATCAGGGGTTGGGGAACACCTACGGTACATAGCCAACACAGGAAACATTAACTTCGCTTCTGTGAAGGTGAGAAAACATTAAGACAATTGTGTTTACAGTGCACAGAGCTGCTACACCTCAACCCAAAAAACCTGAAACAATACAAGCTTATAAAACACTGAGAAAGGAGAGTATATAGGCTAGATTAACTAGATTTTTACCATCCAAAACTAGCCCACACAATGTTTGAGTTGGCCTGACGATTTCTGAACAAACATCATAACTCCAAATGCTTAGAAGCTGCACATTTATCATGTTATCATTCATGTCTGTAGCAAAAAAAAAGGGATGAGTTATGCTGTCTTAGCAAGCAACACGCATGACGAGGACGGAAAATGGAAGACGGAAAACTGGTGGGAACAAAAACACCCCCCATATTAGAAAATGGTCTCATTTCATTAACCCCAGCCAATCCCCTCTTCAAAAAGATAAACCCTCTCATTTCTCCTCTGGGGGGTAAGAGGTCCAACATAAATAAATAACCAATCCAGCTCCACCTGAGGCCCATCTGTGGGTGCAGGGTCCGTAGAGTACTGAGAATCGAGATTTTATGCTGTTAAGCGATCAGTTTTGCACGTTCAAAGCATGCTGGGCAGAGCATTGGGTAGAGGGAGGCTGATCCTAGACCAGGAGCTCCTGCTAAGAGTAAAAAAGACCAAAGAAAGAGGCCCTAAGAAGCACCTGGTCCCATTTTAACACTCATCTGCGCCTCTCCACCTGAGGTCAGATACCAAATTAGGGATGTATTAAGCTCAATCACTCAGATTTAAACAAAGGGACGTTAACAACCTCAAAGGTTGAGTCGTTCTGCGCTATATGTCATGGCACTTATGGTGAATGATGGGCTGGTGCTTTTCAGTAATCTAATATATTTTTTAAGCACAAAGGGTGTCAAAAGGGGCATCCTGAGAGGGAATGAAAATCGTTATTAAAAGACTATGTTACAGAAGTTCTCTAGGCTTCACTGTGGAGTAAGTGTGCAAGAGATTTATTTCAAATTACTCTCATTTACAGTGTCTCAGGTCTCATCATAATATCTTCATTTGTGTTTCGAAGATGAACGAACACCTCAGAGGTTTGGAACAACATGAGGGTAAGAATTTTTATTTTTAGGTGAACTACATCTTTAAGTGACAAACCTTTAGTATGATTATATGCTAACTGCTATATAATATGTGAAATTAAGTATGTCAAATGACTAGTGTGTCCGAATAAAGTCCGAAACTTCACCGCACCCTCGCTTCTAATGTATTCAATTTTATAGCAATCTTGATATGATAGCGTTTAATGCCCAGCCCTAACACCTACATACCTGAACAACACTTCATCATCTTCAGCATACTCTGAGATGTAGCTTGGGTTATCCATGTGCATTGTGCACACAAAGGACAAAATCTTGATGGGTAACCAGAAGGCTGTAACTGTAAAGATCCTCCACTATCTTGTGCAATTAATAAACAGTAACTCCTTGGTGCATTCAGGACACATCAGACAAAGACCACCGAACCCTTTTTTATTATTATTAATAAAGTGTATTTTAAAAGTGTATTGAAAACTGCTTCATCATTTTGCTAAGAAAAATAACTATCATAGTCAATACTGCCTTAAAGGAATACACCACTATTTTTGAAAATAGGCTCATTTTCTAACTCACCTAGAGTTAAACAGTTGAGTTTTACCGTTTTCAAATACATTCAGCCGATCTCCAGGTCTGGCAGTAGCACTTTTAGCATAGCTCATTGAATCTGATTAAACCGTTAGCATCTTGTTAGCAAAAAATGACCAAAGAGTTGCGACATTTTTCCTATTTAAAACTTGACTCTGTAGTTACATCTTGTACTAAGACTGACAGAAAATTAAAAGTTGTGGTTTTCTAAGCCGATATGGCTAGGAACTAGACTCTCATTCCTGTGTAATAATCAAGGAACTTCGCTGCCGTACCATGGGTGCAGCGCCTGAAAATACAGTGCATCCGGAAAGTATTCACAGCACTTTTTCCACATTTTGATATGCTACAGCCTTATTCCAAAATGTATTAAATTCATACAAACAATACCAAATAATGACAATGTGAAAGAAGTTTGTTGGAAATCTTTGCAAATGTATTAAAAATAAAAAATGGAAGAAAAAATTAAATAAAAATAAACCACATGTACATAAGTATTCACAGCCTTTGCCATGCCACTCATAATTGATAATCCTTGAGATGTTTCAACAACTTATTTGGAGTCCACCTGTGGTAAATTCAGTTGATTGGACATGATTTGGAAAGGCACACACCTGTCAATATAAGGTCCCACAGTTAACAGTGCATGGCAGAGCACAAACCAAGCCATGAAGTCCAGTGAATTGCCTGTAGACCTCCGAGACAGTATTGTATTAAGGCACATATCTGGGGAAGGGTACAGAAACATTTCTGCAGCATTGAAGGTCCCAGTGAATGGAAGACTACTAGGACTCTTCCTATAGCTGGCCGTCCTGCCAAACTGAGGGATCGGGGAGAAGGGCCTTAGTCAGGGAGGTGACCAAGAACCTGATGGTCATTCTGACAGAGCTCCAGCGTTTCTTTGTGGAGAGAGGAGAACCTTCCAGAAGAACAACCATCTCTGCAGCACTCCACCAATCAGGCCTGTATGGTAGAGTGGCCAGACGGCACAACAGCCCGCCTGGAGTTTGCCAAAAGGCACATGAATGACTCTCAAACCATGAGAAACAAAATTATCTGGTCTGATGAAACAAAGATTGAACTCTTTGGCCTGAATGGCAAGCATCATGTCTGGAGGAAACCAGACACCACTCATCGCCTGGCCAATACCATCTCTACAGTGAAGCATGGTGGTGGCAGCATCATGCTGTGGGGATGTTTTTCAACGGCAGGAACTGGGAGGCTAGTCTGGCTCGAGGGAAAGATGAATGCAGCAATGCACAGAGACATCCTTGATGAAAACCTTCTCCAGAACACTCTGGACCTCAGACTGGGGTGAAGGTTCATCTTCCAACAGGACAACGACCCTAAGCACACAGCCAAGATAACAAAGGAGTGGCTATGGGACAACTCTATAAATGTCTTGAGTGGCCCAGCCAGAGCCTAGACTTGAACCTGACTGAAAATCTCTGGAGAGATCTGAAAATGGCTGTGCACCAACGCATCCAACACGATGGAGCCTGATGGTCCTGCAAAGAAGAATGGGAGAAATGCAATGTAGGCCAACTTCTGTCATCATAACCAACATGACAACCTGCTTGCAGTTACCTAGCTGGGGACTATTTTCAGGCACTGTGTAACATCATTGCACTGTTAATGTGAATCAAACAACAAGAGAAAAACAGAAAATCACTCACTGCTCTTGACTGAATGAACTTTAGTAGCTTTATTAAGAACATATTTCTTACTTGAAAGCTGCTATAAATACTCTGGCGAGGAGATAAACATGGCGGACTGTGCACCACTCTCTGAGGGCAGGGTCTACGCTAATACGGCAGTGTCCATCAACACTCGTGGTTGGGGCCTGTGAAATGTGATGTCACATTGCCCAGAATCTATAAACGGCTTGTTCTGAGACACTGCTTAAGATTTATGGGATTCAAAAAAAAAAGAGTGGGTGGATTTTTACTATTATAGGGTGGTTGTGTACACACACAGCCAACACACATTTATGTTCAAACACCATGTAAAAGTAAATTTTGCATAATAGGTGCCCTTTAAAATTGGGATTCAAAGCAGCTTGCACTATGAAACACTGAAGAGATAAATTTGTTTTCTAGGAGGAGGAAAGCGTGTAAAAGTAAAGCCATTGTTTACCCCTCAATTTTCCCCAAGTCTTTGTTTTTTGAACTGACTCAGGATGTGAGAGGCCTATCGGAAAGAACAAGCATCGGGAGAGTTAGAAGGCACTCCAAGACCTTAAATAACACAGTGCATTTTGGGTACAGTAAAACAAATCAAAGGCATGCCTGCTGTGACACCTCTCAAAGAAGATGCATCCTCATTGTACTTATTTACAGAGAGTATAGACATTTCAAACAGAATTATACATCTACACCAACTGATTATACGCAGAGAATAGAGAGGCAAGTAAAATGAGAAAAAAAAACAAAACACACACATCACACTACATGATCACTAGCCAAAAGTGTCTACCGCAATTATGACAAAATTTTTAACTGATATTAATTACACTAAATTCTACAATTATTAATTTAAATGAATAAAATTTACATTAAAATACATATTTTGCAGAGGGGAACTGCATGCCATATCCTTTATATAGGAACATTTTAAACTTTATAATTGGGTAAAAATACTTTTCTGAACAAGTTTTACGGTTAAAGGGGTTTCACACTTTTGCTGCGGTCCGAGTCCAAGCACAACTGTTCCCGCTGTCAAACTATCATCCTCTACATGTGTTTTGTTGAACTAATGATGGTGTCATTGGCTAATACACATGTGAAGGCTACTTTACTTCCTGAAAAAGTGCACACCCGAGTCCCAGTTGCTTTCACATTCACATGTGTCGCGCCACAGTTGCGGTGCAACATAACTCCTACAGGTAGTCTCGGGTTCAGTACGCCAGTGTGCTCTGAGTCCGCATGACAGCTTTCACATTACCAGTTTTTCATGTGAACCGTTTTGAACTAAACTGCCAGTGTGAAGGCACCCTTAGAATTGTTGAATCAAGATGAATTTACTTGAGAAGCAACACTGCATAAAACAGAAAGTTTTCAAGGAATGTGTCTTTGACGGGTCTATTTTGTCAGACACTGCACTGGCAGTTTTAAGAATAAACAAAAAGTTTAGCTTAATAAAAAGTATAAAAGAAGTGGAAAAGAAATCTGAATGTTCTGAAGGACAAAATACACTTATATAACAAATCTTGATATCTTAAGCAGCTGCAACTTCAGTAAATATACATTAGACATTTTTACAAGAAAAACTTAAAGACCATTTAAAAACTCAATGTAGTTTTGTCACAAATCTCCTTCGCAGTGTACTCTGAGTATTATACTGTCTACTGTACATTGAAAGTGAACCGCACAACATCTAAAGAATCCAAAATAAATATCAGTGGTGCTTTTACAGTAATTTCCATGTGGCACCCAAAAACAATACTTCTTTTCATCAAGGATGAATTAAATTGAACAAAATCTACAGTAAAGACACCCTACAAAAGATTTCTATTTAAAATTAATGCTGTTCTTTTGAACTTTACATTCATAAAAGGATGTCATGTATACACATTTCATTCACAAGAAGTGCCTTCAAACCTGTACAAGACCTATAAATTAGTTATCACAATATTTGGTGAGCATGAGACATAGTTCAAAAACATAAAAAAATTAAAAAAATATTACTGAGCCCAAAATTTTGAATGGTAGCGCACTGTAGTAAAAACAAATAAATAAAGG
>CM031947.1:15821817-15899933 GCA_018749465.1 Paracanthobrama guichenoti
CAGTATGTTGTTATTTTTTATGTGGCACAGAGTAGACATTTTTGAAGCAACTTTATACAGTTAATTGTAACCACATCTGTCAATTATCCAAACATTGCGGCACAGCCAGACTGCTATTGAATCCACAGTGCTAAAAATCACTCTTACACTAATGAGCTAATTCTTTTTAGTGAATCCAAAAAAACTGAGTCAGTTTAATTTAACGAATTATGCAAGTTACTGAATGACTCGCTTCCTGAACTGCAATTTCCTGTTCGACTCAAAATGATCAATAATCATGAAATGTTACCGTGTACTAAATCTTTCCTCTCGCGGGTCAAAATGACCTGAAGCCCTAAAATTATACTTTTTCCATTTAATTTTGATAATATTTTTTTCATTTTTAATGGAATTGTTTTGGAGATTTCTTTGTTATTTTTATTTTATTTACCTTTAAAAGGTAAAGAAAGAAAGAAAGAAAGAAAGAAAGAAAAAGAAAGAAAGAAAGAAAGAAAGAAAGAAAGAAAGAAAGAAAGAAAGAAAGAAAGAAAGAAAGAAAGAAAGAAAGAAAGAAAGAAAGAGAAAGAAAGAAAGAAAGAAAGAAAGAAAGAAAGAAAGAAAGAAAGAAAGAAAGAAAGAAAGAAAGAAAGAAATTAGGGCTGTAGATTTAATGCGTTAATTAGATGAATGTTGCAGGGCAACAACTCACTGTGATGAAGCCTATAGGAAGCCTTAGAACGTCCCTAAAATTCAAGATATGAGGCAAAAATGCCCGTTTTAGTCTCAGGGGGCTTCTTTACACTGGTCACGTTTCTTGTGGTCCGCATCAGAGCGCGATTGTTCCCACCGGTGCTATGCGCGAATACACTTGCAGGCTCACTCTTGCTATACCATCATTCCTTACATGTGTTTAATTGAACTGAATACATCATCATCTGTTTTGTTGAGTCCGTGTTGCTTTCACATGCACGTGAATCTCAGCACAGTTCGAATGCAAGTTGCGCAACCAAACTCAGACCACCTCCATCAGGTAGTCTCGAATTCAGTACACCCGGGTCCGCACGACAGCTTTCACATTACCAATTTTTCATGTGAACCGTGCCCCGTTTTGAACTAAATTGCCAGTGTGAAAACGGCCTCACATTTACATCATGATATACAAGCAATATCACACAAGTAACGAGTGCAATATCTCACGGGTTCAGTTTTTTAGCACGAGACGAGTGCAAATGCGATACTGGTCTTATACAACAGTTTAATAAAATAAATAAGTTAATATTGTGTTGTTTTAGACAAAACAAAATATAAAAAGACAAAGCAGAACTGTTCATCTCCGACCATTTACATTTACTATTTTCATAAAGAGAACCATTTACTTCACTCCTGGATGAACGAATCGAATGAATGAATGAATGAATGAATGAATGAATGAATGAACGAACGAATGAATGAATGACTCAATGACTTACTCAATTAGACATTTACCACCACCTACTGGCAGTTTTAGTTTCTTATTTAGAGTCATCTCATTAAAAATAACATTTTTTATAATATTTCCATATTAATAAAAACAAACATTAAAGTTATAGTTCACCCAAAAATATTTCTTTGTGAAGTTACTTTTTGTAATGTTTATTAGATTTTTTCCACAATAAAGACTTTAAATTATCCTTTTGGAGTAATTTCTCAGCCAAATTTGATGTGCGATTGTCGATTAATTAATTGCCACATCGTGTAATTAATAAGATAAAAATTAATCGCTTGACAGCCCTAAAATAAATAATAATTTAAGCATATTCTTCACATTCTTTCAACTTAAATTCAAATTAACTCACAATTTCACGCATAACCCTTTTAATTCAGCTCAAAATATCTTACATTGGGTGCTTTTGATTTTTTTTTTTTTTTTTTTATCATATCAGTTATGATATCATCATTTTTGTTAGAATTCTGAGCATTTTTAGGTTGTTTAGTGTACTGAAGCATTCCTTGCATTCCTAAGGGTGTATAGGGAAGGATGTGTTACTTTTTTTAAATTTCAAGCACAAGACTCCCTGAATCCAGTATAAAAAAATATTTTTAAAATTGTGTGTGTATTTGTGGTTCAAGTGTGACAAAAGATGAACACTTTTAAAAAGTTTAAAAACACTAATAAATGAATGAGTTTCAGGTCAAAATGACCCGAGGAAGGATGAGGGTTAAAGATTGTGAGAGACATTACTGACTAATTGTTCATATGATAATGTAGTTAAAATACACAATGTTATTTATTTAAAAATAAAATAAAATAAAGAATTAAATATTTTACAACATTCATATTTGTTTAATATTTTAATATATAGTTAATGGAACCTAAATAAGAACCAGAAGAGTTAAATTCTGATTCTCATGGCTAGTAACAATTCTTCAAAAATAACATGGACTATTTGGAATAACATGGGAGTGAGTAAATAGTGGCCTTTACCCTTTAAATTCTATTTGTTGGGCAAGTAAATATCTAAATCTAGAACCATCATCACCATACTGACGTCACATCAGAGACGCATGATTAATAAAAAAACAAAACAAAAATGTAACCATGTAATAGATCTAATAGTTTTTGTAGAAGTCTAGCTAGGAAGATCTAATTGATTGCAGTGTCTTCAAAGAGATTGGCCCAGGAATGGATTTTTCTCTTTGAGGCATAACCTGTGTGAACAGCAGACAATGTTGCTTCCCTCTCCAAGGAGTGAGGGGAGGGGAGAGCGCTTAGACAGTAATGCAGGCAGCATGCCCACAGGAGCATCTTAATTAGAGGAGGGAACGAAAGAGAGAGACTCTATACTGTGGGGAGTCTGAATCACTACTGCAAAGGAAAAACTCTTCTAGTCTGAGGTGGCAAGGTCAGACCGACCGGAAACATCTGTAGAAAGTGTAGAATGTGTCTTAACAAGCTCAGCTGAAGAAGTTCTGTAGAAGAGGGAACAGGTTTAAAATGTGTTCCTTGTTAAATGTAGACTAGGCTGTCTAGAAAAGTCATGTTGTTGGAGCTGTGGCATAGCTATGGTGCTCACATAGGAGATGAAGGTTTGAATATAGCCTGTTTTATGTGTTGATGCCATTCCTGTCCTCTTGCTATTGTCTCTATAAAAGAAAATGATCAAAAAGCTAAGATTTGAATTGGTCAAAAACTCAAAATATCCATTATTAATGCGTTTTTAAACACAGCTTCAAGTAATCAAGTCTAATTGCCATCCAATGTCAAAGACAACTGCACTCTAATGATGATAACAAACTCTCAGTAGCAGTTGGCAACCTTCACACACCCTTCAAAAGTGTGTCTTATGTTGCTTTGTCTTTTTGCAGTTTGACACTTGGTGAGACACTTCAAATATCCAATTGTCAATTTTCAGCAGCCGCGTATCTCTCGCGCCATCATGCTAAATGTGAAGGAAACTAATTAGACTACATGTCATTGAACACGGCTCTTAAGCAATTATTTTGTCAAGGTCTTCACTGTCTAAGAGATTATTTAAGGCAAATTATGTTTATTAACAAAAATTGTACTCATTGTTAGCGGTATTACTTTGCCTTTTTTGCCTGTTTCCAGTCTTCAAAACTACAAAAAGGCATCATTATAGATTATAAAATGATAAAAGTAATTTTCAAGGTACACAGAATGTTACTGTTGACATCTTTAAGGCTTTTTAACAATAGCTAGTTTTGTATCTCTATAAACAATAGCTACTTTTGTTCAAAACATAGCTTGGGTTTTTAGTTTATGCCAATGATTAAAGGGTTAGTTCACCCAAAAATGAATCATTTACTCGCCCCATGCTGTTCCAAACCAGTAAGAGATGAATGAAAGTCTTCGAAACAGAAATGAAGATATAATGAAAACTGAGAGCTTTCTGTTCTTTCTGTTGGCAGTCCACACAACTACCACTTTGACACTTCATGAAGAGATCGTAAAACTATTCCATATGAATTGAGTGGTTTAGTCCAAATCTTCTGAACAGACTCGATCGCTTTATGCTGAACAGATTTTAGGCTTTTAATTACATATAAACATTCATCAACGCACAACTGTGGTAAACGGAAACTCAAGCATGCCTGCTTTACATGCAAAACTCAATGAGGCTCATTCTCGTGTCACACAGCACGTTTGAGCTTCAGCAAGAACCAATGAGGTTCATTCTCGTGTGTTACGCAGCACGTTTGAGCTTCAGCAAGAACCAATGAGGTTCATTCTCATGTTACGCAGCACGTTTGAGCTTCAGCAAGAACCAATGAGGTTCATTCTCATGCGTTACGCAGCACGTTTGAGCTTCCTCAAGAGCCAATGAGGTTCATTCTCGTGTGTTACGCACCACGTTTGAGCTTCAGCAAGAACCAATGAGGTTCATTCTTGTGTTATGCAGCACGTTTGAGCTTCAGCAAGAACCAATGAGGTTCATTCTCGTGTGTTACGCAGCATGTTTGAGCTTCCTCAAGAACCAATGAGGTTCATTCTCGTGTGTTGCGCAGCACGTTTGAGCTTCCTCAAGAACCAATGAGGTTCATTCTCGTGTGTTACGCAGCACGTTTGAGCTTCAGCAAGAACCAATTAGGTTCATTCTCGTGTGTTGCGCAGCACGTATGAGCTTCAGCAAGAACCAATGAGGTTCATTCTCGTGTGTTACGCAGCACGTTTGAGCTTCCTCAAGAGCCAATGAGGTTCATTCTCGTGTGTTACGCAGCACGTCTGAGCTTCCTCAAGAACCAATGAGGTTCATTCTCATGTTCATTCTCGTGTGTTACGCAGTACGTTTGAGCTTCCTCAAGAACCAATGAGGTTCATTCTCGTGTGTTACGCAGCACGTTTGAGCTTCCTCAAGCGCCAATGAGGTTCATTCTCGTGTGTTACGCGTACGTTTGAGCTTCCTCAAGAACCAATGAGGTTCATTCTCCTGTTACGCAGCACGTCTGAGCTTCCTCAAGAACCAATGAGGTTCATTCTCATGTTCATTCTCGTGTGTTACGCAGTACGTTTGAGCTTCCTCAAGAACCAATGAGGTTCATTCTCGTGTGTTACGCAGCACGTTTGAGCTTCCTCAAGAACCAATGAGGTTCATTCTCATGTTCATTCTCGTGTGTTACGCAGTACGTTCGAGCTTCCTCAAGAACCAATGAGGTTCATTCTCGTGTTACGCAGCACGTTTGAGCTTCCTCAAGAGCCAATGAGGTTCATTCTTGTGTGCTATGCAGCACGTTTGAGCTTCAGCAAGAACCAATGAGGTTCATTCTCCTGTTACGCAGTACGTTTGAGCTTCCTCAAGAACCAATGAGGTTCATTCTCGTGTGTTACGCAGCACGTCTGAGCTTCCTCAAGAACCAATGAGGTTCATTCTCATGTTCATTCTCGTGTTACGCAGCACGCTTGAGCTTCCTCAAGAACCAATGAGGTTCATTCTCGTGTGTTACGCAGCACGTCTGAGCTTCCTCAAGAACCAATGAGGTTCATTCTCATGTTCATTCTCGTGTGTTACGCAGTACGTTTGAGCTTCCTCAAGAACCAATGAGGTTCATTCTCGTGTGTTACGCAGCACATTTGAGCTTCCTCAAGAACCAATGAGGTTCATTCTCGTGTGTTACGCAGCACGTTTGAGCTTCCTCAAGAACCATTGAGGTTCATTCTCGTGTGTTACGCAGCACGTTTGCGCTTCTGCAAGAACCAATGAAGTTCATTCTCGTGTGTTACGCAGCACGTTTGCACTTCTGCAAGAACCAATGAGCTTCTGCAGCACGTTTGAGCGTCTTATGCATCAAACAAGTACGGATGAGCTTCAGTTATGTTCTCCAATCAATGTTTATATGTGAATAAAAGCCTAAATTCAATCTGTTCCTCATATAAATCGACTGAGTCTCTTCAGAAATTTCGGGCTAAGCTGCTCAATTCATATGGATTAGTTTTATGATCTCTTTTTGAAATTTTTGAAGTGACAAAGTGGTTGTCACTGGAGCTCCATTGTTGCATGGACTGTCAATGGAGGGACAGAAATCTCTATCAGAAAAAATATCTTCATTTGTGTTTTGAAGATGCATGAAAGTCTTACGTGTTTGGAGGGACATGATCAACATTATCATCAAGGTCATCATCGTCTTCAACACTGAAACATTTCTGCAAAGCATGGCACTGTTCAGTAAAAATGGCAAACATTTCCAGGAAAGATACATATCTGGTGGGATGTTGTGACCTCATATACTATTTCACACCATCAGGGTCTGAAATGACATGTAATCAAAGTGGTAGGAAAAAAACAAGCTATTTGCTCTTTCCACATCACAGTATTCCAGTCATTTTGCAGCTCTAATTGGAGGCAAAGCCAAAGACACATTGTGTTGAAATGCTCTTTCATTCTCTGCTGCCCACAAGCAGGGCCAGGATGCTAATTGAGAAACGCTATTGAAAATGACTACCTATCCTTATTAGACCTCTCAAGGTTGTGATAATCTTCCAAAGTGGCTAAATTTGCAAGCGGCAAGCACTCAAGACCAGTCTGACCTTTATAATGTCCACATCTGAAATAAAAAATAAATGTTTTTTAAAAAACACTTCAGAACTTTACATCATAAGCCCTTCAAGACACAGCATCCTTCAGGAGCAAAATTTGAATGGGAAAATCAGCAGCCCACAGATCTGCAGGCAAGAAAAATCTCAGAATATGTATCTTTCAGCATCAACATTTACAAAAATATTAGCAGACACAAAGTCACAAAACCTAAAACCCAACTGAGTCACAGTTGCATTCAAATGATAAAATTGTACTAACAGGCTCAAAAATATTGCCCAAAGGCGTCCCTTACAATGCTGAAAATGTCATTGTCCCTTTTGTGGAGTAAGCATGCAAATCTGTGGGCAATGTCAACCTTTTACTGATAGAGAGAACAACAGACAGAACAACAGAAATAAAACGAACGAACAAAAGAGCAAACGATGGATGAATGGACGGCGGGAGACCAACAGAAACTAATTGTGAATTCAGGTCTAATAGTTATACATGGTCTGGATAAGTAAGATCCACTTCTCTGATGGAGCGTTAGAACTTTTCAGCTTTCACTGGCTGCCGGGCTGAATAAAACATAGAAGGATCAGAAAATGACCAGCGCCCTAAACCATGTACTGATCAATTATGTAAAACCTTTAGAAGAAAGCTGGGATTGCTCTTCTCTCATCAAAAACCTACAACTGAACAATTCAGAACCTAGTTAAAGTGATAAAAGAGAGAGGAGTGAGTGAGTGGGAGAGAGAGAGAGAGAGAGAGAGAGAGAGAGAGAGAGAGAGAGAGAGAGAGAGAGAGAGAGAGAGAGAGAGAGAGAGAGAGGGAAGGAGGGAAAAATGTTGTAAGAAACAATAAGGGAAAGAGGTTTGAAAAGCAGCCTGAGGGGTCTTTGTCATGGTGCTAATGAGAATTAACCACTAGAGGTTATTACTCGCCTTCTTAAACATTACAGGTGCACCTACATTAACATATTGAATATCATGGAGGTCTAGTGCTAACTGCAGTTTAATTTCAGTTTAATTCTACAGAACATTAGTTGTAGTGCACACTATTTGATGTACACTTTAGTTTAGGTCTCATACAGTATATAGCTCTATAGGACCCTGTACAATAATCCAGATGAAATCATGAAATGCAAACAAAAATTCACACATTTGACAGATTTTGGATTAAATAAATCAAGTAAAATCATGCTTAAAAATGTAAAGTTTGTTTATTAAGTTCATTATGAATTTATTCAATTTTCAATTAGATTAATTTGATTCAATTTTAAGCCATAAAAACATTAGATCCAGACAAATGTAACTATTAACAAAATTTGAGAGAAAATAAAATATTTAAGAAAAATTACTTCTGAATTTCATAGAACCCATACATTGCTCAAAATGTTTCTTTTTAAAAACAAGGCATACTAAGACTTTTTTTCTTCAAAGGGTTATTTACAAAATGTCCTGAATTAGGCAACATAAGACAGTCTGGCAGATTTGAGCTGTGTAGTTTATGGGCTTCTAGATGACAGGAACAAACACGGTGAGGCTCCTTTTCTCCAATCTTCACATAACTGAAGCCTAAACTCTTTTCCTTTATTAAAAATCCCCTTCATATGAGGCTCAAATGCAATTCAAGGGATACTTTTACATTCAATTATTTGAGCTCTGCCTTTCTATCCTGAAATGTTCAAGAGCAGAGTGCAATAATGAAATTCCTCTTTCAAAAAAAAGTCTTCAAAACCCCCAAAAAAGTCTTTAATAAAACCCATTTTACCATATCTGCAGATAGCTGCGACACAATTACATCATGCTGCACCATATCATAGGGTCTAAACTGGTGAGAAATGGGTCTAGAAATATGAGAAGCAGCTGGAAAACAATATGACTTCACTGAAATACTTGCTGAACTTATAGAAGCAATAATATATAGCCTGGTCTACTGGTCTGAAATAACCTTATATAACAACGCTATAGAGCATTAATGCTTTAGCAGAGACCATTATATCAAAATATGCTAGTGTGGGTCCACTCCACCTTCAAAGCCTGAAATTAGGCGGATAAAGTATTAATGTTCACTGGCCTTGGATTTCTACCAAGAGTTTCAAACTGTATTTCCCCACCAACTCTGTGTGACTGTGATGAGGGACAACAGGCTTTGAAGCCAAAAGCTCAGAAAAAGGAAAGTTGAAAGAGAATGAAGGTAAGGAACATTAATATTGCATCAGGATTATCTCATGCAATGGCTATGAGGGATTTTGTCTCGGATAGTGGAAAGTTGTTGGGGTCTTTATGGAGAGAAAGATAGGGATAATACACTTAATTTTATGTGTCTGACTCGTCATCAGATACTGAAGTCGTCAGATTTCATAAGCCAACCACTGAGCAGGCAGTAGATATAGACATTATACTATTGTATACTATACATAGTTGTCTTTCAAACACATTAAAAAGCACAAATTGTCATTTTGTATTTACGTGAAATGCAGGGATTCCCAAATGTAGCGATTTCGTCAGCAGAATCTATTTGAATATCTATTTTGGGGGTGTGTGGGAGGGATGTGGGGTTGGTTGGGGGGCACGATCACTACCAGATTTCGACTGATACAAAGCTTAATGCTAATCGCTGAAGTATCCCTTTAAGTCAATAATTTTAACAGCATATTTGCATGTTCAGGATTCTCTGATGCTGGTTAATGGTCACATGGTCACATCTTTTTGGGCCTGTTTACACCCGTTCACCTCATGCGTAAAGTTCAGGAGGTGGTCTGAAACGCATCAGTGTAAATGCATATGGTTGTTGAAGCCACATATGTAAATTTTACTTCTCTCAAAACAATTGTTTTTGAAAAAGATTGTGTGAGTGTGTTATAAGTAACCAGCTCCCCGTAGTCACATATGACAGTGCTACTGCAACACGCATTGCCACAGATATGACCTTGTCTCAGAGGAGTAGCTGAGAATCTCTTCAGAAAAACAGCGTGCAAACTACCGAAAATGAAATTGAAAGTTCGCCTTTGCATCCTGAAGCTTGACACACAATCATCTTCATTAAAAGTATAGTAAGACTAAATGATCTTACCAGAGCTGATGTCACTTTCACTCCTATTGCGGTCTTTGATCTTGAAATTAGCTGATGATAAATAAATCGAAGCTCATATCTGTTGCTTTCGAATAATTTCAAAAATGTGTAATATATTGCAACTAATTAAATTTGTATCATATATATATATATATATATATATATATATATATATATATATATATATATATATATATATATATATATATATATATATATATATATATATATATATATATATATATATATATATATATCATATATATATATATATATATATATACACACACACACACACACACACACACACACACACACACACACACACACACACACACACACACACACACACACACACAACTTAAAAATATCCAGTTAAATTAATTGTGTGTGATTCTTTGTGATGACCCAGAAATAGCAGGCAAACTGAATCAACAGGCATTAATATTTTAGCCTTAAAACATAAGCATCAATAGCTCTCTATCACTCTCATTTATCTATTCATCCAGCTATGCATCTCATATTGAAATAGAAATTAAGTGCCTCAATCAAATCATAAATACCATTAGAGTTCAAGCAATGTACATTACAGATGAGCATACCTAGATCTCAATTCTCATTATCAGCAATTCAGTCATTTCATTTGCTAATTTGCAGGACACAGATCCTTTCAGTAAAGCTAAGTGCACTGTTACAGACTCCATTATCAGAACATCCCGTCTGAACTTTTATCTCCATTGGCCTCAGCAATGTGTTTGGTGTCAGCTCAGAGACCGGATTGATCCAGCCGCTTTGGGGGCATGGAGAGTATCATTCGCACTCCAGTGTAGGACGCGGTTATCTGGGTCAGAGCATACCACACTCAAGCACACTTGTTTTGCTGTCTGAGGGGTTACGCTCAGCTAAAAGGCCTGGGGGACGGGCAGCTACAGCATAAGGAAATGGAATAAACATGATATGAACCTTAGACCTGGTACAATGATCATCAACTAAAGGATATTCAGTTGCGGTGAAAGGTTTACAAACACCTTGTGGAATCTGCAAAATGTTAATAATTTTAACAATATAACAGGGATCATGTCATAAAAGATTAGAAAAATAAAAAATCTGAAGAACAGTGGGCAGTTTAACTGTTTGGGACAAACTTTAAATAACTTTTACAAAAGGAAAAGCCATGGATTGACAAATAGTATTACGCAAACTTCTGAACAAGGTCATTTTAAAAATATAACTTTTTTGACTGAAAAATTACTTATTAGCCATTTCCACTCCTTAATATATGGGGAAAAGTAGGAAGTCACAAAGTCTCATGAAAAACAAAAACTTTTCACAAATTGTGACTGGATTACACAGAAAATTAGTAAAGAGAAACAAGAAATATTGACTTTTTTTGTTCTATTTCAGCAGCGAAAATAGTTCCAAACAAATATCACAGCAGAACCATAGCGTCTCACAGCAACAGTGTGTTACTGACTGATTCAGTGTTTTGAATGAATCGGTTGAATCAAAGATTCATTGACCCATTCATAAACGACTGCCTGATTCTTGAACGATTGTGTAGCTATTATTTACAAAGATTGCACAGAGTTTCAAAAAGAAATCGCAAAAATAACCTATGAAAAAACTGCTTGTTAAATGTCGAGGTTATTCTGGAGCATCAGGATGTTTTTTACACATTAATTGAGGACATTTCGCCACGCATTTGAGCAGAAAAAGGAATACAACAAACACAATTATACATTAGACTGTGTAGAATAGAGACGACAAATAATATGTTATTATACTGTTTAATAATATTAATTGAATAAAACTGAGCATTACCCAGTCATTACAATTTACATTTCAATGGGACTACTTGGTTGAAGGAATAGATAGAAATACACTGCTTAATTTTGGTTTTAGTTTTGTTTGTTTTGCATCTAGGCCTACATATATTTTTTTAAATCCCTGACTGTCATGCATGGTTTAGAGCGCACAACGAGAGCAGATAAAAACAGTCTTTATTAATTCCATAAAACTCAGGAGATCGCAGGAGGAAACAATGAACACAATCACGTTTAACTGACAATACCGAACAAGGGAACTGAAAGATCTGAGGGCTTAAATACTGACAAGGTGTAATCAAAATGAACAGGAACAGGTGTGTGGAACACAGGCAAACCACAATAGTGAAAACAGAACCATGTACCAGAATCCATGAAGTAAGTGAATTAATCAGCCTTTCACATATTTCCAGCAGGACAAAATAACAAATTTACATTGATCATCCTATTCAAAAGTTTACATCCTTTTGTTTTTTAATATAGTGTGTTGCTTTCTTGGGCATCAATGAATGTTTGCACAATAAATTAATGAATGTAAAATCAAAACCCTACTAAATCAAATACAAAATGCCATGATGCATGCTCTGCGCTGGTCTATACTCAAAAGCCTCTTTGGTCTAATGCAAACACAGGCAATGCCAGCTGGAAATGCACACATTTACCTGCACAGTATGTGGGAATGAGAGAAATTTGCATTTGTTAATTATGGAAGTGTCTTGCTCTAGTTTACTGCACTGTATGTTTATGTCTGTAAGTGTGTATACAATAACAACTGCAAATCCCCTGTGGAGATACTGTTGTAATTAAATCCCACCATGATGATATTTCTATTTGAGTTTGGAACGAACCTGCTGGCTAAATCAAACATTACAAAAAATGTGTTAATTATCCTTTATGAAATTACATGTGATGAACAACTGCTACCTGAGATAATAAACCTGAAGGGCCATCTCTGAAAACAACAAAACCCTGATTGCTCTGTATTGTCACTGTTTCCTGGATTTCATGACTACAATACAAGAACTGAGCACAGACACATGATACAATATCACAACTAAGTAAACACATCATGGGTAACACCGAAAGAGAAAGAATACTCATACAGTCTGTTTACACATCCTGAACAAGTATGAATGAGAAGATATTGATGGATAGGAGGAAGTAAGTGATAAATGTACCGTCAGCTGGTCATCTTTGCAAAACAAACCTCAACAGGGTGATCAAGGCCTCGACTTGAGGTCATAAAAGAAGGAAAATGTGGGGTGATGAAGAACATGTAGAACAGTTCCTGGATTAAACGGATAGTTCACCCAAAAATGAAAATTATCCCATAATTTACTCACCCTCAAGCCTTCCTAGCCTAGGCGTATATGACAGACGAATACAATGCTGATGAACTGAAATTGGGAGCTGATTGAGACCCAGTCCATGTAACAGCCCATGTCCCAGCCACATAATGTATATTTTTGCATTTGTATTTGCAATCTAGTCATGGCCAATACAGCCTGTTTGTAGCACTTGATATTTTATTATATATATATATATATATATATATATATATATATATATATATATATATATATATATATATATATATATATATATATATATATATATATATATATATATATATATATATATATATATATATTAATTTTTTATTTATTTATTTATTAAATCTAGGCTATTACACGACTAAAACTGATCTAGAAAAACTGTGCGACCACATTGCTACATTAAACTCTGTAAAATATCTCGCATACTTAAAATACTTAATGTCTCATCTGCGGCCGTTCTAGGTGCACATTACTGTATGACTTCATTGGCGGAGGCGCAACAATAGGTTAAAGAGCTTAAAATACGGGTACACAAGTTAACAGGTTGAAGTATCAGTTTTGATGTTAATATTTATTCATCATAGGCTACTGTTGAACTCGACAGTATTTTCTCTCGTTATTTCATAGAGAGCTTCAAAGAAGATGCATGTGCCCTGTGTTTATCAGTATCCAATTATGTTCATTGGGTAAAAAGAAAAACAAAATAAAGTAAAATAAATTTTATATCTTTTGCCCCCAAGGTTTCTATAGATATCGTGATATATCGATACCGTGAATTCTTTTGGCCACAATAACCGTGGTGTGAAAAATCTAATATCGTGACAGCCCTAATGTGAACTTTGAATTGGAACAGTACTTGGGTAGCGACCGATGACGTTTCACAAGTCCATGAGAACACAAGTACAGACAAGAACGCATATTGAGAAATGGCCCTGGTTAAATGATTGTAATATTAACTTCAGGTGGGACCTAAAGTAAGAACTTGCTACATGGGTTGCGTCTCAATCAGCTCCCAAGCTTGTGAATCAGTATATCGTGTTCACGAATTCGGGCACTGGTAAGGACAGTAAAGGACACTGACTCACTACACATTTGGTACACTGATAACTATTTCTGGCAACATGACAACGTCCTCATTGTACAACATCACTACTGGTATTTATGAACGACAGCAGAGTGTATATATTTCTGAAATTACTTCTGGTACATTACGATAAATACTTACCAGGTTGCATCGATGCTCACTGTGCATTGTGGGACTTTTTAAGGGGTGAACGTTTCAGTGCACTGGAAGGATTTTATGATCGAGACAACCCTTAAAATGGCCGACTCCCTGATCAGTGCCCTGACTACTGAACTAGGGAGCTGATTGAGACGCACCCATGGAGTCCCAAAAAGTTTGGGTATCCCTGCCATACACAATGGTGATATATATTTTAATATAATCCTATTGGTAGCCACTGCCTTGTGTTCCTACTCATTTGCATAAAGTTAAACTAAACTACAAACTTTGATGCATCGCCAAAGGCTGCTGCCAACTCTCAATGAAAATGAACACCCATGTTCTCCTCTTATCCTTGTGAAGTAATTTATGGATTTCTGGTTAGAGATGATGACATTATTGCTTCAGAAAGACTTAAAGAGAAGATGGAAGTAAACTCAATCATTCCCTAGTTTGACATGAATACTGTACAAAATAAACACGATTTTGAGCTCTAGCAATGTCCTTCATATACAATTCAACAATAACAATGGCACAGTCGTAAAAAGGTCTGACTCTCTGGACGTGTTTTTAATCCTGTAATTTGGCCTTTTCATATAACCAAGAGTGTAATTTTCCTCTCTGTGCCCTACAGCTCAAGAACTTGAGAATAATCACTCGACTATTTGCCATGTTCACCATTTCACACACCCACTTTTCACAGAGAAGGTGCTGAAGGTGGCAGATCAATCAGATGGAGCTCCTGAGAGGGGAGGACAGAGAAGAGGAGGGATCGAAAGAGAGAAAGAGGGGGAGAACTGCCAGAAAAAGAATCCTATGGAGTCAAGGTCAGAACACAAGAGGCACAGCCAAGAATGAATTGTCAGGGATGAGTGCGTGGTGAGCTATGGGTCCCAGACACCTTTCTTCCTGCAGACTGGGTGGTCCTCCACGGGGTCTAGATGGCATTACAGTCCCAGAAACAACCCAGTGAACAGGGAAATTACTATCTGTACAGACACCATTCACAAAATGATTGAAGGGGGAAAGCGGTATGAATGTGACCCATCTCTGCCAAGAGAATGCCTGATACTTTTAAAAAGTAATGAATGAGGCACCACTACATCACAACTATTCACCACTACAATGGGGCAATATTTTTTTTCAAAATATTCAATTTTTCAGGTTATTCAAATTTTGATTAACCAATATTGATTCTTGATTCTTAAATCCCAAGAATCAATATTTTAGCTTCTTCCTCTTTACAACTAGTTATAGCATGAAATAAACATGAATGAACATCAGACGGTATGTTGAAAGATACAGTACAACTTACTGAAATCCTTACAATTAGATATATCGGCCGGGCGATATATCGGGCCAATATTTGCCAATTTTTTTTATATATCGGAGATAGGTAGGGGCGATATGGCCTAAAATCCAAATTGCGATATACATTGCAGCTTCTTGCTATAATGATATATATCGCGATATATAAATTATAATAGAACATTTCAGAACAGGTTGCATAGACCTAAGGAAAGCCAAACTGCTAAATGTATTTTTAAAAGAAAGAAACAAACATTGTATTTTGTAGTTTGTGAATCAAAATCTAATCGAATCAATACCCAGCCCTACCTTTCATACATCCTTAATACACACAATAAAATTATATTTTTACTTTTTGAGCATTCTGAAAATTACAGCATGATTGGAAATGACGCACAATATAATACTGTATAATTTACTCAAGCACGTTCTTCACTCACACTGTTGTCTCCTTGGTAACAAAGTAAACTAACTTATGGAAAAAAGTACACTAACTTTTGTGTGGAAGCAAGCACAAAAGTCATATTTCTTTAGTAAAAAAAATATATATATAAAAATCATTTCACATCAAAATAATTTAAATGTTGATTATTCAAATTATTACTTAATTTAAAGTAAATAATTTAAGTTTTACTTTAATATAAGGAATCCTTTTAAAAATAAAAAAATCTACACATTTAAAGCAAAATAAATAAATAATTGAATCATCATATAACAAAAAAAAGATAAAAAAAAGCAGTGGACCTAGTGATCATAGATGTAGAAATAGCGAATTAAGCGTGTGATGCAAACCAAACTGTCTAAACACTGAGCCACACATTCATGAGCTACCTGTATATTCCAGCATGTTGGCTAGCACTCTGATGATTCAACAGCATCCACATGGTGTGACTGATAGAGAGGAAACATTTATATATAGCGGAAATGTCTCTTAAACCACTCACATCAGTCATACGATTGTTTGGAGCAAGATTATGCTGGCTCTTTCCAAACAGAAGAGCCAGATTCTGAGGTGTGGAGCTGATGTGTCATCATTTTGTATCAATTTTAGTTGTGATCTCACTGTTTTTTTATATTGGTCTGATTTAAGAACATAATGATGTGGTTTCTTTTTATGGAAGTTGTGTCATTGAGACCAATAATGTAAAAAAAGCCAAGTGTGGGTTTTGGCTGTGTTATCTTCAAAGCAGCCTTGTCATACCAATTAACATTCTCAAACACTTGCATAGTTCCAAAATAAGAACAGGAGACTCTCTCTCTCACACACACACACACACACACACACACACACACACACACACACACACACACACACACACACTCTCTAAGTCTTAGGGTGACTGCAAAATGCTAAAGTAGTCTTAGTTAGTATAAGACAAAATGTTGCTATGCAAGAATAATAAATAAAGATTTGTGCACATTCCTGAAATGAATTCAGACCTAAACTATTTCTTCAGTGATCTCATTGTTGGCTTGGTTCACCTTGAATGGGGGCAGATAAATATACAGAAAAACAGATGTCTTAGTGTTGAAGCTGCCAGGTAAATATCTAACCCAAAGTATAACCAATAGCAATATTAATATGAATGTCAAATAGTTAGCTGAACTACACAGTGGTTCTTAATTATCTTTTTTTTTTTTTTTTTTTTTGTCTAAGGCAATATTTGAAGACCCTTCTATCTAAGCTGATATGTACCTCTGTCAGTTATGGTGTCAGTTTAATATTGGATATCTTAATAGTATTTTCTAGCATTTTTATTAAGATTATGTTCATATAAAAATTTTAATAATTGTAAGAGCCCCTAGTGGGCTCTGGCCCCTGGTACCACCGATCTAGAACTCTGAAAAACTGTAGAAAAGGATGCCAAGGACAGCTCTTCCAACTAACAGAACACACTATGAGGTAATTTTCCTGCAGAAATATTTTCATATTTTTAATTTACAGGGCAATCCTATTTTTGTCTCACCCTGCCAATTAAAACATTAGCATATCAATACCAAAATGAAACATACTGGAACAAAACCCATTTGGACTCGGAGAAGGCAACAGGAATTTTTCCAAACCTGTTAATCGGAAACAAAGCAAAGCTGCTTTACCCAGACACGCTAATAAATCCACATTTCCCTGCTTTTACACTAATGAAGCAGTGCCATTGTTCAGCACTTTCACAAGAGGACATTATTAACATTAAAGAGTTTTAATGATTGAAGAAAATGACTGTTAGAAAGGTCATTTCTGCATTCTCCTTCAGAACATTAGATGATAAATCAGAGTCACCGTCCGGAGCTCATAAGCCACAATGGCTAATTGTAAAGCTATAACAGATTGGAAGTGCGTACAAAAGACACTTTGAAAGTCATAAAACTATTACAACCGCCATTAAGATGTACAGGCGCACCAACTATGCACATTTAATGCATAACTATTCTGTTGTTTGGCTTGGCATAAGAACTGATGCCTCTCTGGAATTCTGAATATTTCATCTGTGTGCATTGGCCGTGTTTTGACTGATAAAACAGCTTGGGAAACCAGCACAATGGGTTTTCATTAAAAACACCTTCAAGTCTTTTTTGACAAATGTTTAGCGATGATAGTCCATAAACCTGAAAACAAGCACCTCTATTCATCCGGTTTCTAATTACAGCTCCTATGCTATCAGTTTTAAATGCTGAAGTTGTTCTTGTTGCACATGGTTAGTAAAGGACAATAGAGGCAGATCATTTCCTAGAAAGGGACACTGAGGAGAACGAGCGGAGCAGTAAAATGAGGAACTGAAATTGATAAGCAATGCTAAATCAATGTAGACATGAAAGAAATTGAATTTACTGTAAACTACATATTTTGAAAGTGCCCTTTAACCACATCTTGCTCACGTTCATTAATCTCCAACAGAATTTTTGTTTTGAAATAAGTGCCTATATGATACAGCCTAGCAATGTTTACTTTTGAATTGGTCACATTTCACTGCCAGCTATGTGCTTTTTTTATTGATATGTTTCTACGGACTAGCCCAGCAAGCTGGGAGGACGCTAGGCATGTAGTCTCATCATCCAGGCGTGAAGGACAGCCCGAGCCAGTCAGCCACACACTTCACAGGAGATCCCAGAATTAGTCATGCTGCTCTAACCCTCAGCTCGCCCTGCATTCCAGTGCATTCATATTCACAACAGCATGGGCACCACTGAAACCATGCCGTTTCATAAGTGCAGTATATGGCAGAATCTCAGCTATGTGCCTCTGAGACAGCTAAGAACAGTGCCTTTTAGAAAATAAATGAGTGCGCCAAAGTAAATAAGTCCACATACCACTGAGAGTTAGCCGTAGCCCTTTACCGCAAACTAACAGACGAAAGAGTTTCCAGTAAACAAGAACCCAGAAAAAAAAGAGCTATTCTCTTATAACAACACGGAGAAATAAAGTGGAAGCTATTATATGGAGATAGCTTTTAAACATACTTGGAAATACAGCAGCATTTACAACAGACATATGTGTGTATATGTGTGTAGAACTATATTTTAATAAATTGTAAGTGTACAGGTTCAATTTGTTGCCATTGTAGGGCCCTATGAAGTCCGTTTTATATTTTTTACATTTTAATTTTTCTGGATTCCATTTTAATGGTTAAATTATATTTTAATAATAAAAGGATGTCTAATCAACTTAATACATAACATTTTAACAATTTAATAATTTCTGAAAATTGTAAGATTAATAGTGCTTTATGTGGGGTTCTTGTTTGCTTGTTTGTTTTGTTTCTATTTTTTGAGAAATTCTCTGTTGTCTGTTTTAATTTGACTGGATTCTGTGTTTTATTATATAACAACAATTTCTGAACTGTGGTGCAAATTAACTTTTTAATTAATCTTTTAAAATGTAAATCAAATGCAATTTTAGCAATTCCTTTCATTTTTTGGCAGAGTTTGGCACAACAGAGGTTTACTGTTTAAAATAAAACATGGACAAAAATTGTTATATTATGTGATTAAAAAATACTGTTTTATTAAAATGCTTTATTATTATTAATGTCAGCATTACTTTCAAAAGTACATTATACATAGTAATACTGTATATTCCTAATCTAATTTCTTCAAGTTAAACCAAACATTTTGGTGGGTTGTGTGCATGGTTTTTCCTGAATTTAAAATGTTTTGGCGGCCACCAAATGAATCTTTGTCCCGTCCAATATTTATATGATGAATGTGACGATACCTGTTGTTCTGCAGTTCAAGTGTAACACTGATGTGACTGACTGTGTAAGAGCATCAAAGGTTTCTATTTACAGTGTTTTGCAGCGTTATGTTTTGTAGCCAACTGTAGCTCTGTTGAGCTTGTGAACGCAATGGCCAGTCAGATGTGTTTAAGTTAATTCAGTGTTGCCTCAGTGATTTAGCAACTTTTCAGACCCCTTTAAGGCCAATTCACAATGCACAGACAAATGACAGCAAACACCAACAAACACGTTGGCTGTTGGATTTAGAATTTTGTGTCACATTCACACTACCCCAACAGACAACCACTGACTGAACATGTTCAGACAGGTGAAAACAAACAATGACCAACGCTAACAGAGGCAGACAGGGGTAACACACTGATCTGACAAAACCCAACAAACATGTTTGCTGACGTTTGCCTGTGCGGTGTGAATTGGCCTTTAGCGACAAATCAGCAATGTTTTGGACAAACTTCAGTAACTTTCCAAATTTTGCCAGTACTGTCCTGAGAGCTTGCTTTCCTGCTGCACTCACACCTCTCTCTCTGCATCTACTGTTTTGAGTTGATGCAGAGAGGAGCAGCAGCAGCCCATTCCGCTGACCTCACAGCAGCTGACATTGACATGAATAAGTGAGCTGCACATGACGTGCACAGTGTTGCAAATCACTTGGTTGCTTCACCTTTGTTTTATATTTAAAGAATTTAGTTTGAATGTTTTGACTTCTGTTCTTCTTGTGTGCTTTTCACTTATGTTACTCACTTTCACAGGGCTTTAGTTCATCCAGTTTCCGAACTCTCTGTATTCAGATGATTTAGAGACTGTACATAGTTCGAACACAATAAACTTTAAACTTTATCAATTACTTGCACACAAAAAAAAGGCATTCACTATATCATACTCGTTCTATTGTCTGACAGAAAATATGTAAATGTGAACAGCTTTATTGGACATTCAGCTATAATATATTAAAATACAGTATGTGAACACAGATTAGGAGAGAAAACAGAATGTGTCAGAATGCAAGTACGACAGGATGACGTCACGAATATGCTAATTGACGCATGGCGCCAACTTTTTGGGCAGGCTTTAGCTATTTTCCTTTGAAAATAGTTGTCAACACTGAGTTAGAATCTGCTGTAGTTTTTTGTTCAGCGTAATTTGGCACATGAAACTGAAAACCACAGTTTACATAGTTGTTCTTAATTGCAACTCAACTTTGGAAATGCATTCCTAATTTAATTCCATAACTACTTCATCAAATCCCAGCAGTGACATCTACTGTAAATCGAGACGAGCTAAACGCATTAGGACCGGACAGAAATATCAGAAACATGACTCCAGTGTTAATAAATTACAGAAAAAAAATCTTATACATCAACAAGAAGTGCAGTGCAGTGACAACAACATGTTTTTAGGTTGAGTGCTAACACTGATATTATTTCCAAAATCCAAAGCCAAAATAATTAACAAGCATCTTGCAAAACAAGCAATGACTATAAGCAATTCATCAATGTTCATCAAAATGAAAAGCTAAAGTACAAAAGCATATTTCAAATAAAGAACAACTGGCTTCATTAAGTTCGTCCATGTTATTATGGCTTTCCATTATGGTACTTAAAAGTATATTTAAGACTTGCTCACTGAAAGCAAACTATTCCACTTACATCTCATAAACTCAGAACTAGGGCAATGTCAAGGACCACAGACAAATGTATCTAAAATTACAGCGTATCGTATTAACCTTATAAAATGGTTTACACATTATAGCAGAACTACAAAATTACATATTTGAAACAAATGTGTCCCATTTCTTTTCACAATGTTGGAGCAGATCAGCTAAAGGTTTTAAAATGAGCCTTTAAACATTTCAAAGAAGAAAAAAAAAGGCTTAATTATTCCATAGCACACTTACACACTTTACAGTGTACAGAACTGACAACGGTCTCTTTAAATCAGTGATATTTTTACAATTATATTAATTTGTTTATTCAGCCAAAAGCCATAACCAGGTACCATATACAGGTAAATATAGATACAGGTGTACACTATAAAAAAAAAAAAACAGGCACTGTAACTTACTTTATAATAGTACTGTTGCATACTCGGAGACTTTTGCAGTTCCAACTGACTTTAGGAGTCTAACATACTCCAAAATGACCTTTATAAATGCTCATCTTTACCTGATGTCTATACATCATACCCTGTGTCTTTGCCCCCTCACTTTTTGTGTGTATCAGATTTTTCTTGC
Organism: Paracanthobrama guichenoti; assembly: GCA_018749465.1. Classification (NCBI taxonomy): domain Eukaryota; kingdom Metazoa; phylum Chordata; class Actinopteri; order Cypriniformes; family Gobionidae; genus Paracanthobrama; species Paracanthobrama guichenoti. The sequence continues at coordinate 15,843,539 of CM031947.1, forward strand.
AATGTATTTGAGAAAGCATTGCAGTTTAATGATGCATAGTGCCCCACTTTAATTGTTTCAGAGTATTTTGCAATCAACTAAATTTAGGCCGAAAACTCAAGCTCCTATTCAGAGTGCAAGGTTAATTACTCAGAAAACAAAAATGTTCCTAAAAAAACAAGACAACCAAAGTATATTCTATTATTGTATTTAATAAGAAGGATGTTACATAACTTAACAGCTGAAGCTCATAGTCTTGACAGTTTAACTGAGGTTGGCTTCTTTCTTTTTATGTCAAACTTGCCTTTATCCAGCAAATGTTAAATTCTGCCTCGACCAACTTTCGTTTTCTAGCTAAAAAAATTTGTTAGATGAATTTCTATAATAATTCTACTACTTTACACTCAAGATTGTCTTGCAATTCTGCATTAGGTTTCCTAAAGAATAAGGTCCACACTACAAACTTTGTTGCTTAAAATACAGTACCAGTCAAAAACAACCCTGTTCATTGTTTATTATTATTATTATTATTATTATTATGGGTAAGTAAGTACAAAAAAACAAAACAAAACAAAACAAAAAAACACACACATTAAACAAATCATATTAAATCAAAAGCATCTTAAAATAGCCACCCTTTGTCAGTGCCAATAGCCTCAAGGGCAGTGCGCCGACATGCAGCGCCATTGCGCTTCCCGGCTCATGGACCTTTCCTGATCCCGTCTCCCCATCTCCCACCTTGCTTCCTTTCCACTCTGTACCATCCGATCATAATTTATAAAAAAATAATTTAAAAAAAATAAAAAAATAAATCAAAAAGCCACCCTTTGCCTAGTTTACAGATTTTCGCACTCTTAGCATTCTTTCACCCAACTTCATAAGGTACGGCTCTGATGCTTTTAACAGTATTTAAGGATCCCTTATAGATCATGAAGTTTATAAGATAATGAGAATCTTTTGACCGTTAAATGTAGAAAAAGACCAATATAAAATGTCCCACTATGGACCTTTATTTACACTGTTACACCTGAAACACACAAAACAGAAGATAAAACGATTAAGACTGATTCACTCTCTGGGTATTCACAAAACCATTCCAGCATAATGAATATCCCCATGTCTCTGGATTTAATTTACCCTGCATTACTTGAGCAGACCATCTATTTGTTTTGGACTAATGGTGTATGTGAGATACAGAACACGATAACGTCTTGATGTTGTTCCAGTGGATAATTTAATGCCTCATTATAAGGGATGTTTGAAGACCAGTACACAGCTGCATTCACACTATCCAGGTAGGTTAAACACATCCTTATTTTCGGGATTAATTAATTCAGATTGCATTGCAGCATGCTGCGGTCAAAAACATCAATGTGATAATGTTTTCTAAATCCCGCTCCCGCTGAATGTTTGACCATTACCCCCCGCTCCTGCAATGTTTGCATCCGACCCGCTTGCATCCGACAGCTTGTAGAAATTGTGAAAAAAATTACACAAACATTAGGGCTAAGATAAACGTTCAGAAAAACAGAGATCAAACGCATTTGATTATAAGATACAAGTAATGCTAGCACCACAAACCAGCTTTTTATTAAACTGTTAAAACAAAACATCACAAGTGGAGCCTAAAACATATTTAAAAGTATGCGTAACGACAGACACGCACACACACACACACACACACACACACACACAATAACAGGTAAACTTTGCACTGTAAATAAATTATTTTCATGATTTATCACAACTTTTTATCTTTTGTCAAATCAACGTAGATAATCTCATTCGTTGTATTAACTCACTATTAATTTCAATGAACTCACTTTTAAAAATGTAATAAAATATAAAACAAATAAAATAAATACCACAGGTGCTTTTTTATAGCCTAGCTAGTTAACATATAGCAAAAAGAAAAAAGGACTAAATAATAAAAAATAAAAAAAACATGAAACGTACTTAAAGGATTCAAAATGAAAATTTCCTGATAATTTACTCACCCCCATGCCATCCGAGATGTGAATGTCTTTCTTTCTTCAGTGGAAAAGAAATTAAGTTTTTTGAGGAAAACATTCCAGGATTTTTCTCCACACAATGGACTTCAATGGCAAACAAAATGTTGAAGGTCCAAATCAATGCAGTTTCAAAGGGCTATGAAGGGCTTTAGAGGGCTCTGCACGATCCCAGTCGAGGAATAGGGTCTTATCTAGCGAAACCATCTGTCTATACACACTATATATATATATATATATATATATATATATATACACACACACACACACACAATAAAATGTATATACTTTTTAACCTAAATTGCACAATCATGTCGGAAAGGTCACACTAGACGTGTGCAGCAGTACCACCCCCGTGTTTACAAAGCGCCCGTGCGAAGACTAATACAAACATCCTTCAGCAAAAAAAAAAAAAAAGGTTAAACAATGATGTCAGATGATTATGAAGTTGGAGATGGAGATTTTTTTGTAAAGGCCATTTGTATTAGTCTTCGTATCAAGCACATTCGCTTGGGGCGGTACTTCCGCCTATGTCTAGTGTGACCTTTCCGACGTGATTGCGCAAACCATGGCACGTCGCATAGCAGCGCAAGATGAGCAATTTAGCTTAAAGTATATGAATGAGTTCCTCAGCTGGGGAAGCCCTTCGAAGCCCGTTGAAACTGCATTTATTTGGACCTTCAACATTTTGGTTGCCACTGAAGACCACTGTGTGAAGAAAAATCCTGGAATGTCTACCTCACAAACGCAATTTATTTTCGCCTGAAGAAAGAAAGACACGAACATCTTGGATAAGATGGGGGTGAGTAAATTATCAGGAACTTTTACATTTTAAAGTGAACTAATCCTTTAACGAATGAACTAAATAATTAAATCACTTGTCCTTGTTACTGATCGACTGCGTGAACTTCATTTGTCGACTCCTTTCTTGTTGCGTGGCAAATCATGGGACCGCGGGACCCACGCTGTATTTTTTGACCGCCCACACCCACCCACAGCAAAAGGTAAAACCGCAAGATTTGTGATGGGTCCCGGCGGGATCCCAATGCAGCCCTCTACACTAAACTATATAAATGATAACAGTCCTTAGCAACCAATATCCTCAAATCAATATTTCAAATCAATAATCCATGTCCATTTATTTATTTATTTGATAAGAAGTCATATAATAAGTGAGACATTTAAAAATAATAATTAACATTATCCCTTAGATATAATAATGGTTTATCAGAGTCGCATTAGAGAGAGTACTTTGGGTACCCAGACAAGTATCTCACAAATCTAATTTATTAATATGAAATTCTTGTGCTCGTTCTCAAGAAATATCCTTTTAGAAATGTGAAGTGGGGAGAGCCAGAAAGGCCAGATGACATGGTTACATTCATGCAGACAGGAATTTTTGAATTGCACTTGCAGAGATTAAATGGATTCACTGAGTTACAGTATCATTACATTTACCCCAGTTTCTATACTTCATTTAGTACAAGCTAAAGATTGTAGACTGTGGGTAATTAACAGACAAGTCAACTCAATACAATCTATTCTGGCACATATCGATTCATAAAGACTTCCTGTTGATCTGTTAGTCTATGAGAATTAAGTTTGTGTTGCATATTAGAAGGTCAGGCAGTGTATGACAACATGTTAGCTGCTCCTCTGAACTACAGTATGTGTGTCAATAGGACAGACATTCTGCTGTCCTGCTAACCTCAAACAAGCTTATCAGGTCATCAGATCAGTTATAAACACATGCAAAGTGGACAAAGGGTGGTTCATGCACATCTGTTAAGCTCAAACACTGTCTGCAGTGGTACAGATTAAAAGAGAAACAACATTTTAGTAGCCTAGAAATCTAGACGCACCCTAGCGGCAGCAAATCTAATTTGCCGCAAGTGTAGTCTAGCAACTCTCGGTAGACCTGCGAGCTGGAAAAACCAAACTCTGGTCAGGCCAATCACATCGTGTATAGAGTCGGTGGGCGGGATTAACATAATGACGGCAGAGTTGCAGAGGTTCCGCGTTCTACTTAAAAACGAAGAAGCTGGCGAACAGCGGTCTTTCGAATCGGCTTTGGCCGCGACTCTGGGAGACTTGTTGTTAAACTTTTCTTTGAGAAAAGAACAAAGAACGGTACAGAAGTCATTCTTAAGAAAGGAAGATGTGTTCAGAGTTTAGCCACCCAGATACGGCGAAAGTTTAATCTATCAACTAGCTCCGCTTCACCTTCTTCGTTGCTCTGGTTGGTTGTAGCGCTATCCTATTGTGGACAACCATTTATCCCGCCCTTTGCATTGAGCCCTGCCAATAGTGTGTTCCCAGACCAAACATCTTGATGTGGGTCTGGCTTGTCAGGCTAGCATTTTAGAACTTGACGGACCAAATCATTTAATTCCTGACTTTCCATCTCCCCCAATGCCAAATGGAATAAGTGTCTTGCATTCTGGGAAGCAACACTGACAGAAAAATATCTAATTTGCGGTTAAAGATAAAAACGCCACCTTTGTTTAAATGTGATGACATTTGCAATGTCAGTGAGAATTATTAAGAATACGAGTCAACGGTAGGGCCCTTGTATTTATGGTATATAATGTCAATACCATCTCAAATGTCTAAAATTGCTGCTATTTGAAACATTTAGAGTGATATTTTGATAAGAGCCATTTAATTTTATTAATGCATGCAATCAATGTTTCTTTTTAGAGATGAGAAAAAGACCATTTAGCCAAAATGCAGAGAAAGCAAAAAAGAAATCTTTTGGTTTTAGTGTTTTATATAGTTATTTGCAATTTTGCATTATTCAAAGATCGAATGAGAGGTTTTCATAAGCCAAGAAAGAGAAATATGAGGCCAGGTCGAGAGGAAGCTTAAGTTTCAAGCACCGTACACACAGAGTAGCATTCTTCTGCTATTCTGTGGTCTCGTGTTATTTTTGGGCAACAAAACTGAATGAAAATTCAGACTTGAAGAATTCTTCTCCACTGGGATGCATTGATACACACACACATATTCCTCAGCTCAAAGGTTAAGCCTGAGGAGAACTGAGACTTCCTCCACACTTCCTTACATGGGTATGTGAGCAGAAATTATGTGGTGGCGGGTGAAAAAGACGTTAAGAAATCTGGGCCGCTGGGTGGAGCTGATTCAGGAAGTGGGGGAGGATGCAACATTTATGAGGCATCAATCAATTAAAGTCAATTGCTCTGAGGGTCCAACCAAGTATTGTTAAAATGACAGCCCACTAACAGAGATGGAGCAGAGAGGGGGCAGAAGCCCTGGCAAACATTGTTACAGTCTGGTAAGCAACTGGGAGCTGGTCATGCGTGTAGACCAGACACCAGCAGACAGACAAAAACCTCATTGGCCCACATGTGAAATGAACCCCTCCAGCTGGAGGTGAGTGAAGTGATTCTCACAACAACTCAAGAACATGGTCAGATATATTCCACCCCAAAATTTAAACAATCATTTGAAATAATACATTTTTTGATTATATAATCATATTTGAAATATTATTATTTAATATTCAGAAATATTTAGCTTATAATTAAAAGATTATAGATTTTTTGCATTGTAACATGATCAGTAGGGGTGTGAACCGTCACAGGTCTCACGATTCAATTCAATTTCAACGTTTCAATTCGATATCATGAATTATAATGATGCATTGCATCCTCAATTTTCAATATTACTGCACATGGCTACATTTTTGTCAGTGAATACAAGCAGCCAGATATATGAACTCCTTTTTATTTTATCTGCTCCAAGAAAGTACCTGAATGTAGCAAACACAACTTAAGTCTGAACACAGCAGACAACAGGACCATTTAGAACTAACAAATGTGATGTTTTAACAACAAATTTCAGGAGGAGCACATCAGATAATTAAACCTAATTAAACACAAGTGGAGCACACTAAGATAATCAATCTAATCAAAGATAAGAGGTGTATATATACCGCAGATTTACCTTCTTTTCGTTGACAGTTTCTTAGCATCCCTCCACCACCCCATCTCCTCACTTGAATTAATAAACACTTATTAGACATCAACACAATCCATAATACAATACAGTCTAGTCCTAGACTATCTCTATCGGGGGGTTGGGGGTACTGGGTTCGGGCAAAAAAAAAAAAAATCAGAGCCCGGAGCCCTCCCCCGGACAGCACGCCAAATTTGCATAACCTTTACTCTATTTAATTTGATGCAAGCGTGAACTCGTGGAATACTAGTATATACTAAAAGAACATGAAACTGTCAAGTAGTGTAGTGTACTTAAGTTACAATAACACACACACACATACACACACACACTTGCACGCGCACACACACACACATGCAGCCTCGCACACACTCACTCCCATTGATAAGTATTGGCTGCTTTTTTTTTTTACTTGCTTTCGTGTTCCACCTCCCTCTGCCATTTTACGCTAGCGCGAGAAGCGTGTATGTGCCGAATGATGTCAAAGAAAGTAGGCTACAATCAATTATGGTTTATTATACTACAGGGCTGTTGAATGTTTTAATCTGATTGGTTGATGAACGCTCTAAGGTGTGCAATTATTTTCAGGGAAACGCACAGCAAAAGTAGTTCCAGGCAGGTCTTGACCTCGTTACAGTTCCATATCACTTCACCATATGATTTCAGTTATTTCAAAAGTCTTTACAGCCGACAACAGAAAAAGAACCAACACCCACAGCGACAGTGACCAAGAAAACAAATATAGTAAATATAGTTGACATTTCTCACTAGTGAGGTCATAAAAGCGCTGTTCTTACAGTTTCGTATTAGTAGACGCTGCTGCCGAACACTGGTGAAAGAGGCGCACAGACTGAGCCTGAGGTAATCAATGCAGAATTGTTAAGACCCCTAATGATCAGTGCTCGAACTGGGCCGTCACTTCTAGATTACAATCTTTAGCGGGGGGGTTTTTGTGTTTTTGTTTTTTTTTCACTTTTTCTTGCATACCAGCACCTCACATGTTGCTGTTACTTTGCCACTCAGAGTCAAAGCATCAGTGCAAGCGACCCCCAACTGACTTTATGTTGATTTAAATAAAACAATTACAATGTTGCAAGGACCCTGTTGGAACTGCTCTCAACCTTTTATTTTTTCTTTCATTTTGGGGTGAAATGTGAACTGGACACACCACAAGACTGTCATGAAGATGGAAGACACAGCAGTGTCTCGGATGTAAAAAACACATACGTGTGTAACCTGGGAAATACAACTTGTGACCTAACTGTATGTGGATTTTATACTTGCTTTTGTGAAGGTGACAATCTAAATGGCTGCAGAATATGTGCTTGACTGAAGAAGAAAAAAAAAAAACAGTATTTTGTCTGTTCAAAGTTCGGAGAACTGTTTCTGTGCTCAAAAGGAAAGTGTGGGACTCAGGGCAGGGTTAAAGGGTTTAAATAAAGCTCAGAGCTGATGGCAAGGGTGAGGTGGGTTAATCTTGACTGACTGGTGTGGTTATACACAGTGAAACGGCACTGGTCACTGTGAGAGGGCAAGAACTGCAGCTTTGTGCTTTGTCACAGAACAGTGTTGAGCACTTCAAACACACACAGATGGGCTTACAGAAAGTATTTCAATGGGTCCCTCTACACACAGGACTGACTGAATAGATGCCAGTTCTGAGCAAAGGGGGGAGCAGATTTATCCCGTCCCATGAGCCCACTGGACCAACTGCTATTATCATTTACAGAAGCGTTTCAGTCTGGCAGGGAACAGAGATTAGTTTCACTGGTTAATTATATTACCTTTCAACATTACAAAAACAAATTATAATGTTAATTGTTTAATTCTGGCAGTGATCCACATCGAACTCGCTCTATCCTTCTGTTTTCCCCTCCATCTTCCACTCTCTTCAACATCAGACTTCAACAGCTTGCATTCGTTATCCACTGACGAGACCTGGGAGAGACTTTTAGAATGTAACGCTCAAATTCAGCTCATAATCAATTTTGGCATGTTTCTCCTCAGACATCCAGCATTCTGGTTGAAGGAGGATGAAATAAAAAATTCCAACAGAGTGCAAGTTTTTCAAAAGATGCCAGATATTTGTGTGTGTGTGTGTGTTTTAGTAGATCTTAGTTTCTTGCATCTGCAGAGACCAGCTGATGCATGACCGAAGACACAACCGCTGAATTCAACAGTCAGATATGCCTAATGAGTACTGGAAAGAGACTCAGCCACGCTCCTTTACCTCACATGAACTCTCACTCAGCCCTCTACAACACTTCTATTCTTCATTCCATATCTATTGTAAACAAAGGAGTCTCCACAAATCAAATAGAACAAAAATATTGAATTTAACAAATGATGATAAATTACAATACTGTAGGCTGTCACGCAGACTGAGAACCAAATCAGCAGTTTGTTCGCATTGTGATGAGCCCAAGGTTTATAAACACCCAGACATTTGCACAAAATCATATTTCAGAGGTTGGTTCACTTTTTACTTGGCACAATCTGTCTCACTATTCTATTACAGTTGTGACGAAGCACTGGCTTTTTTGCATACACATTTGACATCATAAAGTGCTAAGTAATGACAGTAATTAAGGGGTTTGTTCACTCAAAAATGACATTTCTGTCATTAAAGGCGACATATTATGCAAAATTCACTTTTATAAGGTCTTTGAAGACAGATGTGCATCCACAGTGTGTAAACAACTAGCCTATAAAAGGTAAAAATCTACCCAATACTTTTTTTTATAATCCCCATAAATCATTATCAATCTCTCATAACAAGTTGTTCCACATTTCCCCCTACTCCTACGTAAGAGTAGGGAAACCCCAACCATGACTGTCGATGATCTGCCCTTTTAGCATAGGCACATCAGATTTCTGTTTACTCGCTGTATCAGCTAGCTAGAGTATTAGAATGTCTACGCCAAAAAACATTACCAATGTTCTGTTGTTGGATGTACCAACGAGTCTCCATAGAGTCTCCTGGCATCCGAGCCACTGAGGACACAGTGGTTGAATTTCCTTTTTGAAGTTGAAGTTTCATTTTATTGCCATTTTATTGTGGTGTGTGTGAATTCAATGAGCTGTTGATGAGAAGTTGGAACATTTGTTTTAGTAAGTTCTACGGACATTTTCCCCAACATTTTCCTTTTTGTTTGTTTGCCACGCTTGAACCGCTGACCGGTGAGTTCGACAGGTGTTTTTTCGTCTTTTCCCTGAGCTGTTGTTGGTAAACTTTGTTTGAACCTCTGGTCAGCACTGAAACCCCGTGGCCACGCTTCCAGCTGAGGAGTGAGGCACGGTGCGAATATATGGTGAGTGCAATCATTTTATGTTTCATTTCAACACATCTGTTGATTGAAACAGTAAGTTCAAGCTAATTAATGGGTTGAATACAAAAACGGATGTACTCCTGTTTTTTTCTAGGTTCATAGCCCTCTTAACGACAGACTACCTTGTTTTGTGTTGTAGGTAAAGAAGAGATGCTTTGGAAATGTAAGTATTGCCCTCATAAGTGTGAAAAGAGAGCACAGCTATTTAAACAATATAGGCTCAAATATGGAAATTAAACAAGAACAGAACAATTTCCTTGCTTACATCCAGAATGTATACATTTATATCACTTCATATATAACACAATATGTACACTTATGCCACCTTCACACCAAAACTCCAGATCAGCAGTATGTCATGTGGGTTTATTGAGACCTATTCTGAGGCTGATTATTTTATTCATCTGCATACTGCACAGTGCACAATTGCATGTAAGCCAAGTCAGGTGACATTATAAAGACTATAACTTTAATGTTTGTTCCTTACAGAAAAGTTGTCAACAACATGCCTGACATCAGCCAGATGTACTTCAATCAGACAGATCAGTACTTCAATGGCCAGCTCTTTCTGCAGTACACCAGGTATGTATTGGTGCATTGACGCCATGTTGCAATTAGCATAATTATGAGATTCCAGCTTGTAAAAAACTTTCACGTTCTCATAGAACATTTAATAACGACCTGTAAACTGGGAATTTTCTGGGAGCTCCTACATGTATAACTGTGCCACCTGACTGCTGGGGATTAATTTAGCCATTGATAGTGTTGCCATAGAAATGCGTAATTCCCAGTCCAAGGGCATGAATAGCTTGGAGAAGAACGTCACATGTTGTTATCTTGGAATTACGATAATTATGACATGGTGTGAACACAGCATATGACTTGGGAGTATTTGACAACAGCACTATCTGACGCTATTAGATGATAATGTCTTTGTCAATCTTTTTCTTCCTCTGTTAGGGTGCAGCTGACAAGGACTCAACAGGCAAGCTCCAGTGAGAACCCTCTGCGTTGATCAAGAAAGCCATCAGCTAAACCCATCTACACCACATGCAGAATTATTAGCTTTTTTTTTTTTTCAGGCACATTTTACCAATTCCAAACCACATTCATCTTAACTACAACAAACCCAATTCCAAAAAAGTTGGGACACTGTACAAATTGTGAATAAAAAAGGAATGCAATAATTTACAAATCTCATAAACTTATATTTTATTCACAGTAGAATATAGATAACATATCAAATGTTGAAAGTGAGACATTTTGAAATGCCATGCCAAATATTGGCTCATTTTGGATTTCATGAGAGCTACACATTCCAAAAAAGTTGGGACAGGTAGCAATAAGAGGCCGGAAAAGTTAAATGTACATATAAGGAACAGCTGGAGGACCAATTTGCAACTTATTAGGTCAACTGGCAACATGATTGGGTATAGAAAGAGCCTCTCAGAGAGGCAGTGTCTCTCAGAAGTCAAGATGGGCAGAGGATCACCAATTCCCCCAATGCTGCGGCCAAAAATAGTGGAGCAATATCAGAAAGGAGTTTCTCAGAGAAAAATTGCAAAGAGTTTGAAGTTATCATCATCTACAGTGCATAATATCATCCAAAGATTCAGAGAATCTGGAACAATCTCTGTGCGTGAGGGTCAAGGCCGGAAAACCATACTGGATGCCGTGATCTTCGGGCCCTTAGACGGCACCGCATCACATACAGGAATGCTACTATAATGGAAATCACAACATGGGCTCAGGAATACTTCCAGAAAACATTGTCGGTGAACACAATCCACCGCGCCATTCGCCGTTGCCGGCTAAAACTCTATAGGTCAAAAAAGAAGCCATATCTAAACATGATCCAGAAGCGCAGGCGTTTTCTCTGGGCCAAGGCTCATTTAAAATGGACTGTGGCAAAGTGGAAAACTGTTCTGTGGTCAGACGAATCAAAATTTGAAGTTCTTTTTGGAAAACTGGGACGCCATGTCAACCGGACTAAAGAGGACGAGGAGAACCCAAGTTGTTATCAGCGCTCAGTTCAGAAGCCTGCATCTCTGATGGTATGGGGTTGCATGAGTGTGTGTGGCATGGGCAGCTTACACATCTGGAAAGGCACCATCAATGCTGAAAGGTATATCCAAGTTCTAGAACAACATATGCTCCCATCCAGACGTCGTCTCTTTCAGGGAAGACCTTGCATTTTCCAACATGACAATGCCAGACCACATACTGCATCAATTACAACATCATGGCTGCGTAGAAGAAGGATCCAGGTACTGAAATGGCCAGCCTGCAGTCCAGATCTTTCACCCATAGAAAACATTTGGAGCATCATAAAGAGGAAGATGAACAAAGAAGACCTAAGAAAGTTGAGCAACTAGAAGCCTGTATTAGACAAGAATGGGACAACATTCCTATTCCTAAACTTGAGCAACTTGTCTCCTCAGTCCCCAGACGTTTGCAGACTGTTATAAAAAGAAGAGGGGATGCCACACAGTGGGAAACATGGCCTTGTCCCAACTTTTTTGAGATGTGTTGATGCCATGAAATGTAAATCAACTTATTTTTCCCTTAAAATGATACATTTTCTCAGTTTAAACATTTGATATGTCATCTGTGTTGAATTCTGAATAAAATATTGAAAATTGAAACTTCCACATCATTGCATTCTGTTTTTATTCACAATTTGTACAGTGTCCCAACTTTTTTGGAATTGGGTTTGTGTTAATTTTGTATTTAATCATTTATAAGTGATATATAATTGCTCATGAAGGCTGGAAATAAAAAACACCTTATATTCATGTGTGCAGAATTATTAGGCATGTTCCCTTTACCGATAAAATGAGCCAAAAAAGAGATTTAACTCAGACTGAAAAGTCAAAAATAATGAAATGCCCATGAGAAGGATGCAATTCTAATGCAATACTGGACATTGCAGTTAAGGCATGACCATTGGACAGTGAAATGCTCATTGGGTCAGGAGGGTCAGACAAAAACAGGTGGCGGAGAAAAGACACGTTAACTACAAAAGAATTAAGAATTAAGGTGAAGAATTAAGTGTGAAACCATCAGGAACCCTTTAGTCTCCAGCACAATGACAAAATTTTCATTTTTAGGTGAACTAACCCTTTAAGTTTTATAAGTGCATCATTAACATTCTGATTTTAAATGGAAAGAATCTGAGAAGGTTATTGTTGCTATGGTAACATTCCTGTGCACACAACTTCCAATTTTTCAATCCTGCATTAAAAAAAAAAAAAGGTATAAAAAAAAAAATCTAGAAAAAGACAAAAGGCACAAGACTGTGCAGTTGGCATTGTCTATAAGGGAATGAATTACTCATCCCATGAGGAATTGTGAAAGACATACACCAAATCAATTATTTAAATCACTTTATTTATCATTGACTAGCAGTAAAAAAATACCATCACTTGAAGTTTATTGCAAATATTCAAAAACAAATGCAAAAAGGCTGCTTGGATTACATCATTCACAAATGTTTTATGGAAGTGGATCTTCACACACACTTTTGATTCCAAACCCATGGAAACAGCAACTTCTCTTATTGGTAGATCTTGCTTCCATAGTACTTTTCATAGTTTTTTTAATGAAGTTGAATCACACTGATTTATGATTTCTACCAAAGTAAATTGCTAACCCATGGTAGCACTGCTGTTTTTAAGTTAATGTTGAAAATTAATTTCTGTATGGATGAAATGAAGGAAATTTTTAATGATTTTGAAAGAAGTCTCTTATGCTCACCAATTTATTTGAGCAAAAAAAGCTGTAAAATTCATGTTAAAATTCTTAAAATATTATTTCAAATTTAATACTATTGAAATTTTCTATTTCAATGCATTTTAAAATGCATTTTTCTGTGAAGGTGCAAGATAAATATTATTTTCTTATGTGTATTCAATCAATGCAGTTGCTTCTACATTAATCTTACATGAGTTACATAGATTTCCTTACATAATCCTTACATAAGTTTTAATCATGAGAAAATGGCATTTGTTTTTGACATATAGACAATATGTGTGTGTAACCATTTCATGTATTAAAAACAGGTTTTCTACTTTTACTGCTTATTAAGATATGTTGTTAGGAAAGGAGGACAAGAGTAACTGTTTGAATGTAAGGGGACGAACTAAAGGTTTCAAGCTGGTCGCTGCCCAACGGAGGTTATGCCGTACATTTTGATTGATAAGCATGGAGATGTTATCTGAGGCACTCAAATATAAAGCCTCAGATAACTACTGAGCACTGGCCCACTCTTTCTGTCACATACTTGGCAAAAGATTCAGATATATTGCCTTTTTATGTTTCTCTCTCTTTCTGATGTTTCAAAGCTAATCTACAATTTCTGTGAGAAGCAACTTGGGAATAATGACTCTTTCTACAGTCAAGGTCAGTAAGGCTGGGAAGAAGCTTAGGGAGTCAGATAAGATGTTTGCAATTAAAAATATTTACGCACGTCAGGTGGGCACAACTATTATGGGATGTTGACCCGTAAAATGTATTTAGGGAAACAGGAGGCCTTATGATAATTTACACATTTGTTTATCCAATCAATTTTGAAAGTCTTTGTTTGCTGAAAAATGTATTTATATGATTTGACTGAATAAATACTCCGGTTTGTTTGGAGCTCACTTGGTAGCTCTCCAAGATATGTTTTGGTTTAAGAGAAAGACTACCCTGAATTTCCTTTTTCAGAAATAAATTTGGTTTGATAATTTTACTACTGAGTGGCCTGACTTTAATGTTATAGGTGAATTTCCACCACAATGACAAAGCTGAATTTTTAGCAGCCATTACTCCAATTTTCAGTCAGATCCTTCAGAAATCATTCTAATATGCTGATTTGGTGCTTATTCTCATCAATGTTGAAAACAGTTGTTTCTCCATATTTTTGGAATATATGCTGCTACTCAGACTCAACGCTCACGTGGGTGTCCAGTTTCAGGACACGCAACAGGAACGAGAGAGCGACAATGGAAGGAGATGAGACTTACACATTGTAAGTTGATGAGTTGATTTATCTGCGTTTTAATGTGCTTCCGTTCATAGAGATTTTTAGATGGGTGCCGAGGCTTTTTAGGTTGGGCAGAATCTGCGAGCTCTGACCCAGTTTGTATGCTGGCTTCCATGGCAGAGATGCACAGTTTTCTGCCAACTGGCAACCTGTGCTGTTGAAATACTATTGGGTAAACTGGCAACGTGCGTTATCGCACAGACCAAAACAAAAAGACATTCCGACACAGAACGCACATCTCAAAGTATAATAATAATAATAATAATAATAATAATAATAATAAGCAGCATTGTTTTTCAAAGAAAAGAGTATGTGAACTCAGCATGTTTCCTAAATATCAGCAAGCATATGTTTCTGTGCTTTTTTCCATGTCGTAACTGTAAACCCACTCTGTTCTCGTGCTGCACACTGAGGGGGCTGTTGGAAAAATCCTGCTTTCTTTGGTTTAGCAATTGTGCATGCTCTCAACGCGACTGTATTATGATTTTGATAAAGAGAATACTTAAGTATAGAATACTCAGAATTTATATTTAATAAATACAACGTTTAAAAGAAGAAAATTTTTGAGATATACTTTTTGTCTTTACTGTCACATTCGATCAATTTGATGCATCCTTGTCTAATAAAAATATGAATTTCTTAAAACAAATAATTATTGACCACACCTTTATAAACAGTATTTACAGTACCTTACAATTGTCACTAATTGAAAATATTTTGTTTAAAAATCCCGTTGACAAATGATATATGTAGAATTTAAAATGTAATTTATGAACTCAAGCATGGGAGATCAGACATCCCCACCCACAAGCATCCTGCACCCATCCCTCTAGGACAATCCACAACAGCCACACACACTCTCAGAGAGCTAACACAAAGCGATCCAAACCCGAATGCTATGCATCCAAACAGCTTCATTTGGACTGTGGCAATGATGTCTCCTAACTCAATGTAAACAATGCACCGTGTCAAATCGGCATTTGTGGAGGCCTGAGACAGTGTCTCGCAAAGTAATAAGAGTTGAGCAAGGAAAGAAATGCTAATGAGTTCTGCTTTTATTCAGCAGTGACAGATATAGTCTGAAAACACTGGTAGCTGAAGACGCAAAGAGAGAAAGATGGGAAAACAGAAATGTACATGCTTCGATAAAAGCAGTTCTAGTGAGAAAAGAAATGAAGCTAGGAACATAATTTCCTTATTGTTTATGTTTGATTCTCTCCCTTCAACTTCGACTCAAAACACTCGTTACAGCCACAACACACTGGTTCTCTGATTAGCGGAAGAGTGCCTGTACGAACATCGTGCCTTAATGTCCCTCCTCCGCTTCCAGCAACATGAGAGAATGAGAGGAAGCAGTAAACACCCAGGAAGTTGAAGAGTTTCTTGCCTCTTCCTCTCCTGCCATTAGAGAAAGCAGTCTCACAGATCTGTCTTTGCTCAGTGTCTCAGCAATGAGTATGCCTTAATGGCACTGTCGATTGCCCCACTTTGCATTTATCCAGTTCGTTGTGCATAATTAATCTGCAGTGCAGTACAACTCTAAGTTAGAGGCCATTGAATATCTGGATCGGCCTGCAGAAATCTCCTCCTGCCGGCTTTCATAAGGCTGGCAAGTGTGCATTAATTTGTGATATTGTAGCAATTAATAAAAGTTGACAAGTCAGATTTGCTGGGGGAGCAGATAACTCAATAATTATCTTATGGAGATTTTGAAAGCGGCCAATGAAATGGAAGTACATGCAGAATAACAGGCCAGCACAGCAGTTAGAGTCATTACTGGAGGACGTTGGGCAATAATGTGACACTGTTGTTTTATTAGGAGCTGGAGTACGTGTCAGAGCGCAGTATGTGGTAATTACAGTCAATCCGACTCACATACACCCTCTGACAGATAAAAATGCTAGTCATTCATGCATTCTAAACTCGCTTACACACATACAGTTTGTAATAGTTTTGAAATAAGTGTCTTATGTTCAACAAGGCTGCATTTATTTGAAAAAAAAAAAAATAGTAAAAACAGCAATACAAATTTATACACTCACCTAAAGGATTATTAGAAACACCATACTAATACTGTGTTTGACCCCCTTTCGCCTTCAGAACTGCCTTAATTCTACGTGGCATTGATTCAACAAGGTGCTGAAAGCATTCTTTAGAAATGTTGGCCCATATTGATAGGATAGCATCTTGCAGTTGATGGAGATTTGTGGGATGCACATCCAGGGCACGAAGCTCCCGTTCCACCACATCCCAAAGATGCTCTATTGGGTTGAGATCTGGTGACTGTGGGGCCCATTTTAGTACAGTGAACTCATTGTCATGTTCAAGAAACCAATTTGAAATGATTCAAGCTTTGTGACATGGTGCATTATCCTGCTGGAAGTAGCCATCAGAGAATGGTGGTCATAAAGGGATGGACATGGTCAGAAACCATGCTCAGGTAGGCTGTGGCATTTAAACAATGCCCAATTGGCACTAAGGGGCCTAAAGTGTGCCAAGAAAACATCCCCCACACCATTACACCACCACCACCAGCCTGCACAGTGGTAACAAGGCATGATGGATCCATGTTCTCATTCTGTTTACGCCAAATTCTGACTCTTCCATCTGAATGTCTCAACAGTTATTTCAGTCAAAGTTGCTCTTGTAATAAGCTCTTGAAAAAATGTAATTTATTCTTGTGATTGCAAAGCTGAATTTTCAAAATTCAAAATTTTACATTTTCAAAAATATTAAGCAGCAACGACTGATTTCAACATTGATAATAATGAGAAACATTATTAATAATTGAGCACCAATAATAATTAATAACAACTGAGTACCAAATCAGCATAGAATGATTTCTGAAGGATCATCTGACACTGAAGACTGATGATGCTGAAAATTCAGCTTTGCCGTAACAGGAATAAATCTTATTAAAATCTTATGAACAGGGCCGGTGCCACGAGGGGACAAAAGGGTCATTGCGCCCTCAGATCTGATTTGTGCACTCTCAGTTTCAATTTGTTCCCTCTCCACCTCCAAAACACGATTGATTTTAACCCTTTGATGGTACGATCACACCGGTGCAATTCGAACGTTCAGTGAGTCACTGATAAAAAGTACTTGCATTTTGGAATATAAACAGCATGAAGAATCTACGCATTTCACACAAATCGACTAATTTATGTATTAGCTGTGTCGTTCCTGCAACCTTTGCAGGATCTAAAAATAATGCTATAAACAACACTTTTCATGACTTGTTAATATCGACAGCTGTAATAGTAAAACCTAGGGCTGGGTAAAAAAAAATATTCAAAATATTCGATTCGGTTAATCGATTCTCATTTTTATGAACGATATCGAGTCTTAAATCCCAAGAATCATTTAGCCATCCTGTTTTCAGTTGATGAATGAATGTAAATTTGTAGAGCCCCTCCCATCCAATAAATCACAATAATCTTTGTGCTTTGTTACTTTTGATAAGATACAAAGTCTCAGATTTCAAATTACGTCCATTTCATTATGAAATTTAAAAAAGATATATATACCGCTTTGATGCTGTTTAATGTGATCAGTAGCGTAGCTCAGTTTAAGAGAAGCGGCAGCGCCTGAACTGATCATCTCCTCCGCTTCATACCAGTTACAGCGCAAAATGAACATGAAGGTATGTTAAACGATAGAGTACAACGCACTGAAATCTTTATCACGTCACATGGCATCGCTCAATCAGTGTTTCAACCGTGGAAAAGACGTCAGTAAAACAGCTTGTAAACAGTACGTCATGTAACGTCACAGTTACCTCAGAAAAACCATTCAGTGTCCATAAACTCATTAGTCAGCTAGAAAAATTCACTCTAGAGATGAGCATCTTGATAAATATATGCACCACATTATACGCACCACAGTTTTTATGACTGCCATCATTTAAATATTTATATTTCAAAAAACAAATTGGAGCAGAAATATGACTATGTAATTGTAAAGTTAGTATTATAACTTTATTATTATAAAAAACAGAGTGTAATTTGTTTGCATTTAAATCAGTTAATGTTAATCTTCAATATTAGCAATGTACCAGCTGACTACCATGTTTACAGCATTTTAAGAATTTTTTTCCTCAATAAAAATAGCCATGTACTATATCTGATAGCCTATGTATCCACAGTAATCGATACTGAATCAAAATCATAATCGAATCCAGCCCTAGTAAAAACATTCTAGTAGTGAGCAGAGTTATGGGAGCGTGGAGGTTATTTGAATCGAGTGAGGAGCGGAATTTTATTTATTTATTTATTTTTTTTAAATCGGAGCGTTGTGGTTTTCACTCACTCTGAGAGCGCTCCACTATCGCTCCATCACGAGTACAATTCATGCCAACGGCCTGAATCGGGTGAAAGCACATTTTAAACAGGTAACACTTATTCACACAATCGTTCTCTCTAATGCATTCAAACTAATGTAATCTAATAGTGCTATATCTGCTTACATCTGTATCTGATTTTGAATGAGCAGAAATCTGTAATGTAGTGACCTGTAGATAAAGTAACTGATGAAAACTACTATTTTCATTTTTCCAAACTAAATTTGCACTGAAAAAGCAGCAATGATATTCAACTTTTAATGCCGAATAAGTGTGGCATGTTGTCGGAAAAAATGTTTGCACTGTTGCACACTAGTGTTCCAATAAACAACGTTGAAACGATCTCCTACTGTTTATTTATAAAAGAAAAAATATTTTATGTTATAAAATAAACTTGTGATATTCAAAGCTTACTTAAAAACTTTAGCAGCTGTAAATTTCCTCGGAGCGAAGACGGAGCGGTGTTATTATTGAATGCTTCTTTGAATGGAAATCTGGTAGTGAGTTCCAAATATAATAATTATTTCATATGCAAAGATTTTAGCCAATCACAGCAGTAGGTGTTTACAATGAAGTCTCACAGCAGACCCACCCCTTTCAACAGAGCATTAAAACCAGAGGGCTAAAATCAAGGTAGAACATTTCTAAATTATGACAATTTTTAATGTAAAAATCATACTAACATTATAAGTACACCTCAGGAAACATTATAAAATACATTTTTTAAAAATCCAATTAATGACCTCTTTAATTAAAATAATGTGCGTATATAAACACTTCTGATCATAATCCTTCTCTCTGGTTTGAATGGAAAAGCAAATCAGAGAGAGAGAGAGAGAGAGAGAGAGAGAGAGAGAGAGAGAGAGAGAGAGAGAGAGAGAGAGAGAGAGAGAGAGAACCATCTCAATATAAATGGCTGGAGTATCTTCTCCATTAGCTCCAGCTGATGTAAAACATCATTAGGGTCCTGCTATCTATCTTCCCACAATACAGCAGGAGCAAGAGGGAAACACATTGATTTATTTGGGGATCAGCTCTGTGGCACTGCTGAAAGAAATAGACCACTGACCCGAGCACTGTCAGCCCATTCAGCATTCTTGATAAACAAAGACAAACCCGCTTACGGAGAGTGAAACTGACCCCTATGGGCGAAACAAGGAAATGCAAGGAAGGAATAAATGTTGCTCCCAATTCTGAAATTTTGCTACCAACTTAAAAAAGAACCCAGTTAACCTTATATTAACTTTTTATCTTGCCTTCTTCAAAACAAACACATGCATACATACAGAAAAAGAACAAAAAATCGATTACACTTTATTGCTGTCATCAGGCTTTAACAGCTCTTGCTGAGTTACCGTTACCCGTACACGCTTCACCACACTTTCATTTTAGCCAGCATCTACAAAGTAATGAGGCCATTCTTAATGTAAAGTATTATAATCAATGTGTTTACAATAAGAGCCTACACAACATTGTGTGTGTGTGTGTGTGTGTGTGTGTGTGTGTGTGTGTGTGTGTGTGTGTGTGTGTGTTCATCCCAGATCGAGCTGCAGCACTAACTATTTATTTTGCTCTTTCAGCTCTTTGTGAGATCCACATTCCTTCGACATTCAGCAGTAGCAAAAAAAAAAAAGAAAAAAAAAAGAGACAGGGTGAGAAATAAATAGAAACACCTTCTGTTATAGATTGACAGGGTTTAACAGACAGTCCTCGGTACACTGCAGGCATTCAAAAATGAGTATGGAACTGTAATTAGAAGCGTTCCACAAGTAAATAAAAAGGCTTTTTTTGGGTTACTGTGGTTCAGTTGGGAATCTTGGGACGATGAAGGATAACCTCTGAATGGATTCCACCAAAAATCCAGCCACGAACAACCGGGTTAACCGTCTTTTCTTTTTTTTTTTTTTTTTACATTAAAATATGTTCTTGTCTCGGTTTAATATGCAAAGTCAACTATAAGTCTATGGTGTTTCTTACATCACAAACTACCTTTTAACCAATCATGCATATCATCATTACTATGCTGTGAAGCAGGAGAGTCTCAGGAGAAGCCAGGATATCCCGGTATATTTTTCTGTTGAAATTAAAAACTGGGTATATTTAGCAATATAGCGGGTGATTATGTACATGATGTATATTACGATGTTATGATGATCTATATGCCTTTCTCCACTGACGTTCTTGTTCAAAGCGTTTCTGAGGAGACTGATTTTTAGAAGGCAGAATGACATGGCGAACGGAAACATGGCTTGTGTAACATTAGCAACACATTATTAGCTGTTTGATAACCTAGTCAAGCAAAAGGCTAATCTGATACATTACCATATATACATCGACTTGTAAAATGAGCCTGTATAATTCATTCTTCCACTTCTTCTGAATCAGTTTCTGGTTCACACATATAATGGCTGAATTAAACCAGTATTTCCACTTGTCTTTGTACAGCATTTACTACAGTAAAGTTGAGTGAGCGGATCTCTGAGCTGCTGCGAGTGAGTGGAGGCAGGGCTAATTTGCACATTCATGGGTCAACCTATACTAAATGAAGCATGGGTGTAGAGTTGCATTCCAGCTATTTTAAGGCATGAATAACTTTTTTTTTTTCACAGGAAAAAAACTTTGTCATTTTGGTGATCAAAGATGAGTTTGAAGGAATAAAATTATTGACTACAGGGGACTAATTACTAGCTACTAATTACATTCAACAGTGTAATTAGATACTGTACTAATCACTCGCTCTAAAAAGTATTGCATTACTTATTACTAATTATTTTCTAAATAAATTTCTAAAACATGAAAATGCTTTTTAATTTTTCAAATAAATACTATAAAATTGCATAGATTATTCTTGAACTGACCGAATTACTTAAAAGGTTACATTAAAAGCATTCTTTTTAACATTAGAAGTTAAGAAATTACACACGTCAATCTTTCAGTTCTAATCATTAGCAGTATAGCAAACAAACTTCTTAACCATCTACAAGCTCATTAAATGTGTCAGTCTTCGGCTTTCGAAACATGTCAATAAACAAAAGATGCGTGTGATAACGGCATGCAGCTGTGAGATTCTCTCTTGTAGTGTTGATTTGTCAAGCATTATTCTTTCCAAATACAGAGCGAATTCTCAATCACTGTTACGATCGAACGTGAAGCAAGCATCGTTATTCAGCAGCATGTATACAGTGCCAATGATTAAACAGATGAGTGGCCAGAGCTGTCAGCTGCGCTACTCTCTTTGGAGAGGGGAAGAGAGAAAGGAAGAGAAGGAGGAAAATGGAGCACAAATTGGCAGAAGCCCAGACTCATTTGCATACCAAGATGTGGTAGAGCTCCGTAAATTCCCCTCGTGGTGTGAGGGCAGAGTAAAATCCCACATTAGAGTACAGACTACACACATAGATTATTTATTAACACCAAGGCCAGAAAACGGCTTCCTACTGTACCTGGATACCTTGCTTAGAGCAATATTCTAGGAAGATTAGGGGAGAAGGCTTGTAATGAAAAAATAGACTTGATTTGAGTATTTTATATGGTTACTTACTGTTGCCAGTTTTAGAGAGTAACTTAAGATTGGAATACACTACATGACTTAACTAGGCATCATACACTTGCCAATTTGTAAAAGGTTACAGAAAAAATAAACTGGTCATCATTCACTAAACAACTGCAGATCACACAACATTATTACCAGACTTTAAGTCGAGCCAAACAACAAACTCCCACAGAAACATGCTTCATTGCTAGGAGATGCATAACAAATGAAAACAATACACGGTATAAAATCGGCTTAAAATATCATACATGTTTGATATCCAACTGGATGAATCATAGTTTGATGCTAAAAAAAAAATAAAATAAAAATAAAATCTGTAGACTGGCTGTGACTTTTATAAACTACACTGTAAAAAATCCAACTCACGAAAATTGACTAATAATTATGTTTTAGTTAGTTGGACAATTAAATGCAAAAAAGTTGGCTTAACCAGTGAAAAGAAGTTGGTTCAACAATCGTTGGACCAACCTAGTATTAATTGTACATTCGATTTGTAAATGCAAGTTAACAAGTTTACAAGTTGCAGCAAATTAACAATGCATTCTGGGTGCATCATGCAAAACTCATCCATGGCTCCCAGAATGCATTGTGGCATGAAGCATGTCACTATTGTTGAGATTCATAGACTGATTCTTGATGTCTGCGTGTGAGTAAATCTCACAGGAGGTCAAAGTGTTTAGTATTCAATCTGTTTTAAACCTTATTCAGCTTTTCTGATTAAAACCGTGCTGGATCTTTTCTAGAATCACAATAAAGCAAAGTTAATAGTATATTGCTCATACGTCATAAGATCACTGAATTAAGCCACTACACAATGATTATATTCTTATCATTGAGCAGCCTACAGCATCTGATTGTGTTTTCTCTAGGTTTTCTTGCCATAGCAAACTCAGTTACAGCAGCCAGAGAATCACTACACTAAAAAATACTGGGTTAAAAACAAATGGGTTGTTTTAACCCAGCGGTTGGGTTGGTGACATAAAAATAAATAAATAAACAATTAACAATTTTTAATAAACAATTTTTAACACAAAATCAAAAAATTATAAAAACTCAATCAGCTGGACAAAAGATCTTGGGAGACGTGACCGTACTCAGTTAATTGAATTAAGTGAACTACTTTGTTTAAAAGTTGTATAAACTCAAAAAAGCTGTGCAGCAAGTTGCCTTACAATTTTAAGTTGTTACAGTGTAGCACTGACTCGTCCGGACTACAAATCAACGCAAAAATCTGAGCAAAAGTTGTGTATTCCAGTCTTAAATTAACAAGATTTGTCAGTAGTTCAGGCATATTCAAAATAGTATAGTTTTTCCAATCACACACCATTTTTCTGAAAAATAACAATGTAGCATTACAAAACACTTAATCACTGTTTTAATGTCACATGCAGCATTACATCCAAACAAGCAATAATTAACATGCTAAGGTTTTTTTTTTTTTGTTTTTAAATCAACCATTTCAAAAGAATCAGTTCATATAAATGAACCGGTACAAAGAGAACTGATTCACTCATTCAAGTATCGAAACTGTAGTTTAAGAACTTTAACTACTACTCTAAATTATGAGTACCTTGTAGCTAAGTTAAAGAATCATCTCAGCACATTGTATTCAGTGGGTTACAGTACATCATCTGTCACTGAGGTTTCTGTGAAAAAGCACAAATCTAGAAAGTAATGTATTATTAAAATTTCATGTCAAGAATTTTACAGGGTTTTTTTTCATATACTGACAAGATTTATATGTTTATATACAAACCGATTCCAAAAAGTTGGGACACTGTACAAATTGTGAATAAAAAAGGAATGCAATAATTTACAAATCTCATAAACTTATATTTTATTCACAATAGAATATAGATAACATATCAAATGTTGAAAGTGAGACATTTTGAAATGCCATGCAATAAGAATAAGAGCAATAAGCAGCAATAAGAGGCCGGAAAAGTTAAATGTACATATAAGGAACAGCTGGAGGACCAATTTGCAACTTATTAGGTCAATTGGCAACATGATTGGGTATAAAAAGAGCCTCTCAGAGTGGCAGTGTCTCTCAGAAGTCAAGATGGGCAGAGGATCACCAATTCCCCCAATGCTGCGGCCAAAAATAGTGGAGCAATATCAGAAAGGAGTTTCTCAGAGAAAAATTGCAAAGAGTTTGAAGTTATCATCATCTACAGTGCATAATATCATCCAAAGATTCAGAGAATCTGGAACAATCTCTGTGCGTAAGGGTCAAGGCCGGAAAACCATACTGGATGCCGTGATCTTCGGGCCCTTAGACGCCACTGCATCACATACAGGAATGCTACTGTAATGGAAATCACAACATGGGCTCAGGAATACTTCCAGAAAACATTGTCAGTGAACACAATCCACCGTGCCATTCACCGTTGCCGGCTAAAACTCTATAGGTCAAAAAAGAAGCCATATCTAAACATGATCCAGAAGCGCAGGCGTTTTCTCTGGGCCAAGGCTCATTTAAAATGGACTGTGGCAAAGTGGAAAACTGTTCTGTGGTCAGACGAATCAAAATTTGAAGTTCTTTTTGGAAAACTGGGACGCCATGTCATCCGGGCTAAAGAGGACAAGGACAACCCAAGTTGTTATCAGCGCTCAGATGCAGGCTTCTGAACTCTGATGGTATGGGGTTGCATGAGTGTGTGTGGCATGGGCAGCTTACACATCTGGAAAGGCACCATCAATGCTAAAAGGTATATCCAAGTTCTAGAACAACATATGCTCC
Organism: Paracanthobrama guichenoti; assembly: GCA_018749465.1. Classification (NCBI taxonomy): domain Eukaryota; kingdom Metazoa; phylum Chordata; class Actinopteri; order Cypriniformes; family Gobionidae; genus Paracanthobrama; species Paracanthobrama guichenoti. Next base: position 15,868,498 of record CM031947.1, read on the forward strand.
CATCCAGACGTCGTCTCTTTCAGGGAAGACCTTGCATTTCCCAACATGACAATGCCAGACCACATACTGCATCAATTACAACATCATGGCTGCGTAGAAGGAGGATCCGGGTACTGAAATGGCCAGCCTGCAGTCCAGATCTTTCACCCATAGAAAACATTTGGAGCATCATAAAGAGGAAGATGTGACAAAGAAGACCTAAGACAGTTGAGCAACTAGAAGCCTGTATTAGACCAGAATGGGACAACATTCCTATTCCTGAACTTGAGCAACTTGTCTCCTCAGTCCCCAGACGTTTGCAGACTGTTATAAAGAGAAGAGGGGATGCCACACAGTGGGAAACATGGCCTTGTCCCAACTTTTTTGAGATGTGTTGATGCCATGAAATGTAAATCAACTTATTTTTCTCTTAAAATTATAATTTTTCCTCAGTTTAAACATTTGATATGTCATCTATGTTGTATTTTGAATAAAATATTGAAATTTGAAACTTCCACATCATTGCATTGTTTTTATTCACAATTTGTACAGTGTCCCAACTTTTTTGGAATCGGGTTTGTATTTGTAAAATCTGCAAACTATGTACAAAAAAAAATCTGTATATGCAAACAATCACAAGCTATCATGCCAAGCGACATGACCGTGCTTGGCTGGGGTCAACACACAGTGTGTAATGACAGGATGGAGCTGACACCACAGGAATGCAGTTGAAAGCCCTTGAGAGACAGGCTCTTAATGACATTTATACACTGCCGCTCTGACCACTGCAGGAGCACCGGCACAGACCCATGGGAGCAACGTGAACTCACTAGCAGCCTTTATCACATATGCTGGGCTAGCCACACTAATGCCTGTCACCTTGACAGGAGCCATTTGGCAGCTCAGACCTGGAGCCTGAAGTGAGTGAGAGGGTGACTGTTTGTTTGTGAGTGTGTGTGTGTGAGAGGGTGACTGTTTGTGAGTGTGTGTCCGAATGTATGTCAAAGACCCCAAGAAATTGCTTGATGGCCACAGTTTTTCCTGACATACTGACATATTTCAAATGCATATGCATAGACTGGTGGGTGAATCTCGCTCTGGGGGGGTCAGAGGGCATAATCTTTGTAAAAACTCCAACCCATTTTCATTTTCCAAATTAAACACAGTGAAAAGTATTGACTTGTACATGGACCCAAACCTTTTTATATTAAAACAGCAAAATATTACTATTGTAATACAACTGCACTCTAAAATAAATGTAGGCTATAAGAATTTTTTTATTTCAAGTAAATTATTTTGTTGTACACTACAGTACAAAAATACAATACTTGTCTTTGTTTATTCACTTGCAAGAGCTTTTATTACCCGTAAGCTTTTATTTTTGAGGAAAACAGCATTTTTATTGCAAACAGGTTTACAAATGTGTCCCATTACAAATCTAGTGAAATGCTGTCATCTGTCTACAGAAATGTTAACATTATGTAACTGTTGCCCAATGCGTTCCCAAATGCATGTTAAACTGACAGCACATGTAGCGATCGATTCCACCACATTCACTGTAAACTGCCATGCAGAAAACACCAGATCATGTGAGCAGTGCCAAGGGAGTATAATATTAGTAGAATCTTTTATAAAAATAAATTAAATCAACTTTTATGAGAACGCTATGGAATAAACATGGACTATTTTGCATATAGATGTTTTGTACAGCACTTTGGACTGATTTCACAGGGTCTTTAACTGGATGAAAAATGAAGTGAGATAAAGGGAATGAAGAGAGACCTGATAAGTGAGAGGGCTAAAACGAGAGCAACATGGGAGTGTAAGAGTGAGTGTGTGTTGAAGTTGTGAGTTGTATGTACATGTGTGTTTGAGTCAGAGAATTCCACTTCTGCACGCATGTCAGATGTGTTGCATGCCATCCCATGGTTGGTCAGGCTAGAGGTTGTCAGGAGGGCTTTAAATATAAACATCTCTGGAGTGCCTGTAAGGAGAAAAGACACCAGCATGCCCCAGGAGCTCCGGTACCGCCAGCCCGGGACCAGGTCGATAGCTATGAATGCATATCAGCTCACTTACAAGCCTTTTGCCAATAAAATTACTCAGCTCCTGAAAAGATCCACTTCACTTCCAGCCACTTCTTTTTGAAGAAACAGAACTGTAGGAGTAGAAACCAAACAGCCTCAAAGAAGGACTTTGGGTCTGGCAGGAAAGCAAGTGCATTAACCGAAACAACATAGAATAATGAGCATATCTTTAACCTATTTATCTTAGACCATAGTATAAAAAAATAAAAACTTGATTATATGACTATTTAAGCTACAAGGTTGTTTTTTTGGCACTTTCCCACCTTTTTCCATAGCAAATGATGAGCGCTGCCCTGATGGATTCTAACTTATGTTTGGATACTGTTCCGGGCTCCATAGGAACCCATTGTTAAAATAGGGTAAAAAGAGCAAGTGAATTAATTTAACAGAAACAATTTTTTTTTTAAATAAAATAAGCACAGGGTTAAGCTGTGCTGTTGTTGACTTCCACAACAACAGCAATAAACTGAAGAAATTCCTGGAAAATATGTTTTGAACACCAGCAAATCTGAAAAGAATGTCTGTATACGGCGCCACATGACTTGCATTTTATGCCAAAGACTGATAAGAGAAAACGAGCATGTAAAATACTCCCCATAAAGGTATATGTGCTCTCTTGTCATTTTTTTAACCGTTTTCAGAGGTTTAATGTTATATTATCAGCTCGGAAAATATGCTAATTTGATTAGAAACACCAGAGACCGGAAACGTAAAGGATAATTCTGTTATGAGTCAGGCGAGACTTAGGAAAAAAATAGATAACACATAAAAATATGGTTGTGATAAAAACCAAAACTCGTGCTGCTTTTAAAACAATAAAATAATATATGGCAAAATACTACTGATCCTTGAAATTGGACTGTAGTTGTGGAAATGCCTCTATAGAAAGCATAGAACAGGTGCTAAAGATGGAAGGGAAGACACACAGTTGCTGGCACAGCGACTGAGTGATGGATGGTCCTGTGGAAGCTCTCAGCGCTTGGAGGGAAGTCAAACGAGGCCTCTCATCCTCTCCATCTCTCTTTTTCTCTCTCTAAATCTGTTGAGTGGAGAGCACCTCCTGTCACAGACAGATTCTGAGAGGACACACAGGTGAGAAAATCACTAACAAACATCCAGGAGGCCAAAGGCATGCAGACAGGTCTGAAAACACCATGCTGAGAGATAACCATTCAGCCAGGCGGCAAAGCAAACAGACAAAAAGAGAGCCATCACCTTCACACAAAAATTAAAAGTATTTAATTCCGCTGCCACGGTTTTTTGTTTTTTTCCCCCAACAATTACAAAAAGAATGTATAATTCACAAAATACAAAGATTCTTTACAAATTTTTTTTTTTTTGGCCTTGAAAAAGTACAAAAAGATAGCTCTTGATTTTTTTTTGCTTTTATTCACTTTCCTCAGCTGAATGTCTCTGCCTTACAAAAGCACCAATACTGATATTCAAGTACACACTTACACAGCAGCACTCCCACAATTCTGTATCTCAAACATTTCTGCTATTCTTTCTGCTTTTTGTAGGGGTTTTCATAGCTAGGGAGGTAAACAACATGCATGTCAAAGATGCACAAAATCAAAAATATACAATTTTACAGCAGCCCAAATCATTTTAGACGTTTATTTCGAGTTTATTTAAATGCCACAGAGCACCGAATTCTCTTTGTTACAGAGGCATGGTTTTCAACCAGGGATCCATGATCCATCCTGCGGAGGGTCTGCAGACAGATATGCACCACCATTCCAATGATTTTGTTTCAAAGAAATTAACACTTTTAAGGATGCATTAAAATTATCAATAGTGACAGTAAAAAAATTGTTATAATATTTTTGTTAACAACAATAAAAATCAAATTCAAATACATTTTTGTTTTTCTATTTATCAAAGAATCCTGGAAAAATTTTTTTCGCTGAATCACAAAAATATAGCATTTTGCTTTGCTATCACAGGAATTAATTTTAAAATATATTAAAATAGACAATATTTAAAACAAATTATTATTTCACAATATGACTTTTATTGTATTTTTCATGTTGTTTTTTTATATATAAATATCCTATATATTTAAAAAATATATTTTTACATTTAGTACGTTAACGATCTGCTAAGTATTATTGAATGTAATAATGTTTGTTAAAGTTTTAAGTTAAAGTTAATTCTATAGTGTTAATGATGAAAATGTTTTTGTTTAAGGTGGTCTGTATCAGTTGAACACACTTTGCAATGAAAAACAAAGGCCTATTTTGAGAATTTCCCTCCTAAAACAGTGAGACAGAAATAGCTTAACGTATCTGTTTTATGAAGGGAACTACAACCTCACCCAGTCCACATGCCTTCAGTGCTTCACACAGAAACATTAAAGCTCCATGAATAATTGTGTGGGATATTAAAAGTACCATGAAAATGCCTCCACTGCAGTGCCAAATGCTTAATCCAAATGAACTCCAGCAAGCCACTCCTCCACCTGTCCTCTCGGTCAAGGCTGTTGTTCCAGTCTGCCTACCAGCTCTCTTCATAGCACACGGCTTCAAAAGGAAGGCATCTGTGTTTTTCTGCACTTTGGAACAGTCTAAAACAGGAGTTAGGTGAACACTTCAAAAACCTCCACACTCAGCAGATTTAGCCCACAAAATAAGCATAAAAAGACTTAAGCAGATGAAAAGGCCACAAAAGTGTTGTTGACATTTAAGAGGATCAGGTGGACATTAAATCCAGCTCTGACTGATGATAATGCTTTTTAATACACTGTTATTATGTGGAATGCATTTCAAAAACATTGGGCAGGCCAATACATACTAGCAAAATAAGAAAGTAATTTAGTGAGGATATCAAAGAGAGGTGAGTGAAACAAAAGTGACTTTCACACCGGAGGAACATTTTCATAGTTCTTATAACTATTGGCGGAAGTACACGCTTTTTGGCATGCTCGTACAACAGGAGCTGGGAACGCTATTAGTTATAGGAACACCTTTTGGGGGACTAATTTAGCTCCTACTTCAGAGTAGGGTCTAACCTAACACAATAGGAACTACCATTTACGTAAGTGTACACTGATTGGCTGAACGCATGCAAAACACTGGTCACCCACCATTTTTAAAGCCCTGTAAACTTTACGTTTTTTATTTTATTTATTTATTTATTTATTTATTTATTAATTAATTATACACACATACAAACCCAATTCCAAAAAAATTGGGACACTGTACAAATTGTGAATAAAAAAGGAATGCAATAATTTACAAATCTCATAAACTTATATTTTATTCACAATAGAATATAGATAACATATCAAATGTTGAAAGGGAGACATTTTGAAATGTCATGCCAAATATTGGCTCATTTTGGATTTCATGAGAGCTACACATTCCAAAAAGGTTGGGACAGGTAGCAATAAGAGGCCGGAAAAGTTAAATGTACATATAAGGAACAGCTGGAGGACCAATTTGCAACTTATTAGGTCAACTGGCAACATGATTGGGTATAAAAAGAGCCTCTCAGAGAGGCAGTGTCTCTCAGAAGTCAAGATGGGCAGAGGATCACCAATTCCCCCAATGCTGCGGCCAAAAATAGTGGAGCAATATCAGAAAGGAGTTTCTCAGAGAAAAATTGCAAAGAGTTTGAAGTTATCATCATCTACAGTGCATAATATCATCCAAAGAGTCAGAGAATCTGGAACAATCTCTGCGCATAAGGGTCAAGGCCGGAAAACCATACTGGATGCCCGTGATCTTCGGGCCCTTAGATGGCACCGCATCACATACAGGAATGCTACTATAATGGAAATCACAACATGGGCTCAGGAATACTTCCAGAAAACATTGTCGGTGAACACAATCCACCGCGCCATTCGCCGTTGCCGGCTGAAACTCTATAGGTCAAAAAAGAAGCCATATCTAAACATGATCCAGAAGCGCAGGCGTTTTCTCTGGGCCAAGGCTCATTTAAAATGGACTGTGGCAAAGTGGAAAACTGTTCTGTGGTCAGACGAATCAAAATTTGAAGTTCTTTTTGGAAAACTGGGACGCCATGTCATCCGGACTAAAGAGGACAAGGACAACCCAAGTTGTTATCAGCGCTCAGTTCAGAAGCCTGCATCTCTGATGGTATGGGGTTGCATGAGTGCGTGTGGCATGGGCAGCTTACACATCTGGAAAGGCACCATCAATGCTGAAAGGTATATCCAAGTTCTAGAACAACATATGCTCCCATCCAGACGTCGTCTCTTTCAGGGAAGACCTTGCATTTCCCAACATGACAATGCCAGACCACATACTGCATCAATTACAATCCGGCTGCATCAATTACGATCCGGCTACTGAAATGGCCAGCCTGCAGTCCAGATCTTTCACCCATAGAAAACATTTGGCGCATCATAAAGAGGAAGATGAACAAAGAAGACCTAAGACAGTTGAGCAACTAGAAGCCTGTATTAGACAAGAATGGGACAACATTCCTATTCCTAAACTTGAGCAACTTGTCTCCTCAGTCCCCAGACGTTTGCAGACTGTTATAAAAAGAAGAGGGGATGCCACACAGAGGGAAACATGGCCTTGTCCCAACTTTTTTGAGATGTGTTGATGCCATGAAATTTAAAATCAACTTATTTTTTCCCTTAAAATTATACATTTTCTCAGTTTAAACATTTGATATGTCATCTATGTTGTATTCTGAATAAAATATTGAAATTTGAAACTTCCACATCATTGCATTGTGTTTTATTCACAATTTGTACAGTGTCCCAACTTTTTTGGAATTGGGTTTGTTTATTTTATTTTTTTACTCCAACATGAAACACAGCATTAAGTCCAGACACTTTTCAATCTTCAACACTATAGAGGAAATCCAACAGGACTTTGAAAGGACTAGCGATGACAACATGATTATGTATTTCTGCTCAGCTAGAGACAATCACATGGCAAGCCCTAAAAACTTTTTTTTTTTTTTTTTTTTTTTTTAACAGTTCTATCTAATAACGTATTAGATGGGACTGTTAAACAGATCGCAAACTAATGAATACAGAGAATTGGAGCGATGTGTGCTTAGGCTCTGGCATTCTCAGCAGAGTCAAAATAAAAGTCCCGCACAACAACCAGAGCAGCAGGATGTACAATAAGTGACGGCTTACATCACTTCAGAGTTTCTACTGGTGGTGCGAATGCAACCAGGAATTGGCACTAGGGGGAAATGTAGTTCTCGGAGGACCTCCCTGGTGGCTAGTTCCTATAACAGAGTTCTTATTATTTATTGTTTTACTCATTCATGCACATTAATTTGTTCATTCACATATCTATCTAACCACTTATTTTAATATATTATGTGTACAATTCCTTTTCACATAAATTATGATTACAGGAGGCAGTTTACCATACTGAATTATTTGCACAATACTATGTTTATGACCTAAAAATTTTTGTTTGCATCACAACCAGTTCCATATGCGGTTTAGTATCATCTGGACCCAGCACAGTAGCTCACCGAATTGTCACAATACATACCCCAACCGATATAAAAAAATAAAAAATAAAATAAAAATCCATCCAAGCAGCAACATAATGTCACATTTCAGAAAGGTTGCCACATGCAGGCACTTTTTTCCAATGAGTGCAATCATGAGCAATAAAGACCTGCTATAAATACTAAAATTAAAGGCATACCATGTAGTTTTCTGCCGCTAGAGGTCACCTATTCAAAACAAAGGCAGATTGAGAGTTGTATCTTAGGAGTTGTATCGCGGAATCTTGGGAGTTGTAGTCTTCACCTCACAGCCGGTGGAAAAGAATCCGGACGGGACTCGGGCAGAAATCATGTTCATGGATGAGATTATTAACGTTACTGTGGTATGAAGCGGAGCAGGGCCGAGTGCTGTTGGAGCTGAAGGAGTTCACTAAAGCGATTGCTAAAGAGAGACGAGTGCGACACACTGCTCGACAGCTGCTGAGCTTTTATTATGCCACAGACGACCACTTTCGTTTCTTCTGGTCATACATATGTGGGGCTGTTTTATCATATTAGATACATGTGTGTTGAAAATTATGTTATAACGTTACTCTGCTATGAGACACTTGTTGCACACTGCAGTAAGCTAGATTGATATTAGAATATCATATTAATAAATAGGGATGGGCATGATTAATCGACGATCGATAATTGATCGTTAAGAATTTCGTCGATCACGCTAATTTGTTATCGATTAATCTAATGCATTTTTTTAATCTAAAGCAGGTTGCATTGTGTAGTGTGTCTTGAAGCAATTAAATGATTTTCACTGTGTGGCAGCAATTAAACATTTTACCACCAGGGTGCAATATTTGACACCATACTCGGTTAACTGTGATCTTCCGTTTTGATTTCAAAAGAATAATCATGAAGAGGTCACGGCGAAGTGTGGTGTGGGACCATTTTGATTTAAAAAGCGAAATAGTTCACTGCAAACATTGCGATGCCGTGTATAAGTACAACACGGCCACGACTCAAATGATGTACCACTTAAACAAACTGCATCCGTCCCTGGTTAATGTCGGTGGCGGTGCATCCTGCTCTCAGTCTCAACCTAGCATCAAGTCGCCGTTAGCACGGACTCGGAGCTGTGATGCACACAACGAGCAGAGAAAATTACCCCTTTTTTTTTATTATTATTTTGGAACAAATGAGGTCTCCGTTTAAGAACACTGGTTCGAAACTGCAGGTTCCGCTGCTTTAGAGCACCACATATGCACGCGCACACATGTTCGGTCTGCCTCACTGAACGTAGTTTAACTCTGCCACAAGTTGATTTTGTAATAGTGTGTTTTTCCTCGATGAGACCTCTGTGTTTTTGTATTCATTGCATTTTTTTATTATAAAAGTTAAATAATTAATTTTATTATAAAAATATTAATGATTAATCGATAGTCGATCGTTAATTCTCCCGACGATCGACTAAGAAAATTTTATTGAATGCCCATCCCTATTAATAAATGCTGGATGCTTGTGTTGCTATGCATTGCATGCAATTCATTTTAAAACATATTGTATGACGGAGAAATGCTGTATTACTGTACAATAATTAGTTTTCTGTCTATAAATGTATCCAAACAGTTGTTCCCTTGTCTAATAAAACATAATACATTAAAAGCATCTTTGGTGTTTCCATGGTTTCTACAAAATAAAACCGGAAATCGAGGGCAACGCAGGTATGATGTCATTGATAGGCAATGCACGGACACAGTCCGTGTCCTGGTTAAAATGCTTATTTCTCTAGATTTAAACATTCTTGAAAACATCTGGGATAATGCAAGTACACAAGTCAACAAAATATATAACCGTTCTAATGTTTTTTGGATATTTTAATCCAAAAATCTTACATATTGTGCCTTTAAAGTTGCAATTGTGAATGAGTAAATTTTTTCACAATTAGGCCAATGTAACAAAGTTGCAATTATGACAAAATAATATCCCCACCCAGTGGATTAAAAAAAAATTCCATCCTATCCTATCCACCCAATATCAGGAAGTCTAGATTTGCTTAATTACAGTACAGTAAGTAACTTGACAGCAGTGTATATTAAGACAGGGTCAGATTTATCACTGTGTGACATTCTTATGCTGTATTAAACTCTTGACAAATACTCTGATATGTTCCATAATCCAAATCCAAATGCCAGACAAAACCTAGGAAGTTTTAGAAGACCAAATCAGACCACTGAAAAAATAAATCATCAGTTTTTGTTTAGCAGCTCTATTTGATGATTAATACGCTTGCTGTGAACAACTAACGGCTTGTGGATGGGCATTTAACAAGCATCCAGTGCTCTATGACAAGCCAGATCTCAATTCCATGGCAAGTATTAATTTGTGGCCTTTAGAGTGGTGATAACCTAAGAGCCTGTGGCCTATTACAGCTGAGCAAGAAGCATAGAGATTGAGACCGCTTCCACAGTCTCTCAAAGACCGGAACAGCATGCATGACATTAACATATAGAGCCTTGCTATTTATTCTCTTGTTAAATAGAGCCACGATTCTCTTAAACTCAGCTGTTTAAATAACTGCAGAAGCCGGTTCTAAAGGCTGAGAGGGTGAGAGCGGAGTGATAATGCTAAACGTAAGCTGATTAAAATGTTATGTAAAAGGCTACATGCTTGAGCAGAGGCTATAAAGTCAAAATGTGGACATGAGATTTTTATTAGATGAACTTGCCATGTGGCTTTATCTTATTCATCCTTATTCGTTCCAAGACTTGCATTAACAGTAGCAACTGAAACTCGACCTAAAACATTAAACCTAGCTGTAGCCATGGCTTAGTGGTGCACATTCTTCAGACATTAAAAAGCAATTTCAAGTCTGCCATGTCCAGATACCACTCCTCTTTCTTTCCCAATACTTTAAAGCCCTCTCTCTTACATTAAAATCAAATAAAGTGGCAAAATGACCAAAAACAAAACCTCCACATCATAAAAATCTCAAAAGAGCAGACAACCATCCAATTAACCCCTAAAAAACCCCAGACAAATCCAAACTGTAAATGTCCACATTTCTAGTGATGGCCAAAATAAGTCATTGCTAAATAGGGAAAATTGCAATTTACTATTAAGGATGATTTCGAATGATAATTATAAATTATAGGTACAGGGCTCGAGACATTTTGCAACCTGTTTTCCTGTCAGTTGTCTTGTTTTCCAACTAAATTTAGGTTGTAGCGCTCAAGAAAAAGACTAGTGTCCGGCAGCTCTACTAGTCTTATGTACCACATTGTTGTGCCCTTCCATTTTGACATCAGGATATTGGCTATTTATTCAAATGAACAGTACAATATGTCAGAGCAATGAGAGATTCAAATCATGCTTAACATGGTGGCAATTGGTCACACATTTCTGGGAAATATCTAGGGCTGGTCTGAATACCATTTTTTGAGCTTCGAAGCTTCGGTGGTAATCCACGCCAAATATTCGAAGGGAGGGGGCTGAACATATTCTTCAGGGCTAATATGCTCAGAGAACGGATACTGCACTAGTGATACAAAACACATAGGTCTGTTACATCCCAGTAACAAGCTCCTATATTTTCACAGTAGATTCATTTATATTGATAATAACAGGTAATATTAGGCTTGCTGCGATAGTCGGTGTTACCAGTGTTCAGGCATAACACTGGTTACATCACTTGCCCACTGCAACAAGTCGTTTTGATATTTTATAGAAGTAAAAATGTTTGTTCAGTTAGAAAACAGATTAACTACAATTAAAAACTGAATGTGCAGCGTGAGCCGAACGAGAGTCGCAGCACAAAATACCAGCAGGAGTCAGATTTCATTCATCATGAGAGCGAAGAGCTGACAGACAAGATGATCGCTGTTGATTAGCTGTTGATTAGCTGTTTTACATTTCACTGCCGGTTGTATATTCTGTATATAACTGTGTATGTGACAAATAAAACTCTTGAATCTTGAATCGCTTAGGAAGATCGGAATATTTGGTTTCAAAGCAAAATGTAAAAGCGTCTATTTAAAGGAGTTTGTCACTGTACTGTTTTGTTGTTGTGTTTTTCATTAAGAATAATAGGCTAATGAACCCACCATTCAAGCAACCTGCCCCCAAATTGGCAAACCGAAAATAAAAAGTGAAAGCCACACTGTCATTCAGTCACGGCCGCACAGTGCACAAGCACTGTAATGCGATGGTGAGGGAAAATTTTCTCACCGTCACATGCCTAACAGGTAAAAAGACTAATACATTTTGATTCTATTATTCTATTTTCCACAATGTCAAACAAACGCAGCTTAATCCAAAATGCAAGCTCAGGCATGCGCTTCTTCCATATAAGCTCATGCAGTTGTGCACTCTAGACAGAGGAAATACTTCAGTTGCAGTAAACACTTAGGCTAAGAAGCAGCAAATATATGTATTAAGTATAACAAGGTTGGGTTCCTATTCAACTGTCCATCCTATTAAAAACGGCTAGGCTATAAGATAATTGTAAAAAAAAAAAAAAAAAAAAAAAAAAAAAAAAAAAAAAAAAAAAAGTAGTATTCAAAAAAGTTTATAGTGTAAACATATGCAAGCATGAATGAAAATGCGTTTCGAGGGGGATGCCAGGTGTGCACAAAAAACAAAAACGAATATTCGAATCCCAAAATTGAAAATCGAATACCAACCCATCGAACGAATATTCAAATATTCTGGTCCAGCCCTAAAACTATTAAAAAACCTTGTGGAAGAAAGACGCTATAGGCATAATGAATTATAAAATGTTTTTTATTAGGGAAGCTATATTTGCTGGTTTCAATTGGTATGGTGAGTGCTGACCTTTATGTAATGTTCTTAAAAACAACGAATCAAAAAAACAATTGTTTACAGGCAGGAAGTTAACAGCCAGTAGGGCCATGGGAAAAGAGAAGAATCAATGGGGGCTTTGCAACGATCTCCTGCAATGATCTCAATGTGGGGCATTTATGAGCACTGAGTGCAGAAAAAAAAAGAGCTTTTGTGGGGCACAGTGCAATAACTCCACACAAAAATAATAATAACAATTAAGCCAGACTTAACTGGTTATCTGGTCTTAGCTGGTTTAATATGATCTAGCTGGTCTCCCAGCCTGACTAGTAAACAAATATCCAAAGCCCCTTTAAAATAAAGCAACAGAACCAGCCAATGAACTGGACAGTGATGAACCACATAACGCTAATCATTTGTGTGTCGTGTGTAGGCATATGTATGTGGTGCAGAATGTGAGCCGTCATTAGTTTTTTTATTTCCAGTCAAAAGAAAAGCAGCATGCCAAGTGATTCCAACTAACGTGCACAAAATAAAAATAAAAATTCTGTTTTCAATATGCAGGTCATCTTGTTACTCAAGTACCAATAATAAAGTTAAATAACTTAATGATTATTTTAACCTTGATATTTACCCAACATTAAAATGAGATTTCAAATGTTGTTTTTTTTTCTTCTTATTCTGCTCTTCGGGTCTTATTTGTCATTACAATGTGCTTATTACTGCACAGTCTCTGAGGTGCTCATCTGGTGAATTCTTGGTTTATTAAATGTATCATTTCTCCGTCACACACACTTCATAGGTTCTTTGAGTACCATAAAATCTATTTCACTGTGGCCGGATAAGACTACACACAATCTTTCGAATATCTGCTTACCTAATATGACCTGCAATGTTGCCAGAATTATAATCATACACTGTTTGCTCGTTGGCCAGAGGAGAACTGGCACCCCGACTGAGCCTGGTTTCTCCCAAGGTTTTTTTCTCTATTCTGGCCCCTGAAGGAGTTTTGGTTCCTTGCCACCGTTGCCTCTGGCTTTTGGCTTGCTCAGTTGGGGACACCTAAATTTAATCTATATTACCGATCTGCCTGCATTGACACTATATGATAATTTAAATTAGCTGGATAACATCACCATTTCACCAGAACGGCTGCACAAATTCTGTTGCATTATTTTCCTGTTAACAATGTGAAGCTGCTTTGAAACAATTGGACTTGTTAAAAGCGCTATATAAATAAAGGTGACTTGATTTGACTTGACAATGCGCCTTGCTACACCTTGTTCCTTATCCAAGAAACAGACCGACCAAATGGAATATAAATCAATTCAAGCGCAAATAATAATAGCATACTTACATTTATAGTGTGCAAAACTTAAAATCAGACACTATAAAACTCTATAACAGTTTTTGTCACTAGGGGGGAAAAAAGAAGATAAAGATGAGAAGAGCTCTGTTGCAAAAAGAGCAGTGTCCTCCCATCCTTTCCCAGAGCTGTTGTGGCCCCCAAGTCCAAAAAAGAACAAAGGGTCAATTTTTCTGTAATCACCTCTTTTCCTCTCCAGATTGCATGACCTCTGAGGCTTGTGCAAAATCTGAGCAAAACCTGAAAATCCCTGAGGTAAAAGAGGCCGAGATCTTAATAGGAAATAACCTTGGATTCAGATGTAATTGGGTGCCCTTTAAATTCTCTTATCTGGAAGGAGGATGTATGTGGGGACACTCAGATAATGTGGTAAACGGACTAATGACTGCTAGAAAAAAAAAAAAAAAAAAGTGACCATACATTTCCACTGAGCAGGCCTTTCCAGTTCATTCTCTATAGGACATGGGCAAGCTTACACAGGAACAGTGAGATGTGAAGCAAGTGGTGAACATGTCAAAAATGCTGCATTTTATGCAAATGAAAGCCAAAAAATTGCTAGTGGAGACAAATTTATACAGGGTCAATTTTTATACATTTGTCAAATTCTTTTGCAGATAACGATTGAGTTTCCAGTGTATTTAGTGCTTAAATCAAATTGTTACATATTAGCACATCTAAGTGTATTAAACCATATGTATACTTTGAAAACTCAGAAATTATATTCCATGACATCTATTCCAGTCTCAAAATTCTGGCTAGTTGATAATCCCTAGAATATCAAAAATCAACTGCAGGCGGTCAATCCTTTTCCTATTTAGCACCTAAACTCTGGAACAGTCTTCCTAGCATTGTTCAGGAAGCAGACACACTCTGTCAGTTTAAATCTAGACTAAAAACACATCTCTTCACTGTGGCATACACATAGAACATTATCAATATATTATTCAAATCAGTTAAATGATTGTTAGGCTGCATTAACTAGGTCTGCCGGAACCGGGAACACTTTCCATAACACCTGATGTACTCGTTACATCATAAGAAAAATGACATCTATGCTAATATTAGCTGTGAAGCTGCTTTGAAACAATCAGCATTGTAAAAAGCGCTATATAAATGAAGGTGACTTGACTTGAAATAAAGTCTATATTTTACCCAAATGTAATCATGCGCATATACCAGGGTCCTCAACAGGGCTCGATAACCCCTACAGGGATCCGTGGTGGCACTGCAGGAGGTCCGCCAATTACCGTTTAATCCTAATGTAGTTATTCTAAAAAAACAAAATGTATTAAACAAAAAAATACAATATTAACTACAATCAAAGCTAAAGAAGGCTTAATTTTAAAATGATCCCTCTTCACGTTTTTACAAAAAAACAAAGTATTAAGTAAAATTGAGATGTATTGAACATATATTGAAAGCAATCAATCATAATACTAAACACAACCAAATACGTTTTACAGACACATACCCAAAGCGGCAGCCCTCTGGTGTTTTGGGTGGCATTGAGTGGATTTCTTCCGCATCAGTGGACACTTATTGTGAGGTAAAGAAGTGACCAGAACGAAAACATTTCCCAGCAGTCAATGAGGACAGCACAAAACATAAAATAGACATCCATTTGCCAGAAAAAGGCAAACACAACCTCAACTTATTTGAAGCCTGTGAGCTGATTTTAGCAAAAAAGATAAAATAATTCATCATCTTTATGACTGTCTATAATTAAGATTAAATTCTCTCATTCTATGTAAAATAAAATAAATCTATTCATGCATTCCAACTTCTTGCCTCTGCCCAGAGTAAAACAAAAATGAGAAACAGGTAGTTTACACATCACCATGTAATTATACTGAGCTGCAGGTAGAGGTGAGCTAAGTGACCCGCAATAAATACTCATGAATCCCTACATTCATAATAACAACTGATGAGAGGGATCAGGCGGAAGGATGTGTGTGTATAACATACACAGAGAAATTGAATAGGTTCAGCAAAAGAAATGGAAAGCAACTAATACTGTCACGATAACCGCAATATTGCAATACCTCGATACTGACAAGCCAACTGCAGAGAAATGCAAGAAACTGCTGCAACTGCGGTTCACATTTGTTCATTTTTTTTGTTTTTTCATTAGGTTATGCCCTTCTTGTTTTACACTTCATGCAGGTGTATTGAATGTTAAATAATTTAATGAGGATTGTGGCAAGCAGGGCAGGAGCCGTGGGATCGGAGCGAGGCCGGTAGAGCGAGTGTTAATGAGCATCACCTGACTTGACACCTTGACTTGATTTAAGTCAACTTGAAAAAATATGACTGGGAAAAAAAAATATTGTCTTTTATTCGAAAAGTCACAAAATGCAAAACAATGCAGGTGCATTTTACTTATTTAACTAATCTAGGTTTTGATTAGTTAAAATTGTGGTAATGAAATAAATGCATAAAACTTTAACAATTTAATTAATCTTTTATGTAAATCTAATGAAACTAGAACAATTCCTTTCACTTTTAGGTGCTGCACAACAGAGGTTTACTGTTTAAATTAAAACGGATGATAAAAAGTGTGATCCATTATTGTTATTAATTTGAGTACATTACAATAGTAATATGTTTCATTATTTTATCATTTATTTTGATGGTTTGTAGTGAAGACCTTTGAGTTTCTGAGTGTACTTGACAATAGTTTTATCAAATGAAATGGTGAAATGCTGGTGAAGTGACTCTTAGAGCATCTCTGGAGATCAAGTTCACATAGAAAGCACTACGAGCGTCACAAGCTTGAGTATGTTCAGTAGACAAAACTGCACCGCTCATTCACAGAGACATGCAGAACAAGTAGACTTCATATTTTAACAGCAATCTTTCTGCCGTTTAATAAAAATCACATACTAGTCCATATAGCAATTTGATTCATTCATCTTTTTGATTTATTCATCCAAATGCTGCCAAATTCAAATTTTCAACCAACAAAGATAAAAAGACAACAAACCTTCTTCACCATGTGAACTGACATATTAGACTCTACTTAAAGAAAACTTAAGTATTCTCAACTTTCCAAAATGCCATTCGTTTTTAGAAATTTAGTACTGAATGTTTTCTTTACTTTACCTATAACTGCAACCTAATGTTTTGACTATGTTTGTTTTATTCCATTTCTACCATTTACTCATTATAAATGCTCTTCCAAATGATTTTAATACCACACATTTTGTGGCTGTCAATGTCTTGCCAGTCTTCTGTGTCTCAGGAGAACTAAGAAGATTGAAATATTCAGCATTTGAGAGAGCGGTTATATCTGACTATGAATCCATCACATCTATTCACAGGAGGAGGAGAAGGTCACACATTCAGGGTTCTATCCCCTCAGTACACCAGTACAACCCAATGAATAGAAACCTATTAGCATATGCATACTGTATTACTGCCGAGACTGCGGCTGAGACTGGAGGCCAAATAATGCATGAGGTGCTGGTGTCTCCATGATAAAATACATCACTGAATTATATAAAACAGCAAATTTAAGCAGTCAATGTATTTAGAATGAGATATGAGACCGGTATTAAGCAGTCTAAACCGTGCACGCCCAGACAAGTTTTGATCTAAAGCTATTCCAAAGATCAGCACTGCATAGATGCATTAATTTCCATGCTTATAATCAACCTACAGACTGCATACACAAATACTCATGAATTTACACTGCTTCAACTCTTTGTAAAGGATCGCCTATTATTAAACACTGTCTAAATGAAAATTCCATTTAACACACTCTGATGCCATTAAAACTCTCAGGAGAAAAATATGTCGGGTAATTAAAAGGCAAGGCAGTCTTCTTTAATGAAAAGTGCTGGATGGACCATCAAACTTTACGTTTGACTTGAGATAATTGAGGCCGATTCTATAATTTTTTTAATGGACTTTACAAAAGACCTCAGATCTGGTGAGCAGTGGGTTGAAATTACATGGTACAGACACACATCATTAATCTGGAGGTATCTTAGAACAAAAACAAAAGACCCATAATGCAACAGAAGAAAATTACTTTAGGACTTGAGTATCTATCAGTATGCGTTTTCTTCCTGAATCGACAAACCCTAACAGATTACACCTGAAAATTTGTCATCATTTGTCGAAATTATGAAATTCCTATTAAATAATAAACCCTTGTGTAAATCACTATGTAATTTGCACCGAACTCCCTACATAACTTAATTAAATTAAGTAGTCTTTGTTTTCCCACAATACAGTGCAGTAAAACGGTTAACGGAACGGAAGCAAATAAAAGGGAGAGGAAGATCGAGCATATGAGAGAGAGTAAATGAGAGAGATTTCACTAACAGGTCCATGTTTCCCCCCTGTCATAAAGGCTAATTTACAGAACGTCCACAGACTCTCCTCCACTTTGAAGCATGAAATTCAGGGCCATCCATGCTATAAATTGCAGGGCTCTAATGAGAGCAAAAAGAGGCTCCCCAGACACCAGCCATCAGAGAACAGTCATTTCACATGGCACTCTAATACCAAGACTGAGCAGAGGCCATACTGGTCCGCTACCCCTCGGAAATAATGTGTGGATAGATAATATAACTTGAAAAAACCTGTGCAGACCTCCTTTGAGTGAGTTAAACTGAAAATGTTAGCTTCACTGGTCTCTTTCAATGGTAAAATCTAGATTTGACTGTAATGTTGATACCATGGTGGCAAATGTAAGATATGCTGGGAATCACTGGTCTACAGCCAAAATACCTCTGAAATAAATGTAGTCAAACTTCACTGAGAACGAAAAGGATGCTTCAAATTGTTGATTTTTTGTGTGGACAGTTTTGAAATAATAAACTGTGGATCAAATTTCAAATTCTTTGGCAAAAATGTACAACATTTTGTTAAAAGGAAAAAGAACACACTGTGTAGCATGGTGGCGGAACATCATGGTTTAGCACTGCTTTGCTGCTTCAGGGTTTGGACACTTTGCAATCAATGAAGAAAATAGCAAAATTATGGAAATAGAAAATTATGGAAATTTTCACCTTGTGTTGTGGATTGACAGCTTTCAAGGGCAGAAGCACAAAAAAAAAAAAACATTGTGTACTGAACAACAGATGCTACAGATGATACCTGCCTCTCCAGTGAGATACTAATGAGTGCAGGCATCAATCTCTACCCATCTGAGTGCAGAATCCCAAATATGCCACAAAAACGTTGAGGATGAAAGAACACTAGGAGAGGAAGTACACGAGAAACCCCCTTTTAATCTCTCGGCTTCTCCCTCTCTTCACCATCTGCTGGAGCACACATCGCAAATGCCAGAGGCATCCATGTAAGCTCAGCTTAGAAGCGAGAGAAGAAGTGTGGATGGTGCAGAGGAAATAGAGGAAGAGGATAGCCATTTGCAGACTGGAGAAGTGGCTGCTGGTATTGCTGTTGAAGACTACACTAAACAAATCAATTCCCAACATTAAAAACTAGGTGCAATACAACGTCAACTGAATGCATATCTTTCCATGTTAAAATGATTTAGAGGAATCGCTCATTTAAAAAAACAAAAAAACAAAGTCATTTACCCTTCTGTTCTTTCTATGGAACACAAAAAAAAGGAGATATTGCCAAAAGTTTTGGGACGTCTGCCTTTACATGCACACTGTTGGGTTTAATATGGAGTTGGCCCACCCTTTGCAGCTATAACAGCTTCAACTCTTCTGGGAAAGCTTTCCACAAGGTTTAGGAGTGCGTTTATGGGAATTTTGACCATTCTTCTAGAAGCGCATTTGTGAGGTCAGGCACAGATGTTGGAAGAGAAGGCCTGGCTAGCAGTCTCTGCTCTAATTCATCCCAAAGGTGTTCTGTCGGGTTGAGGTTAGGACTCAGTTGTGCAGGTCAAGTTCCTCTACTCCTCATCCATGTCTTTATGGACCTTGCTTTGTGCACTGGTGTGGCGGCGTGTTTTACACCACTACATCCAACGCTTTGCACTGCACTTGTTGATGTATGGCTTGGATGCAGCTGCTCAGCCATGGAAACCCATTCCATGAAGCTCTCTATGCACTGTTCTTGAGCTAATCTAAAGGCCACACAAAGTTTGGAGGTCTGTAGCTATTGACTCTGCAGAAAGCATACACTGACACCGCTCTGTGATTTTACGTGGCCTACCACTTCGTGGCTGAGTTGCTGTTGTTCCCAATTGCTTCCACTTTGTTATAATACCACTGACAGCTGACCATGGAATATTTAGTATTGAGGAAAATTTCACAAATTTACTTTTTGTACAGGTGGCAACCTATCACAGTACCACGCTTGAATTCACTGAGCTCCTGAGAGCGACCCATTCTTTCACAAATGTTTGTAGAAGCAGTCTGCATGCCTAGGTTCTTGATTTTATACACCTTTGCCCATGGAAGTGATTGGAACACCTGCATTCAATGATTTGGAGGGGTGTCCCAATACTTTTGGCAATATAGTGCATTTCTAGCAGAATGTCCCACCTGTTAAAACTTCTAATTTTGCGTTCGAGCTAAGAAAGATATACATGTTTGGTGCATCAAGGGAGTAAGTACAGGATTTTCATTCTTGGATGAATTATCCCTTTAATTTGACATTTTGGCAGATGCTTGGTTTCTCTTGTGACATATCACTGGTCCAAATTCAAAGTTGGACTGGTTACATCAGTTTCACCATGAATTTTGCTTTCAGTGAGGACAGGTAAAAGAAATAACTTGACACTCAAAACATGATGCATCCCACATAGTTAGGGCAAGTAAGTAAGTAGTAGTGAAGCCAACAGCCCTGAGATGTGCACGAAAGCATTGCACATATTGCAGCAACAGTAACAAGCTATGTCATGTCATCCTAATCATGTCAAGACTGAGAAATCAAGTGTCACATATCTAAAACAAGCCGACTGACAGATACTCATTCGTTTCGGTTTAACGCCTCTAGTTTCTAGCACCATTCTGACAAGGGCTAGAATTAAAACAGGAAAGAACCAATGAGTTTCTTCACCCGCACTCTAACTCCCTTTTCCTCCCACACATCC
The DNA here is from genome assembly GCA_018749465.1 of Paracanthobrama guichenoti. Taxonomy (NCBI): domain Eukaryota; kingdom Metazoa; phylum Chordata; class Actinopteri; order Cypriniformes; family Gobionidae; genus Paracanthobrama; species Paracanthobrama guichenoti. The sequence continues at coordinate 15,889,196 of CM031947.1, forward strand.
TTAAAAATGTTCATTCCTCAAACCAAAAGCTCAGTTGTTCTTCCTCTTCATCTTGCCCATGTTGTCACGACCACAACGGAACGAGGTAATTGGGGTCGCATCACTTGTCGCAGAGTTTAATTATTTTCTGATCCACTTCCTGAATATTAAAAAGCAACATCTGGACCAGAGGCTGGGAGTCGAGCGTTAAAGACTGCTGGGAGAATTGTTTGTAGTGGAAGCTGCGAGGATTTGCAGCATATGGGAGAGCGGATTATTAGCGCAGCAGTGGGATACTGTTGAATTAATGCCACCCTACAAGGTCAAACAAGAGTGTATTCATATGAAAATCATGCCAGACAGTTTTTATCCAACTCTTTTCTTACCCTTAGAGGCTTTTAAAGGTCAGCAATAGAGATTTTAGCAAAGATAATTGAGAGAATATAAAAATAAGAGAACACTGACAAAATGAGTTGAGGAAATCCTGAATTTCTCTTCATAAAGTTTATTTTAAAACAGCTTAAGAGAAAGAGAAACCTGGAAAAATTGGAGGCCTGAAACTGGCTGAAAACCATTTAAGTTTAGAATCGTTGTGTCATCTGTGAGCTTTGAAATGAGACTGAACTGCATTACAATAGAGGACATTTAAAAACCATTTGGAAGGACGTGACAAACAGCTTAAGCACAGAAAATACATTAAGCTTGAAGTTTAAAATTCATAATTCACAGCAAAATAGAGTCATACATCTGAGTTTATCCTCAATTTTTCCATTCCAAGTTATTTACCTCTATTCTGCCACAGATATGAAGTGCACTCTCCGTAATAGCTGAAAAGAAAACAGCCTAAACGCACAAAATCGCTTCAACCCTTCACAAAACTTCCAATCAACCTTTCCCTCTCATCTGAGACAAACTGGATCACAGAAGACTGTGAGGTGAAGGTGAACATGAGGGGGTCAGACCTTCCAGTCATTTCCACAGATCTTCTGCAGCGCAGACATGTGGAAGGAAATGGCAGTAGTTTGATTAGAGCTTCACTACAATACATCTGGCTTACAGTATGCCACACAGCTGGCCTGAATGGGCCCCATAACATTATTCACCGATATGTCACGGGTTATGCTCATAAAAGCCTCAGGCTTGCTGACTTCCTCAGGGGCATATGGAAGGGATGCGTGTAATGCTTTCCACTGCCGCAGACAGCCTTGGAGAGTTCAGTTACAGTCCCATCCTATCTGACGGCTCCTCCGAGCTTTCGATGCATATTTGTTCAAAGGGCTGCGCTCTTGCCCTGTTTATGCAGCATGGTTTATTCAAGCGATGACACCATCTCCGATGGGGTGACAGGGGCAGAATATAGGACAGAAAAAAACATAGCTGCAGTCTACAAATTAATGCCATGAACCATGGAAAGAAGGGCACAGGCATGCCTCACATTACCTTGCATTTGTATTTAACATACATACATACATACGTCTATTTTATATATATTTATTTTTATTTACTTATTTTATTTGTATTATCTGTGTCTTGTCGCTGTCATCGATCGTGCACTGGAAGCTTCTGTCACCAAGACAAATTGTTTAAGCATACTTGGCAATAAAGCTCATTCTGATTTTGATTCTGATACAGAAAACATCTGGTGACAGAGATGATTTAATATCAAAAGATGCGTGGAAAGAAACATATCCATATAGATTACCACAGACTTGTAATGATTATCTTCCTATAAGATCTGTGTAAATGATCCTAAAGGAAAGATGTGGCAGATTTGACTAGTACACATGTTCAAGCTAATATGAATAAAAAGATTTATCTGTCATGATGAGATAAAGAAAGGCACATACGAGCACAGTGTAAGACTAATCATTCCCATTAAGTACATTTAGAAGAAAGCTTTCCTGGCATATTTTCAGTTATGTTAGAAAAGCAAACACGGCAGTTACGCACTGAGGTGTCATGCTAAGCAACTTCTGTAGTCAGCTGACTCAGTGACTTTTTCAGTCAGAAAAAAAGCTTCTTGCTGTTATGGCAACATTAGCACTATAAATGATGCTCCTATGCACTCTATTATACCTTTCTCTATTATCAGAAAACTTATTATAAATGCATTTCATTGTCATTGGTCCTTATTTGTTTTTCTCCAGCTCCAACTGCTTCACTGTTCTGTTAATTTTCCATCCATCTCACAGTCCCTTCAATTTTCTACACAGCTTTGTAAGTTTAAGTTAGAAAGCTTCTGATTGGGAAGCTTTCCCAAACAATCCTTCACCCGCACTGGGAGTAAACTGAGCTATGCTGCACTAAGACTTGTGAATTGGCTACTGGCCTTTGGAACACACAGAGCAGAAAAATGAAGATATTAGCCTGGCTGTAAAACAATATTTCTCTCAACAATGCCAGGAGAATGAGTTCACAGGGCTGACTTTTACATAATGCAAAAGCTAGATGCAGGATTCACAAGATGTGCTACAATCGACAGTGGTGAATTTATATTAACCAATCCAAATTGTCTTAAAGGAACAGTTCAGTTGCCTTTGCTTCGTTCTAATCTAAAATATTTTTTTCAAAGAAGCTCAATTGATGAAAGAGCAGTGGAAAGATTCTGCAAATATTTGTTTTTCATCAACAAAAAAACAAAAAAAGTATGTGTGTAATAATATATATATATATATATATATATATATATATATATATATATATATATATATATATATATATATATATATATATATATATATATATATATATATATATATATATATATATATATATATAGACACACACACACACACACACACACCTAAAGGATTATTAGGAACACCTGTTCAATTTCTCATTAATGCAATTATCTAATCAACCAATCACATGGCAGTTGCTTCAATGCATTTAGGGGTGTGGTCCTGGTCAAGACAATCTCCTGAACTCCAAACTGAATGTCAGAATGGGAAAGAAAGGTGATTTAAGCAATTTTGAGCGTGGCATGTTTGTTGGTGCCAGACGGGCGGTCTGAGTATTTCACAATCTGCTCAGTTACTGGGATTTTCACGCACAACCATTTCTAGGGTTTACAAAGAATGGTGTGAAAAGGAAAAACATCCAGTACGCTGCAGTCCTGTGGGCGAAAAAATGCCTTGTTGATGCTAGAGGTCAGAGGAGAATGGGCCGACTGATTCAAACTGATAGAAGAGCAACTTTGACCGAAATAACCACTGCTGGTTACAACCGAGGTATGCAGCAAAGCATTTGTGAAGCCACAACACGCACAACCTTGAGGCGGATGGGCTACAACAGCAGAAGACCCCACCGGTACCACTCATCTCCACTACAAATAGGAAAAAGAGGCTACAATTTGCACAAGCTCACCAAAATGGGACAGTTGAAGACTGAAATGTTGCCTGGTCTGATGAGTCTCGATTTCTGTTGAGACATTCAGATGGAAGAGTCAGAATTTGGCGTAAACAGAATGAAAACATGGATCCATCATGCCTTGTTACCACTGTGCAGGCTGCTGGTGGTGGTGTAATGGTGTGGGGGATGTTTTCTTGGGACACTTTAGGCCCCTTAGTGCCAATTGTGCACTGTTTAAATGCCACAGCCTACCTGAGCATTGTTTCTGACCATGTCCATCCCTTTATGACCACCATGTACCCATTTCTCTGATGGCTACTTCCAACAGGATAATGCACCATGTCACAAAGCTCCGAATCATTTCAAATTGGTTTCTTGAACATGACAATGAGTTCACTGTACTAAAATGGCCCCCACAGTCACCAGATCTCAACCCAATAGAGCATCTTTGGGATGTGGTGGAACGGGCTTCGTGCCCTGGATGTGCATCCCACAAATCTCCATCAACTGCAAGATGCTATCCTATCAATATGGGCCAACATTTCTAAAGGATGCTTTCAGCACCTTGTTGAATCAATGCCACGTAGAATTAAGGCAGTTCTGAAGGCGAAAGGGGGTCAAACACAGTATTAGTATGGTGTTCCTAATAATCCTTTAGGTGAGTATATATATATATATATATATATATATATATATATATATATATATATATATATATATATATATATATATATATATATATATATATATATATATATATATAAAAATATATATAAATAAAACATACAAGTTTGGATCAACATAAAGAAGAGTAAATAATGACAGACTTTTTAAAATAAGACTCGTGATACACGCTTGAAATTGTGCTCATACTTATGATCTTATTTGTTCCTAATAACTGACACATTTACAAGACTATAAACTATGTCTTAGATGTGTCCTGTATATATACACTTTTGTGGACCTAAAAGGCTTCTGGCAGACTATATTATGATTCATAGTCTGAATCTTCATACGCGCATATACCCGCTTTCTCCATTCTAATTTAGCATGCCTCAGTAAAAGCCACAATGCATCTCATCAGTGGTGAAGTAACGACTTTTAGTTGGTTTGGCTGTAAAGGAGGGAAACAGTATGCAGATGAACCAGAAAGGATTTGGCTAAAATATCCGACATTGGGAACATGGTCAGCTTGACAGAAGCTTAAAGTCTCGCAACCCCAGAAAGCAAAAAAATCATTTCCTGTGGCAGCATGACAGATGAGCTCTCTAACTCACTCTCAGAGTCTCTACTGTTCTATGTGCGCATCTGTCTTTCAGTGAAGGGCGATACCACTAACTCTCTTTTCAATCTGATATCAAGCACCATCAAGGCCAATATCAAACTACCAATTGCCTGTATTAAAATAACTGTTTTTTTATGATTTAGGAGGATAAAATGGATAATTATGTTCACTGAACATTAAAAAAACAGTTGACATTAAATACATCTAAACCTGAAAATAATAATTTTTGTTTCTCCATTTCTTAATAACAATTATAGAACATGTGATGGATTGCATTTATATTTCATACACCGACAGCAGTGTCAGCCATGCAAGGCTCCATCCAGCTTGTCGGGAGCAGCTGGGGTTTGGTGTCTTGCTCAAGGACACCTCGACACTTGGTCAGGTGGAACCAGGATTGAACCACTAACCTTCCGGTTTGTAGAGGCAACCTACATGAACCACTGAGCCACTGCCGCCCATGTACACTCATTTAACATCATCTAAAGTCTAAAGTTAAATCAAATACCACAAAACCTATTAGATATCATAAATGTCACATTTCATCCACAATTCTTTATGTTCTTCAACTTTATGATCTACTTCCACCACTAATCAGAATTTACAGTTGAGTTCTGCAAAAACAAGACAATTTGACTAATTAAGACAAGAAGGACCAATCATTTCAGACCAATCAAACTCCACCTTTTAAACTTTTTTCTAATATGGACGACTTTTTTATAATTTAATTTCACCTACACTATCGGTATAAGTTTAGGATCAGTCAAATATGGTCAAGATTAAATCAGAATATTAGAATGATTTCTGGCCACTGAAAATGGATTCCATCACAGGAAGAAATTAAACTTGAAATATAAAAAGAAAAGTTATTGTAAATTGTAATGATATTTCACAAAAATTACTTTTACTGAATTTCTGATAAAAATAAATAAAAAAAGTGCAGCCTTGGTGAGCAAAACCAAAATCTTAATGACTCCAAACTTTTGAACAGTAGTGTATATTGTTATTATGTATATATTATTTTATACTACAGGGCTGTTGAATGTTTTAATCTGATTGGTTGATGAACGTTCTAAGGTGTGCAATTATTTTCAGGGAAACGCGCACAGCAAAAAGTAGTTCCAGGCAGGTCTTGACTCGAATTTACAGTTCCATATCACTTCACCATATGATTTCAGTTATTTCAAAAGTCTTTACAGCCGACAACAGCAAAAGAACCAACACCCACAGCGACAGTGACCAAGAAAACAAATATAGTAAACAATAGAATAAAACAAACTATTTCCATGTTTTTCCCCCAAAAATTAAGTTTAATTATGTACATAATTAACATATGTACATATTATGTACATGTGCTTTTCGCACATACTCTTTCTCCCTCTCACTCTGCTCTCCCACTCAAACACACATACACTACTTAACACACACAGAAACGTGTTGTCAGCACTGCTCTGACGATTTTATCAGTAAAATAGTTTAGCAACTTAAAAGCTACATGACATTGCTCACTAGTAAGATCATAAAGGCGCTGTTCTTACAGTATTAGTAGACGCTGCTGCTGAACACTGGTGAAAGAGACGCACAGACTGAGCCTGAGGTAATCTACATTCTCTCTCTCTCTCTCCCCAATACCTCACTGCATTAATAACTGCATTAGTCTGCTATCAGTGGCTCAAGCCTCTGTTACTATAGCTCTAAAATTACATTTTGGAATTAGCAATGGAGGCTTGAGTTTAGATCTGAAAGAAATTAGTACTGCACACAAGAGCGTTTTAAAGACAAACCTGACAAATGTCTTGAAATAAATAATCTGAACAACGTTTTGAGGTGTGGTAACCCTAGCATAAGCAGAATAATTGACACTATACACTATAATACAACAACTATAAAAACTCTGCTTCGCGTCGGGACCGCATTACAATACCTCAGGTGTGCATTTAATTTTCTAATAATTCACCGCCAGTCGTCAGATTATTCCTTACATTTAAAAAAAAAAAAAAACCTTAAACTTCATTTAGCTAGGTCGCTATTTAGACAGATAATGTTTCTTTTCTCTGTCATGACCTCTCTGCAGGCACCGCTCTCTCCGTTTCATTGAGTTCTGTGACGGCTTGTGCTTTTCTAGCATTTCTGTTTGTGTTCAGATGAGCGGAAGGAGAAATAGTTGCTCAGCCATTTGCTAATAAACTTTTTTTTTCACTTCAAAGATTATAATAATCACAAACTCATGGTGCATGAAAATGAATTCCTTAATAATAAAAAAATAATTAACACTTAGGATCACTGTTTTCATCTGAGAAACCTCTTAATGAAACATCACTATCTTAAGTACCAATATTTCAAGATTGATCTGCCCAACTCTACTCTGTCCCAGACAGTCTTACCAGGTTTACACTGTCAGCACACACTGTCCTGTAGTGGAAATTCACAATCACAGATGTGACACCTCAAAATCCAGTCGTCCACTAGTATTCATGTCCAGCTGGTCCACCGCTTCTTCATTTCCCCCTCTCCTCAGCACACACTGGACCAGGCTTCAGAGTTTGCCAAGGAACCCGGTACATGCATAAAGACACAGTGATAAGAAAGCTGGCAGTTCATCCTGCCACATCCAGCCTCTGACAGAGGCTTCCCTTTATTCCTGCCCAGTCTTAAGCATTAGCAGAAAAGCATTTATCTGACAGCTTCTTTGAGACCATTCAGGCAAACCTGCATGTAGCTCAGCAATCCTGTCTCCTGCTAAAAGACTTCCAATGGCCATCAAGAGCTCTTCATGTCCCTGAAATACAGTGGGAAGCCACAGATCCAACAGGGGAGGATACGCAGTAAACATCCTTTCATTAAAAATCACTTTCCTCAAATATTGATATAATGTGAGAGAGACTAGATGGACTTTTAAGAAAAAGGGGCTTCAATAAGATGTTACAGTTAAAACAATGTTTTGTTTGTGCACTATGCAAGGGGGAAAAAGCAATGGCAAGTAAAAACATGACATTTATTCAAGTGGTCATTAAGGTTGGGCAAAAACATTTTTTATCGATTCGTTATTGATTCTGAAAGCCAAAAACAAATCTTCTTTCATATTTATTTCCGCAAACATTGAACACAATATTTGATTGACGTTAATCTTATATTACTAGTCTTCTCCATTAGAAGTTAATTAATTCATTTTTTTTAACATGGAAGCCGATTTTTGCTGATTCGGTTTTCCTTATAATTGACAGCAAAAATCTACTTTGTTCAATGCAAAATAAAATTTTCATAAAAAAAAAAAGTAAAAGTCAGTAATAAAATAAGAATAAATTCTAATGCTAAACTGAAAGTAAAATGTGTGGCCATGTGCATATACTTTCGGTTTAGAATTAGCGCAAATTCGGGTGGGTTGCTTGAATGGTGGGTTCATTAGCTTATTATTCTTAATGAAAAACACAACAACAAAAACAGTACAGTACAGTTTTGAAACCAAATCTTCCATGATCATCTTGTCTGTCAGCTCTTACGCTCTCATGATGAATTAAATCTGACTCTATTGCTGACTCTGTTGCTATTTTGTGCTGCAACCTCGCTCAGCTGTATTAAGTATTAAACTGCTGTATTAAGCAGACACGCTCAGTTTTTAATTGTAGTGTCTGTGACTGAACTAAATGATTTTATCACTATAAAAATCAAAACGATGGTGGGGCAGTGCCACGGTGGGCAAATGACACCGCAACACAGACTATCGCAGCAAACCTAGCTTACAATTAAAGTTAAAAAGGTTAGCCAAGAGCAGAGAGCGATTTTTTTTGTGCTTTAACGGGTTAGTTCACCCAAAAATAAGGACTTCATTCAACAATTTCTTTCTAGCCTGTGTCAGACTCTTACACTGTTGACGTAGTGTAAACCGTGCAGCGCTTCCTAGTTCACGGCAGAAGGACTCAGTGTGCATACATCGTGGTGCTCAAGTGAACAGTGTCAGCCAATGATAAGTCGGCGTTTCTGGAAGTGCTGCACTGTTTACACTGCATCAACGGCATAAGAGTCTGACACAGGCTAGGAAAAAAATTGTTGAATAATGTAGTTATTTTTGTTTGATTTTTGCATTTCAGCACACAGCACGCGGTGTACCGAACGGTACAAATGCAGTCTTTAACAGTTGGCTTGTTTTACGGCGCTGAACATACATAAATCCAAGTTTCCACATGAACATAAGTATTCTGTCCATTTTATCACAAAATTCCAACGATAAATGCCGCTTTGACGCTCTTTGATGTGACATGACTGATCACTGTATAGGCACGGCAGTGTGCGAGTGAACGCGATCATCTCTTCCTAGTCAAAGAATAAACATTAAATCAACATATGAAGGTATGTTGAGGATACATTACAACTTACTGAAACGTATCATATATGTTGTGTAATCGCCTCAATCAGTGTTTTCACGCAGCATTACATTTACCTCAGAAGTCATTCAGAGTCCACAGCTGCTTAATTCACTAGAGAAATTAATTCTTTCACTAAATACATGCACTATATTATCCTATATATTCATTATATTCTACTTAACCTGTTAGTCATGTCTTGTTTATTTAATGTATGTTTAAATTAATCTGGCATGACAGCCAATAAATAAAAAAGTATAGAGTTAGAAGTTAAAGCAAACTACCTAATGGGGAAGTTTATATGTTTGCATAATGTTATTTGAGTGTTGATTATTATATCTAAAAATAAATAGCTACTTCATTTAAGGTTATTTAGGGTCTGTTGTTATATTATAGTAATGTGCAAGTAAGGTCTTCCTATAGTTTAAGCACACTTTACAGCATTAGCAGAGAATTTTTTTTTATTTTTTATTCTTTAGTTATAACTGAATTAATTTAAGGACAGACACAATTTGTTCAGTAAAACCACTGTTGAATAAAAAAATTAAAAAACACCCCTAGTGTTCCAAGATGAACAAAGGTCTTACGGGTTTGGAACAACATAAGGGTGAGTAATTAATGACAACATTTTTGGGTAAACTAACCCTTTAAAATGACAGACAGCAGTAGTTATGTTAGGCTGCTGTCACTTTTAAGAGTTTATGCACAGATCCAAAACACTGTTACACAACATACGTTATCTTTCTCAACTATTTATGTTCCAAACTGACTGTGTTTAACTGAATACTCGCCAAGAACATTTTTACGACATTAGTGTGGATAGCGAACCTGTGGGAATTAGTATGACTATGTGCAGCTACAAGCACTAAGCCAGAGCGGATGAAATGAAGCGAGTGGAGAGGATCGCGAGGTGTGTATCACTTTGCCATCGGCAGAAGAGAATGAGAACGAGAATGTGCAGCTGATGTTATTTTCGCAACAAAGCAGACCGCCCAGAATCGGAAAGACATTGAATGACTGGCTGCCGGTCACTGGTCCGGTCCGAGCATGCAAAAAAATAAATAAAAAATAATGTCGGATGGAGTCAGGTTCTGACCAATCAATCCAGTTCATCTCTAAAGCTTAATCTGCAGGAGTTTTCTGGCTGTAGAAATATATAATTCATATTCATGTCAGTAAAGTCTATTTATTTAAACAAGGCCCTGATACTCTCCAGACATATTAGGGTCACTTTAGGTGTGGATCATTTCATGAACCTGCATAGAAAGCTCTGTGATGCCAGCCAGCATTTGACCCAACTGCAAACCTCCAGACCATGAGTAAGCTATGCAGCAAAACACTACATCTCATTTCCAAGAAGTCCTAAAGACACAGCTGCAAAAAAAAAGAAAGGAAAACCTTGATGTTTTTGGTGCAAAAAGCTTGACTAACAAAATAAATAAATATATTATGAAATGACCTCTTTAGGGAGAGCTGGTGTTTGAAATATAATTCAAAATGCAGTCTTAGCCTAATGTCCCCAGCAATTCTGGCATCTCATGTGTGAGTTGGAGGGAGCAGTGGCTTTTACCAGTAGTGTTTTCAGGGCACTGCTAATTAAACAAACCTTTCCAAAAAGTAATTTCTTACATCATAATTGCATTCGGTACTCAAGGAGGAGGAGAAATCAGCTATAAATAATGATAAAACTTGAAAACTTTGAAAGCAAGTTTTGACTAATTAATGTAGATATACAGAGTAGCACACCATTGGGATTGCTGAA